>JAOXNG010000012.1:40537907-40550655 GCA_028566535.1 Scolopax minor
CGCAAGCTGTATTAAAAATATTAAGGAATCTGTACCCCAGTTTTATAGGTGTGAAGAGAGAGCTTCTATTCTCTTTGTCACCCTTTAAATACTGGAATACTGTGACTGTGATGAGGTCACCCCCTTCTCTTCTCCAGGGAGAACTCCTTCAATCTTTCCTCACAGAGCAGGTTGTCCAGCCCTTTGATCATCTTCATGGCTTTCCTTTGAATCCTCTCCAGTGTGTCTGCATCTTTCTTGAACTGGAGTGACCAGAACTGGAAATGGTACTCCAGAAGCAGCCTCCACTGCATGGAATGGGACAAGCATGTCTCTATCTCTGCTAGTAATGTCCTCATGAATGCAGCCCAGGATCTGATTTGCTTTTGTGGCTGCAGGGGCACAATGCTGACTCATGTTCAGCTTGTTGCCCACCAGGACCCCCGCCAGAAAATCTCTATTGCCAAGCCAGTCAACATTTCCTAGCATTTCATTTCAGGTTCAGCTACCTGACCTGACTAATAACGTACAAATCTTCTTGTAGTCCCATTTTCAATCCAGGTGCTTTTCCTCACTTTCAAATCTTAACATAAGGCACATGCTTATTTTTCAATCCATTCCATATTAAATAAAACAATGTCAGCATCTCACTTCTGCCATCTCAGTCAAAGCTGTGGTTTGTTTGCCTACTATGTTTCATCTTGTTCAGTAGTGTCCTTTGCTGTAATTTTTTCTGCCAAGGGCCTTGGAACATTCCAGGGGAGGAAATGCTCTTGTAGTCTGCTCTTGGATTTTGTACGGCATTAAAACAACTCTCCTCTTGTGTGTAGTCAGACAGTAATGCCAAATTTCTCTGCTTCATCTTCACAGATCTCCTTGGTTCTCAAATGACCCATAATCTGTGAAGAAGGAAGAAAGGAGCAGAAAGTTCTGGTACAGCAAGCCTTTTCTGAACCCTACAGATTGCAGTGTCCTGCTTGTGTCATCTGAAGCTGTCACTGGTGCAGGGATAAAAGAAGCTTAGTTTAGAAGTTACTGCATAGAAATGTTCAACTCATCAGACTTAGCAGGCCTTCAACAGCCTTCTGGATGTGGTTCAAAGTGTTGGCTTGAATATGAAAGTGTGTTGATAACTGATCCAACATCCAAAATTTTCACTGAACCAGATATTATTTTAAGTTAAAAAATGGATTTTCTTCTTTTTTTTTTTTTTCTCCAGAGACACAGAAAAGAAACTCACCTACCTTCCAGCTCTTTTACTTTTTTTTTTTTTGCCTTTTTATAATGGGGGTTTTTTGTTGTTTGGGTTTTTATTTCTTTCCTTGAAGGAGGGCTTTTTCTTCTTTACCCATTTGGGTGGCCCTAAGACAGATTTTGTCACATAGAGAAATTGTTTTTCCTCCCTCTAGTTTACAGCTGAAGAAGTGCTCTAACTTCTGTGCTGGTTTCTTTCAGTTAGACAAAAAGGATTTCCTAAAATATGGCATAAAAATGTTGTGATTATCTCATATAGAAAGTAGTTTTTCAGACTGAGTTAAATGACTGGGAAGAAGTAGAAGGGAAGGGAGAGAGAGCTCACAGACCTGAAAAACTTTATTTTTTTGACTGAAGTTAAGTCTGCATTTTTCTACAGGGCTGCCTTAAGCATAACAATCATAAAGAGCTTAAATCATGTTATAGCTTATGGGTATTTCTGTACTGTTGTCAGAATAAAGGTAACCCTGATGTCATGAAATGCCAGTAAGACTATGTCCAACATAATGTAGATAAGCTAAAAGCAATGTAACCTTTAAAAGAAAATAAGGCTGCTATTTAGCTACTGCACATATTAGCTATCCAGCACCCCAGGCTAGAAAAGTGGATGATATAAGTGTCTAACCTTTAGTGAAAATATATTTGTATGTGAAGTATCCAAGCTTCAGGACCTGTGGCTTCCTAACCAAACTTGCCTTCTGGGGCAGAACAACAGCAGAAGAAATAACAGGAAGGAAAAAGAAAGGGTTTTGGCTAGAGAATGGGAGACACAGACCAACCATCTAAGCAGGGGTAGGAGTAGGGAGAGTGATTCAGTCACTGCCAAATGAGAATGGGAGACATTCAAGGGGCTGATACAAACTATGACAGTAAGAAATGTAAGAGAAAATACGTTACACAGATTCAGACCTAGTCAGATACAGTGAGTCTTTTAAACAGCCTGTGATTCTACATCCTTCTTTCTATACTTACAGTCAGCTGCAAGTATAAGATTGTAGGTTAAATAAATACAATTGTAAATGACAGCATTTAGCTCTCTAATTACCTGCTCCATGTAATTCATTGGACCTGCAAATCTATCTCCAAGAAGGTGGGAACAATTCAATTACTCCTCAAAGGCAAACTTGGCAGGCACAGATCTATAGCCACAGGTGCTGAAAGTGTTCTCAAGCATACTGTATGAGGTGTTTCATTGAGGTAATACCCTGACTGCGGTTTATTGGTTGGATTCTCAGCTGAAATTACAGTGTACTGCTCTGCTCCATATTAACACACAGAATGTATCTTTCCTTCAGCTTTTAAAAAGCTGCCTTTTAACCACAGGTTCATGCAAGATATTGCAAGCTCATTTCACTTGAATATTTACACACACTACTTTTCTGAGTCTGAGCAGAAGGCAATAGCCTAGTTAGTGCAGCCTGATGAGAGATTCATAAATTATGTTAAGTATTCTTTTTGTTTTTCAGACAACTGTGTGACTTTGGGTTTTCTTTAGGAGGAGAATAGCACATGATTCTAGTAAACAATATTAATAATGGACTCAGCCTTGCTCTTCACTAGCAAGAGATACTTCCCCTAAGACAAAGTAGGATAAATAGGAAAGACACGCAGCTATGCCCAAGTGAGGCTGTGATTATCTATGGCAAGTCAATTGCCTTTGGGCTTTAATGTGTTTCTTAACAGGAGTGAAGAGCTGAAAATATGGACATAGTAAGTCTCTGCAGCCCACTGGGATGTAGGAGATGGCTGTTGGGCAACTCATTTAGTGCCTGGAGCTGCTTTCCAGAACTTCTTTTGCCAGCACAGTGAGGAGTTTACAGGGGAAAGGAAGCTAATTCCCACAGTGGCATATAGAGGTGTGGAGCAGCATTACGCACGATTAACTGCATTATATAGTACTTGCCTGAGGTGAGAATCCTCACACTATGCATATACTTAAATAGGTATTTGTTTCTAGTGCAGCCTCATTCTCCGAAAACTTCTTGAAACTTCCTTTCAAATAATTTCCTTACCAAAAAACCTCTTTTCTGTTGATATAATGATGAATGTTCGTGCAAATACAATGCAAACCAAACAGGGAAATCTCTCCAGAATTAGAGTTGCTCAGTGCCCAACCCAGACCAGTTACATTAATACCAACACATCTCTAAGCAGAAGGAACCAGAAACGTACGTAACATATGATAACCATAAATTGCAGATTATGGCCCTGTATACTCTATTTGTTGACTATATACGCATTGGTGGCTCTCCCAAAATAGCCTGAAGCAACCTGACACAGATTAGGAACCCACTGTCTTCATTAGAAACCTCCATTTCAGATGCACTCAATCTACAAGGTTTGTCCTTCTGCTTGCCACTGTAGTAAAATGCTGATTTGATTTGAAAAACAGGAGATTTCTAAGACCTTCCATCTTAAGCATTCACAGAACTTGGAGCAAATGTTTGCAAAAACTTCATGGCCACTGGTCGTTAAACAATTAATTTTTTACAAGTTCCAGTAACAAAGTGCCTTTGCTATTAACTCATTCTTACATATCATTCTTCTCACATAACTTCAGCTACTTTTGGCAGGTGACCAGCTGATAGTGGTTCAAGACTTGCCATAATTCATGGAGAGAAATAAAGACTTCATTGTGCACACCAGAACCCTGTGGAGGTGCTCAGGTGGAGAGCTTTTGGCGGGGTAATGCCAGCTGCCCCTAGACATAGCCTCCCCTTCCAGCCTGCCCAGGGCCTTGCACTAACTGGTTAGAGTGTATTTCCCAGCTTGAGTCCCAGCAGGAGACATTACACTTTGCCCTTGCACACTCCCACAATAGATAAACTAAAAGTTTGTTGGTTTTTCTTAATCTCTTTTAACTCTCTGTAGAGTTACTGGCTACTGTACAGGTCTATTGTGGTGTCTGAATTGTGCTGTAGGCCTTGTGCAGTGCTGATATTAGAGTGGGCCATGAAGCTTCAGTGAAGTCGGTGGAAGCAGGATGTGTGTTTGCTTGGGAAAAGACCAGACAAGTAAAAGACCAGTTAGGACAACTGTCTACTGTTACCCATGACAGAGGGCCACCTTTTGTTCCTTGATCGCAGTGAAGAGCAGCTGCCAGTGTCATCAGAAATGTGGTACTGTCATGGAAGTGGCAATGATGCAGCAAAACCCACCATCTGAAGGAAAGTAAAGCAGAAGAGGAACATGGGTGTTTCTCTGCATAAACACACACAGCACAGGGCACATGATGTTCGTACACAGAGCAACTCACCCCACCGCGCCAGCCACTCCCCAACCAGTGACGGTCTGACCACTGGTGGTGAAGCAAAAGTCCGCCTCCCGCTGGTGCTTGCTGCCAGCAGCTACGACATGGCTACAACAAACAGCAAACTGGTGAATCTGACAGGAATGACAATGACTGATTGGTGTTTGTGCTTGGTACGCTTACAGCCGTGTCAAGCCGGCTGTTTTCTGCCCATCGCTGCTATTTGCTCTCTCCAGCTCATTAGTCGATGGTTAACATGGACCGCAGTAGTACAGGGCATGGCTCTGTGTGATGGCTGCACTGGTCTCATGTCTCAGCTGCTGCAGGTGTGGAAAGGGACCACTATTCCCCTCTCTCCCCTACTGCCCACGAGGGAGCCATCCTGCCCCTCCATGGCCCCCCCGGGGGACCGGGTATGCCCAGCCCTGGCAGCCAGAGCAGAGGCATTCCTCGCCATGTCCCCTGGAGGCTGGATAAGCTTAGCTATAACCTGAGACTTTACTCTAGGGACACCAGGAGCTGCACAGCAAGCTTTGGTTACATGCAGATAAGCCAGAAGTCACAGTAAATTGTTCATGAAATAAAAACTGACCCCCAGGGTGGCATTGGCAGGGTCAGCCAACTGACTCAGCCTCATTGGGGCTCTTTAGCTGCATCCCAATGCAACTACAAATTCCACAGCCTCCAGCTCAACATCCCCCCTTTGATGTGACTCGGTGATCTTTTCAGGTGGTTTATTCCACAACCTGATCTGCTTTAGCACTGAGAAAGGTTTATACCTGACCTGAATCTCTGCTTCTTTTCACAGAGCTGATGAGCCTTCATCTTATCCCTCACAGTTTTGGATAAGCAAAACTGTTTTTCTCTAGCTTCTTTTTGCATATCAAATGTTTGTACAGCATTATTATCTTCCTCTGGACTTTGGTTTTTTTATTGAAGTGATATGAGAGAGAAGAGAGGACATACCAAGAAAGGGATAGGTAGAGATCTCCATAGAAAGTTAAGGGAGAAACCGAGCATGTTGCACTATGTGTAATATGTGTTTAGGTCTATGTCAAAATACATGTACAAGGATGCTTGTGTTTATATTCACCAAAAATACACAAACATAAGTAAACACAAAATATTTTTCATCATAAAAATACTTCATTAATTAGTTGCTCTTTTAATATTACACAAAAATGCTTTCCCCTACCAAAAAAAAAATATATCTTAATAGTCTCTAAATGCAGCCAAGCTTCAAGCAAAGCAGAGCCTCTATGAGAGAGGAGCTAGGAAGAATTTTATTCCCTTACATGCCACTTACTGACTTTTGTGAGCCTTTTTTTAGGAGCAGCTGGTCCTAGAGCAGAATACAGTGCAGATGCCTCAGCAGAGTGTTCCTGTATGGCAAGCTTTATCTCTCCACTTATCATCTAATTTATGCATCCTCAAGAATAAAATATTATCTGAATGCACAGCAAAGGAGTCACAGAGCACAGCAGTATGGGCTAGTGCATGAGCAGAAGCCCTGTAATGTTCATTGCCCATTTGTCGTAACTTCCCTAGCTCATCTGTGAGCTTCCTCAGCCTGTGTCAAGAGAGGCACCCTACCAGACACCAGCTGCCCAGTGCTTCCCACAAGGGTGGGATAAGTGAGGACAGCCTTGACTGCTGCCCACATCCAGATCAAACAGAGGTAGGGAATGGTGCAGTCCTGGGCTTTATTCACTCTGAGCCTGCATCTCTGTACAACACAGAGGACTTGCACCCAAACACTTCATAAAGGGTGAACAGAGCTCAGAACAGAGCCACACTTAAAATATGGCTCAGGTGTACACTGGGCACTTGCTATGGGCTTGTGTAAGCTACAAGCTTTGTGTGACCAGGCAGGTCTTTGGGTTGCAGATACCCAAAAAGTCCTACACCTCCCTTTGGGTCCAACTGCTGACTGCTGCCTGCCTGCCTTCTCCCTTGTAGAGCTTCCCACCAGAGCCCTTCTCCCAGGAAATTCATGTCTATGTTCTTAGCTGAGCTCCTCAGATTTTACACTGAAAAAAAGGTCACTGTCACACCACTCCCTATGTATGAAGAAAGGCTCAGTGGCTTCCTTTCTGTGAAGCCTGAAATGCCTTTCAGATCTTGAAAACTGCTGCAAAACCAGAAATCCTCCCTGTGACTTAATTTTCAAAGGCACTGACTTAATTCCCAGAAGGCAGTGGTAATGCTGGCTGTAATTAAGAGGGCTGTGCCTAAGAAGAATAAGAATTCCCCCCCAGCTAATTTTTACTGCATGGGTACGTGAGAGCAGAAAACCCTGCTGAGAGCAAGCAGATAGAAATGCCCCCTGGTATGAGCGGGTCTGCCCTAGTGGAACATATCCACAACTGCTTCCCAATAGCTTTACTTCGGTGTAAATGTACTGAATAAAAGATCTGGTCTCTTCAATCTCTATAAGCTTAATTTACCTGTATCTCCAGCAGCTAGTTACTGTTTCAATGCTATGATGCTAAGTAGTTTTCTTCAACCGTAAAAGGCAAAAATGATCAGTGGGGAAACCTGCAGGGAAAGTAATGATTTCCAGCCACTGAGAGTCCCCGTTCTGAGGGAATTGTTTGCCATGTTTGGAACTGTGGCAGGGAAACAGGTGAGAGATGGCATTTCCAATCATCAGCTTCTGAACAGCAAACTGAGAGCAGCCTGCCTGCTAAAACCTGGTGAGGGCTAATTTATGCAGAGAAGAAAGGAGGACCATATCATTTGCACAGCATGCCTTATATTTTTTTTTTCTCTCCCTCTCTGTTCTCTTTCTGGCTCAGCAGCCCTCTCTGGCAAAATATTGAAATACAATCCTTCCTTCTGAGGACACAGTAAATAACTGTATTCTAGACAAATTCAATCCCAGGAAAGACACTGATCTTAATGACAGAGTAGCTGGTTGAACAAAGTCCCCATTAACTTTCTGGCCCAATAATCTGAAGTTTGCTGTTAAAATTTTCACCAGAAGATGCTGGCAGAGAAAGGCAGATGTTTTATACCAATCATTACATGAGACCATTCCCTTAAAAACACGCTTTTCAGTAATGAGGGTGCTTCTTTGGCTGGTCAGAGCTTGCACATCGCTGCAACTGCCCTTCACGTTTGCATTTTGTCAAGATAAAGCTACTGCCAGAGCATGGGCCAGCCAGCAGCATGGCGTGCAGGGCAGATGGCTGGTGTTACCCATCTCCACTCCTTTTCCCATGGCAAATGTCAAATAAGGGAGAACTGGAAACAGATTTGAGTGACAGAACTACTCTTGTTTGCCTTCTGTGGAGCTTGGTATCTCTGCCTCCCCTCTGTTAGTGGCTTGTCTGGATTTATTTACTTTTTGTGCCTCCCCAAACGAAGAAGAAAGGTGAACTTTCAGGCCTGAGCTGACACTGCACCTAATTTACTACCTGTTGACAAGGGTATCTGCATTAGTGCTTTTTAAATAATGGTTCTTCATTATATATTTATATTAATTACTATTTTCCTTTAAATTTTAAATTATCTATATTAAAAATATTTAATTTAATTTAATTTAATTTAAAAATTTAAATTATCTATATTAAATATCTCTTTAAAGAAAAAAAAAAAACCTGCTTTTCCCAAGGTTGATAGATTCCTTTGCAATTTTGTCATCTTACCTGCATTTTTATTCCTGTTGCTTGTTCAATAACAAAAATTGTCAGGACTGATGAAAGAGTTTGGCCACTTAAGGGATGGTTTCAGTATTGCTAAGAGAGCTGCTGAGAAACAAACAAGTTTATATTTGATATGATTCCATATTAACAGAGGTTGACCTTATCTGAGGGCAGCCTTAAAAGGAAAGCCTGTTCAGTCCCAGGCTTGAGAGTAAGCAGACAAGTGGTCCTTATGTAAGTAGTAATAAGTGTTTACAACATTGCTCAGACATCTTCATTGTTCTTAGCTGTACTTTTGCAATACTTTTGTTTGTTTAATTTCCTTTCTCTACTGTAATCTTAATGTAGCTATAATGGATTTGATTATATGTTGTTGCTCTTTCTTGGCTTATTATAAACTGCTGGCAAACACTCCAGATCTCAAATGTGCTCCTGCAAAATCATCTGTTTAATAATGCCAAATAACAAACATGTTCTTGGAGAAGAATCTGTAAACCAAACAAAGGAGCACATCCCTGCGCTATGCTATAAGAGCATACTGCCTGCAGTTAGCAGCATGACTGACAGATGAAGAAAAAGGGCAGTAGTAGAGAAGACTGCTTTCTGAAGCTTACACAAAATATGTTTTTTACAAAGCATTCACCACAAATGTAGCAGAAATGCTGTGGAATAGTATATAGAATCTATGAAAACTTGTTTGGGATGACCTGGATGTCCTATTTAACCCCTCCTGTGAATAACACCTTTGTCCCAAAGTTACAGCAGTACAAAACATCACAGCCTGTCACTGCTTTTCTGCGCCTGTTGGAAGGCAAGAGGTTCAACAGAAGACCTTAAATCAGGTCTTGAATTGTTCTATTGGTTCCTATTTCAGTATCACATCAAACAAGCTGCTTATTTTCAATACAAAGCCCCTCAGAGCCTTGCCTCAGAAGTAAGGAGTGTTTCTATACATATCTGTGTGTATGTATATATTAATTTTGTTTCTATCTCAGGGTTAGTCTACTTTAGGAGGCCCCATCACTAAGTTGTTCAGTTGTTCAGACAGAGAAAGAGCAAGCCACAGAACATCTCCGTAGTCTTCTCATCCAAAGACCTTTTGTAGGACTGGGGTCCCAGGGGTGTTTAACTGTCAATACCAAGTAAGCAGAGTAAAAGGGGAAGCTGAGTGCCCTTGACTCTTGCCAGAGACAAGCCAGGGAGATAGATGCCTGTTTGTGAGCCAGTGGGTAAGAAAATGCCAGCACTGGGATCTGTAGCAGCTTTGTGAAAAAGCCAGCTCTTCATTTCCGTTGCATCTTTTCCAGGCACCCATAACAAGCTCTCATTTGGGGCCAGACACAATACTGTGTTCAATCCTTCCTTTTCCTTTTCCTTTCTAATAACAAAAGAAAAAATAATGCATTTATTTATTTATTTGTCTCACTGATGAAACAACTTTGACAGCTCCATCACATTCACCTGCTATCCTTTGTCTTGTAAGCTCTTTGGACCACAGAGAGTTTCTCTCTGCAGTGTTCCTGATTGCCACAGTAATAAGAAAAGAAAATAGTGATTATAATCTGCTGGGTTTTGTTGACAATAGTAAATAGACGCTGAATGTTTCCTCAAGTGAACAAAACTGCCATGTCTAGCTTTTCAAATTCTTTGATTTGAACAAATCACTCCTAGAGTCATTTTATGTGTATATCCATGATTTAGACTTCCATCCCTGTGGAGGACATCTTTCAAGTACAGACTGAAGTTTATTTGTTAAAACACAAGTGTGTGTACTCCTCATGCTGAACTGGCCCTTCAGGGAGCAAGTGATGGCTGCCCAGTCACAGCTGGGTGACTCTGTACTGATTAAATTGAGGGATATTAATGCTAACTGTTCTTCTAACCTGCTGTCATTCATACTGAGTCTGAGCAATGGCCTGAACTACGTGACTGCAATCCCTGGAGCAGAGAGCCCCCAGACAGAAGGATTGGGACTATAGGGCACCTACCTGCCTGACCCAGCCGACGCAAAATCATGCATGAGAAAAACCTCAGCACATTGATTTTGTAGACATTGAAGTGTTTTCCAAACAAATCCATGCAAATATTGAGTCTTCCCCAACACTAGTCCAGACATTGTGGTGGGTGTAAGTAGCACAATGTGTAAATACTAAAAAGTCACCTCACAGCAGGCAGAACTGTGTGAAACACAGCTGGTCGACAGTAAGGTCAGTTAGTAAGGTAGAAGGTCAAAACACCCAGAAGGTTTCTTAGTATTTAAAATACTTTTGGAATAGAGGTTAGTCATTCTGAAAAGAAAATCATCCAGACCTCAGGGTGTGAGCACCCTTCTGTATAATGCTGGCACAAACAAATACCAGTCTGTCTCTATAAACCCCAGGAAATCTCTTACACCTAGAAATGACAAATGTTACATGATCAACTTTATTCTGCAGCATTTGTAATACCTGACGCCTCTGTCACCACCACCCAGTATTTTCTTATCAAGGCTGTCTCTGAAATCTGCAGAAACTGTGTTTACCTGCTCACTCAGAAGATCTGGCTGCGTGGTATGAGGCAATGCTTGATCTAAAAAATGCTGCATTAGATTCCAGTCTTTTCCCTGGTAAAGTTCAGACTTGTTTTTGACCTGCTGTGCCAGATGGGACGTCAGCTCTTGTTTGTGGCCAGCGGAGCTGAAAACAGACAACTTCTCTTAACTGGGCTCGTGCAAGAACAAGCATTAGAAAAGGAACAAAAGAACCTTTTCTTCTTACAGAGATGCTGGAGGCCCACTTGAATTAGAGGGTTTACCTTTGGAGATGCAACTATCCAGAGAGTGTGCTACATCCCCTCTATGCATGCATGCACAGTCATGTTCTTCACACAATCAAAGTTAAAGACAGGATGACCCACTTGGCTGATCTTTGTCCAGGTGAGACCAGAGCAGTTTATGGACCTTCAGCCTGCATGGGGTAAAAATTGACACTTAATGGAAAAAATGAAGCTTGTTTCAATGAGATTAGTGCTCTTTCATTGTGTTTTCCTAGAATGACAACCAAGAAATTGCACATGGAGCTCTATGAATATACAGCAATGCCTACAAAAATACAGTACTGAAAAAACAAAGAGCTTCTGTCTCTTGCAGAAAATTCTGTGCAAATCTTTCCTGTTCTATTATTTTCAGTAACTGTCACCTGATCAAAAGTACAGCTTTACAGACTAAAACATACAGAATTGAAGAAAGCCAGCATATGCTATTTTAGTGAGTATATTATCTAAAATAGGCCTCCCATCTGTTTCAGACCTAATTATTACATCATCTTTATGTAGCTCGATTTACAATGAGTGAATTAAATGCTTATGTGAGTGCTTCATACAATGTGAAACACAGCTGTGACATTTTTAGAGCTAGAACAGGGCAAAATGTTCTAGACATGCTGCATTTCATTTTTCTATTGTGTTAACAAAAATATTCCTTTGTACCAAATATTTTTCCCACTCCCTCAGTAATACACAATTGTATTTTGAAGAACCTTACAGCATCCATTTGGATTGCAATAAAATACTGAATATTATCTGTCAAAGAAAAGACTGTGAGTTTTGTGATCAAAACAGCAGTCTCTATTAAAAGTATTCAGCTGGTTCTTCCTAACCTAACTGTTGCCAAACAAAGGCATATTAAGATTAATTGCAGTAATTAAACAGAGGGACAGGCTACAGCATTAGTAGCAGCTATGTATCACATTCGTTGTTCCCAGATACTTTATTTAACAGGAAAACAGAAAATCACTTGAGCTCCAGTCTATGTTATGCACATTTTCTATAAGGATTAACTCTTTAGCCGATACTCAGGAACAAGGTATGTGCATGTATAGTTTGCCATAATACATCTTTCTTTAAAAATCCCCCTTTCTGGTAAAAGCAAGACAGATTTAGAACATATTTCTTGATTAGATTAAAACCCTCTAAAATAGTTTAATGGGAGCAATTCTTTTAACTACTCATTTTTGTCTTGGGTTTTAAAAGTCATCTGACAAGTTGCAGTGAAAGGAGAGGTAGAATATAGATTGGGGTCTAGCAAAAGCTCCCATTTCAAACAGAATAAGGAATAATCACCATTTTCTTCTCACTTTTCCCCCATTCAATTTTTTTCGCTTGCTTTTTACTTTGGGATTGGGTTTTGGTTTTTACTTCTTGTTAGTGTATTTGCTTTAAAAGAGCATGCACTCTGCCTGAAGCCACTTTTGGTCACCTTATGGGTTCAGGTTACAATGTTACCAGGCTCACAGCAGGACACTGCAAATTAACTGTATAGCATTTGAAAGACTTGACTGTATACACATTCTGAAAGCCAAGATACTTGCTGTTGTTTCCTCAAGATGGAAAAAAAAAGGCAACTAGAATTTAAAATTGTGCTCATATTTAGGATAGTCCAAGGCACATAAATTGTCTTTGGTTAATAGTGTATGTGCTCAGCATAAGTCCAATGCACCTCCAAACCTCCTGCTCTCCTGGGACACTTCTTCCCACCCCTCTTTTACCCACACAAGAGCTGTCTCTGCTTATCAAGGCATGACCAGAGGTTATTTCAATTGGAAAAACAAACCCAACCCACATAATTCATCTTATGCCCATT
>JAOXNG010000012.1:40555790-40570777 GCA_028566535.1 Scolopax minor
AAAAAGCTTTTGCAAAATTTCTCCCTGCAAGGACCACTACCCTGCAAGGGTTGGGATGGGGCTAGAAGGAGGATTGGACATCTTCACTTGGCAGATCTTTTGCATGTCCTGCCAACATACACAAATATGCCTGCAAAAAAAAAATGCTGGAGAAGGTCCCAATAAGATTCAGTCTGTGCAGGACTTGCAAAGCAAAACTGCAGCCCTTCTGCAGCTTAAGAAGAGAGAAGTCATTGCTTGGCTGATGCTTTCAGGTTCAGGTCTCTGAGGTCCAGATTCATACAGAGACTGAAAGCTGCACAATGCAATGTTTAAGAAGTCAGAGGCTGAGTTCTCCTTGCTGTTCCCAAGGCCGTGTTATGTGCTGAATGGGAGGACTGTCAGGCCTATGAGCAGCAGAAGGTGTTACAGCCCAGGACTGTCCACCTTGCATCTCCACCTGCACCTCTTCTGCAGCCCTCCTCAGCAGCATGGCACGCACTCCTGCAGCTCAGCATCTTCAGTGCCAACTCGGTGTCTTGGGTTAAACTGCTGGGGAGAGGGGGATTGAGTTAAACTGAAGGAGTGGGCACTTGTACTGCTGCCTTGTGCCCACCTATCAGCTCTGTTAGGGTGGCAACACCCTCCAGCCAGGGGTATGCAGAGTGCAAACAGCCCACAAAAGATTGTCTGTCAAACTCTGTAAGTGCTGGGGCTGGGGCTGAGAACTGGGAGTCCAAATCTGGAGACAAGAGATGCTGAAAGGAGAGAAGGGAAGAGAAAGACTCAAATTTTATCCTTCCCTTGGCCCGATCATCAGTTACCAGTGAAGGTGGGTTTCATCCTCAAAGATCTCATTGAGGGCTCAGGCATCAGTACCATGTGTTCAGGCACTGGCAAGTACACTGCTTTCTCATACTTTGGCAGCAAGAAAGGATAGAGAATTCCTTTTGCTTAACAACCAAGAGTACTTGAGTACTTGTCCAGACACAAGGTTTTGAACTTCTGAGTAAGGAAAAAAAAAAAAAAAAGATAGCTGCCTTTATATGCAAGAATCATTTCTCTCCTGCAGTGACACAAATCTGTAAATTGGACAAAGGAAAAAAACAGGATTAGATATAATAGAAAAACATTAAAGGATATGTGGGCATTAGGTTCCCCTAGTTTCATTCGCATTTGGATACAAAAACCTGATTGTTTTTACTGTTCTTCCATTAAAAAGAAGCCATTTAAACTTCTATGGATATTTGCTTTAAGTTTTGAGCTTTCTTTTGCTTTTTGGTTTCCAAGTCAGAGGTAAAATGGATAGCCCTTCATTTTATTTAACATGAAATGAATTACAGAAAGTGGGACTTCTAGAAATAAAAACTCTTCAGTCTGTATGCTCATGTAAGTGTAAAATGTACTGCAAGGCAGAGTGCTTCTCCAATTTCACTGCAGATTTGTAATAATAAAAAAAGTAGACTCTGAGGAGAAGTGAGCCATGAGCTATGTGATTTGAACAGTTACATTAACACACAATAAAAAGGTGCAAAGGTTCAAGACAATTCTCTCTTAATAGAAAAGAAATGCAGAACCCAGAAATGCATTAAAAGGCAATTGAAAAGTAAATGAAAAAATTGGATGACACACTTGATAAACACAAATCTGGACTGATTTCCATTTGAAAACAAATAAAAGTTCCTGGACACAACTAGAGCAGGGGAAGGGAGGCAGGAACAAATGAGCAGACAAAGGAAGGAAGGAAGGATCATATACATTGCAATGTACAGGTATTGGTGCTTGGTTAAAATACAGTGTGGGAATGAACGGGAACTGATACCAAGATGATAATTTACAATACTGAGATACACTCTGTTGGTGTTTGGTAGGAAAGAAAACTAGTGCCTGAGTCATTCAGAAAGTGTTAACAGTCTGTTTATAATACCCACATCTGTCACACCACACTCTCTTGTAATCACACTCCCCTTGATGGAAAAGGAGAAGATTATGTGCATCCCCAGGGAAGGATGTGCTCGTATGAATCTGCAGGAGACATTCAAAGAACGATCCACTCAGAACTTACCTTTCAAGGTTTCAAATTCAAGAAGCAATAGAGCATACAGTGCCAGTGAGTCACATCCCATATATAATAAAGCTGAAACAAAAAAGGAGGGACATACTCATCACTGAACACATCTTGGATAACAATGAGAAAACAGGAAAAGATCTGGAATTTGGGGGAAAATACCTAACTAATATCTAAACAACTCCTTTCGGGCTGTATACAGTAACCAATGCTGTGTCTTAAGGATCTTGATTTTTGGCTTTGAGGGGGTGGAATGGTTTTACTTGGTTTGCTATAATTGCTCTATGTTTGCTCAAAACTTGGCCATATTTTGAACTAAGCCCAAATTGGCAGTACATGGCTTTAAACACTCTGGCCAGGCAGAGGTTCCCAACTCAAATCTTATAGAATGAGGTGAGTTTTGCTTTTAAAAAGAACATTTCACATAATTTTCATCTTATCGTCCCTTTGTACAACAACCTGTTCGCACAGATAGTTCAAAGAGGATAACTAAGGACAGAGAAAAATGAAACACCTTAAAAAAAAAAGCCTTGCTTGTTTAATATCTAGCAGAAAAAAAACCCCAACACTATGTCTCTAACTCCCATTTAAAAAGAACCTATCAGAAAATGTCTATCCACTGTGGAGCAAAAAGTCATTTTTAACACTCAAACACACTGAATCTTAAGACTCAGACATATTTGTGAATATTTCCTGCTATTGACTCTACTTTGAGGCAAACAGCACCGAAAATGAGCTATAGAACTTTCAATTTAAACTCAGTGCTAAATTATTATATTCTATTATATTCTAGGCTGTCCATGTAGCTCAGCCTTGGAACAAAGATAGGTAGAATAAGTAGGAGTTTATGCTGATGACAAATCCATAACAGCTCAGAGTAGCTTGTGTTCTTCCACTGATAGTGTCATTGTAATGGTAGTGCCAAGGAAATGACAAAGACTTGAACTTTTGCAAGATAATGATCACACTGACTCCTGTTAACAAAATGTGGATTAAGGCCACATGATTTTAGCAGTATCAAGCAAAATCACTCATGACAAAGGTTCTATACACCCCAAAAAAGAGCAAAAATGGAAACCAATATTATTGCTGGATTAAAACCTTTGCATAGTTTTCGGGGATTTGTGAATCAGTCATTTGAGTCTTGCTACCCCCTACTATTTATTCTTTAGCAACATTTCCATAAAGCAGCTTAAAGGTGCAGCCACATGATGTTCACATTTTCCTGTTTTGAGGAGACGATTAGCCACTGCCACCCCTGCTGCCCATCTGGGAGGGTATAAAAAACACCGAATGCCAGAAACTCTGCCAACATAGCTTCCCACACGAGACAGGGGAGCTGTGTCCGTGCTTTCCAACGTGGCTGGAAAGAGGTATTTTACCCTCCATGAAGGTGGTGTTACCTGGGGTGTGGTTGGTTCATTAGTTGAACCCTGGAGATGATAGTGCATGTTTTGTTCCCTATGGTAAAGCACCAAGCTGTTTCCTACACATCAGCTACACAAGTAATATGCTTGTCAGAGCCTTATGCCTTGAAAAATTAGGTAATTGGCCAGGAAAATGGGTATATGCAGTTAGGCACCTGCCACATGTGTCTGCACAAATGCCAGCACAACATTTTACAGCCTTGTTAATTTTCATCTCCAATCCCCAGCATCCCATACGGAAAGGTTTTCTTGTAATTAGATAGTACTCCAGCTGTTTTCATGCTGCAGATTTGTGCATTTCTCTGGTTTATGCATATTGTACCTGAATTAATGTAAACTTAAGCTAATAGGGGATCTCATATATATTAAAAAATCATAGAAAAGCTCATACATCCTCCTTGCACCCTGGGACTATAGTCTGTGGTTCCAGGAGATGTTTATTTACATTCCACAGCCTATTTGTTATAGACATACCTGCTTGGAAGCTTTACTTCTCTCAGGCTTCAGTATTCACTGTGGGTCTTACTGATCCTCTTCCTTCTCTTAGCTGAAAAAGAAAGCTGTGGCATCTGTTCTATCTTGTGTCTTGACTGTAAGATCTGTGACACATTAAGAGAGTTTGAGCCCAGAGGGGATCTACAGCTCACTAGCTACTGCTCTTCAAACTGTCCTTTAAGCAACTTGTAGTTGGCAAAAAAAGACATATCTTCAGAGAACGTCTGCTCGGGAAGACATTGAAAGATGGAAAATCCATCACTTCGCCTGATAGTTTGCTTCAATCACTCCTACCAGAACAACGTGTGTCTTGGTTTTGGTTTGACTTTGCTGTTCTTTAGCTTCACGACCATGGTTCTTTCTGTGTCCTTCCTTGCTAGATTAAATAGGTGGTCCACTCCCAGTATTTTCTCCCTGGGATGGGAGTATACTGTAACCAAGGAGTTTCTTTTCTTATGGATTCATTCTGTAGTTCACCAAATGCATGTTTAGCCTTTATGCAGTGCTATATGGGACACTACTCCTTGTAGAGAAACAAATTAGATCATTTCTAGCCTCTTTTATATATACAATTAAACATGTTTATCACCAAAAAAATTGGGTAGATTGCTCCCTTGTTAACTGTCCTCTGACTGCTTATTAGAGTTTCACTGAGTTGTCACTCACCTGGAACAATATGGCAGTACTGCATCTCTCTACAAGTACTAATTGAAAGAGACTAAGACTGCATAATGTAAAAGTATTCATAATTCCAGCCACTATCAAAGAGAATTCTAGACTGCTGTTAACCACCCTTTCATTCAGAAAGGTTAAAATAGATGGTTAGATCCTGCATTTTCAGTGCTCACACTGAGTAACATGTTCCCTGTAGTGGTGTAGTTTAAAAATTATGTTGTCTAAGGCACAGTTCTTCACTTTGGGCATATAAGAATTTCAGAACTAGCAAATGGGTGGGAATGTCCTATCCCTGAAACTATCTACATGACCCTATTAGATTTCCCTTTAAAAGCCATCAGACAGATACAGCTTCAAAGCAATCCTCATTTACCTGTCAAAGCCTTAGGGTGTAGCACTCTTGCACAGCCAGGGCAAAGTTTAGGTTACTGGGAATGCCGACTGTTTTCTCCATCACTAGAGCTCCTGGGACATTTGTCTATGTCTGCTGAAATTTCTCTCGAATCAGCTCTCAACCTTGCCAAGTGCCTGCAGGCAGGTCTAGCTCTGGAGGGCAAGGTTGACCTTCCCCTGGAAATAATGTTTGTAGATGATTGTTTTTTAACCAGCTTCGTTTCATTCATCCCTCTTACAGGGCAGGTGACTACCCACAGTTATATCAAGAACATGCAGAGGGCAGAAAACTGAAAGTGAGAACGTGGGAGGTGGTGGGAGTGTCTTTAAAAAATATTAAAAAACTTTATGTTAGACAACTTGCAGTTGTCTACAGTAAGTGCTTAGGTTTATCAGCTGTACCGTAAGTCAGAACAGCTTAAATGAGAAAACACAAGTTTATTCTACCCAGAAAACACTACGAGTTTATTCTACCCAGAAAAAATCAGTTTGTTTGTTTTGTTGTTGTTTTTTTTTTATTGGTTGGACCAGATGATCTTAAAAGGTCCCTTCCAACCTAGGTGATTGTGAGATTCTGTGATTATTGTGAAAGGAGAGTAGAGAGTGAAGTTATTCAAATCAGTTATTCAAAATGTCTTTTCATCATACTTAGCCAAATAAGTAATTGTAGCCTAAAATACAAAAATAGCTTCTAATATAATTTCAATATTTTCAAGCTTCTTCATTTGCAGGGTTTTGGAGATAATCACCTTGCAAAAAAATTCATCAATATTTCTATGCACTGAAGGATTGCAAAAGGAAAACTGCCTTGTATTTCAAAAAAACTTTTGGCAAAAGTGAAAAAAGAATTTACATTTTCATTATACACATTCAAGGCCATATCATGAGCCATATACAGATTTCCATTTTGGATTATGCAGTATGTGGACTAGGAGATTGCTTGGAATAATATTGATTTGCATACTATATTAATACTTTGTCTCCATAAATTAGTATTTGCATGGTTTGTTGCAAATATTAATTTTTGTCAAAATTTGCACTACTTTACAGATAAACTTTTTCTGTATCTTCCAATATTCCTGATGGAATTTCAAGTTGCCTTCAAACTAAGCAAGTAGACAACAAAATAATGGACTATCCACCCACCCATACAATTAGGAACAACTATTGGAACATTTAAATATCTCTGTGTATTGGAGTACAAGTGGCCTTTCTAATAAATACAAAGAGAGAAAATAAAAGAAAAAGGGTTTAAAAGGTTTTGCACTTACCAATAACAACCATGTGGACCTTGAAAAACATTATTCATGTTGATGTCTCAATGAAGTGACCTGTCATTCTGCACTTCATTGTTTCTGAAGCAATCACTTCATCCTTTTCTGCACACTCATATATTTTTGCAACAATAAAGTTGTTTTTTTAAACTATGCTACACTTATATTTATTATAGACTCCACTTTCATACTGTATCTATGTCTATCATAAGCAACTGAGGTTCCTTGCATAAACTGCAATAAGCCCTGTAGAAATTATTGCTATCTTTACTGATCCTGCAAAATTATTTTTCCATTTTTTCAAGAAATTGCAAGAGTATTGCTATTTAGTAAAGAAATTACCATTGCCATCACTGCCAAAATTACGATTCCTATAAGGATGTACCTCAGCCAATGAAAAATGTTATGGCAGTTCAACTCAGATTTAATCTGCCGTTTCTGTACTGAACCAGACATTAGATACTGTATTCTACATAAGCATTATTTAGGTGTAATAAATATATGTGATAAAATGTTCTTTATTTACTGAGAGCTTGAATACATTGGTTAATCCTAGCAGTTATTCTTCAAGGCAGACTTCAACTATACTGAAAATATATCCCAAGCTTTCTTTTTTTTGCATTTACATGATGGTTGGAATTCTCTTCATATAAAATGTGTAAAGAAATAGAGGATTCTGCAGTTTGAAAAGATCCAGACAAATGTAAAAAATTATATTTTGATGGAGATCACACATCAGAACTATCTGGGGAGAAATGAATTTTCATCAAAGATGAGTTTGACTCAGTAATTCAGAAGTCACTTCATGTCAGAGTCCTCTGCTGTGCCTGGAGGAAGGCTTGCAGTGAGCCCTGCTACGATACCTGCCTAGAAACTTCCACAGTCTCTCTGAAGAATCTGAAGAAGCTGTTATGCACACAGTAGGTACTAAAATTTAGCAACAAAATACACTAATGTTTCTTTGTGTCTAGTATTTCATTTTTATGTAGCTATTAATGGCATTTCCCAAAAGACTGCTGTTTTTTTTCTTCTTGAGAACTGATCCTCATCAGGGTTACAAGTAGAAGAAACAGAGAAAGTTATCATGCTGTGCCATAGCTGTTATTTTACTTCAAGACAGTCTTGGGAGACCAAAATAAAACAAACCCTCCCCAGAATAAAATAAAAGTAAAAAAAAAATAATTACTGTTTTATAAGCCTTGTGGATAGTTTTTGTTAACAGATTTTTTCAGGCTGAATTCTACAATGCAAACAAGACTTCACTGACAAGTTAATTCTTTAATGTAATTCTGCAAAGGTTTGATAGACTGGCTTCAAGGCTTCAGTTTATACCTGTAACAGAAGAATGAAAAAGAAAATGGTCTTTTAATCTAAGGGAAGAGCCTTGGAAACACCACCTGGCCCTACCTTTCTTTCTTTTGTTCAAGATTTCCCTTTCCGTGTTTTTTGTGGCTTCTTACTCCAATAAGGGAGCTTTGATAATAGAAAGCACTTTATCAAAAATGGCTCTAATAATTAACATGCTACCCCCACTCTCTTTCTGAAATCACACTTTGAAATATCAAATACTTCCTTCCCCTCTCTGGGAATATCCTGAGTTCACAGGCTAGGCATGCTCTTGAATTAGCATGTTCTTTCTACTTAAAACAGCCTTCCTGGCAATCAGAACAATTCCAAGATAATTTCAAGATACAACATTTCCACAATGTTTATTAAAGCATGTATCATAAATTGTATTCGCTGTATACCGTACCAAATTCATAACACTTTGTTCTCCATGAGCACTCTCTGGAGACAAGGTGCATTAGTAATGCAGATGACAGTGCTTTGTTAAAACTACCTTCCCTCTGTTTTTCACCTGTTCAAGAAGTTCATGGCATCCTGGTGACCAAAACTGACACTGTAACATAACTCTTTTTTCCACATAGGAAACATTAAATTCTGTGGGTTTTGGCAGTCTCTTACTTTGTTTTCATTGCTTTTTCTTTCTTTTGGGAGAAGAAATGTTTTTCTCCATATATGAGGAATTTATATTGGATATATTTTCTTCTCAGAGCTGAAATCTGCTTCCCTCAAGGGGATTTCATCCTTCCTCTGTCTAATTCCTCTGGATTAGGCAATCCTAGATTGCCTAACTAGTGGTCACTGAGCTGTAATTACTCCAGATGAAACCAATTGTCATCATTCCTTGCAGTGCAAACTGCACACACACTCCAAAAAGCATTCCCATTAGTCATATCTCCAGCACAACCTGCACATTTTTTTCTGCTGAAAACAGATATTGATTTGACACTGTGCTGAGATGATATGATGTATAACTGATTGTACAATTTGGTATAGTATTGGATTAGACTAATGCAGCCAAGTTTTCAATCTAATTACCCCTGCTCAGCTGATGGAGAGAGTTGTACCCTATGCAATTGCCTTGGCAATTGCCAATATCACTTTATTATAATCTACTTAAACTGAAAGAATCCTAGTGAAACAAGAACATGCTGAGTTTCTTCCAGAATTTTGCTAATGTTTCTTGTACTTTTAAAGGAACATTAGGTTTTTCTGAAATGGTAAATAAACATCTGAATCCTACAAAGGCTAGTCATGCAAAATTGCAGAACAGTCAATGTTTCCATAATCTTTGAAAGAGTGTTTGTGTCACACTGGCTGTCAGACAGCATCCCATGGATGCACTCTGCCATGGCTTGGTCTTGGCCATATATGATGATAAATACTTGAATTGTGCAACTGGCCCTGGATCTTGACCCAAGACTTTCTCCAGTGTAAGATTAGCTAATGCATCTCTCCTTACTTCCTAAATAGCACCTGTTTGATAAGGCATATAATCACAAGCAGTCATCTGAAGTTTGTCAGGAAAACTAGGTGGGAAACATTTTGTTAAAATCCATCTGGACAAAGAGACAAACTAAAGCTCGCAAAATGATCAGGAGACAGAAAGTACAAGTAGCCTTTGATCATGAGTATCTCCAGTTTTAAGAAGCAAAAAATTGCCCAAACCCCACAGAATAATGTTTTTTTTTTAATGTTTTCTATTTTCTGCTAATGTCATGAACATCTAAGTTCTATCACTTTGCTTTCCTAGTTCTTAGCAAAAGGACAATAATACACCATGAAGCATGTCAGTAAAAACAAGCTCCTTTGAGAGTCTTTTGGGTGTGTGAATGATCGGGATATAAAAAGATTGCTCAGAACAAAGAGGAGATTGCCAAGAAGTTGAACAACACCTTTGTATCAATACACAAAACAGAAAAAATGGCCACAATTCACCTGCTCAGACTCTTCTTTGTGGGAGAACTCATTACAGAAACTGTTTGAAATTGAAATGACTGTAAAATAGATGAGGTAATTTTAGTCCATGAGAAAATGGACAAAAGCAGCAAATTGTCAGGATTAAGATGGTATTCACCCAATAGCTCTGGAAGAGCTCCACATTGAAATAGTTTGATTACTAAAAGTGGTGCATTATGTGTTTAAAACTTTCCTGCACACCTGAGGACTTGAATGTGGCAGATATGATACTAACTAAAATAACAGTTGCAGGGAGAACCTTGGAAGTCCAAATATGGAATCCTGATGCCTGCTGCTGTGATTTCAGTTTGGACAGAGTTAACTTTTTTATTAGCAGCTACTTTTGGATTTGAGATGAGAAATACTTTTAATAGCGCACTGCTGTTTTCAGTTGTTGCTAGGTAGTCAAGGCCTTTTCTGCTCCTCACATCGTCCCACCCTCTAGAGAGCAAGCTGGGAGACCACAAGAAGGTGGGATAGGACAGAGATGGGACAGCTGAACGCAACTGACCACAGGGCTATTGCATACTCAGGATATACCTGAGTGATGCCATGCTCAGGATATAAAGCTGAGGAAGGAAAAAGGAAGGACGTGACATTTGGAGTGATAGCATTTGTCTTTCCAAGTAACCATTACACATGATAGAACCCAGCTTTCCTGGAGATGTCTGAACCCCTGTCTGCTGATGGGAAGCAGTAAATTAATTGCTTGTTTTGCCTTGCTTGCATGCATGGCTTTTGCTTTACTTATTAAACTGTCTTTATCTCAATGCACAAGTTTTCCTCATTTTTACTCTTCTGATTCTCTCCCTCATCTGAACTGGGGAAGAGTGAGCAAGTGGATGCATGGTTCTAGCTGCCATCTAGGGTTAAACCACAACACCTGCTTGTAACATTGATAGCATATTAATATCACGAAGCACAGACATTTGGATAAGTGTGATCTATTAGGGAAGAGTTCATGTGTGTGTTTTTTTTAAAGAGGATACCTTATCTTACAGGCTTAGTGGAGTTATTTGAGCTCAGCAAGGAGACAAATAAGGGTGATCTGGCCTAAACATTCTTCAGCAAAGACCCTCATGTTTAATTACTTTAGCACTCCTAAATCTTTCAGATTTGTAACAGATTGAGCCTGTGTGATGTTTAGTACCTCATCTGTGTATGTGTTTACAGTTATCCTGAGCAAAAAGCTTATCTCTGATATCTCCTTTACTTCAATTTGAGCAGAGTTGCTGTGGCTTGCATGAAAGAAAACTTTGAAGCTTTAGAGGTGTTATAAGCATTAGCAGTATTTATAGAAGTTTATCAATTGTAAGAGTTGTCTTTAGTTTTCTAATTAATGTTACTTTTGATTGCCATGTGATCACCAAAGTAGATTGATTTTTAGCAAAGCAGTTTGGTTAGCAATTGTTGCTAGCAATTGCTCGAGAACTGGCTTTAGTTCTTGACAATTTGTTACAAAGCTAGTATAAAGGACTGGAACAGCAGTAGTACCAGCTGATTCAGTGGGCATGTTAGAAGTTATAGGAGTTGTAAACACATACTACAAACAGGGCACTGACTTCCAGGTAAAATTCCAATCATGCAAATCCAGGTATCTGTTTAAAAGCAGACCCCTAACTCTTGTCATAGGTTGAAACTACTGGGGGTAGGAGGGGAAGCATTCAGACATGGATGGTTGAATTCTGGAGAAGGGAACAGTCCATTTCAAGAGCAAAATAAATCTTAAATAGGTAAAGCTTAGGAAGAATCTGTATGTAAATTGATTGCATTAAAAACCCCAACCCCATGCTGTGCCCGAGACTAAAACACATGGACAGAAGTTTCAGATAATAAAATATAGAACTTTGTCCTAACTGTTGTTATATAGAAAGTAGTATAGCCTAACAGGTGAAATGTTAGGGTAATTAATAGCAAAAACTCTTCATGTTGTATCTGCTTTGTTGAACAGCACATACATGCGTTGTTTCTCATACTGTTCCATTACATTGTCCATCCATTCAGTAAATGTCTTTTTTGCATTGCATGAATGTATTAAGGAAGGACAGACTTCCTTTCATGAATTTGAAATAGTTTAAATCATGTTTTCAAAAAGTATAGCTCTTAATTTGCATGAAGCTTAATTTAACGTTTCCAGAGGAGTTTGTTTTAAAACGGTAGTGAACATGGAAAAAATCCCTGTTAAAGCTGCTCAGTTTAATTTGTTTTGTTAGTTGTTCATGAATCAGAACAACTGTTTGTGGGTAGCCTGATAATAAGTTTGAGAACCCTTGTTAGAAATATTCATGGTTTTCAAAAACAGTCACGTCCTTGCATAAGAAACTGCATGTCTCAGTTCCCTGGGTCTCAATAGCAGGACATCTTCCAAGTCTGCAGATGATGTTTTGGAAGGGCACTTGAAAACATGAGTTATATATTATTTGGGTAGCCTCCTAGAAAGGAAAGAGAGAAAGGGGAAACCTTGCTAATCAACAAAAAAACTTCATAGCGATGAAGCATGTGAAAGTGTCAGTGCTTTCATTGTCCATTTTGTCCTGAAACTTTTATAACAAAATGCTGTTCTTTGTGACTTTTTATTGAATCTTCTGTAATTAGTTACTGGTCTAGGAGTTAAAATTTTAAGCTCCACCTTATCAAAAACCAAAATATGAGTGGTGGGTTCTCATTAATCCTTCTCCTCTACTGTCATACCTATCCATTTCCCCTTTCCTCCTTTCTCACTTTAGCTGTAATCCTCCACCAGGGACGTTTACTGGGGCTGAGGGGTAAGTGCAGATCCTGAACAAAAATCTGTTTTCAGGCTTCTAATAGCCACTTTGAGGCTGTTTCCCACTCCTTATAGATTTACCCTTTGTATGTTCCTAAATGTTTTTCCACTTGCAGTTACTGCATTGCAGCAGTTTTATGTTTGCTAAATGGCCACCAATCTGCTCAGCAGTTTAGTATATCATCCTGTGTTGCAGCTGAACTTCCATACAGACTTTGTTTTTCTTCCAGCCAATGTGATACCATAACTTTGTCATTAATCCACATCATTTACTGTCTTGTTACAAATCAGTGTTTCTTTCGCTCCTTTGATAGTCTTTGGAATGGAGATGGCTTGTATGTCTAGCATGAGTACTTCTCTGTTTTAATGGATTTTAAAACTTCTCCGTAAAAAACTAGATGTAGAATTATAATAGGGTAGCTCCTTCACGCCCACAGGTGGCTATTTTTAGAGAATCTTTGCTGGTAAGGGGATACCCTATGATTAGTTGGAAGGTACTTATTTTCTTTGAAGATACAATCCTTTTCACAAATTCCAAAAATAGGAAATTAAAATCTGGTGTTTATGCTAGACTAATAAGAATCCTGCTCCATTTTCTGATGTACTTAAAATAACGAAGCATGCAATCTTTTTTTCTTTCCAGCTCTGTCTTGAATTGGCATTGCTGCCCTCCTGTTTCATTTTTATCTAAGTTGGCTTTAGCTTTTAGATGGTACCATACGGTTTCTTAACAAATAACCATTTCTGAAATTTTATTTTTTCAAGTAGAAAACACTTCTCTTCTTTTACAGCTAATAAAGCAGCAGCAGGCTCCGGAAACCGTCCAGGGAGTGTAATACGTGTATATGGCGATGAAAACAGTGACAAAGTGACTCCAGGAACATTCATACCGTATTGCTCAATGGCACATGCCCAGCTTTGCTTCCATGGCCACCGTGATGCTGTTAAATTCTTTGTCGCAGTACCTGGTAAGGTTTTATTACCATTCTTCAAATGAAGTTTCTTTTTCTCCCTCACTTGCTTAGTTCAACATAGCGTTGAGAAAAATATAGCATAAACAATTTATAACATTTTATTTACAAGACTTGTCTGATTTCTAAGTGTGGTATTATTTAATGGGAGGAAAACAGTTTGGTCACAAATGAAGAAGTGCTTTGCTTCCATCTGGGGGAAAAAATGGTACTGTGGGAAGTGAGTACTTGCCTGTTATGAAGGCAGTCAACTGCTAATTTGTGTAAGGTCCCATTTAAGAGTCTGACATCCTGCAGGAAGGATGAGCTACTAAGGGAGATGTCCCCAAAGAAAACCTCAGTTGAAAAAGCTAGGAGTTCCCTAGAAACTGCAGCGCTGGTTGTAAACACTCTGAGTGCTTCTATATACCTTGTGTGCTGTAAGTAAATGAGAGAAGTTTGCTTGATGGGCTGACATGCACTGAATCATTTCAGTTTTGTGTCTTAAAGTCTCGATGTCTGTTTCAATGTTATTCTCTAGATCTGCATGCCTGTGCTGAGAAATCTATTGAGGCATTTAATTTTCTGATTTCCACTGAACTGACTTGAGATTCTCTTTAGACAGGACAAAGCTAGCTTTCTGTCCCTTGCTGAAGAGATACTAGAACCCAAAGTTAAGTGTATCATTAGGCATTAAGTATGTCATCTAGTGACCAAATCCAGGCGGTAGTATTCTGTGAGATGATATAAAAATGTATTCTGTTTTTACTCCAGGTCAGGTTGTTTGCCCACAGAGTAGTGGTGGAACAGAACTAATGGCTGATAAACCGGCCCAAGAGACCTTCAACCAGAGTCCCTTAAAATCAATGTTGGTGATAAGTGGCGGAGAAGGATATATTGATTTCAGAATGGGTAAGAAATATTTAGCTTAAAACCAGTTGTAAACTCATCATACTGAGAGGTCATTAACCATATGATAACTTCCACTGTGATTGCAGAGTGTGTGGTCAATCAGTATGTCGTCTTTACTGAGCAAGTGCAAGGATAGATACGTCTTTGTTCTCTCACACACATGCAGCTTCGGTTTCCTCTTCTCCCAATAAACCATGACCTGAGATGATTCTGTAAAAAGATTTTATTTGAAACTCTGCTTTGCGGTCATTTACCATCTTAGCATTTATGCTTTCAGTCTTACTTTGAAAGGTTAGATTCTATCTCAAACTGCTGGAAAATATGTCCATAGTTACTTAAATACGCAGATGTACTAAAGTCATGTATTACATGAAGAACACTCAAACTAAAATTTACTTATTTTTGAGTGAAAAAGGGAAAATGTACTTCACTGTTGTTTTTGTGCCCTTCTTATTTTAATCACTGCTTTGTTTGGATCACTTATGCATGATCTACCCTATAAAAGATTTCCTGTGTAAACATAATTTTATTACAGCTTTTGGTGAAATAAAACTAGAACTGCTCTCACTTTATATGCTTAGAGTCTACAGCTGGAGACCTTGACCATAAGTGCATAGAAAGCAGTCACAACTTGTAGGCCTGGTTTTGACCTTTTTCCTTAATATTTCTGTAATTGTTTTTAAAAAGACAAACCAAACAACAACAAAAAAATAAACCACAAAACCAAGGAAGATCCCAAAACAC
>JAOXNG010000012.1:40592781-40609309 GCA_028566535.1 Scolopax minor
CTACAACAGGACAGGCACAATACACCTTGCTGGAGGGTTCTACTGCAAAGCAGGAAAGAGAAGAGGAAACCCCTTCACCACTCATCTTGCATTACTCTGTGCTTGAATATCTGCAAAAAAGACATGGTTTACTGGGTCTGGTTTCTGCAGGTTGATGTCCTGAGGTTGGTTGATATTTCTTTATAGAAAGATGCAAGTTTTGGATGAAATTCTGGATGGAGCTGGGACAGGTCTAAGGCCGGGAGGCTCTGCTCTGTGGGGTTCCCACTGCACTCACCATTGGGGTGTTTGTAACGGGCTTCCTGATCTCCTTCCTTATTATCTTCCAGACCTTCATCTCTCTCTGAAGTTTGGGTGATGTCACACATCTCATTCAAAAATTACTGTGGAGGGAGACAAACAAGTGCATACGCCCAATAAGCACAATTTTGATAAGGCACCGTGTACCTCCATAAGATGGATAACTATCCCAACAGAAAATCTGTAAGCTTCAAATAGAGAAATCTGAACAAAATAAAAAAACCTCCTGGAAGGGATCTTTTTGTTATTCTGAGTCTCTCTGGCAAATCTGGTAGCAGGTCCACATGTGTATCATTGCTCAGTGCAGCCCTGTCCTCCTTGTCCCTTCACCAGACATGTATTCCCAGAGCTGGCTGAATCATTCAGTCCTCCTTAGCAGATTCCAAATTGTGTGGCACCCTTTTCCAATCTTATTAACATAAATTTTGTTTCAGCTCTCCAAGTTCCTCAAAGAAGAGAAATCATCTAGACCCCCCTTGTTGGTGTTTGTTATTTATGATGCTTTGAGTTCAAAGACCTTTTTAGGGGATGTTGAGTATACTTCAGGGTATTTTACTTTATTCCGTAACACAGAGGAATGTGCAGATGTGGGCATGTGGAGTGAAGATGATAGGCTCAGCGTATTCTTGCAATGTCTGTCACAGCTAATTTGCTAGCCCATTGCTGCATTTGCAGAGAGGGCTGCTCCTGCAGGTTTCTCTGATGCGTTGTCTGAAACAGGTTAGCTTTTGTCACTGTTTCAGGGTTCAGTGGAAACCAGTAATTCTTAGTGAGCCTAGGTATTTCAGAGCTAGAAAAAGAAAAGGCTGACAGCATGTTTTATGCTGTTGGAGCAAGAGTGGAGGAGTGAGAAACTGGTTTCATAAGGAGTTCAGAAGATGGTAAGTGGCAATATTAAAATATAAATTTTTGTATGTCTCCTTTAAGATCACTCATTGTTGAGAAAAGCTTTCATTAAAGCAAGGCACAAAATGCAAACTCTGGCCAGAGTGATAGCTTTAAAAGTGGATTTTGCAGCTTTTGTTAAATTTCACTGCATTTTTAAGCCATCTATACTGCTGATAACCAGGGCCTACTCTGCTCTGGGGGTGAAGGATGGAAGAAGCTAAGGTGTAGACTGTGCATTTCAAACGTTGGTCATTAAAATGAAAAATGCTTATTTTGCTGAGGAATTTCGATCTCAGAAGAAATATAGAAGATTTTTATCCCCCACACTAATGTTTCTGCTCTCTTATTTGAGACACCACAGGCTATTTCTGGTGACTGGAAGAACCTAGGACACTGCCAGTTTTGAGATAAATCAAGCTTTGGTGCTCTAAAGCCATGTCCTCAGAGTACTGGGGCACTGACTGAAAGAATCAGCCTTTGGAGGAAAAACAGTCCTATAATCCTAAGTACTGGCTGCCCAAGTTTGGCTCTGATTTACATTTCTATTGTAAAATCATAAACCTCAAATTATTCAGAAGATATAAAACTAGATCTCTTAGAGCACTAAGGATCAGTGATGCAATGAAATACCTTAATATATTTGTGAATACCCCCTTGTTTGCTATTGTGCCTTTCAGGCCTCTGTCAAGTTGAGGTGCAGGTCATGCCTAAACACCTGGGGCATAATGAAATGAAGACCAAAAAGCTTAGGCATAAGCCTCAGCCTCCACTGGGGGAGACTGGCCAAAGGGAAATTCACAGATTTGTTTCTTTGGGTTTTGCTGTGTTTCAGGTGGCTTTTGCAGTATTTACCTTACATGCTGCAGCTAATTCTGACTCTCTTGTCTCTTTTCTAGCTACATTCTCTTTTTCTTTCCTATAGCTTTATTACCTGTCCCCTGAGCAACAGCTCTACTAGTGAGGACTGGTTTAAAATCAATTTTCCCAATTATATTGACTTACTAATGTATCTAGCCTGTAACATTATTCCTAGAACAATTCAGTCTGTTCATAGACTCTATCATCATTACAGCTGAAAACATGTCAGCCTTGACCTGAAGGGCAATTTTGGGGAACCACAATTGACCTCCTTTCTTTTTACTTGTATAGCTGAACAGAATTCTGATGGTTACTCTAAAATGCCCAAATATTACATCAGATTTGGAAGTGATGAGGCAAATAAGCTCTTCTTATGGTTTCTGGATTTAGCTTAACCTCAAAGTGCTAGAATAAAGTTGCAGGTGACACAGTTTTCCTTTATGCCAGGTATGGCCCAGCCTGTAAATCAAACTACCCTGTATGCATCGAATAGAGGGGAAATCGCATGATTATTTGGCCACTGAGACTTGTTATAAAGGTAGCAGAGCAGAATATCAGGTTTCTGACAGATTGCCATTATAGTGCATATTGCCAACTGCAGTAGAATGAATGGACATACCCAGACTCAAAAGTCTGGCAGGCTTTACTGATAGATTTTATTTTGAAAATTTTTTAAAGTCTCTGCTTGTAAACAAGAGACATTCTGTATGATTTGAAATAAAATCTCTCAGTCAGAAAGGCAATGCAATGTCATCCCCAGTAGTTCTATTTTCCTGTTCACCTTACTAGATCAGTAGTCTCTTCTGGGCATAACTCCTACAGTGACATCTTCAGCTTTGCATTGAACAACCAATGAATTTCTTCGTGTCTCCAACAAGATGAATATCTGAACAGAAGCTGATTTTCCTCATAAACTACGTTTGAAAGCTCTTTTCAATTCCTCTGCACTCTGAAAATAATAACAAAAAAAATATCTCCATTTCATAAATAATTTTCCTACCCAGCTCCACTGGTTTACTTACAATTTTAACAGTGTACATGAAAAATCATTGGCATGTTGCTTCCTTTTTCTAAGTTTTATACACACAAGACAATTCATATTGAACAAGAAAAGCAATATCATTCATAATCAGCTTTAAGACATTGCTGCTTAGTGCTGAATTTGGGTTCCTTCTCATTATAACCTATTGGAGGGGAAGAAAAAGAATAAATACCAAGGGCCAATTTTTCCAGTAGAACTTCAAAAAGTCAAAAATTCATTGTTAGCCACTCAGTCCTCTGTGAACATGGAGTGTCCCATTGCCAGCACAAAACCACAAAAAGTCACAGATACCCTGAACATATTTTTGCAAAATGACTCATGGTTGCCTTGAAAAGTTAAATGGAATTGGCAACATTGTGCTGATATTTCTAACCTATTAAACTTTTCCAAACACAGAACAATCATCTGTGCTCCTTGGGTATGAAACCCAGCAAGTCTGAAGTTGTAATTGTTAGTAATTTCTTAATGATCAAAGAATCACATTTTGTAATAAAGTAATTTCTTTTCCTTTTTAAAAAAATATATTTGCCTCACCACCGCCAAAGAGCATTGTAATACTTTTTAAGAAATAAATTACTTCTGGGAGGAGAACAAGCATAAGTAGTTTCAGCCCAAAGAGTAATTTTGCTAGAAAGTTTTATGCAGCTGAATAGCAGGTTTTAGCATGAGAGAGGTTTCTCAGTCATAACTATAATGCCATTTTATAATGAATGTTAGAAGTCAATCCTTCATTACCTAGCAAATGACAGAAATGAAATAGAAACCCAGTAGGTGATTTGGATTTAAGACATAGTGACAATATGTTTCTATCAGTCCAATTTAGTTTTCTTTTACTATCAGGTCATTACCTTCTGAATGCAAATCTGAAGAGTATCCACAGCCGCTCTTTGGGAATATTTGGAAGTGCATTAGGAGTCATCTAGCTGTTTCGATCTGTTATAGTACGGAGCATTAATCACTAATCTTTATATGAAAGTATCTGATGATGGTGCACTTAGAGTCTTCTTCCTAAGAGACAGAAATTAGGAAAATGACTGTTGTGTTCTTAGGAATGTGGAGAGAGCCACCAAGGTCTTTTTTATAATTCATAACTACATAATGGAAGGCAGCAAGTGAAGAAAAACAAAGTGTTTTATTTATCACATAGAAAGAGCATTACTTTCCAGAAGACCATTTTAATTTTCTTCATTACCACAGAGAAGCTTATGTTCCTCTGCTTTTTATTTCCTGCTGTTTAGTCCATTTTTGTGGATCATTTTATACACACAAAGGACACAATCAAATACTGCTTTTTAGGTTCTTTAGGTTAGGTAGGAGACAAACACTCTCCTTTAGAAGTGTAGTGGGAGCAGGAATAAGGTAGCTATTATCTCCTCACTAATATTGTCCCATTCTGCACATATTGTCAGGGAAATGGCCTGAGCAATGAGAAGCCCCATTGCCATCATAGTGACATTGAGCTCTGGGTTCCCACTGGCCTTCTGGGAATGGAAAGTGCCCGTAGGTCCCACAGACAAAGACCCACCCTCACAGAAGACTGCCTGTATGCTTGTTAAATGCTACTCCCTTATACATCTCAAGAAGCTCTAAGGTTACAAGAAATCACTGCATTGTAACATTGTTGAGAACAACTTGTGTTACAATATAGAGAAACAGAGTGAAAGTAGAGATAAAACTCTAAAATACTGCTTTTCATGACAAAGATAATCAGGACAAACATCAGGTGATCTAACAGATTAAAACATTGAAAACTTGAAGTTACCTTTCCGGTTTTTAAGAAGAATTGCAGGCTTCTTTTGCTAAAATATACAAACTGTATGTCTTTATGGACTGACTTCATTGAAAAGATGAGCAAATCTGGAAGACAAACAGCAAGTTTTGCACAACAGTATGTTTAACACTAGCTATGCAATCGTATGTGACTGTAGGTATATATATCTCTAGCCTGAATAGTTAAAGCTATTCTCTGACCTGCTGAGTGAGCCTTTTCAGTTACTAAATAGCCCTTTTTTTTCAAAACAGTTTTCCATGAGTCACTTCAGAAATTCAGATCAATGTTCTGTAGTAAAGAGTGGCATTTCTTAACAGTTTGAAGTGCACTTGATTGCAATCCAAAACATGGTCCAATACTAAAACTGCATTTAATGGGCAGTGTTGAAATATGACAAAGACAGTTAAAGTAAAAATAGATTCCGATTACATGTTTACAGATCAGCTTCTAAACTGACTTTTACTTAGCCAAACTGTAGCCTGAAGCACAGATTTTAGCAACTTTTAGTATCATTTCCAAGCACAGACAAGTCAGCTACCTTTCAACGGGGCTGACCAACATAGTTTATAGCAAAAGCTATTCTTCATTCCATGGCCTCATATGTTTTCAATGGGTTTACACTTGGGATTTACAAAACAGCATTCAGAGTAAGCCTTGAATAGAAGTGCTGACAACCTATAGTGGGACCTAAACACTTACTGTATGTGATCTGGGCATGCATCAAGTCACCTTGAATATTTGGAAAGGTGGCTCAGGAACGAATAAGCCTGAAACCATCAAATTCTGAGCCAGAAAAAAAGAATATTTGTGCATGAAAATGATGGTTATCACAAAGCTAATCATCTCAATCTTCTATACTAAAATAACAGCTTGGAGATTACTATGTTCATAAAACATTGTCCAAAACTGTTTGTGAAGAGTAAAAGGATATTTGAGTAAATGGGGAAAAAATATGTCTGTAAGTCAAAAATTTCTCGTTTATTCTTTTTATTTTATCTATTATTTTTTTTCCTCTGTTCTGCAGTTTTCTTGCACCATTTTCTTCAAACAGCTCTTCCTTTGCCCCTATCCAGCCATTTGCTTCTGTAAAGTTAGGAGATGTTTTCACTAAAAGAGGCAATGGGGAGGGACCTCAGAACTTTTAAATGCAGGGGTTGGGGAAAGGATAAGGAAAGGAGAGGGTGAAAGATCTTTATTTCCATCTCGTTTCACTGCAGGCCCTCTACAGACTCCTCACCTGGCTCTTAGGCATCAGTGAAATTTTGCTGTTTAAAAAAAGAGGGTTGAACTCAGAGCATGCCAAGTACAAAGTTTAGTCTAGTGAGGGAGCAAGGAAGGACTTAAAAACTGCTAGTCCATCTGTGAGTAGCAGTTGGGAACAAGAAGAGTTACTATTGATCATTATGTCCACTCCCAGCACAGAGATTTCTAAGAAAAGCCAGAGTGTGTATTAAACTGGTGCTAGTTTATAGTTTCAAAAGTGATCGAGACAAAGCAAAGAACAAAGTAAGGAAATCTGAGATTCGAATCAAGGAAGATCTACTAGGGGATTGCAAATTACACTGTAGGATTACTTTAGTTAGTTGGTTTAATTAATGTGGTAATCCGATCTTCAAAAATTTAAACAATATAGAAAATGACTGAAAGCTTTTCTAAAGCATTTTCACATTTGCTACAGAATTTTCCAAGCCTTAATTCATTAATCCTTTCAACACACCTACAACTCAGGTGCCATTATATTTTATATAACAGAGAAAATTAAGACTCTGAAATCAAAGAAAAAGAAACAGTTTTTAGATTCACAAAGACATCCAACTCACCAGGTGGAATTCAGACATCGGCATGCACAATTGCCGACTTTTTGGCACGAATTGTCACAGCCATTCCATACATTAAATTTGGAATTAGGATAAGATCCAATGCCAAGAACAAAGTTTTTCTAAATCTTCACAGAGGATAACTTAAGGACTTGCCCCAATTGCAGAAGGAAAAAGGAACCTTCAAGTCAGTGGCATGCCCCACACATACTGCCACATATGAAATTGTATGGCTGCTTCTTTTTTACCACTCCTTCCACTATTAACTATTTACAACAGGAAAGGGTTGGGTTTTTTTAGAAGATAATGCTGAAACATGCATCTGAAACAGATTTATATTTTAAATTCCATCCAGCTGCTACATTGCAACCATGCTTCAGTACAGTCCAGAGCACAGCCATTAAGCATCTCTCATTAAGACATGAAAGTAGCCATGGGTTGATGGGACTCATGAACTGATAAAACAAAATCAGTTCACTGTAACGTGTTATTAAGGAAAAAAACACCTGATATTAAGCCTTATCTTAAATATTATGTTTTAGGTCAATGATTAAAACTCACTTAAGCAAGTAATCTATTCATAGCCACTGTTATGGCCTGACAAACAGGGTCTTAACTCACAGTACTCTGCTCTTGCTCGGAAAGAGAACATGCTCTTTTGAGGCTCAACCTGATAAATTATAGAATTTGTCTTGTCCAAATGCTAAGAAATGTCTGCATGGATATTCCAGGGTTTTGTTTTGATGCTTTTAGTGCCATCCGTCTGTGCAATTTACAGACCCAGAATCAGTGCTGAGCTGAAAGGTGACAGGAAAAGATCTGGGATCTTTTCACTGTAGAGACAGTGAAATAAAAAAAAGCTTGAAGAAACAGTATGAACCAATCCAAGTGTTCTCTTTTATTAGAAAGCAAAGAGGAGGAAAATTCTTTGTGAGACCTGGAAGTCATAAGGATTGTCCCTGCTGACCCAGGAACACCAGGAACAGCAGGAACATCAGACTGATGTCCATATTGGACAAACTAATAGAAACTATAAAGAGGTAGCAGGCAACTGCATAAGCATTGTACCATCAATAGTCCATCCAGAGAGAGTCAGAGAAGCTTTAATATAAAAGGCCATAATGTTGCTTTTTTTATGAAGGTGTCGACAAGCTTTTGGGGCGGGGTTTATTTGTAATTTCAGCAGGCCTTGACAATGGCCCTCACCAAAAGCAGCTCTTATAAGACAGGAAATATTGTAAGAGATTTATAATATATGATTATAAGATAGGAAACAGAACAAACAATCAGTTCTTTCTGTGGACAAGGATTCAAAAAAAGTTTTTCAGGGGTCCGTTTAGGACCTCTACTGCTCAACATATTCATAATAAAACGTAGAAATGGTAGAATAGTGGAATTAGAAAGCTTGTTGATGACACCACATTTACCAGTCTAGCAAGAGTGCATGCTGACTGTATAAAGTCTTAGAACAAAACTGAGAAAGAGAATAAAATGTGTAATAAAATGACAGATGATGTTTGGTACAGCTAAAAGCAGTGATGATCATGGGAAAAAGATATTCCTAACTTCACAAATAAAATGATGGGCTTTATTCTTTTGGTAGCAGGGTACTTGGTTTAGAAGGATAGTTGTTCTGACCCAGCAAAGTCATTCAACTGGTCTTAAATATGTTTATATCCCCTTCAGATTCATGGAATAAGCAGATGGATCCTAAGCTTTCAGTGAATGAAACTCCTTTGAAATGCACTGTTCCAAATGTGCACTTGCTCTTCATTTTTTCCCTCCAGGGAATAACATCAATAGCTATCCTTTAGTCTAAGTACAGTTGAAAAAGATTTTACACTTCTTTGAAGATGACCCTTCAGTGCTGGAGGATCAGGCTTTCTTGTGGAAATCAATTGTATTTCTCTGAATGTATCAGGATGTAGGTGTCTTATTCACTTCTACTGCAATAAAATTTGTTTCTAGTAGCCACAGTAGAGATCTGGGCACCTCAAATACAGCATTATAGTAAATGGCTCAGGTAGAGATTTTTTTTGAGATATTCCAGAGACATTCAGTTCCTCCTGAACATCTTGAGACTAGATAAACAGAGTCTCTTCAACATCTCATCATTACCTTTGAAAGTGAAAGGATTGGGAAGGAGACAAAGATGGGAATCAAAAGTCTGCAGGGCAGGGCAGCAGGAGAAACATGGAGAACAATGGAGATGTGCAGCACGGTAGCTAGCAGAAAACAATTGGTGATAACACAGAAGGGGACTGTCAAAGGATAATCCATTTTCAAGGGCTTTCAATTAAGATTCTCACCTTGATACAGACAGATTCCAATATGCTTACACATGTTTAATAGCATCTGTTCTGTCAGATGCTATTTGGAAGATATCTCAGAAATCACTGAAGCCATCTGAGCTGAGATGCCATTAGCATGGGTTGGAGATATGGCTTACAATCTCTGTGTTGAAGTCAGACTCTAAGAGAAAAAACTATTTATAGGCACTCATTCTTCTGAATGGGGTGTTCAGACAAACTCCTTGTTTAAATATCATGTCCCATTCCTTCAAAGAGTTCGCAGTCTTCCAAATTCAGAATAAGGAAGCTATTTATTTTTTTAAAGGTAATCTAAATTAAGGGCAATGAGGGGTGTCTGCACATGGTTGTGTGCGTTAGGATGATAGCTCAGAGAAAATGAAACTGATGAAACCTACTGACTTGAATGAAAGTGTGTGGGATCCTGCTTCAACTCAACAGGCAGTTCCACCTTGTATGTTAGTGTCTCTAGCATCCCAGCAGTTGTGTGCTGAGGATTCTGAGTATAGACCTGTCAGCTACTGAATTTTGGTCTTTTTCTCCTGTGAATAAGTGGAATGTTTTTCTTAGGAAAACATTCTAATAACATTATGGCAAATTCAGTGGTGATGTGACTGGGATTCCTGGAAAATGCAATGCATTTCCAAGATCTCTGATAGACATGCAACAGTACATTAAAATTCAGTATCTAAATTGTTTCTATTTTCATTTTTGTGCAAAAACTTGTCATAGAAGTTGCCAAGTTTATAGTAGCAGCCTTGTCCATGAAACAACTCCTGAACCACTGCAGTTTTCAGCCCAGCTAACATAAAACTGAAGGAATTTTCCCTGCTATCACCCTTCCTTTTCCAGTAATTCATATTTTCTTCAACTATTAGCTTGCTTTGCACTGAAAAATTCTCTGTTAAGTACATCTGATGAGTTTCCATCTGTTACGTGCTGGCAGAAATCTGATTTCTAAACACAATGCTTTCTATCTGCAAGATTACACTATCATGAGGTCTGCCAAAGGAATCCTTATACATAGAAATGTTGTATTATGACTGAGAATTTGCTGTAGCTTTTGAAGGTAAGGTTAGGGGTCTGAGTACACAAAATGCCCAAGGAAACAACACTTCTCACTGATCTCTGAGTTTACCCTTAACTCATTGTGAGAGGCTTCTGTAACACTGCTGCTGTTTGTCATTAACATTTGCTTTTCTATGTCCTCAAATGGTGGTAATCCATGATGAGACCTGAACAGAATGTGAGAAAAAGGTTATCATGTGATCTGATAAGGTCCTGAAGTCAGTAGAGTTGTACTGACTTTTGTGCATGAAAGGCACACAAGGCATATGTTTGATGGTCTGCCACATCAAACATACCTCAGGACATAAAACTGTCTAGAGTTGCAACTGTAATTGCAAAACATAACCATGCCTTCAAGCAACTTTATCTAGACACATGTTCTTGGATTTGCTCTATGAATCTGGGACACTCAAGTATCCAGGAAAGGAAGAAAGGAGCTTAATAGCAACATCATAAACTCCATTACCTCTGTGAATCCCAAATTAATCTGATACAGTTCTTCTTATTAACCTTGAAATTCCAGTGTCTATTATCCTTTACTCAACAGTCACATCAGCATATTAATCACTGGAATTTTTATTTTATATTAGCAAGTCCAGTGAAAGGGAAAAAAAGGACTCAGCATATCCTGTTTGCAGAGCAGACTTAAGTATCTTTCCTCTTTAGCACTGAATATAACTGCGGATACAGTGGACAACTGAGGCAGCCAGACTCTGCTTGGGCTTAATCCATCTGTGCAAGAACAATATTCATTTTTAATGATAAAGACAGCCATGAGAAGAAAAGCCTGCCCATATGCTGTTTAATATGGATGTATCACACATGGTAATCTCTGCCCCAGGTGTATCTGAGCTGTTAGAGCAAATAGCGTGATTCTGATTAACAGCTCATTTTTCTCTCTTAATTACAACTTTGTACTTTTCAGAAGAAAACAAAAAATACATGAGAGACCATTTTAGGGAAGCCAGGCAAGACCGAGAAAGTCAAAACTGGTTACCCATCCACATAGTGTCTCTTCTATGTCCCGGCTTTTGGAGATGTGGATATTTGAGGCATTGCTTTAAAAAATAATGCTACAGCAACACAGCCAACGATTGGATAAAGCTCTGAAAGCACACACACTTTTGCTACCTGTGAAGGCAGCATTTTTAGGAAAGGAAATATGCTGCACCAGGTTCTGAAAAGGAAGAAGGGTTGAGCCTTTCAGATAATATATCAGAATTCTCTTAGCCAACATACAGACAAAAAAGGCATCCAGCAAGGATGGAAGGACAGCCAGAAACTTGGTCATGTAATCCATCAGATAGTCTTGAAACCTGCCTGGAGACCATCGGCTCCTTCTGTTACAATCCCAGTTCTTAACCAGGTGCTTTGTGTTCAGGTTGTGATAGGATGAGAGAGCATGGGCACTGCCCTCCCTTCATACACTCAGTAAGAGCTTCTGAAGATGGCATGCACAACCTCCCCTTAGGAGGAGATGCCAATTACCAGCATGCAATACACAACAGAGGGCTTGATCCTGTCACATCTCAGCATGAAAGTTCCTTCCTACCTTAAGACAGTGAAGTACTGCAGGAAATCTGGAGGGAGAGAGAAGTTTCCCATGAGAAAAAAGCCTTGATGTTCACACAGAATTAATGCTAACACCTTTCTCTTCACAAACAGTTTGCAGAAAATGTGAGTTATGATACTTCAGAGAAAGGGAGGAAAGATCTCAAAGATCTGCTTTAAAGGACTATCCATCCTTACCTGTACACATCTCTGTGTGCATTATACAGTCAGTCACTAATGCTAATCTCTTTAGTTTATGGTAGCTAATCTCTTTAGTTTATGATAGCTTGTGGTATCCCTATCACCATAACTTTGCTTGAAATTAGTGTTTTGCACATTTTGTTACAAGTGAAAGTGAGGTGACAAAAGCAAATGACACAGATAGACATAACAAAGCCTATCTCAGGTCAAACACACACAGGAGGTCTTTCCTCTAAGTTTTGGGTTAGATAGCCTTGTGAATAATGACAGAGGGAAAGAAGAACAAAGGCAAGAAAAAGCAAGAATTGTAGCTCCTATCTCCCTGCTGGGTTTTCTTTATAGTTGTACTTAAATTTGAAATCTCTCCAAGATGGACTGTTACTGGGGCTTGTGTGGGATTTAAAGAGAGAACTACATAGATGGTATATAGACCCTATAAAGAGTTTCTTTCCCTGTGGCCTACAAAGGCTGATGTTGCCAACAGGAAGGAGATGGTGAAGCCAAATCATCACGGCCCTTGCAGTGTGAGACAGGCAGTGCTGTGCCCCTTTCACATACCTAGAGCTAAGTCTAAGACTGGGCTAAGTTCATCAGATCACTGGCTTACAGACTTCATGGTAAGTGATTGCAGGCATGGTTAAGAAAAAAAAAGATTTTAGTCATAAAGAATGAGAAGTTAAGCCTGTAAAATTATATTTAAAGCAGCTGACTCAGCTTTAGCTATTGCAACAAGACAAACAAAATCATCATTCTGTCTTTTACTGTGAATGCTAAGTCATCAAAGGCAAATAAACTTGTAAAGTAGCAGCAAATATGAACCAAAGTAATTGGTCCTACATTTAAAGAGACAGAAATAACCAGAGACCTGGACAGATCTGACTTAAACAGAAACCAATGCTCAGGAGCAAATTGGATCAGCAAATTCTAACACATCTGGTAGCTCAATTACACAAGTCTCTGCTGTGTTCCCTTGGCTGTGTTGATTTTTTGCCATTTCTTTTCTCACTATGATTTTCGGAGTCTTCAGATTTCCACTTTCTGCATATCACTTATTTTTTTCAAAGAATTCCTGCTCTTTTTCATGTTCCATTTTAAATCAAGTCCCACCTACAGCACATTTTGATATTTCTGAGCTGTCACTTCTACCTATGATTCATTTTTGCGTGTTTTGTCATTCCTAATTTTGCAGTTTCTAGAAGTGGCTGAGGAAGATGGCAGGTGATAGAAAGATCTACAGGAGAGAAGGAAGAAAACATCTTGTATTTCTTAGTGAGCTAAGTTGCAGGCTGTGACATTTTCAACAGTCCATATGGAGGTGATCAAACTGCCTCCAAAGGACAGCAAATGCTTTCCCACAGAGATTGTAATATGCATGTATAAGACACTTCAATCACTTATCATCTTCTGTTGCCTGGCATTTCTCCTTAGGCTGTTTCATATGACTTGGGCATTTTTCCTTCAATGTAGAGCAGGGATGTTGAATCACTGGGCTGTTGGAGGTGGTATATTCCCCATGCTAAAACGGCCAGTTAAAGTGGAACACAGAAAGAATATTTTTTATTGCTGTTGTAAACCTTTAAAGAAAGATCAGTTCATAGAAACAGATTATCCAGAAATTTCTGGATTAGCGTCTCCTTAGCTAGAGCAATTAAACAAGTAATAACCAAAAATAATTTATGAGTTGAAATCAGATAAGAAAACTCAAATTGCCAAGATCCAGAGAACTGGAACATGAAAACATGATACTTCTGGCACTTTGAATTATCTGGAATTCTTGCAATAACTTTATCTTATTGGGATAATGCTGAGGAGATATTGTATGCACTTGGGTCCACGTTTCTTTTCTTCTTTTTTTAAACTGAGAGGTCTCTAATCATTGTCTCATCTGTTTGCTGAAATGTAAACTATTTACCCTCTTTCATCTACAGATTGAGAGGGCAGTGTAAGGATCCAGTCAAGGTGTTAGTTGAAATTCATGAGTCTCAACTCATTAGCTAGTCTCAGACTAGTCTTATTTTGCTTTTTAGTCACAAGCTCTAGTGACGACTGCTTAAATTTCACATTGCTTTCTTCCCTGTCAGTTACTATATACCTCTTCTTTCTGACACATCTTGGAACTGTTTCAATATGAAGTGTAGGCAGGGTTGTCATTACCAATTTGACATATATACACATGCTGCTTCTGCTGCATCCTGGTCTGTACTATTCTAGCATAATTAATCAAACGTGGCATGTCTCTACAGTAAGGAAAATATAGGGACTTCTAGCATCTAGAAGGCACTAGTCAACACCAGCTTCTTTTCAGGACTACTCTCATTGAAGTTAATGGCAACAATTGTCAGCTTTTCTGAAAGCAAATCTGCTTGTATCCATCCTTCTTAACATGAAGCCTTAGAAGCAGAAGCATCTAGGAGACACGAACACAGTGAACACCATGACATACACATCTACATCTAGATTTCCATTTAGCCCAAACCATCAGAGAAGCAGCCCTACCTACCTCCAGTGTTGTGACACATAGGGCAGTTCCACCTGTCCAAATAAAATGGTGCTTGAGGTCCTTGAGACAGATCCACTTCCAGGATTAGAAAAGGAAGCATATCAAAGCTGTGCTGCTCCTACACTACAGAGACCTGCTCAGAGAAGTGGTTTATTAGCCCAAATTCTGTGCTGTACTAACATGACTATATTAAGCTTTCAACTCCTTATCTGGATTTTCTGCACAGTGCTCTTCCATGTAAATGTGGTATTTCCGGGGTCCATGCACTTACACATATGTTTGTGCCTGTTTCCTTTGTCAGGCATTTCCCCTGGAAAGCAGTTCTTCACACACAGATGGAGAAGCAGGAGATAATAGCTAAATTGGTCATGCTGCCAAGCTATTCATGAGTTAGAAACCAGACTCCCAGCCACAGTCAAATGCTGATGTTTTTCATCCAGACAAGGCTGCCGCTCAGATCTGGAATGAATAAAGCAGAAATAAATACATGTCTCACACAGTCACGAAATGTTTGAAAATTGAGACTTTGAAAATCAATCTGAGTGCTGTTTTTGAGGTGACTTATTCAACCCAAGACCTGCAACAAAACCAAAGCAGATGAACAATTTTTTTTGCATGTCAGCACACTGTAATAGAACAAACTTCTTCTTTCCCAAGTATTACACAGAAGAATTCCAAACCCATTAAATTAAAGGCCTTCCTCCTACAATGGCACACAGTTGTCAAACACTTTTAGGTCCCAAGGATTGAAATGGATTGAGGTGAATAAGCTTTTAAAAAAACCATGCAGGAGAAGAACTTTTAAAAAAGCTCAGCCCATTTCTAGAGAAGTAACACAGTCATTAAAGAACCACGGCTTTCCCTATAGAAATAAGACCTTGGAGATTTAGAAAGTTCAGTCAAAGACCTTTTTTGCTTGCATACAGAAGCCGCATCCATATAGTAATCAGTAATCCAAGGATGCTGATCTTAGCTGTAAAGTTAAAGGCAAAAAACTATATTTTACTGAATGCCACCATGCCTACTCATTAATTAAGGGTTGCTTCATTTTCAAATTACAGCAACTTCATAATGGGATCTTTTAACCATAATGTCCTTTTTTTTTTTTCCTAGAAATGCTGCTCAGCAAGTAAAACTAAATCAACCATATCCCACTTCTGTCCTCGTGATTGGTTTTCATGGCTGGTCGTTTGTATTATGCCTAATGCCTTGTCTGAGAAGAATAGATCTTTCATAACCCAGCAAACTTACAGCTTACACCAAAAGCCCAGTAATTTAACACATAGAGAACGAATGGACTACGTGTTCAGGACCAAATATGCATTGGCTTGGTTCAGAAACTCATCCTTTATCAGCAGAACTCTCATGAGATTACTGACACAGTTCTAATGGAGAGTTAATGCAACAGACATGCAAATGCACAGGACAATGCAGAATAAAACATACACTCCTTTTTTCCCCCTCTGTTTATATTCTTTATATAAGCTAAGTTCATTTTGTTGCAGATTGCCAGTTACTAGAGATAATTCTCTTGTCCAAGGTAATATGCAGATTACTTTCCAGGAAAACCTCATTTAGTGCTGTTGAGAGATTGCAGAAAATATTTCTGGGGAAAAAGTCTGGTTTATCTCATCTTGCAGGGACCTTATCAACTGACATGCGCATGATTCAGACACACTGCTTGAAAAGAAATATTTTTCCAAGGTTCTGATGGGGAGGAACCTAACAACAGAATACTAGTGTTTCAAACATCTTTCTGCCTCTTCTGTGTCAGTGAAATGGTAACTTCAGGCATGAAGCATCTGCTGGAAACCTCTGGAGAGTTACCTATGTAAAGATGATATTTGAAACATGCTTTTTCTAGCAGTCAGCCTATCTTTGACAGTAACACAGCCGTTTCTCTTTATTTTTCTCTTTTTAATGCATTTGCCAGCCTCATAGGTGCCTTTGCATTTCTACTCTTTTTTTCCCATCTGCCATGCACTGGCATCTCTTTAAATAACTGTGGATGTTATTTGGTGACTGTTAGCAGACAGAGCTGAGCATAATTGGCAATATATTTCCCCATAAATTCATTAGGCAAGAGGAATACATTTTTTCTATTACATCAGCCCTTACACACAGGACCATCATTTCATTTTCCATTTTAAATTTAAATCTACTTCAAAACTTTCCATATCATATTACATTAGACCCCATCATTCTGTGCCACGTACAAATGGC
>JAOXNG010000012.1:40665599-40681644 GCA_028566535.1 Scolopax minor
CAGTGTCAGAAATATGGGTCCAGATATTTCAATGCTAGCTTCTACCATATACTCTACACAAACACTGTAAATTGCAGCCTGCAAATTTCACTAGCTGAGATCAGCAACAACAAATGGATACAGACAGATGGGGAACGGAAAGAACCAATATGATGTCCTGATGGATGGATGGCAGCCTCAACAGCCCTAGCATGGCAAGAATGCGTATATATTTTTAGGCAGTAAGGATAACTACAATTTAAAGGAGTAGTTATGCAGAGAGATAAGGAAAGTTTTGCTAATGTTTCTCTGAGTCGCAGAGATGGAGAGAAAAACATGTGCTTGTTTCAACACTCAAGCATCAGTAGGCTGCCATTGCTGAATGCATCAGGACTAAAGCTGGAAAGCTAGTGAGTGATAAGTGACGGACTGGATGATTATACGCTAAAAACAACTCTGAAAGCAAAAATGAATTATTGCGTCTAAAGTGATAGGAAAAGCACAACCATTAAAAGGATACACACAGAATATGGGAAGGTTGAAGGTAGGGCTGTAGAAATGTTCCTTGCAGCCATCTTCTGAATGGGCACTTGAATAATTAGAGTGCTTGTATCAAAACCAGGAAAGATGTTTGCCTTACGGCCTTATGAACTCAAGCAAGAGTTTTAGCAATGTATATTGATAGGAAAGGTTAAATCTTAGAGATGCCTGGCAGAATAATGAGACTTATTCTGAATGCACGAACTTTGAGAGATGTGCAAGTTCAAGTGGGTGCTCCCATATCTAAGTATTAGTGAGGATGAACTTTATTTTCAACAACGATCAAAACCTGAGCTAATGGGGAGGACTTTCAGTATAGGCAACTATGACATTCCTTTTAGTTGTGTTGTAGTCAACTGTATCGTCACAAAGCCACAAAGAGATCTTACAGACATGAGCAAATCTTAATATAGACAGAAGAAAATACGTCTGGTGTATACAGCTAAATTCATGATTTACAGCATGATTTTGCAGGTAGATGAATAAGAAGATACGTTTGTACAAGCAAAGACAAGATGCACAAGAAAAGACAAGAAAATCAGTGATTAAGCCATGTGTAACATTCTGAAGAAATCAGATGAACAGATAAATTAGTGTCCTTCTGCACTTTTGAAACTTCTGTTTCAAAAGAAGAAGGAAGAGAATTAGAAAAGGATAGAGTCAGGAGAGTCAGAAAAGCATGATTTTACAAAGACAAAGATAGCACCAGTGGTAAATAACAGATCAAGAAAACAAAGGAACAATGACTTGGAAAAGGCCATTAAACAGCTTAGTAAGAATTGCTACAGTAATATTCCTTAAGTGAAAGCTGGATCAAACAGGGTCTGTGGAGAAAAAGGGAAGAGGAGTCAAGTCTGTTATAAATACTTGCCTAGTTAAATTAAGCTTAAGAGGGAAAAATTATTCAGGAGGCACACGGAGTAAAGAGTGATTTGGGGCTTCTTTAAGATGTGAAAGCGAAGCAGAAATGAAGAATCTATGAATAAGAGTGGTATGAAGGAGATCAGAAAAAATAATGGTTGGTCAAGTATGCATTTGATGCATTTCTGAATAAATAACAGAAGAAAAAGGAAAGACATTTAGAAGGAGAATAGGGATGGCCATGCCATATGCTGTCTCAATTTTTTCCTTTCTGAAAGAATTGAGGACTCCAGAATTCAAAAAATGGTTATCTACATTTATATAGAAGATCTAAAGGAATTCAAAGGGACAAGATACTTCTCTACACTATCAAATGCACAAACACATTTTTCAATTGAAAAACAGATGCTTAAAAATACAAAACCAGAATTTGGCTAACCAACTAATGTTGGTTTAACCTGACATAGCAAGGCCCACTTTTAAAAACTATTTATCAGTTTAATGTTAGTCCTTAAATTACTCATGTAAAGATTCTGTGTGCAAACAACTTCTGACAATGTCCTCAAGCCAACTGAGTGTCATAGGCTGAGATAAAATGAAGTTGCAATGATAAGTAAAGGAACATTTCATAAAGGCAACTGCTCAACTCTTCCACTCTTAAACAACCGATTGAAATTGATCATAACAATGATCAATTATATAATCTATTTTAAGATCATAAATCTTACCTACCTATTCTGAGCTTGTCTTTCAGAAGCACAAAAACTTTGTTTAATTATACCTGAAACAAATGCATAAATATTATCTCTGCATTAAAAACATATATGTACATATGTTTTCAAATTTTTTATTTCCTTGATATGGTATCAAAATAACCATTTTTAAGCAGTGTTAAACAATCTTCAAACCCCCATTTGACAGCTGAGATGCTGTTTGATGTATCAAAGATTTGCTTGCATTAAAAGTAAATTCTCAGCCCTCCATAGTATTTTAATACTTTCAGAATTTCACAGAAAACTAATAACATGCTGAAAAGATGTCCACAGAAGATGCATCTGGATTTTACTACAGTTACTGCTACTACCATAGCCACAAAATTGTCTCTAGTCTGGATATAAAGCTAGAATATTTACCCACTTTCTCAGAGGACCTTTGACGGGTTGTTGAAAGTATGTTCTAGCAGTTTTATTGCTGCCATTCTATTTGCTAACTATTCAAACTACTATATATGCCATACCTTACTTCTTAAATAATCCTACTGATTTTAAGACCTTGAAGACAAAGTTATGACCAGTTATTGGTCAAATATCAAATCAGCAATAAAACTGAACCTAGACATTTATGTCATTTATTGCATAGTGCCAAAAAATGTGAGGATGGAGGGGTAATGTTTGATGATATTTATTATTTATGCACTTGGAAAGCATTGTCTTAAAGCAAGTCTTTGTCTTAAACATCTGTCTTCAAACATTCCTGCAAAACCATTCTTTGCTGGTAATTTTGACATATGAGACCACTCTCTCCTACAGATGATATCTCATTTTGAATGAGGAAGAGTATGTTTAAATCAAAAGATATTTCAGTTAACTGAAGGTCTTAGTACTAAGATTAGATGTTTTTTCAACATTAATAACATCACAAGCATTATTACAGAATAGGAACAGAGGCATCTAATCACTCAAACGGTAGCTAAGAAAAAAGATTTTATGCCAAACTTACACTAGTTTTCCCATTGTTGGTCTTGTTACAGCAGTTATATTAGTCCTGGAGCAACAGTAGAGGACTTTCAGAGAGCAAACACATTTCAGAATCTTAAATATTTTCTTTATGTTCAAACATACCTTTTGTTGTGCTCTGAAATTTAGTACCTCTATTTTTCCTACTTTTCTGAGATCCTCTGAATTTAAAAAAAAAAATCCTGAAGGAGGCTGGCATCTGTCACACAGAATTCACTTTAAAATCAAAATAAATTATATAACTTTAGGCCAAATCTGTCTCCCTAAAACGACAACACAGAGACAGAGAATGAAAGAAAAAGAAACAGTATTTTCATCCTTGCTACTGCTTTGCTTACCAAAAGAGATATTAAAACTCTATAGCAGTTAGGCAAATGGAAGGTTTTATAAGAACAGTTGATATACATAATAGCAAACTATAGAAGTTCTTCTATAGTTTTTCTTCTTTCTTCTATACTTACTATAGAAGTAAATATACTTCAGTTAATTTTAACAGTGAGACAAGAAAATAGGAAAATGCAGTGTCCACTGTCTAGAAAGTCAAGGCTGCCTTTAGAAATGAAAAAACATGATTGTGCCAAGGAACAGACACAATAATACAAACACAAAAGTAGAGGCTCTGACTGAACCTGAATCATGTTGCTTGGGATAAGGTTTTTTGACTTACAATCCCAGACACTGAGATTATACTGAAATATAACCAGACAATAATATATTATGGGGATATATGTGAAAAAATCTGTACCAGAAGCCACTTGGCTAGAAAGCTAAGTTTGAATACAGCTGTTTGCTATAATTTTAGAAACAGCTTCCCTTTCAGTATTCATATACAAAATAGGGTTTGAAATACTATAACCCTTTGGTTGTTTCAAATAAATGGTCTCTCTTTCAGTAACTGGTTCGTATCTAAATTTGTTTGATCAGTTTGATGACTCACCACATTTAACTTGCTAATCTGGCAGTTTATGAGTGTATTTACAATGCATGATATTTCACACCAAAGAGTCTGCCTCACCACTCATTGTACGTAGCAGAGATGCGGTATTTTCTGATTCATATGCTAAGTTAGGAAAACACTTATTAATGCTAAAAAAAAAACACCAAAACAACCAGAAATCATGATCGCAGAACATCACTAAGTAATAACCAACACCCTTCAGCCCCATTTTTATTGCTTATTATTATATTAGAGACCCACAGAGCAGCTACAACTGAGAGAGAAGATTCTTTATGATAGACAGTATGAAAATATATTGGAATAATACCTTCAATAACTAAGCAAGAGGGGACTCAGGCATCTAAAAATGCTGTAAAAAACACATTCATGTGTGTATAGACACACTCGCTGAACACTAATTACTCTAGTTATAATCCTTAATCTGTTGTGTAAGAGTTGTGCCAATCATACAAAGCTAGAGAGGGAGTAAGAAACAACATAGATGAGTAGAAAAATTAATTAAGGTAAGTCATGGAGTACAGAGTGCATCCTGATATTCAGTCCAGGGTGTTACCTGGACCATATTTCATTTTACCATGGGATTCCTTTGACATGGATGGAAAGAGCAAAGCAACATATATTTTGTTCAAATGCCTTGCAAGAGGGAATTTCTTCATTCAAGACAATCTCAAGGAAAATGGAATGTATTTTCTCTGAAAGTTGATGTGATGGCAGCATGATTAGACAAACCCTTTCAAGACCCTGATCAATATACACATAACTGAAAGTCATATTTTCATGACAGCAGTTTCCAAATTAGCTCGATGAAAATTGGTCATTTTCCCCTGTAATGTTGCCATGATTGACAAAACCACGGCTCCTAATTCAAACACTGTTAGCCACTTATTAGTAATGAATAGAGCATAACCTAAGCAATATCCAAGTATAGTGAATTTATAATGACTTTTTAAAAGGTGTCTTTTCTTCTTCCCTGAAAAGAAGAAAGATTTCCCAGCATCAATTACAACTGATCTACAACATTAACTTTAGCTTTAAGTAGAAACTACAGGTGATCTAAGAATGAATGAATTCAGAATTATTTTTCTGAAAAAGCAATCCTGAAGTATCTATATAACAATTAAACTCTATGCTCAGAGAAAGATGTACAATGACTTCCAGAAATGCTGATTAAAGTCACAGGGATTAATAGGAACTGACTGGATCTTTCCACTTAAAATATTTCATTAAATCAATGGAAATCTGGCACAACAATATTTAAATATTAGAAAAAGTTGACGTTTTGTTAATATCCAAATCTTAACAGAAAAAAATTATCAATAAGGAAATCATAACATTTGGCAAGTTACAAACTACACAAGAATTTCAAATGTCTGTGTACAGTGCTGAACTAGGCCACAAAGAACTACATTTCTGGGAGACGCACCATGTGTTATTCTTCAGTACAAAAAACAAACCCAAACATTTCTTGTTACTCTCTTACCACTCATATTAATGAGTGTTAAGTAGAATTATCAAATCATTTATTTGCCCTGCACTAATGGCTAGACATTTCAATTAAAAGCAGTCATACTTCAGTACCTAGGCAATAATCTGAAGGAAATCCATCTAGGAAATAGGACTGCAAACAGATAATGTAATGTTATTCTATGTTTTTTGAAGCCTGCAACCTTGCAATAATAATTTGTTTGAATTTGTTAATCTTCAAAAAACTACATCCCCTTTACCTTTTAAAAGTACAATTTAAATCACCCACATATTTTCTGTCAGAATTTCATGGGATGAATGTAAATCTCAAATTTTGCTCAGCTCTAATATCAATCTTTTTCTTCTAGTATTAAATGCTCTTTGATTTTCTCTAATCAGAATCCCATTCCATTTAGTACGTAGATCATGGCAGTGCATGATTTAGCACGTAGCTCACAGTGGTTGCAGAAGCTTCACAACTCTTTTTTTTTAATTTGTGTATTTAGAATATAATCCAAAAAACTATTACTTAAGATAATACCCAACAGTTGATGTTTTTCTATCTGATTACCATAAATAACTACAGGCAGAATTAATGCTATGTTTTGTCACATAATCCCTTCATAATTTGAATCTAATCATTAAGCAATATTTCAGTTCCATTCAGTCAATTCACCTAGAAAGCTAAAGCTTGCCTCCCTCAACTTTCTTTTTTACACCCATCGGTGTAAAATAGGGCACTCCACTTATATCGCATTGCATTATTGTTTCTGAGACAACAGTTTTCATACTGTATTCCTTCTGTTTCTCATCAACAGTAATTATCTTATGCTTCAAATCTAAAAACACCTTCTTTGTCACATTACCCAGTAATATTCCAGTTTTCAGAGCCATTACTGTAAAGTGTAGGGACAAGCTACACAAAGACTATGTGACGCAAAATGCATTATACTGGAAATGGCTGCCACAGAGGTACAATTATTTTATTTTTCTTTTCCTTAGCACCCACAACAGATAGTGAACTTGCAACACGCTATGAAATACACTAACATTTTGGAATAAATAACTACTTTGCTGTTAGAAAGCAGTGTACACTTCATTCTTAAGGATTCTTACCAATAGTAGACTCTTTCAGGTGACTTGAACTGGAGCTGCTCGAGTTGTCCAATACGTCCAGCTCATCATCTAATTCAGAGAACATATCTGTGCATAAAAATGAAAGCAAAGATTTTAACCCACCTCTCACAAGCATAATACGACTCCTGATGCTTCTTTGCTAATGACTACCTTTCTCAGATTTCTCGAAAGTGCTGTGATCCTCTACCAGGATTTCCTTATATGTTCTTTCCTCATCTTTTCCACGTGCAGATTGACAGCTTTCAGCTGGGAGGTCAGCATTTTCTGAAAAATCACTTCTGTAGCTGACTGTTCTGCTGCTGCTATGAAGACTCAACTTCTCATAATTTTTCTGACAACAAAGAACAAAAAGGAATTGTTACATATTGTCCTTATGCAGCACTCATTAGAAAACCTGCAAATGAAAGTGTCACTTGTCACTTTTGTAGACACACACACACATAAAAATACACTTTTTGCTCCCGCTCAGCTGTTTCTCCAGGATTATATGGTACTTGGTTCAGTCACTGATTTTAAATTTACAGCAAAACTTTCAAATTCTTAATCTAAACAAATTATTTCTAGCCTTTTCATAAAAGGCATCTTTGTTCTTGATGAAGATCTTTTCATAACAAGCACTGAAAGTGGAAAAAAATGAAATAAATGCCAGACTAGAAAGAAATACTGAACAACACAAAAAATAAAAGACTGGACAAAGACAGTAGGTGCACAGATATAAGCAATGAGAGATTTACTCTATTCCAGCTTAGATAATAAACAGAGACCAGTTCTAGCCAATGCAAAACCTGCATAACAGTCAAGATGGTAGTAAATTATGAATATGATGTGATGCCAAAGAGAGCCCCTAAGGCTGAACCGACCAGACGCTGACTGGCATTACTAAAGCAGAGCTAAAAAGAAAATCAAAACATGGGATAAAAATTATTTGCTTGAAACATTTAAATGCTGAATTTTGTCTATAGCATGGGGTTCTTTAATGAGTATAAATTTCTGCCTCTGCTGCTGTCAATGTTCATGGTTTTTCTGGAAATTATAGAGATCCTTCATCCCTGTTATTGCTTCTATTTTAATGCAACATATTTTTAAGTCAGACTGATTTAATGATCTCTTTAAATATTGTTTTAAGTCTTCTTGTGTTATTTCTATTGTGTGTAAATAAATTCATGCTTCTTTTTACTCGATCTTGTCAGAGCAAAGTGTGATAAAGAACAGGAGATAAATTATGTAAATATATCAGATTAAACAAGTGAGCATCTTTAATATTAAAGTAATTTCAAGAGATAATACCTTTGTAAATACTTATGTTCTTACCAAGTGTGTCAAAGACAATTTGGCCTATACCTGAGACAATGTTTTGCCACAAAGTATTTAGACTTTATTGGGGGACAGCAGAATGAGTGCACTAGATCAGAAACCTAACTGCACCCCTGAGCACTGACTATAGCACTGCCCGTGTAATGGTCTGCTTCAATTACTTCCACATCTTTTGTTCTGTTCCCAAAACTATGAATTAATTCGTAAGAGACACCTTGTCAAGCTTTTCGCTTTAAATTAGTGTGGGAAAAGATCATTCTATACTTAAGTACTGGACTGACCTTATGTCCAAGATGCCACAATAGCAATGACTGTGGTGTAGCACAGTATGGCAATCACTAACCATAACTCTGAAACTCACTTAAAGAGAGAGGTTTAGTCATGGCATGTGAGAACTCTTATTGTGCCCTAAACAGTCAGTGCACAATTACTGAAGAGAACCCATTCACCTGTTCAACATCAAAGAAAACAAAGTAAAGGAGAGAAGGGTCAAACTGCACATTTCAATCTGAAAACTGCTTTCAAATTTGCCAATACTGAACTTCACATTCAAATGACTAAATGTTAACAATAACTTGTAAATCAGGTGGACCATGGGGAAAAAAAAGATCAAAAAGACTGCTGTTACTTATTGGTGTCAGACCTAACTGGTACATCAAGAAAGAAAATCTGTTTGAAATGCGTGAACTGAGCTCTGCAGACCTCATAATAAAAATAATTGTCAGACTTGTTATAGAAACTAGATAATAATTTTCAAAGGTGAGATTATATATTGCTCTTTCTCTTTCGATGCTTTCTCTTTCAGATGCCTCACTGATTTAGAAGGACAAAAGTACACTGTTTGTAGGAGTCTGGGATGCAAGTTCAATACCACTTCTGCTCAGCATTGGAGTGAGACCATAAGGACCTACATAAAGATATAATAATATAAGGAATATAATTTTGTAAGAAGGGCATGGAGAAGTATTCTCCTACACCTTGAAACAGCCATTTCCATATCCTTGGAGAGACCTTTTTCAAGTAGTGAGAAAGACACTTATTCTTTGAAGAAATCCATGAAACAGTGAGATATTCAAAATATCACAAACATTGAAACATGAGTGAGGTTGATATATATTCATTTGAACTATGCTCATATCTACACTTGATGCTAGAGTCCAGCATTTTACAAACATGGAGGCTTTATTTTCACATTTTCATAATAAAGTAGTGCCTTAGTTTCCGCACAAGTCAGACTGTTTGCCACCTTTGTTGAAACAAACTTCGCCTTCTAGATAAACACAGTTCAAAAGGAAATCTAAAGGGAAAAGAGTCCCCGTGCAAAAAAAATGCTCAAATTATGAACCAATTACCTTTTTTTTCCAGGATTCATCCTTCTTTATGACTGAGCAAAAACATCTCTGGGAACATTTGAAATTTGTGTCCCATCCATGACAAAAAACTCTGTCTACAAGCTAAGACTCTTCATCTGTATCCTATACACTTTCTTCATTGGTCATCATTATCACTGTAAAATCAGATATACTTTATTTTTGGAGATGTGTAACCTAAACTGTTTTCTTCTACTTGGAACAGGAACCTAATCTTTATAAATTTAAGTTAACAGTGTCAAAAAAAACAAAAAACAAACCCAAACTGATCTATTGTTCTATTGTTTAGCTCTGTTTTGCCATATCACTGTCCAGAAGAATTAACTTTTCTGTCTTCAAGAAACATAAGGCTCTCTAGTGGCACTTGCAAACAGTGCTTAATTAATCTTCTTTATTAGAGACAAGTAATTACAGCATTCTACTACTTGGCTGAATTTCTATTTCAAGGAAAAAAATAAAATTACTTCCACTATTAAATGATTTGTAAAGAAAAATACAAGATGCCAAGAAACTGAGTAAGAGCTAACATTAAACTTTTGGGGAAAAACAACATACTAAACCAATGTGTTTCTTCTGTAACAGGGTGACAGCTATTGTTCATCAGGAACAAGAAGCAGATGTTAGTTATAATGGTTTTAGTAAGACTTTCATCAGTGTTTTCTCATGACATCTTACAAGAAAGCTAGGGAAGTATGACCTGCACAAGAATCATGATCACTTGGTTGTACAATTGACCATAAAAATTGTACTCAACTTTTGTGAGCATTTGTTAACCTGAAAATGGGTAGTGAGTACAATTTTTCAGGTTCCTTTCTGGCCTTGTTCCAAAACTATTCAATGTTGTCAGTGAATTACAATTATAATCTTCATAATGGGATAGATAGGCTACCAATTAAATGTGCATAGATTGTGATACATTCAGATCATAGATCATACTACAGCATATACATCACACACAGGGTTGTGTCAATGCAAGTGTCAAAGAAACTTTTGATAAACTGGAGAAACTGAAAGAACTTATGAAGTTGAAATAGGAAGAATGTAAAGTTTTATGAGGAAGGAGAAACAATTGCACAAAATCACAGACTGAGGAAGGACTGGTCAGACAGCAGGACAAGATATGGAGATTTTGGTGGATCAGAAACAGAGTGTGACTCAGAAATACCATGCTGTTATGAAAAGGTAAACATTATATTGAGATGTATAAAGAAGACAATCATCTTGAAAAACTCTGTAATCTTCCTATTTGCTCTCAATGAGGTTCTCAGTTGGGGTAATTGAGTCCAGTTCAGAGCACTACACATAAAAAATGTGAAGAGACAGCAAAGGAGAGAAATTAAAATGATCAAAGGTCTACAAAACTCAACTTACAGAGTAAGGACAATGAAATTTGATTTTTCCATCCAAACAAAAAAATTACAGGGGAGATATGTAACATATAAGAGATAAGAAATAATTCTTATTTATTTCCACTGTGAGGATGACAAAAAGTAAGAAGCTTAAGCTGCAACAAGTAAATTCAGGTTAGACTTTAAGACTGCCTAGTAGTAATTAAGTGTTCAACTATTGCATCTGTCTGGGATCCTACAAAAAGAAATGTGTTCATATGCCACGTGATAGGTTTGCCAGTGCAGGTTCTTGCACTGTCAGTGCAGTGACATTCTGGCCAGTACTCCCAGAGCGATTATATGACACTTAAGAGGGGGTATGAAAATTTCAAGTGTCATATACATACCATATACACACATGTCCATCTGGTATCTCCTGAAAACAAGATGTACAGATCTATTCTATCAGGCATACAAAGAGAGACCAACATTTTCTGAAAGTATCGGTCTAACTGCAGATATGCTATATACCACAGTGTATATATGCTATGGGTATGCCCAGAATTTTCAATTATCTTCTGATAGTGCTTCAGGCATCCTCATGGTTTTCCAGACGTTATCTTTGGATGGAAAAAAAACCAAGACTCATTCAGACATGCGGCTTCTGTCTGAAAAGGCAGATTTTGCATTTCTGCTGGTTCCAAACGGTTCCCTAATTTGGCATAGTTGGCCTTGGGAGAGACTTTCTATCACTTGAAATTTTTATGACTAATTGGTCAAATACCTGTCAGGAGTGACAGGTAGCTCTAAGGCTTGGAGATGGACAAGATAATCTCTGACAACTCCTCCTGCCTATGTTCCATGATTCTATTAAAGTACTTGGATGCATTAACAAATTGAAGCTGAATTAAACATATTATGGGTTTGGCCTTAATAGGCCAATCATATATTTTCACAGGTAGTAACTTACTTGTGATGACTATTTTTCACATTCAGCAACTCTTAAAAAAAATTGCACCTGCAAAGCAGCTTCTGCATAATTATTTTATTCTCCAAACATAAAGAGCATAAATATTAAAAGCTTACTTTCTTCCTATCCCATCAACTGTAATTTCTAACATTTAAACTTTAATTCCAGTACCTGCTACATAAATGCCAAACCAAAATGGTGTCAGAACGAAATCAATGGAGTGAAAGGTGGGAAAAGAAAACATTTGTGGAATGCTAAGCTCTCATGACATTCCCAAATACCCACTCATTTCCAATGCAATGGGAATTGTATTTAGCAATGACAGATAGGCACTATCACTCAAATTTTTAAATACAAATGTTAATAATTTTTTTAATCATTTTTTAATAAGAATAGGACTTGACTATTCTAACCTAATATAAAGATTAGACTATTTTACTGCAATAATAATAACCTGTTGCATTCTAAGTGTTTTAAAAACAAATGTACTCTTTGCTTCAACCAATATAAAAACAGTTGCTGCATTCATGCACAGTTGCTTTAAGAAAAAAAAAATCTTTTATGCATTGATTGGCTGAATTGAGCAAAATATATCTAAACATAAAGAGAAAGGAAATTAAAATTGAACATTAATCCGATCTTTATGTCTTTTTCACAGCTAAAAAATAGATTAATTCAAATTGAATTGCTAATTAAGCACTACTTTGTAATGCATGCAGTGATGCATAGAAACTAACATGATTATTAACACAACAATTGCCAACAGTGCAGAACTGGATTTGGGTATGGGACAAAACGACTTGGTGAAAATGCAGTTACATAATATTGTATTTCTTTGCCTTTCAGGTAGCTGTGAGCCCCTTCTCATTTATTCCAAAAATATGGGGAAATTTATGTCTGCTTTTAATCACCAGAGTTGCCAGTAGTCTGCAGTATGGTTACAAAAGCATGGATTCTTAAACCATGAGCTGGGCAGGCTCTTCAGTTTAGCAGTAGTCCTGTCTAAAATTTCCAGACAATAAATAGTTGAACTGCTTCTGCAAAAAAGGGCACTAGGGCAGCCTTCTTAGCATAGGCTGTAACTAACCTGTCTCCACACATAATAATCAGAATATGTCTCCTAACAGTGTCATCCTAGTCCACAAGAAGTTAAATACCTTGATATCCACAGATCTAGGTCTGGGAGGGCCAGTATTGATCTGCAGCTAAAAATTCTTTCTAGATGGAAGATGACACACCTTGGGTCTATTCGCCATGCTCTTCAACATGCTGGGTTAGGGGAAGACTTGTGTAAAGTGTAAAACCAGAAAAATGCAGAGAGCAACCTTGCTAATAAGCATTCTCATGCATTTGAACATTAAAACAAAGCACTGAGCAAGGCCTCCATGGATCGGCTCGGACTAGGCGTTGTTAATGAGTCAGTAGCCCTGACAAACACTGCGTGTGGAGCTTCTCCGTAGATCACACTGCACTCAGAAACAAAAGCCATACCTCACTTTCCATTGTCTACACATCTTGGTCTCTCATTACTCTGCGTAATTTTGAACTTCATTTCAATACATTGATTTGCATATACAGATTTAAAATGAAATGTGTCTTCTAATGACATTATTAATACAAAAGTTAAAATAAGTTTAAATTCCCAAAGAACACAGTATCACAAAATTTTAGTATGGAGAAAGAATGTAACAGAGCATGTGTACTATATGTACAGATCAGAAATTCAGAAATTGAGAAAAGGAAGTTACTCTCAGAGAATATAGTAAAAACAGGCAGAAATGATAGACTACCTCATCGATCAGAGTGGCACGAGGTACAAATGGCTCATATTTTGTTATATATATTTTTAGCTGACAGACTCAGATTATAAAGCTTGCAGTTATAAAGTTCCCATGTTCAAAATACACGATAAATCTCAATATTCATCATTCTGTATTGCTTTCAGTATATTGATATTTTACATTAAAATCTGGCAATGAGAAAAAAGTTATTCTTTTTATTTGTCAAACAGTATGTGAACACACTGGCTTATCAAGGGCTTCTAAGCATTATTTCCAAATTTAAACCACTTCAGGATATACACCATAAATGAAACATATTATGGATGATGGCTGTGTTTGATATTTTTTATATTTTTATATTTTTACGTATTTCCAGAGTAATAAAAGTTACTTATTTTCAGCTTTTTGCAAACAGGCAAAGTAATGTCTAAATTTTTCAAATCTATGTACCTCAGAAAAGCAATCAAATTATTATTTGGCTACTCTCTCATCTCTTTAAAGGAAAATATTAGAAAGCTACTTTCATTATTAGTTAAATCAACTACTGTTTTGAGACTATGAGATTTGGCTTGTAACACAGAAAACTCAACTTTGCCACTGGTCTATTTGGTGACCTTACACAAACTACTTTTTCCTCTCCACCTTTTCCTGCCCAGAGCATGAAAATATAATATTAACCACCTTGAAAAGAAAGGTACTATGTGAGAAATATTTACTACTATTATTACTACTTGTTTGGGTCCTCTGTGTCCTGTGTTACATCAGCAACCTTAACCTTACTGAACACACTGACACTATTAAACATCTTTCTTCCCTACCTCTTCTTGTGTTTTTACATCAACAACAATTTCTATGGAAAAGAAGGAAATATCAGAATTTATGTGTGGAGCTGATAATGATTCTTTTGATTAGGATTATTCTTCAGCATGAGTCTTAAGCTATACTTGCCAGGCAAGTACTACACTTCTCCAACACCATCTACTGACCTGATGTTTAATTGGCTACTTATCAGCTACTTATAAAACAGATTCCACTCTGGCTCCAAAAGATCTCTGTTGCTTAGTTCCATAAACCAGGACAGAGAATACACTCTTTATGTCAAAAACATTCATGACATTCAGAAACAACATGACATAACCGGGATGAAAAAGGAGGCCATAAGTCCATTTTACTAGAAAGAAAACAAAGTAGAAGATAGCCAGCTTCAACAAAACATTGAACAATATGGCAGGAACGCTGAATTCTCTGACACAATGGAAAAATGACAAATTACCTGGCTCTGGAATGGCTGAGGCCTTGACTAAGATGAATTAGTTTGTTCATACCTCACAGAGTTTTTATTTCAGGAACAGCTGCTTGAAATTCTCCCTAATATGTCTAGTCAGAATATCGTCTTTTTTCAAAAGCTACACTTTTCAGGAATAATTATTCTCTTTACTAGAAAAAGAAACAACATGGCTCCTTCCCTTTCTAAGCCCTGTAGCACTGTTCTGAAATGTGAAAGATGCTAGCCTGGCTTACTCTATCTTATTTACACCAAGGATGCAATTAAGTCTCACACTTCTCATTACCAAGCCATGCTTCCCTCAGCTTTTGCAGCATTCTGGATCTTTGACAGATCTTCCTGCTGTACATGTTTGTTTCAACACACATATCCATTGGAGTGGAACTAGAATCACAGTATTCCTTAAGAAAAATAGCTGTTATCCCCCCAAATAGCAGCATTTTCCATCTTGTTTTGTAGGTATTTTTCAAGTATTTATACAAAACAGAAGTACACTAACTTCAATGTACAGCCATTAGTTCTATCATATCTTACAAGTGTCTGGATAGGGCACTCTTCCCTCGAATATGGGATAACTGATTGAGAAATCCCAAAATAAGCTGCTTTCCATGCATAGTACATACATTTTTTGCAAATTTCATCACAGTTGTGCACGAGAATGACTATATCAAGATATAAAAAAATAATGACATGAAAGTTTCCAAATGTGTAGGGCAAGAAAACTCAAAAAAAAAAAAAAAAGGAAAATAATTGCTCGTACTGTTTTAAGGTACAAATTCTACTCTTTCTTTCACCTCAGTACCTCTTACATTTCAAATTACAGTGGATTTAAATTTTTTTTCTGGAAGCTTTTGGCACCTCTTTATTGAGAAAAAATGTTACAATACAAATAATGATCTTGAACTGATAGGTAAAAAACTACTGAACAAAATTATTAACAATTTCTACAAGTCTTAACAAACTCTACAAGTCACCAGGAAGGTGAAGATAAAGAATGCATTACTAAAAAAAATAAAATAATCCATGCGTTTGAGACCGGGTATTCCTGAAAACCTTTTTCTTACAAATAGGTTCTTCTGTGTAAATTACTGAAGCCATGCCTGGACATGTTTAGTTTGGAGAAGAGGAGGCTGAGGGGAGACCTCATTGCCCTCCACAATTACCTGAAAGGAAACTGTAGAGAGGCAGGAGTTGGCCTCTTCTCCCAAGGGAATAATGACAGGACCAGAGGAAATGGTACGAAGCTGCAGCAGGGGAGGTTTAGATTAGATATTAGGAAGAATTACTTTACTGAAAGAGTGGTCAGGCACTGGAACAGCCTG
>JAOXNG010000012.1:40705142-40715190 GCA_028566535.1 Scolopax minor
AGCCAGTTTTTAACCCAGCGGAGAGTATACCCATCTAAGCCATGAGCACCAAGTTTCTCCAGAAGAATCCTGTGGGAGACTGTATCAAAGGCCTTGCTAAAGTCCAGGTAAATAACATCCACAGCCTTTCCTTCATCCACCAAGTGGGTCACTTTGTCATAGATGGAGATCAGGTTTGTCAAGCAAGACCTGCTCCTCGTGAACCTGTGCTGACTAGGCCTGATCACCTGGTCGTCCTTCATGTGCTGCATAATGGCACTCAGGATGACCTGCTCCATCACCTTTCCAGCCACCAAGGTCAGACTGACAGTCCTGTAGTTCCCAGGATCATCCTTCCAAGCCATCTTGTGGATGGGCATCACATTTGCTAGACACCAGTCAGCTGTGACCTCCCCAGTTTGCCAGGACTGTTGGTAGATGATGGAAAGTGGCTCCTCAAGCATTTATTCCAGCTCCCTCAGAACCCTTGGGTGAATCCCATACACAACCACAGTTACTTCATTTTTGCACAAACTTAACCCACAGTAACCACCACGTGCAAAAATAGGCCACAGCAAAATAGGCAGGAAACCAACTGTTGCAGAGTAGTTGTGAGGGGGTAACTTGCACCTTGTTTCTTACACCATTGTAACTTGCCCATCTGTTCCAGAAAAATAACCTTGAAGACGGAAGTCACTGGACTGAATGTTGTATGCAGGAGAACTTACCATGAGTATAGAATGGTTCCCACCACTGATGCGAGTTTGCTGTTCTCTTGCTTCTGCTTTGCAAGCCCAAAGTCAGCTACAGTAAGGAAAGAGAGATTCACATATCAATAACTACCCTCTTGGCATGACAATCAGTGCCAGTTCACAACACCTGAAACCTGGGGGAGGGTGGAAGGGAGGTTTTGGGATTATTTTTTTTAAGTCTTTTACAGTTTGCAACACTGGACCATATTGTCTTCTTATCTCCACATTAATCAACTTGATGTTTGAATCAGGCCTACCAGCTTTAAAAATATTATAAACTAGATGATCAGTTTCAGGTTTCTATTAATATATTCCAATAAACTGCATGACAATGGTAATTATCTAATAAGCAGTGATCTAATGTCCAAATTAATGGAAAAAATAATGTAATTAAGTTAGTGATTATTTTGTTTTCCTTCAAATTATGATATCTGGGAAGGGCAGACTTTCCAAGAAATTAAACTTCAAAGGAGTACAGGCGGTCTAGTATCTGAATAGTTCATGTTTGAAGATTGCATTTGTAAGAAATAATGGCAAATCTTAGCCTTACCTTGTGACAAAAGTTGCAGATTTAGATGGTTAATCTAAGTGTCTTTTATGTAATTATCAGGTAGTCTTTCACAAACTTGTCACACAGTCTTTAGAGAAGATGTTTTTAATTTAAGTTCCACGCAAAAAGTTCAAATTTATTTTTTCAATTCAATACTCTACTGCTGCCTCAATGCAACTAAGATACATTGCACTTTATTAAATCCAAGCACAGAGAGCAAGCGAAAATTGTAGAACCATAAAATTGTTTAGGTACAAAAAAACCCTTAAGATCATTGAGTCCAACTGCAAACCTAACACTTCCAAGTCTACCATTAAACCATGTCCCTTAGCACCACATCTACACATCTTTTAATTACCTCCAAGGATGGGGACTCAGCTGCTTCCCTAGGCAGCCTATTCCAATGATTGGCAACCTTTTTGGTGAAGACATCCTTCCTATTATCCAATCTAAACCTTTCTTGGTGAAACCTGAGGCCATTTCCTCTTGTCCTATCAGTTGTTACTTGGGAGAAGAGAGTGACACCCACCTTGCTACAATCTTCTTCCAGGTAGTCATTCAATGGTCAAGGACTGAGTGCACCTTTGCAGTTAAAACTGAGTTGGGCAGGAGTATTGATCCGCTCGAAGGTAAGAAGGCTCTACAGAGATCTGGGCAGGCTGGACTGATGGTCTGAGCCCAACTGTATGAGGCTCACCATGGCCTAGTGCTAAGTCCTGCACTTGAGTCAAAACCCCATGCAATGTTATAGGCTTGGGGAAGTGTGGCTGAAAAGCTGCCTGGTGGAAAAGGACAGGGGATATTGATCAGCTGAACACAAGCCAGCGGCGTGCCCAAGTGGCCAAGGTGGCCAGGAGTATCCTGGCTTGCGTTAAGGTCTGTTAATAAATTTTGGATTGTAATACTACTGGAGAACTTGAATGATTTCTGTGGCAAATAATATTGTTTAAAATATTTTAAGGCTCTTGTTCTATTTGGACAGAGCCCATAGCATTCTATTCCATTTCTATTGTTTTTACAGTGAGATAGTTCATAAACGTTTTAGTTTAAAAAAAAATGTTTCTACTCATCAAAAAAAGCTGCAGATCAGAAGAAACACGGGTAAGAAATATTAATTTCTGTTGGCTCTTGCTTAGTGCCAGCCTCAAGAGTCTGAAAAGGAGTAGGTCTCTTATTCAAAAAGGGTCTTTAATAAGAAAGCCAAATCTAGGTACCCAGCCCACAGATCATTTTTCTTTGAAGAAAATGTTCAAAGATGGAGTAGCTCTGCAGTGCCTGGAATATGTATCTAGAAAGAATGTGAAATTAACAGGATCGCTGAGAAGCCTCCATTTTGCCCTTGACTTAAGACAGTTCTCAGGCAGCTCGCTCTAAGGAATATTAATCCCAAAAGAAACAGAGGTTTTTGTAATGTTGACATTTCCCTAAATTAATTGGGCTGAATAATTCTAAATTTGCTCCTTTATTGTTCACATAATATTCTATGAAGAAAGAGTATTAATACATTTCATCAATCAATAAATTCAGTTCCTGGTGCTTGAAAGATTTAGGAAAGGAAAAAGGAGAGATGGACATCTTGGATCTGGAAGTAATCTATTTTAATATTTTAGTGATTATCTGGAAAAAAGAAAGCAAACGAAAATCAGCCAGGTGGAGTAGATGTATTCTCTTCCCGTTAGGCTCAGATCCTCAAACAGAGGAAAAAAACTGTTTCACAGGCAATAACTTCTTCCAAGTTCTGCTAAACTGTCTTGACACCAGCAAGAACCTCCTAAATAGAACTGGTGCTGCTAGAGCTAAGGAGTGTAAAGCACAGGACAATCGGCTTTACGTTAAAAATAAATGTTTTTTCTAAGATTTTTTAAGTCCATAATTCAGAATTGAATGAAAAGGAACTGGCAAATATATGTTGAACTACATCAAATTAGTGAAATTGTTTCTTTTAATTTATTTAGGCATCTGTCTGCAGCTTATAAATTAGTCTATACTTTCTATACTCCAGGATTCTTTATTTGGTAAAAAAACATTGACAAATGTATTTGCCAAAAAGTTGCTACGTTAACTAACAAACAAATTAAATAATTTCTGAGAACTGCAAGAAGCATGCCTCCCATACTATTAAATGAAGATATGGCCAAATATAAAGATGACCCCTATTAACTAGTATTGTTTCAGCTGTGAATTGAGGCTTAATTAATGAGGACCCATTGTGACAATTCAAATTTAGCAATTCCCTGAAAGAGCTTCATACTATAGCAGTATGTCTTTTTGAAGCTGAAACAGAATTACAAGAGAAAGATAACTCCATACTTGCTCCACTTCTTATAAATTTTACCCAAGTGTCAGCTCTTAGCTCAGAGAGACCCACATAAATCTTTGATCTGATCTAGTGATTCTTATGTTATGATCTTATTGGTCAATTCTGAAGCTCAAAATCCTACTGAACCATTCAATTTACTACAGTTAATTCATTGAGTGGTACACCAAGCATTAAGACATAACTTTTAAGTAAGAAATGGGCCCTTCCTCAGAAGCCAGACCTAACCAATTCACACCTATGTGTAAGAACACAGATACATTTGATCACAAATCTCAGCAATCTCACAACGAAACACAAAACTTACAGCTTCCTAATATTTTCTTACAGCTTCCATTCTCACTTAACACACACACACAAAAAAGCAACCAATCTAATAAACAAGTTCTCTAGAATAAAATTTCCAGGACAATAGTTTTTGGTGCTTTGTCTACTGTGCAACCTAAATTGATGTAATTTATTTACAGCTAAATTCTCTAGTGTTTGGAAGCTTGGCTTCCTTTATTGAAGATGAAGATTATTTTAAAGTCTGTTCCAAGACAATAAAGAAAACTAACAAGTTTTCACCATTAGATGGATCTTTATAAATTATAACTAGACATGCAATTTCACCAGCAATTCATTACCAATATCTCTCCAGGGTATTATTATATTTGACTAGATTTTGTACTGAGATTGTAAAAATTAAGCCTTGAGGGTTTTTTTCCTTTGTATATCAGGAATCCAGGAAACTAAACAAAATTAATTAAAAAATTATCAAACAACCATACAAGACAGACCTCAAATAGGAAGAAAAATTGCCACAAAATGATGCAGTCATAATCCTTTAGATTCTAAAACAACCTTCTTCACTTGTTTTCACTTGTTTACACTATGTTTAGGGTAGCAGAGTAAGTGATAATGAAGTAAAATTGTTTCAGAAAGATTAACATGCCAGGAAAGAGAGAACTATTGAAAAAGTGTGTAGGCTGACTTGACTAGTATCTTAACCTCCTACAGAAGAATCTCTTCAACTTTCAGAACAGCTGAATTACAAAAACTTTCTAAATCTTAGCAGTCTAATTAAAATGAGCATTTTAGGTACCTATAATGTTTTTTTTTTTTTCTCTTTTTATTGACAGAGCTGGTTTTTCATTTGCTATTTTATTTACCGAAGATTTCACCTGATAGATTGATCCTCTACAGTAAAAACAAGAGGAAAATTTTCTAGATATTGAATCTTAACACCACTGCTACTGTATTTGCACATTTGTTGCCTTAATTTATATTTGAACTCTACTTGAAAATGGCATTAATTTTCCCTAAAATCAAACATGCACACAAAGATGAAAAGCAAAGTGAAAAACAGAGGATGAATGGTGTATCAAATTCACCAGAAATGTAAACTTCAGACCTATTCACGTCAGATTTTCACTAGGTTCTTATTGCACAGTTTATCCTATGCTGAAAGGCTCAGGATGAGACAAAATCATTTCTCTTCAGCAAGTTTGCAACTATAATCAAGAAAGTTTGTCAGCAACTTGTTGAGTTATTGTAATCGGGAAGATAAAAATAGAACTTTAACTTTGTTACATAACAGCATATCTTAAAATCAAGTTAATTTGCAAATTAATCAACAGTAGTACATTCTGATTCTACTCTTCTCCATCAATACAATGGAAATAGAATTAATTTCTCATCATTCCCAATATACCTTCTAGCTATTCTATCACTCTTCTTTCTGTGTTCTTATGTCAATGCTTCATAAACTCAGTCTACTACCTGTCACATTTGTGAAGCTTCTATCTATCTTCTACACTAAGAAAATTAGCATTGATCCACATCTAGAACTGAGATTTGTAGAGAGATACAATTGTGCTATTAAACCACCAATAGCATCCAGAATGTTTGGCTTACAGCGTGAACATAAGTGGAAAATTCCATTCAGCCTATTATGGAAGATCTGAAAATGAAGTTCTATAAGCATTTCCTTGAATCTTAATATGAAGGGTAGTGATTCTGATAATGAAGCCATAGAGTTAAATGAGCCATATAATCTGCAAAAAAACTAGCAGTGATCTGAGTGACTCAAAAGCAATGACTAACACAAAATAGACACTAGTTACATCCACTTTACCTGGTCTCCACTGCTTCTCTGGGAATAGCACAGAATCAACAGCCAGTAAGTCTTTTTAAAAGTGCACTCAAGAAGAGAGTATTCTGAATTACAAAATTAACAGGTAGCTTTCTTCCAGCATCCAGTAACTATTTGAACTTATCAAGTTTCATTTGCTTCACCATTCTGACACTTCATGGCTTCTTGCCATGAATAGAAGTATTTTGGACCTGTATACTAGTATACTAATGATATATATAACCCTAGGTTTCAGTTCCACACAGATCCTTTCTGCTGCTATTGTATCATGTGTGCTAAACATTAAACAGAGCATACCACCCAAAAGACTGTATGGAACCCCTCACAATTCTTGATATCAGCTCACAAAGGTGTCACAGAGATTCCACATGGTCCTCTTTGACCGTGAAGATCTAAACCTTGCTACGACTAAACAACACTGAGGAAAAGCACTGGGAAGCACTACTGAGGAGAAGGATCTGGGAGTCCTGGTAGATAGCACACTTTCCATGCACCAGCAATGTGCCCTTGTTGCCAAGAGGGCCAATGGGATCCTGGTCTGCATAGGAAAGAGCGTGGCCACTAGGTCGAGGGAGGTCATTCTCCCTCTCTACACTGATGAGGCCACAACTGGAATACTGTAGCCAGTTCTGGAACCCCCAATTCAAGAGGGGTTGGGAACTACTGGAGATAGTCCAGCGTAGGGCAACAAAGATTATTAAGGGATTGGAGCACCTCCCTTACGAGGAAAGGCTCAGGGAGCTGGGACTCTTTAGCCTGGACAAGTCAAGGGGGAGACCTTATTTATGTTTATAAGTATCTAAAGGGTGGGTTCAAGGATGTTGGAGACGGACTCTTTTCAGTGGTTTCCAGTGATAGGACAAGGGGCAATGGGCTCAAGCTGGAACATAGGAAATTCCATTCAAATATGAGGAAAAACTTCTTTAGGGTAAGGGTGGCAGAGCACTGGAACAAGCTGCCCAGGGAGGTCATGGAGTCCCCTTCTCTGGATATCTTCAAGACCCACCCAGATGCAGTTCTGAGTGATGTACTCTAGGCGTTCCTGCTTTAGCATGGGAGTTGGACTAGATGATCTCTAGAGGTCCCTTCCAACTCTGAGAAGTCCATGATTCCATTATATTATTCTTTTAAAGTTTTTTGGTTCAGGGAAATAAACTTGCATATGATGGTATCAGAGAAGATGCATACAAGACAAGAAAGTAATAGGTTTTGAGTAACCTTGGCAGAACAAACTTCTACTGTATCTAGTGCCTATTTGGAACTGTATTGTATACACTAAATAGGTAATATTATTCAGCTTAGTGAAAGAAAGACAGATTTTTTTTCCTGTTGAAACTTCATTGTTCTGAATGTTGATTTGGTCTTTTAGTGGCTGACTGATATTTCAGTGAGACATGCAGGAGGATCTGGCCCATATATCTTTGTAATAAGAGAAATAAACCACCAGCTTTTCGTATCTCATGTTTGTCTGTAGAAAATTATAGTTTGGTATGAGGGTATTCCATAAATTAACATTTATATCCAAGTGTGATCTTGCTTCTGTGGAGGATGCAACAGTGAAATTCACTTCTTGGAAGCCAACTTTGGATCTACATGGATCCACAAGGTGTATTAATGGTAGCTGAGGCCTTTAAGCAAAGCAGTTAAATCAACAAAGCCTTGTCTGTCAGCAAAAATAAAGTTAGGCAGCAATGCTTTCTGGTTCCACGAGGAGCTTAACTGTAACGGCTCTTTATTTCACCACTGTGCTGGAGAAAGGTGCTCTACAGCCCTGAGCTGCAGCTTGGAAACAGAAGGGCCAAGGCTCCTCTAGAGCAACTGCTTAGCTTTTCCACAATAAAGCTCCTTTATTGGACTCTGTTAAACACCTGTTTTGTCAATTTACGTAAGTGAATTGTATTTGTTGTAAAATAGGCACTTGCATTTCTGTCTTTCTCCTCCCTCATACAAAAAAAATTGCTACAGTTTTGATCACTTTTTACTTCATTTCTAGATGTGAGATAACTCTTCTTAGGGAAAGTAAGTCTTCGTCATTGTATTTCTGTGCTTAGGGACTACTGCAACAACAAGAGCTTCTGTGTTGGTTTTCAGACAGAAGCTCATTCCTAGGGCTAGTTCATAATAATATACCAAGGAGTCTATGTCCTGGACTTCACTGTGTGATTTGAGGTATTACCCTATTCAGTATGTGTAGAACCATCCCTGCCATAACTATCCCAAATAATCCAGCAAGTATCAGAGGAAGCTCAGTAAACAGCCCTCAGCCAGCATCTCAGTGTTTTCAAATCATTAGACTTTGTACACTTTTTGGAAGAAAATCAAGAGAAATATTTTCTATTAAAACTGCTGTGGAAAAATCTGTGAACAATTCTTATTTTGAATTTTTTTTTCTAAATTTCTAAATCTTCACCATAAACAAAAACTTATGGAGGTCCATTCTAGAGCTTTAAGTAGTACTTGAAAGACAAAGCAAAGAGCTTTTTGAATGTGCTAAGGGATTATAGCTCTTTTCTCATGTCTGAGGTTCCAGTTTCCTGGCAACTGTGTGGTTGGACCTATCCCTAAGAGCTTCAAATGATACATGCCATGTGTCTGGAGAAGTAAGAAGGGATTGCAGCTACCGAGGCAAATGGAGATTCAAGGGATGAAAGACAGTATGCTGACATTATGAGATTGTAGGTCTCTCTTTTACAATGGTACATACAGTGTCATGTAGGGACCTTTCTTCCAATTGGTGGCGGCTATATGAATGCAGTGGCTGCCATTCTGTTTGACAGGGTTTTATCACGTGGTTCATTGGTTGGTCTTTCAGGAACCAAGGTAACAACGTTCCCTTCTAAAAACAAAATGTTGTTTCTCGAATGAAAAATATGCTACTTTGTGGCTAATAGTGCTCTTTGACACTTCACCTGTTTCTACAGGGGTTTTTTGTTTTTTATTTTTTAAATAATCCTGGATTCAAATACTGAAGAGTGATTAGTGAAGAAAAGCTAAATTTAGGATATGCAAAACATCACAGAAAACAAGAGCCTTTAATGCCCCTCTGCTATATCAGATGCATTAATCCATTTTAGATATTTTTTTTTTAAATCAAATAATATCTGTTACTATTCCCCATAAAGCCAATTGAAAGAACTGAGAGATTTATGTTTTTTGTACCTGAGATTCATATTTCTATGAGTAAGGACACAAGTTCTGTGATAATTGCTTAGTGTTCTTTTCACTTTCAAATCCTTTGTGCAACTTTCATAATGGTCATATTCTTTTCTGAAGGACGTTTTATGGAAACACTTGATTCCCTTATATAGTAGAGTACTCCCTGAACAAAAACTCATTCAATGAATGGTGTTTTTTATGAAATATTGCAATTTTTATTATGGTATGACTCCAAATATAGACCAAAATGATTGCTTACAAATATAGCATAAAAAGCAGCAGACAGGATATTAACAAGAGGAGTGAAAGGAGATAGTAAGAACGTATAGATCAACATGAGTGATTTCAGCACATAAAAAACTATGTTAGCTTTTTCTTAGGTGTCATAGTAAAAAAGTAGACTAAGTGGAGATACAAAAATATGGTGGTGAGTCACTCTTAATGGTTAAAGGGAGTTTCTCTTAAACCACAGGAAAAAAAACAGATGACAAAGCATGCAGGGATTTGGAATAAATGATGGGTAAGGTTAATGTGACAGGCTGATTAAAAAAAAAAAAAAAGTCTCTGTATAGAGAATAAGATGTGGATAGGAAGTAAGGACACCCTGTGTCTGGGAGAGTCTTTGTCCCCAAAGCAGATATCCATCAAGTAGAGTTGTGGCACCTACACTTACCACAGCAGGATCAGCAGGCGAGGGGTGCATGTCTGTAACCCACATGGCAGAGCAGAAGAGAGGCACACATTGGAGCAAGTGTGTGTGCATGTGTATGTCTGCGTCCACGGCTAGACCTTTTTTGTATTACTCATGAAAGTGTACAAGGTTAAACATTGTAAGTCACTTTGTAAATGTTTTCTTATTGTGGTTTAACTGTTAAATCAGTGATCACTGGCTAGTTACATAACAATAATAAATCACTTCAATCCTGATCTGTTTTAAAACACATGCATTGAGCAGTTTTCCTCTGTGCCAGATATTAGATAGGAATAGTTCCCTGTGCGAAAAGTGAAGATTGAAAACTGAACACAAGAGGGTCTTGGCTGGCTCAGAAGGAAAATTTTGAGTACTAAGAAGAGTTAAAGATTTGAGGAGGTGTCAGTTCTGTAATGAGATGTAATCATCCCACAAACAGATACATCTAGCCCCTATGTGCCTACGTATT
>JAOXNG010000012.1:40728100-40741628 GCA_028566535.1 Scolopax minor
ACCTCAGCATCTCTCTGACAGTGCTCTCCTCAGATCTTTTGGGAAAATCCACACACGTTTTGGTGCTGGGTCCCTGATCATTTTTGTGGCCTCACAGTGCTCCAGATGAGGTCTCACCAGAGCAGAGCAAAGTGGCAGAATGACTTCCCTGGACCTGCTGGCAACACTTCTTTTGTTGCAGCCCAGGATGCGATTGGCCTTCTGGGCTGCAAGTAACATTAATGATAAAGTATTCAAAAATACATATTATGTTACAGCTTTCTGAAAGATATTGCAAAGGCTCACGTAATCGTAGTGAGGATATTTTACATTGTCCTTCTATAATCACTGGAAAAATACATGATCTTCCAGAAGGCATTGACATGCTATTGAAAAAGCCTCCTCTAAAAACTATTCTCTCAATAGCTACTGAGGAATCTTCACCTAACTGGTGACTACTGGTTTGTATGGCTGTTTCTCACACACAAACACTTTTTTTTTTTCTTCTCCTCTCTTGCCATTTTAAAATACCACTTTGAAAGAGTAATCAATTTATGATTGATCTATCATAGTAAATTTGAATAAAGGGAAAATATTATCAAATAAAAAAATTCTCAATCTAAAACCCAAATAAATAAATAACTATTTGAGATGTATTTACAGGTGGAAGAAGTATCTATGATTCCCATGTACTTAATACTTTATCCTTTGCTTCTTTCTAAAAGAAGTGTGCTTTTTGAAAATATGTGCTGCTAGAAAATATTTCTAAACTGCACATTTAGAAATAAACATAGCTGACTTGATGCTCCTGCTCCCTAAAGCAGGTATAAAAGTCTACAGTTTCTGTTTTGAAATATTTTGAATGCCTTTGTGCGAGTGTAAGTAAACACATAACCAGAGGATCAGGATCTTATAAACCTGCTTGAAGTGAGAAAATATTTTCTTGCATCTCATCAGGACTCAAATCATCTGACAAGTGAAGATGTTGGATTCTCCCCGCTGCATTTGCACTAGATAAACTTCCAACTGAAGAGCGATCAGAAACAAGATTTCTTTCCCTGAAAAAAAAAAAAATTCAATTTGCAGTGTAAAAAACAGCTTAACATATCTTTGTTAACCATTTCTGAAGTTCATTTGTATGGTTTTCACTAATACACTTTGAAAAAGCAAACAAGCCTTTAAATATTCCTTTATCACATTCATCAATTATAGTCACAATTCTAGTTTACTAAATAGGTGTCTGACTAATAGGGAAACTAAGTAGACAGCAATGACGTATTTATTCATTATTCCATTTATATACTGAAAATGCGAAAAACATCTGAAAATATGAATAAATAATGAAATAAGCATATCTGAAAAAATTACTGCTTATTCAACATGTTCTAAATAGCTTTTTAATTTCTGCAGACATCACATACAGCTGAACAAAAACAAGATGCTATTTGATAAAACAGAGCTTGGTCAAATATATCGTAAAATATGAAAGCCTCATATAATCACCACAACATTGAGGACTGAAAACCTACCCCTGTAATATATGAAGGAGCTGCTTGATTCCACCCCAAATTCGGATTTCTGCACTAGTCTCAGGGTCTTCACAAACCTGTACTAGAATCCAAACTATACTCCGTAGAAGTTTGATATGATCAGAATGGAGTAAACTGAGCAACACTGGAACTCCTTCATACATTTTTACTTGCTCTTTGATTTGTGACTCTGCACAGAGAAGACGAAGCAACTCCGCAGTAAGCCTAAAAGTAATCAGCAAGAAATTTTAATAATAACTCCATCATTACTTTGTATTGTCAGTTAGCAAAGGGAAAAAACACACAGCAAACGTTTAAGAAACAACTGAGATCTCCTATAAAAAAAAAATTAAAGAAAATTGCATGGGTTCACTGTAAACTGGTTAAACTCACTGTTTAAAAAGAAATAAACTGAAAATGAAGAAGGAGGTCCAAATTTGCACAAGTGATTAAATTATATTTACATTGAATTTGACTGTCGGGATAGGCAACCAAGCAAACACAGCCAGGACAGAAGTGGCCAGGTGGACTGCAGTCATCCATGATACCACATTCTTGTTAATGGCATTAGTACTATAAGAAGCACTGACTGATTCTTTTCCAGTATGGTTTGAATATTATGTTTACAAAAGGGATTGTATATATAATTTAAAAGATTTATACAATATTTTCATTAACTTCACTCCAGTTAAGTCGAACTTTCATAGAAAGTATGGCTAGGGATTTCTATTACCACTTGAAGCAAAAAAACTACATATATGTTTGATGATACATATGAATTTAGATTCATATCAGAACTTAAAATTGTTCTTAACTAGTCCTGAATTTAATGAGTTTCCTGTCTAAATTTAAAATTCCTGCTTTTATAACAAACTTTTGGTTTATATACAATCTAAGTAATTTCAAACACAAAACCCAAAATCTTTTTGTATATTCAATTTCTTTATCTTTAGTCACATGTGAAATATTTTAGATGTGTAAAATAATTAAGCATGAAATTAAAAAAAAAATCTCTTCAGAATATGAATGTGATAGGATAAGTGACATAATATCAAATTTGAGTCTTTCAGTTTCTTACTGAAATGCAGATATACTATGCTCAACTAGCAGGCTTAGCTGAGAAGAAAGGACATTTAAAGAACTGCAGGACCCTTTATGATTTTCTGATTGAAGGGATATAGGGTGTCTAATCCAGCCTTTGGCATGGCTGTACACATCTGTATTTCTTGCAATTTTTTAGTAGTTTACATCAGGCATCAACAGGAACTGTCAGAGTTTAGCATGTTTTCCATCTAACAACTCAGGTCTGTCAGAAGCAAAGAGGAGATAGATACACCAAAAAAAGCAATTACTATCACTTTATGGTAACATTGCAATTCATTTGTACCGCACTGTAGGCCATCAGTGGAAAGAGAGGAGACAACTTATAACAAAATTACTAGAAAAGATTCTGCTAAGTATCAGACTTAAAGTATATAGGGATCAGAACTTTACCTTGAATTTATTAAAGTAGCACGTTATCTAATTCGTCTAAATTCACATAAGTGAAAAAGGCAAAATATGTCTTAACACATTTAATCTACAAGCGAAGTCTCACCTTTTAGAAAGCAAATCGTATTCACGTAATATCATCAGCAAGTTCTCAACAATGGTGAGCTCACATATCTTCTCCCTACATTCTGGACTACAAATTGATTATTTCTGGTATTTACAATCAAATTAAGTTATATGATAAAAATACATTGCTCTTTAGCCTCCCTCCTTATACATTCAACCAATTTTATTTTTTTTCTCCAGTCTTAAGTAATAATATCATATTGTCTACACATATATTTAAAACCACAAAAATATGCTGGGTCAAGAGTAACATTACAACAATTGCCAATAATTCCAGTACAAATATAAAGTAAAAATTAATGTACTAAAGACAGAAATGTATTTCATTTGTTTTATACTAGAAATTAAGCAAATTAGGTAATTTTTAAAAACAAATACAATTTCCATGAATATTTGTAATATACTGCAAACATTTTTTTGCCCAGTCTGAATGTAATCCATTTAATTCTGTGAAGAAAATTAAATAGAAGTTGAAAATAGATGTATAACATCATTTAAATTAATACTGGTACTAAGAAAAAAATTAAACTGAAGTAGAAAGAAAGAAATTTGGAAAAAGAGAAAATCCAGAGAAATCCTAGTAAATAAATTCTACTGATCTCAAGGAATTGTATCTATTGTCTTCAGTTTTCTAATTTTCCTAATAATTTTTCATTATAAAGATAAAATTGTTATACAGGTCTGGAAGTCAGCAGAACAGTAACATAAAGCAGCGTCTTTTCTTCTATAGAGCTACTAAGGATGAAAGATGCTGTATCTTCCTTTTCCTTTTTCCATACAAGGAAAAAAAAGTCTTATCTTGATTAAAAGTCAAGACCAGATATATATACATGGATTTGAGTGTATGCATTCATTATTTACTACACTGAACAATATTATTGCTGGTTATGTGAGGTACTGTTATATTAAGCTCAATACAAAAGACTTTTATACGCAGGAAGTCAGTAAGAATTACAGAGTCCTGCACAGAGATTGCAAACAGAGATTCTATGACTCAAGTCTTGCAAAGTTCTCCACATGAGCAAGAAGTCTGTTGCAATAAACAAAGTTGCCATTTGGTTTCTACTGCTTCACCATAAAATTCAGCATACTTCACAGACCTGCACCAAACAATGCCTAACTTTGAAAAAGGGAAGTCTTCCTTATAAACAGCTGCTTAAGATTGTTTCAAGAGATAACATGACAATACTTACTGTGAACCACACAAATTCAAGTTGAGCCTACCTTTCTGCTAAGCTAGTCAGAGCGAGGAGAGCACCCAAAAGCACGTTGCTGTCTCTAGCAGATAACAAATTTACTAAGGTCTGGGAAATGAAACACAAAGCAAGACAAATAATTATACTTTTTTGTTTTACAACTTAAACACATATAGAATTATTTACTGAAAAGTCAATATTAAATACCAAATCCTTACACAATACACTAAAAATCTTAGGCACATTTAAAGTACACCTTAAGTACACCTAAAGTCTAAGAATACACCCAGATTTACGACAAGCAGGGATGTTTTTCTCAAACTGCAATTAGCATCTCTCTTGACCACTAAAGCATCTGTCCAACTTAACATACCGCTGTAAAAATCTGTTCCTGTTTAAAAAATTTCAGAACTAAATCAAGGCCCCTTGAAGAAAAAAGTTACTTTTCAGCTTATATTTAAACAATGCAGTATGTAATTTAAGGCCCTCCAAATATTCTGTTAACGATTTATATCAAAATAAATTTCGTATTTGTCTAGGTTCTCTAAATGTATGTTGTCCAGTTCTACCTGATCACAACTGCCAGTGTTTTTCTGCAGCATAATACAATTATGAAGCACTAGTTATACTGATCTTGATCTCTACTGTTTCTCAGTTTGGCCACAAATCAGCAATGGTTAAGTCTAGATCCTTACACTAGCAGTAATATATAGCAAGGAATGTCTAGGTTGTCACAGTCTAGGTTATCACTGTCTAGTTTGACACTCTTCTATTTAGACACAGAATGCTTTTAAGTGAAAAAATCATGGCAGAAATTTATTTCTAAAATATCAGTTTAAAATACATTTATATTAAAATACTTAAAATACTTATATGAAACAATTTATGTAGCTCAGGCCAGTGTAAACACGAGTACTAATTTTTATATGAACAAGTTTAGTCCAAACATTTAAGACCTGTTTATCTCAAACAATAACCATGCATCCATCAAATTAACTTATATACAAGAAATAATGTTTATGATATTTCTAATGCATCTGTAAAACACAGAACTGAGATTATCTTCCTTTACAAGCTTGACAAGGTAAGGAATTTACTCCCACATAGATCAAAGCTAAAAAGCATAATTCATTCTGTTAAGTAGCTAATTGGTTATAATTAGCAGTTTTATAAAGCACTTACTTTATGTGCTCCACTTGCTATAACCCATTCTCTTTGATCTTTAACAGCAGCAAGCTTTTGGAAAATGTCTATGAAAGAAAGGAAATCACATAAATTGAAGCTTTACCACTTAATATTTTTCATTTTACTAATCAGATAATAAAGTAAAACATCAGGTAAGTTCTTTGAACCATGACTAGCTCATTTTACTCTGTTATTTTACTCTGTTATTTCAATGCATAAAGAGGCATTAATTTCCTAAGGATATATTACAAAAACAAGACATGCTTCTCCACACCAATTTCAGTTTTTACTTGTGTGATGATGTCTACAATGAATCTGGTAATATCTTACTTAATGACCATCTCAAGGATTTAAAACATTAAAAAAATTTTTAACCTCACACAAATTTTAAGCACCCTTTTACTTGTTGTTATCAGCTATAACACTTACATGTCATGTTTACCAACTTGTCGACATTGTGTTGCTCATCTCCGTAATTTAGATAGCCATTTGATATTGTTTCCATGTACTACAAGTGAGGAGAAGGGGAAAACCATTAAAAATAGTTTGAAGAATTCATACGCCTAGAGTGTTATGCAGAGAAGTAGCCTGTAGGTGGTGCATCTGTTTCACGAAAAAGGTAAATCTGCAACATCCCTCATCATAATCTTGTAAAATGTCAGGGATCTTGGAAGTATAGGAATTCAAAAAGCAGGTGTAAAATTCCACAAGAGGAAAATCCACCAAAGACTATCAAATACAACGACCTTACTTCTACGGCCAAAATTCCCTTCTTTGCAAGCTGCTAGACGGTTGATAAGAGTTTTCTGGGAAATTATCTCTTCATGTTTCTAATGTCAAACTTTTCCTTCAGCACCAACTATTGGCCACAACTGTTTGGAACAGCCAGATTGATCCTTAGTCCACACGGCTAACAGGCTCAGACTCCAAAACCTACACAATTACAGGAGGGGAATTTTTATCTTTTTCTTTTTCTTTTTTTTTTTTTCTTTTTGACACAGCCAACTGGTCGGAAATGGTGGAAATACAGTTGGAAACATACCCTAATAACTACCTGGTCAAATATATTTTTCAAGGAAAGGAGAATTATCACAGGTATGTAATGTCTGTTAGCACACAAAATCATCATATGATTCTCAGTATTGCTTATACATTGGTTTTACATATGGTGGCATTTTTTAATTTCTAGAACACTGGAAATTACAGGAGTTTCAAATAGATGATACAGAAAGGCTAGAACTACAGTAGCAGCACAGAAATTAGAAAGAAAACTCACATGAGGAGGACACTATTATACAAAGTAATACTGGTAATAATAATTTTATTAGTGTTTTCTACTAAAACACCCTAAAACACTTTAAAATTAGAATAGGTTTTTTTATCTGAAGCTGCCCCCCTTCTCTCCTCCTCCCCATTTTTAACAGTATATAAAATAGTCTAATGGAGGACTTTACACTTGTAATTTCAGAAGATTTGGATTTACAATTTACCTTGAAATTACAGCCGCTTCCAAATTTCTGAGGGATTTTTGAAAGCCTCAGTTATAACTTTTTTCAAACTGCATTTCAGAGTGCTGGAAGCCCTATTAGCACTTTATTTTATCTCACTGAAAAGGACACAAAATATTAAGTTCCCCAGAAGTGTAGAAATCATAAAAATTGCATCTCGTTACTTTTTAAAATTCTCTATGCCAGCAACACATGCATAGTAAAAATTGTCAATTTTATGATTTGGATTCCTGCGACAGAGGACTCTGTATACAGATGTTGGCAATGTCTCAGAAGGCCATAGCACTTTGAAAGTCCCCCAAAAGGTAAGGCTAAGCATTAATGTCATGCGACCACTGGAAAACACCAAGCAGTTTCTGTGGGAACCATATCCATTAGAAACTAATAATCTTTAACTCCTGCACTTAAAGGAGGTTTCAAACAGGTGACTGTCTGACCAAAGGGCTCATAGCTTATTATTGGTCCCTTGAAATACAGATGTCTCCATAAATATTAATGAATGATGACTGCATTCTAGAAAGATACTTTTTTTTTAAATTACAATTTTTTTCTAGCAAAAAAAAAATCTCCTGACAATTTCAGAGATATTCAAGGTATGTCATATCCCACTGCTAAATTGGCACTGAAGAACAATTATTAAAAGCCCAGAAGTGAAGCAGTATTAACACAGAGAAATAACAACATAGCAGTCAGTTATCAATACTGTTTTGTATTGCAAAAGTACTGTAGTCCCCAAATATAATTATGCTTTGACCTTTGAGGATTCATTTGCTACAGCTCAAGATGGCTTTACTCATCTTCCTTCAAAAGTCTACTGTTTCTTTTGACTGAACCAATTGTTCAGACTTTTCTAATCCTTCTTCCACTTCAGCAGGCATTGATTAAGCCTCCTCTAAAAATCCTTGTTAAAATTCTGCTAGATTGTAAGGGGAGCTGTTTTGTGCACTAGTGAAAAAACCCACACCAAGTGTTTATGTGCAAACAGAGGAATAGACTCGCTTCTTTCCATAAAACAAGAAGACACGTACACGGCTTTTCACAGTGTATTTCATTCTAATCATAATAAACCGACACGCAACGTAATGGATAAAGGTATTATGAGGAATTCTACCTGAGCTAGATTTTCAATCCCACCCAAGCTGTGAAGCATTTCCTAGAAGAAAATAAAAAAAATTTTTAAAATGACTCAAAATACAGAAAACACTAGAATGAGAGAGCACTAGAGTATAAATGCTCTGTTTCTTGTGAATATAGAGAAACCATAACTCCAGTGGTCAAAGTCAATGGATTCCAGATATGCTTAACATCTCAAGAGTTCAGAATTACTTTCAGTAAGTAGAAAAATAAAAACATGGAAGAGATATTTTAAACATTCTAAAACTGGAAAAATGGTATAAGCTTTGAAACATGTAGGAAAAAAATACAAAAAACCAAATATCTTAACAAGTGTCTCAGACTTAGTCGTATGAATAATAACTGTAATAGCCAAAATAAAACTAAAAGCTAATTTAAAGGAGGAATAGGCAGCTTTCCATTTTCTTCACTTACTAAATAATGGGAATTTTACATATCTATATGTTAAAGTCAAGTATGGAGTCTAGGGCTCAGAGAAATGACCAAGACATCTGGATGAAGATTTACAGGTTCTTTGTTAGGGTTAGCAATAACAGACACTACATAAGTATCAGAAATTGAGCAAGTTATGCAGTAACACTGCAAATTCACTCTTGGTATTTGCTTGTTTGTAAATCACCCCCTTACATATTATATGGATGTACATATATATGTCTGAGTATGCATCCATAAGTATGTATATTTTTATACACATGCACCAACAAAACTCATATGCATGATGCTTACATGCATCTTATCTAAGCAAGAAACAATATTTTGACATACTGACCTGATAGAATGGATCCCTTATTAGTAGTCGCAGGCAAATTAACACTCTAAGAACATGGATGGACGGAGCCTGATTAACCCACTCACTGAAAAAAACATAATATTCAAAACATAAACCAAATATAATACAAAGTGTTAAAACACTTAAATAAAACACTATGATTCAGGAATCAGTTGACTAGAAGATTAGTAACTCACAACAGCTGAAGAACATACCATACATGAATACTATTTATATTCAAACATAGTAACAGCTTTAAAGAAATTGATTTTCTTATATGACCATTGCCAGCCATCACTTATTATCACTGAACAGCAGGAAAGTACATGTTTATCTCTAAGCACAAACTGATCATGCTTTGATGTTAACTTTAAGCATTTGAATCAAGGCTCCAAAGGGCAAAATCACTGAGAAAACACAAATCAAACTTCAGTGCACAAATACACATACATAAAATTTATAACAAACCACATGGATGCTACAGAAGTAGAAAGAGATAGATTTGAAATAATTTTTTGAATTATCATAATCTATCCTGGGCTTTAAAAACTATTACCATTAGTCCTTGGAATAATTTTTTATTTAGTTTAAATCTTCTTGATATAGGATTATACTTCCAAATAGAACTTCCTCTTTTATATTTCTCCATACAATTCCCCAGCACAAGACTCAGCAGAAAACACTTCAGATACACACAAAGTATCAAGCAGCAATAATCCTGCAGAAAATACCAGTAATAGAATCACCGTTTCCATTGTCTGTTGAAGATGTATTTCTCCATTTTTCTATTTAAAAATAAACCTAAAATTGGACATTTTTGTGGTGCTTTTTTTTTTTTTGTTGTTGTTATTTTAACTGAGGGGACAGAATCTGTAATATCTGGGCAAGTCTCCAAGGAATGGAAAAAGTCTATGAGATGTGGCGGTTCTCTTCCCTTTTTATCATTTGAAGTTGGGAATGATGCCAATAGTTAAAAATACTTTGATAAAAATAAATGTTTTACAAATAGCTACTAACAAAATCTCAGCCCTTCTATGCCAATTTTCTGCCCAAAGTAATACTATTTGTCATTATGCTTCCATAATTGGACACTTCAGAACAGCAGGAAACTTTGTAGGTCAGATTTTGAAGTGACCTGAAGATCATTACTATGGTGGGTCTACAAAGTTGGTATTTTTCAAAAAAACTTTGACTTTTGACAGAAGTTAGTTTCTTTAATGGAGCAACAGTCACATTTCCAAGCAGGGACAGTAATTCTGTGTGTTAACCCTGGTTAACATTTGAGAGTCTCTTCTGCTGTAGTTACATTTACAGTACATGCCACTAGATACATTAGTGTATATCCAGCATACGCCAGCAGGATTTTTTCAGCCTGCTTAGCTATACTCCTTATCCAAACGACTTAAGGTAGGCTGATCACAGGGGGTTTTGTCAAGCAGACCACCTCCAACCAGGCCTTCTGCCAACACAGCACTACAAGTAAGTGGGTGTGATTTTCTTCTTGCACCCCAACCAGCGTAGTTATACCAGCAAAAGTATGTGATGCTGATGAGAGAGACAATGCAATGGAAGTAGTTCCAAAAAGGGGACAACATTACAGCTGTGGTAAAATATTTATAAAGTGCAACTAAATGGGTTTTACATTCCTACTAATACATCCTTTTTTCATCAACCTTACTGGGTGCTTTCATTTATAATACAGGACTGCATTTGCTATATCATCATGAACAACAAATACTAAAGAAAACAAAAACCAAAATATGAGCTAGGTATGGAACAATGTAGAAACAGAATTTGGGAAGACACAAGGCAAGTTATTCATAGAATTTTAGCAAATGACGCTGAGCCACTGACATCCCATTGGTGTGTACTGAGATGGTAAAGTTCATGTGAAACAAAAGAGGTACGAGATTTACAAATCACTTACGTGACCTTACTTTGGCTTTAAAATGGAAAAGCACAATACACTGCAGGAGTGTGTAACAACAGAAATCCTGAAAAACATATTCTTTTTTTCAGAAAATACCTTTTTCTATGCCCACCTGCCCCCCCATTTTTTAAGGACTTGCAATTCTACCTCATTCAAATGAGAGCAGCATAAGAAAGGTTTTCCCTTTCTAATCCTGTTGTACACACAAATACAAATCAATATGAACGGTAAAATAAACTCAACTGGTTTATGAAAACCACTCACCTTTCTATATATACACAGCAGTCCATGAAATACAAGTAAAATTGGAAAAATAAAAATTAAATTAGAAAAGCAAACCATAGATTACAGACACCAGTACAAAGGAAACACGGCAGATGTTAGAATTTTGGTCATCCAAATTTTAACCAGGCCTTCCTTTTTCCATGCCAGTGATCCAAGCATTTGGTCTTCAAAGCCAAGACAGAAGTGGTTGTTTAAAACTGAGACTATGCAGAGATGTGAAGCTGGTTGTTTCCACACAAAGGTCTACTGCTGAAACATATATGCTACATGAAATATCATCCACACATCGTGGTGGTGAAACAGCTTATGTTTGGGATGTTTGCTACAGCTCCAAGGAGCTCCTATGCACGTGCTCAACATACTGACCTGCTGGTGAGCCTGTTCTGAACTAAAGCTGTAAAGATCTCTTGAAACAGTTTATGTTTGGGATGTTTGCTAAAATTTCTCTCATTCTTGTAGGTCACACTAATAAAGAAAAAAGAACAGAAAAATGCTGAGTTGCTGATATTTCACCACATCGTAATTTTAGATTGCCAAAACTCAACATTAGCAGGAAAAATTAAGAAATGTCGTATCAGCAGTTACAAGGGAATACCACAACTTCATATTTCCAGATACTAAAAGCATGGAAGAATAGTCTGTCTCATGCATAAATTGGGAATCCTATAATGGTACAATATAGGCTTTCCAAATAAAGAAACCATTATTTTATTTAAACTGACAATATTAACTCTGAACAGTACACACTGCTGAGTGGGACCTGGGTCTGAAACTTACAAAGGCAGGAACAGTCACAGGTTTAGAAAGTTAAAAATATATAATTTATATCTCGCATAATGGTTAACATGAAAGTACAAGTAAAAGACATATGTACAAATATAAATGCCTTGAATACTTCAAGAAGCTTAAGATACACAAAGATCTGCAGAGATATAACTGCAGAGTGTCACATTAACTTTTTTTTTTTACCTGAAGTTTTCCAGTTCAGCAACTTCTGTTGGTTCTTGCCATTGACCATGGGGTTTTTGTTCATTGCTTTTGATGTTCCGCTGAGCTTTTGTCACACTGGTTTGACTGCTGTCAAAGCATATAGCTGGAAGCTAAGGAGTAAAGGGTTAGTACGCATGAGTTACACTCTGTATTTTAAGTTTTATAAGAATATTATCAAGCAAAAGTACTTTTTCTCAAGTTCTGACTTGAACATTGGACCTAGAATCTGCCATTATAAAATACACACACACCCCACACAAACCAAAACTGACGTGGCAGAAAACTGGTGTAAAGCAAGGCTGGAAAACTAGTACATAGAGATATATAAATTGAAAGAATGGTGACTTTTAAAATTTATAATGGTAAAGCTCAGAAGAATCTGCAACACACATTGATTTCCTATGCTCCTTACCCACCCCACTTCTACAATTGCACAGTCTTCATATTTTTTTTTTTTTAGAAAGAATCTGTAGAACTCAGATGTTTCAGCTTTCTGCTCAGAAAACATTCCATGCCTCTATCCAGGAAGGGAGTGCATAACTCAGAACTCCTCTCATAAGGACAATTCCCTGAGTTATCTTGCCATATCTTTTTAAAGAATAGAAAGGAACAAACTGTTCTGGCATTCCAAGGACTCGCACCCATCATCTTGTCTTGGTTTTCTTTGCTTCAAATAGCAAACACAAGCTTCACTAAGTGACTTGAGGTGAATATTTTACCATATCCTGTAAGTTTCATGTACTGATATTTATGCCTTGGAGATATTTAGTTCAAGTGTTATTCTCCAGAGATAAACTGCATATGATTAAAATGCTGAGTTTGTTTATTTTATGCACTCTAGATCATGTTGTAAGCAATACATCTCTAAGCCTGCCTTCTCATAACACTGTTAAATGGCATGGAAGAAAATAAATCTGTTACTTAACTATGGAACAATATGGAGCAGTAATGGAACATAATATCCTAAGTATCTGCCACAAACCATAATCATCATTACTTATATAATTCTGCAGTATGTATAACAGTTATCAAAAAATACCTGTTGGTTGCTTGACTGAATATTTAAGAGAGACTGAAGTCTTTTAAGGTTAGAATAATCCCTAGGATAAAACACAATAGCACAAATATGTGTGTTAATACTTACATAAAAGTACTTTCATAAGAGTAAAGAAAGTTAACATGTAACAAGGCTACTGACAGAAAAAAAAGTTTTCTAGTGTTGCCCAGTGTCCCCTAGTGTCCTCATTTTGCATAGAGAAGAATTTATAGCTTCTCCAGAATGCCTTAAATCAACAAAGGTGTAAATAAACTTTGTGACCAGAGTAACAGTTGTCATGTTTATACTGCATTTCAAATTAAAGCATTCTGCTTTGGCAGCTAGTGCAAATTCCACATGGGTCCTGTTG
>JAOXNG010000012.1:40758671-40768908 GCA_028566535.1 Scolopax minor
GGTTCCCCACCCACCCCTCCATTACTACTACAAAATCTCAGAGTATTGAAGAAAATTTGTTGCTCAGCTACAGTACTGAAAGAATAACTGCAAAAGACCTGAGACGTGAAGGCACAACACAGTAAAAACACCTGAACATGACACTCAGGAAATTATCCTACATGCTATTCAGACAATACAGGCTAATTTTATTATTGCTCACAAAGTAATGCGTTACAGTTTTCTTTTCATTTAATGTTAAACAAAAGCAAATTGCTCATACTTTACCTGAATGCCTTTTAATGAAGATACTCCCATGTAAAGAAAGACACCATACAAAACTGGCATTGGAATAAACTGGGTGAGGAAAAAACAGTCATAGTTACTTGTCCACATGGGGTAACATTGCAGGCCATATTAGTGAAAGACATGGATCTAGTGATTTTTTTACTTTATAGTTTACTTAAGTGAAATCTGTAAAAGCTGAGGCTCTTTATTTATAGAGGAAATACATGCATCATTGAGCAGCAAAAATATCTAGAGCTAACAAGACTATCACCGAGACTAAAAAAGTACTTGACTGCCTGTTCATTCAATTTTCTGGGTTGCAACCAAGATTTCTATTAATGCTAAGTATAGTGCTTTACACTGCAACCTACAGGCTTTGTTCTCCTTCCTTCTTTTCAATAATAACAGCCATTCACCTCAAAAAGAAAACATTTCATAAAGAGCAAATGCTAATAACTCCTATTCTTACTACCCTTGGTTCCATAAAAAAATACAAGGATTGGTTTCTAGGAATCAGCTGTTAAAACATGGGGTAAACATCTGGCTTCAGCAATCAACACCTTTATCTTTTGCTTTTGAGCAACAATCTATCCATTTCAGTATTTCTGCTTTTGATTCTGATCACCTGCACTATAAAGCTGAGTAGCTTTTCAATCAGAGATTGTTAAATCTGAATCATTTTTAGTACCTGCTATTGCCTTACTGTTTTCAGACCTTTATATTAACACATACAAATGGTCAACTATTAAGAATCTCTAATATGTAGCTCTAATTACTAACCTATGGCTGTGTGATCATAGGTTTATTTCTTCCCATTATCTAAACTTAAACAGGCCTAGAAGCTAACTTCTTCTGAAATAACTTGTGATCCACCTTCAAACAGACCTTTACAGTTCTTTAAAGGTATTAGCAATTATGCAATTTATGCCATATCTGCTATCTTTGCAACAAAAAAAACAGGTGTTTTTTTTTTCGTTTCTTCTTTTAACTACTGTATTTGAAACAACAAAGCAGAAGTTGAACAGATTTTACTCAAATCTGAGCAAAAAGCCAACTGAACTGACGGGTTTTCTTCCAATAAAGTCTTCAGAAGTGCACTATAGATATAAATTAAGAGACAAAGTGTAAACTGAGAGCACAATAAAACCTGCAAAATCTCTATTACACTGTGATGATGTGTAAGAATCTTGTCACTTTAAAAATCAAAGGAAGTTTAATAAGCTGAAGAACAAGAAGTAAACAATGTCATTTCTGATGATCAATTTTTAAACCAGATGTTTCTGTTTCTTCTCCTAACTATATTACTTCCACTCAAGTAACTTTCTATCTTTACCACATTCTTTTTCTCCCTCCATTTTTACAGAAGAACTATTTTAGGTAACGTGGCCTTGGGAAACTGAAACATATCTGGCAAGAAAATCTGGCAACAGGGACAAAGGTTGCTTTCTCCACTACTCACTACATTTCTAGCTTGCTCAGATTTCTTTTTCCTATCTCTCCCCTCCATTGTTTCTATTCAACTAACACCTGTTGTTAAAAAAGCAATTTGAGAATGACTAGAGGCACATTTTACTTAATATAAAAAAAACTTCCTAACATATGAAATGCTAAATCACACTATGAAAAGCAAAAGCACAAAGAAAATACAAATATTTTGGAAAAAACTGTCTGTTACCTTTAACATAGAGGTCATGAACACTGACAGCCCCATCATGACAAAAATCATCAATCCTGTCACTCGCTGCTCCCGGATTCCCAAAAACTTTGGTTGCTCCCCTGGTGCTGAGCATTCAGATTCAACTTTGAGGCTGTTAACATGACTTATAGACAGGACAGTTGCAGCAACAAACCACGGTAAGCCCATGATAGAACATATCCCCAACATAATACCAACCATGAGCAGGTCAAGATGGTAACCACAGCCTTTCTGTAAAGTTAAGCAAACAAATCATTTGATAAAGTTTTTATAACTTCGCAGGTAAATAACTGATAACTACAGAAATTAGATAATTTGAGAGTGGCCGCAATACTATATTCATTCTTAGTCAATAAAAACATTTATTTAGTAGCTGTTGGTAACGTTCCGCAGACTTGCGGAATGAATCCAATTTAAATAAATTTGACTACACATTAGAGTTTTTTGAAAATTATTTTTACCTTCAGCTTATGTTCTTTCCTGTTTATAATAACAGCTGTTATTTGTTGATCCATGAAAATCAGAATGGTGCAAAGTAAAGCAGGAACAGCAGCTATTAATAGTGTCCACCAAGGATTTCTTCCAAGAGGATCTATGAACCATCCTCGGTCTTTTCGGGTGGGCTGGAAAAAAAAGAACATCAACAGTAAGAGTTAAATGACTAAAAGAAAATGCAAGTTTTATTGCTACAAGCAGATGCAATGAACAGATCAACAGACTGTTAAATATGTGTTTAATTTTTTTTCCCCAATGGATTTGACCAAAAGACTGATTTAGCTGTTACATGTGAACACATCATTTATATAGAAAACATGAAAAAAAAAAAATCTATTCTATTCCTTCCTTTTTGCACATTTGCACAACCAAATGCTTCCTTTTCATTGATATTATAATATAAAGCGTAGTCTCTTCTATCAGATGAGACATACATCCAAAACAGAAAAGAGATACTACTTCATCAACTGCACTGCCAGTAAAAAGATAAATTTCTGTTTCTACACAATCCCATTGTTCTAATGTATGTGAAACCACAAGCATTTAAAAAGTTACATTTTATAAAAGTTTTATTTCTTACTTCAAATTTCTCTGGAACATGAAGCTTAGGAGAAGGTACTCCTACAAGATAGTCAATCAAAACCATGATTACTATGGTCAGAAATACTGCGAAGTCACTGATGGTAGATCGCACCTATTAAAGAAAGACTTGTGTTAACTCTTGTTTTTACATCATTAAAATTTTCTTGTATAGAAAGACAATTTTCCCTCCTAAGAATAATGAAGTCTGTTTATATTATACTACACCACTGAACATTATAGACATTTTCTCTTTTTATTTAAAAATTAAGCTGCCTGACAGCATAGCACAAAGTTGTAGAAGGTAAGTATTCTGTACAACTCTTCATACCATTATCTCATTTAAAACTGCAAGAAGCAAATTACTTCAAATAATGCCTTCAGCTTCCTGACCCCTCAATCCTACCAGGAGGCTGGACCATGAAACTACTCTCTTGTAGCTTCATTCAATAGCATCACTGAAAACCAGCATTCATACATTTGATGTTTTAATAGATAGGAGAGGGATAATTTGCAACAGATTCAGGTTATCAAAGGTGACTTTATTAAACATGAGGAACACATTGTAGGAATGGGCTGAGGTTTATAGAAGTTCTAACTGCTATTTTGGTCAGCAAAAGTAAGTTGTGTAAATCAGTCCAAGAATAATCATCATCATAACCTCTATTAGAAAGAGTAATCCCCTGAGGAACCACTCAGAACCCTTCATACATGAGCAGTTTGGGGAAAGCAATCAACTGTTTTGTACAGCTAGGTGAGGAAAATAGCACCAGTATTATCTCTCCATATGATACCTACAATACCCATTAACACGGGCAGATGGACTGCTTACATCTTCTAATGTAAGCAGTTTAGTGTTGTAACTATGTTTAGTGTTGTAAACTATACAAAAGTAGAGACTAAACACCGAAATTTCTTTCAGCTAATGTCTTCATTTTTGGAACTATTAGCTAATTTTCTAGTTTGAATTTGTTTTTCTGTTTTAAAAGAAATCTCTCCAAACAAAGTTCTGAAGCAAAATGGCATTCAATTCCATTAAGTTAAATTAATGCATTTATCACAAGATAACAATAGTCTCTAATCAGAATTACCTTAGTTGGGAAATAGCGTTTGGTCTTGAATTGCTTAAGGAAAGAGGAGAGGAAAAACGTTGTGAAGAATAGTATGACAGACCAGAAGAGAACATCTGGAATATATGGTCCGTGATGGCCACAAGCTGATCCACGAAACACACCATGGAATTCTAAACATTCCTGCAAAGATAAAAAAACTCCTTAAATTTCTACATTTTATTCATTTTGTATATTCAACCTAACTTTCAGCTTTTCGATATAAAGCACATTTGAGAACTTTCACAATCCCAGAAAGGGTGTCCTTTCCTTCATCACTACCTCATCCTGAAACACTAAAAATGTGTTATGTTCCAGCAAAAATGTGTGCTGTTCCAGAAGAGCCCCAGTAGGCATCACATTATTTCAGTATAACAAACTGTTGTGCAAAACACCTACTTTCAGAGTGAGTGTCTAGGCTCACACACAAGGAGAGCCCATACACAGATATTTACTGCCATTTTAGATATCCTAAAATGGCCAAAGTAGGCACGTGCAGCTGGCAAATGCAACACAATCTATAGCATATCCAAATCTTTCAAGATGTAGGTGGAAACCAGATGCTAGGGTATGCAAAGCGGCTGCAGACAGACACATTTAGGCAACTGAATACCACCCACTTAACTAGCAATCAGTAAAAAGGTTTCTTCCTAAAAGCCTTCAGTATCACATCCCCAGGGTAACTTTCCTCCACCTACTCAATAAATTAGATCCTTGTATGAAATACCCAGTTCAGAAGGTAATGCTTTCAAAGCCTATTCCTTCAAACAGCTCTTCCCTTTTTCTTTTGACCTTCTAATTTTCCAAAGAATTGTTTTCTTCCAATCATTATTTGGGTAGTTTCTTTGACTATGTTCTATTTTTATACCAAGGCCTAACAAACCAATGAAACACATTTGCTACCACATCTTAACTGCAGATTCCATCTTCACATCTTCTTAGAAATACATGTTCCTTCTTTCTAGGAAATCGAAGGAAGTAATCCCCTGTTTTTTCATCTCACCACATTCATCTGCATTTCAGAAAGACAACAGTTCTGCCTGCCAGAATTAAAGTAGCTACCTCAAGTAGACATTTATGTTAGCATTTAGTGCCATGGACTCACTCATCCAAACAACTACAATGACTATTTAAAGTATTATGGGAAGAGTAAGAGTTCAAAAATACAGTTTTAAAGAAAACAGTCTGAAAGAAACTAGACAAAAAATATTAATCAAGACTGGTATTGTGTAGGTATTTATTATTTATACATACACACACACACACACACACAGAGATAGCTTTTAAATACTCACAGAAACTGTAAGGTTACTCCATGCTATATTTTCCACAGATATATTCATATTCTGCCACATCAGCAAAGTTTCATTGCTGGGTTTCTCAGGCTCAGAACACACACATCTGAAGGGGAAGAAAAAAAAATTTTGCATGCTTTTAAGCCATATGTACAAAAATGCAGTGATTTGCAGTAATATAAAAAAAACCCTAAAGAGTTTAAACCAGAGTTTATCCCAACCTTCTACGAAAGCAGCAGAGTACAAGGCATGGCATTAACATGAATGTGCATGACATAAACTAGGATTATTGGAGATATAGGGAAAGTGAAGAAGCAAAGAAGTAACTGATCAGAAGGTTTAACAGATAGGGCCAAGAAACCAAACGATGTGTTTTAAAGAAGTATAAGCAGGCAAAATGTTGACTAATTTATTTGACTGATCTGCAAGCCTTTAAATAAATGACACCTGAAAAGAAAATGAAATTGACAATATAAGTGGACATTTACATATTGTGAATAAAAGATGAAGATAATCCAAATGGTAACACTTTCCAACAACCCTATACTAACATATATTCTGTAATTTCTAAAAATTTCTACATAATTCAAGTAACTTGGCACAAGTAGTTTTCTATGTGTACAAATTAAGGTTTTCAGGTTTCTATACAGCATTAATATCCCACAGTGAGTCAAACTTCAATTAGTCCTACTGTACACTAGCACAAGAGAAAACAAAGAGATTGAATATAGTTTAACTTAAAAAATTGGTGTAGATGACTCAATTTCAGCAACTCTTTTTCAAACCAGACACGTCATTAACCTCTAGAAGTTTCAGAACCTTCTCTTAAATTTTTGTTGTTAGCCATTTATCTTGCATTTGGCATGCCTTCTGATGTACACATGGCCAAAACTGGTCACTCTGAAGTACGACACAATTTTTGAGTATGCAGTGGGCTAATTTAACAATACAAATACATAAATTGCTCAGATTTAAAGCAAATGCATATATGAACGAGGAAAAGTGCCCCTCCTTACTGCAGTATCCTTTCTGTCAGACAGATCAACTGCAGTACCCATCAGTTAAAAAAAAAACAAAACACAACACAACAGAATAAATATTGATTTAATAGGATGTTTTCAAATAAAGCTATTCAAGCACACCAAACTGTAACTTTGACAGGTAAACAATTACATAAAAAGAGAAATAGAAAATAAGCAAAAAATAATCTCCTTTTTCTCTTTTGAAAAACAAAGAGCCATGGAAGGGCAAACTTGCATCCTGAGAGTGTGAAAGTAAAAAAGGAAAAAGCACTAAATGTGCATGAGCAAAAAGAACCTAGATTTGCAAAGCACAATGTTTAGGCAAGTTAACAAAAAAAAAAGAAATAAATATACTATTTTTTGGTAACTGAATCCTAAAGTAACAACAAAAGGAAATGTGATCAGAAAGCAGTAATTCCTACGAGGTAGTTGCAAAGAGTAACTTAAGAATCATCACAAGAAAAAGGAATTGTAATAGTTAAGTATGATGAGACCAAAAGAAAGCATCTTTACTTGTTGGTCAAGGCAGTAACACAAACAAGCATGTCGATGTGTCCACACTTGAAACAATGATTTCTAGAAGTGTCAAGGCAGAACCTATATTCTGACCTTTAATCTCCAGAGTGACCTTTAATAAAGCTGCAATTAAAGCAGGCATTGGCACAGACCCTCATCTCTTCCAACTACAGAATAACACAGAAAATTCAATTCCACAGCATCCTGAATAGAATTTTTCTGAGGTTTCTCATACTCATACCACCCCCAGCATTCCTTCTACCCTTTCAGAGAGGCATACATTACAGTTGAATTCACAGTATGTCTCTATGAACATTTTACCTACGTATTTTACTAACAGAGGGAAAATTAGTACTTACGAATATAAAGTCAGTTTATCCAAATCACTGTGCATATTGAAGGCATACACTTCTCCCAAATGAAAAAGCTTTTCCAATGCCTCATAAATAAATATGATGCATATAAGCGCTGCAAAAGCTTCCTCAGTAAATCGAGTGATGTAACACACAAGGCTGCTGGCATCTGTGGCTACAAGCACTATGCATAAAAATGCTGTCCACAGACCAATGCTAGTTCGTAGGGAGAGGTAGGAAAGATCATAATCCCTGTGTGAAGAAAGAAACAAAAGTATTAACTGTGCTCAGAAATCACTATACTATATTCTATTTGAAAACAGGCCAAGCTTTATAGATATTCACCATTTTTCTCATCCTTGATGTTAGTTCTGAAGGAAGCAGAAACATTTCTGCCTCATCTTCCAAACAAAGCAAAGCAACACACCAAGGCATTTCTAGGATTGAGGGTGCAACTACCTAGCTTGGGAAGTATCATGGTGATGATCATTCCAGAACTACCTAGATATTTTCTCCTAGAGAGTAGACCAATCCATGTTTACCCTGCAGAATCAAAGCCAACATCTCCACACAGTCAGAATATAACTTTTATTTAATTCCTAACTGCTTCTTATCACCGATTTTCTCATTAAGGTGCACCAGTGCCTCAAAGCTTTACCAAACCACATTTATCTCTTAATCTCTTACCACTGCATTTACCTCTTCATGGACACCCACTTCTAAGTGATATCTGCTTTCAGTTACAGCTATTCTAATAGACTAGAAAATTAGAAAGTGCATCAAACTAATACAAACAGCACTTACCTGCAAAATTTAAATAATATTTTTTCAAATACTAGAACTGGTCCGGTGCTCCCCAAAATAGTAAGAGGTTGCCCAGCAAAGAGAGAATAAGCAATCCCAGTTAATGAGGCTCCAAAGAGAGACTCTATTGCACTCTGTTTGGGGGAAAAGAAACTGCTGTAACTACACTGCCTTTCAGGTTAGTGTTTAGCATCACATCTGCATAAATACAGTTTTAAGATGCATTCACTTAAAAACAAGACAAGATGTAAAAACATTGCAATTAATATTGATGTTTGAGACAAGAAGAACTTAACACAGTTTTGCAGTAACAATACCATAGACAAAAGATTTTTAAAACTTCACTCCTGAGAAACATAAAGCCATTCAAAACCATGAGAAGAAGTTACTAGTCCTGCTAGCTATGGAGAAAAAACATAGCAACAATTACTACAAGATTAAACAAAAAAAAAGTTACTCAACATGTAATTTATAGAAACAATTATTGTCTCTGTAAAGAAAATAGATATAGATATACTGCAATCATATACCAAAACATGATACGGTGTGCCATACCATACCTGCATCAGTCAACCAAGGATTACAAGAGAAAAAACTGACAGGTAGAGGTGTAGGGGAAATTATTGAACAATATCAGTTTATGTATACAAGACGCCAAAAATAGATGAGCAGTAAACCGATGTCCCACCTGGTAATGCATTTCTTTTCATTGAAGTAAGAGATCTACTTCAGTTCTTGAATTAAATGTTTTACTATTACCTTTTCTGCTACAAAAAAGTTACAATGCACCTCAAAAGAGAGGGACAGAACTTTTTAGATACTAAAATGATATTATAAAGTTAGTTGAAAATTGTTACCTACACCATTTACAACTATGAGATAACACAGATTACAGATTAAAGGATTCCTGGCGAAATTTTTAAATGTTATTTTGCAGCCATAGAAGCCTCAGAAAAACAATATACAAACTTAAGCTCCAATTCAGGAAAGCATCTAAAATTGGGCAAAATGGTTTGCTGAACTGGGGCTATTAAAAATGAAAATAGGCATCCTTTGTTCATTACATTATCCCAGTCTCTTGTTCTTTAGTGCTTTTAGTTAGTCAATGCATTAACCTTGGGGCTCTCAGTCAATGTGGCAGGGACAGGAATACTGTGATGACCTCTGGGAATGTGAGGGAAGGTTTCAAACACAAACTGTGTACCTTACAATGTCAGCTACTGTGCTTGAGCATGTGTGTGCAGTAACTAAATGTTATATTCAATGATGCACACCAAGTATCTGAAGGCAGGAACAAACCCGCAAACAATTCCAGACAGCTAAAAGAAAGAAGGTGTTTAAGAATCAAGCTTTAAAAGGAACATATTCTCATAATTATACATGATGTACATTCAAAAATTACATTGACATTTTGATAATCATTCCTACATTTAGACTGTCAAAAACAGTACACAGAAAAGATAAATTTTATCTCTGAATTTGCTGAATTCTGAATTAATTTTAAAGTGCTACATTAATAAACAAAAATCTGAGTCAACAGCATTACTTGAAAGAGATAAAATAGTTAACTAAATTTTAATATAGTACAAGCTTGAAAACTTGATCTAAATATCAAGAAGCATTTTATAGCATCATAAGCTTTACCAGGATCACAAAATTTGTAATGGACATATTTGAATACATCTTTCCCTCCCCCAAAATGACAGAGCCTTGTTTCTCCATAAGAGATTTAAAAACAGAAAATACACTTCAAACTAACTCATTCACAAGCCAATAGACACAAACCCCAAGTTATTAACATTGCTGTCTGTTGTTAAGTACTCTTTCCCTGCTCCAAAAAAACAAAGTGCAATGCTATTTTGTTTAAAAAGGTGCTGACATTATCTGCTATTGCTCAACACACCACTACCAAAATTTTGTACATGTATGGTTTATATTCAAGTCATTTACAATGAAGAGTATTTTCTGCTCATAAATCTTAGCCCCTTTCTTTTATCATTAACAACATGCCATTAGTGATAGCATATACATATCCTGTCCGTTACTTAAATACACAATTGAGTGCTACCCATACACTGCAGGCATTATCATCCTCGTAGGC
>JAOXNG010000012.1:40793321-40808612 GCA_028566535.1 Scolopax minor
CAGGACCTGCCCCTCAGGAACCCGTGCTGGCTGGGCCTGATCACCTGGTCATCCTTCATGTGCTGCATAATGGCACTCAGGATGATCTGCTCCATCACCTTCCCAGGCACAGAGGTCAGACTGACAGGCCTGTAGTTCCCAGGATCATCCTTCTGACCCTTCTTGTGGATGGGCGTCACATTTGTCAGGCACCAGTCAGCTGTGACCTCCCCAGTTTGCCAGGACTGTTGGTAGATGATGGAAAGTGGCTCTGCAAGCACCTCTGCCAGCTCCCTCAGAACCACATAACACTTAAACCTTCTGCTCTCAGTTAGAAATATGCAGTACAATATCTCCTCAAGAGGGAGGAGAAATAAAAGAAAAGGAAAGATGGACATTTCTTTAAAAGGAGGCCCTGTTTTTCATTGTTTCTGAAAACAAAACATCTGGAAATTCGTGTTTATGTAACACAATTAATTATTTTGTAGCTTTTCGACATATTAACTTCAACAGCAAAATTAGTAAAAAATTAAAAAATATATTACACGCAGATACCAATTAAAAAGGGGGCAGGGGGGCAGAACACAAAGAAAACCCCACAGGTTGACAGAAACAAACACTCTGACTTACAGATTGGTTGCCCTAGTAATAGTTCAAAATACTAAACAGAGCTAACTTTTTTCTTTTTTTTCTCCCCCATGCTACCCTACACACATAGTGAGTACCCAGGTACTTAAATTCAATGGCAAATCACTACTTAAGTAGAATGGAAAAAGTTCTTACCTCTCATTGCATGGTTGGAGCACTGTACATAAATGAGAATAGCAAAGCAGAAACTACACAGCTAAAATGTTGAGGAAATATTTTAACTTCTCATAACATAATGCCTAGTGGAACAGGTTCAGTAATAACTTGTAACAAAATTTAACTAGCTTTTTTGATCCTAAGTAGCGAGTTTCACTGCTATGAGCGAAACTTAAAAAAAAGCAATGATAAAACCACATTGTTTAGTAATATTTTTAATACCTATATGCAGATCTCATTCCAACTTAAGGAAGAGCTTTCAAATTACAAGGGTTCAATCGTGTAGTATTCAGTGTTATCTCAAGGCAGGTCACAGATAGAAAACCCAGCTACACCTCAATGTCAAAAAATTCACCAAAACATCACTCTCACAGCTGCTACATACAACTGGACACTTCCACTGCAGAAAGAAGATCACCTTCTAGATTCAGACATAAGATCTGAATTACTAATACTTCATTCAAAATTGAATTTTGCTTTGCATTGTTGTTACTACATATATCATCATCCAATAACATAATTGTAAAATGAGCTCTTGAATACAAAACATTCATTACCAGTGAATACCTACAGCAGATTGTTTTTCCCAAACAGAACATATCCCAGGAATCCTGCCATATCCTATATATCCAGAATAGAGAAATGACCAGAATAGAGAAGTGAAGTTTTATCTATTTAATATTACTTGCTGCTTCAGAACCTGTATAGCGAGATGCTACAAACATAACATCAAATGATATCATTTATATTTGTGTGGCATTGAAGATGGATGTAACTAAGGACTGCAGGAGAATGGTAAAAAAGGACTTGTCAAAGCGTTCCCATTTGAAAATTCCTTTCTTCCAAGGAACTGGCCTCATGTAGAAGGTGGTTCTATTCATAGAAAGGGGACAGACAGTGAACAGCAGTGTCCGTGTCTGAAGTATAACACTGTACCATAACTTTCCGCATTCATTACAGTCTAGGAATAAAAGCAGTTTGAGGTCTTAGAAAAAAAACTGCTGAGAATACTACCAAGTAATGTTGTATCATTCTTTGAAATGAAAAAGTCAATCTCTTGAGGATAAGAGGCAGGCTGGGGGGGCAGGTGTCTGATACAAAACCAAAACTTAGGAGGCAGTACAATTACTTTACTAACAGACAGCAAGAAGGTCAAAGTAAATGTTTTAATGGATCATTGATCAAATTACCATGGCAAATGCTGCTTCCCAGCTTTATTCATACTTTCAAAAATCTTGAGTGACAGAGGAAGAACAATACAAGACTACACAATCTGAATAAAAAGGTATCTAATTTAAATAACACCAATTTTTATGCTACAGGCGAGTATTACGAAGCTCTAGTCTAAACTATTCAGTGCAGGCTGCTGAACATTCATGCAGACACCTGGATGAAGTCCAACAGCTTATGATTTAGATGAAACACAACCACAAAATCCTTGCCTATTTGTACACAGAAAGACATTAATTACAGTGAGAATAAAAGAAACAGCACAAACCAAACAATATTTAATCACAGAGTAACTATGAGAAGTTTATTTTCAAGAGACACAAAGAACAAACAAAGCAGATTTTTTACCATATGATGGAGATTCTCGGCCATCCTCTCTATCAGTTTCTTTTTCTTTTTTTCTTCTGTGATGCCTGTGCCCACGATGCCTATGCCGTCGACGGCCTTGCTTTCCAAATGGGACATGAACTCCAATATACACAGCTCTGTGGCCTGTTCAAGAAAGTTTAAAAGGAAACAATCAAAACCAAACAAAAACCAACCTCCTGCCCCAACTTAGTGTCTTAGATAAAAAGGCAATGAGTTTGACAAAAAGAAATCCCAAAGCACTTGGCAAAACTACCTTTAGAGAACTAGTATTACCAACTCAGTTGCAAAACAAGTAATAGAGAAACGCGAGCTTGATCTGTAACACTTAAAAAAGTTTATTAATAAACAGCAGGACAAGGCAGAGAAATTACAAGATACTCCTCTTGTTTGCAGGGATTCATATCAGGATAATCGTTACAATGGCAAGAAGTAATATCCTAGTTCAGTTTATGAACTAATATTACTAATTAGTAATTACCTATTACTAATAGGTAATTGAGAAATTACCTATTGTTTAAAGTCTGCAAGGAGTTTTCTCTGCTTGAATGAACTGCCAATACTTCTTCAAGCAGCATTTGACACTGCTGACTGAAACTGATACTCAAGTGTACCATTAATTTAGTATCATTTTAGGAGTATAAAAGGAGCTTGCATTGGAAATTTACACCAAAACATCAAATAACTTACAGAGAAGGCTGGGGGTTGGTTGGTTTTTTTTTAATATTCTAGAATTTTTTAATAAATTTAAGTAGTACATCCTCAAATTAATACATACTGCTCTTTAAAACATGACTGTCAATACCTTGTGTTTCCTTTAACCTTTCACAGTAAGGCAATACTAGCACCAACAACTTTGCAAAAGAAATCAATCAGCAGACTGCTATGAACATTTTAGTAAGATGCCTCCTGTAATAGACTTAGCATATACAATAACCTCTTCAATTCCTTTTTAAACAAACAATCTCAGGAAGAGACACATTAACTATAAGCCTGGAGGTTAACACTAGATGCATTGTTTCATACTCTAGAAGAGTTATTACAGAAGACTGATATGAACAAAAGGAAAAGGAAGTGGTTTTCCAGCTCTTAGAGAGATGCAAATTCAGCAGAATTATAGAAGACAAGGAAGCCCTAGGAGGTGTGACTGCACATATACATGCACGTACATATAACACAACACACTAGATTAAGGATATTGAAAAATTCTGCTGATTCAGAGCTGTAAAGAGAGAAAAAGTTGTAGCATGTCAAACTTCTTTTCCAAGAAAAGAATGTTTAAGCCCAAAAAAATACACAAAACTTTTATAAAGCAGTATTTTTACAGCACTACATGAGTAAAAAGACTAAGCAAAAAATTAGTAATAATGCATCAGTAAATTCAACATTTAATTAATTTGGTCAAGATGCCTATTCAAATTACAAAACACGATCCTTGACAGACTTCCAACACTAGTTTTAATTAGAGTCAACTGATTGGCACTATGACCAAATGGGAAATTAAGAATATTAAAAGCTATTTGTTTCCCTGTAAGAGTGGAAAACAGATTAATTTGTTGAAGCATTCATCAGTCCTATTTACAGAGAGAGACTTTTCTTTTGTGAGCTTCTTCCAACAAGAACACTCAGCCCCTGCCAGGCAGCCTGCACAACGCAATTCCCAGAGAAATTAATGCAAATGTGACACCTAAACACAAATCAATGCACTTGATACAGAATATGATTAGGTACCATGAACAATGGTCGTGTCATTGATACCATCAGGATACAATAATCTTATGTATAGCAAAAAGTACTAGGTTCAAAACCAGCTGCCACCCACCACTCACTGCAAATGCTGTTATCACCCCTGCTATGATTTTTGCTCTATTTTACATATTCAATTAGCAAATATTAAACTGTAGTTGACCATTTTTATTCATTATCGAAGTGCTTGATTTTTTTTGCAGGAATTATTTTTTCTTACAAGAAACTCAAACATATTTCTAGTAATAAGAGCATTTTATATTAATCAGCTTGTTTTAATATTCTTAATAAGACTGCATTAAGCATGTGCTTTACACAAAAAAAACTCACAAGTGATTACTTTCTAGAAAATTTCAGGAATCTGAAGTTGTTCAAGATTTTACTTCCTGAAAAATCAGAGGAACTTCCATATTTTGGTCTCATGCTGTTCCCATGAATTAAGACAAAAATCCCACATTGCCTTCTGTACAAAAGAACAAACAAAAATCCCATACTTTTTTTTCCTAAGAGCCTCCACCTTAAACCATTCACTCTGGTACTGCAAAAATTATCACTGTGATCTACTGCATAGTGAAATCAAAGACCACGTTGCTGCATGGAGGAGAGATAGAATAAGGAAAAGTCTGTCTCCTATTACAAAACTGGACTCTGACTGAATTATAATTTTTTTTCAATAGAAAAACCTTGAAGGAGAGCAGATGCATTGCAAGGGAACAAGTAAAAGCTAGGGACAACTGATCTGAAACAAGCAACAAACCAAAGGTGTTATTAAACAACTTGCAACCACAGCAAATTGTTTTCCTACAATTTCCTACAATCCTGCCTACAAAATGCACTGACCTGTCAGCTATCATAGATCCAGGTGCCTCAGAGCTTCTTCAAGGCACACCAAGTAGGCACTGCCAACTTAGTTCTCAACCTGAGCAGCCAGCCCACAACCTACTGTGTTACCTTCTACTCCACAAGGGAGCTTTAAAGAAAGCGCCTTCTCACTACCCTAAGAGGTTAGGGTACCGCAGGGGAAGAGGCTAGCAATGGGTATCCTATCCTTAAGCACACATTGCCTAGAAGAAACTATTGTGTAAATGGCCATCTCCTCATGTAGACAATGTTGTGCAGGCAAATGTCAAACAATACCACCTTCCCCATATCACTTCTGGATATGCAAAGTGATCAGTCTGCTACACCTGCAACTTTATTTTGGGATTCGCGTGAAATGCTGAGGAGCAAGATGATTTTCAGCTATTAAGCAAAATGCTTCAGAATCCAATGTAATTCTATTAGAATAATTTCAAGAATGAGATTATTGAATTGAAGAAGAGCCTCTGAATGGTTTTTTTGGTTTTCTTTTCTGGAGCAACCATAAGGAGTGGCAATACAACAGACTAACCAAGAAAAGTTTGGCTACTGCAAACAGCATCTTGTGAGTGCACCAGACTATTCCTTAAGAAAGGGATGCTTTTTTTGGTATGACAAACTTTAATAAACATCTCCACTACTACATAGGAAATCCAAAAGTACTGCTCTTGAGTATACTACCACGATTCCAAAAAACATGTTGCAGGTGTATTCAATTCCAAAAGGCAGGGCAAAAATGCATAATAAAATTTGGACAAACTTAAATTCTTACTCCACAAAGCAAAGCACTGAGAAGCCCTCTAGAAACAGACAGTTGTATTGAGTAGATCAGTGTTCCCTTACGTTTCATTATTCAGACATGGTAATTAATGTTTACAGATGGCCAGAGAAATATTTATTTACAAACACAATTTACAAGGAAAACCACAGGATTATTTTTTTCCCTTCACTCTCAAGTGAATCAGGCAAAACAACCTAGTTCTCTTCTCCCTGGCCAAAAAAAAGCCAGAAAGGCAAGTAATATAAAAGCAATGGAGAAAAAGTTAATTCTAAAAAGGCCTGAATTCTTATCACTAGCATCAGTGTTATTTCTAAAGGAAGCTCAATCTTTTACCTGAATACTGTTTTTAAAAGCTTGAAAGGTCCAATTATGTGACCTTCAAAACTTTATTCACACAAACATCTGTACTACAGCACCACTCTCAAGCAAAGCTTGTTATAGAATTACTTTAAACCAATAATCAATGATTAGTAGACTGCCTGATCCTAAATTTAGTAATACAAAGCTCAAGAGATAATTGTTCATTTTAAGCTAACATGACTTTATCCAAGCTTAGCTGTTCAAATCCACCAAGAGTATTTACTACTTAAGGTCCTTATCAGTATGAAACAAATTTAGAAGCTTGCTACATGTCTCCATCACATGATTGGTCTTACTCCAAAAGTCAGTTTATACCAAATCCTATGAAATTGACAGAATAGAAAATGCCCTGTTTAGAGTTCCCTGGTTTCTCCCCAAAGCCTTTAAGAAAATGGTAATAGAAGATTTCTAAAGGCTGAGAGAGATCAAAAACACGTATCCTAAAATGCTCTAATGTGGCAACTCTGCAAGTACAATTCCACACAGAACTTCCTTTTTTCTAACCATCATTTTGTTAGCTACATGGCCTTTAGGCTTCATATAAAGAAGGACATTCTTTCCCATGTTAACAAGCAAAAGCAAAGAAAAATATCTGTGTGAATTCTGAAATCCTCTTACTTAGAAATTTAAACTGCAGAGATCATACAATAATTAATTGCAGCTCTAAGGGACATCTGGAGGTGGGGTTATCTGGGCTATCCTCAAAGTGCAGCCAACTTCAAAGCTGAAGTAATCTTTTTTATCATGTTGGTCAGGATGGCGACCAGCCACGCTTTGAGTATCTGTAAGGATAGATACTCTACAGCCTCTCCAGGCAACCTATTCCAACATGGAACAACATACTGCATGAAAAAAAATTCCTAATATCCAATCAGCACTTCCAATACTGCATCTTGTGACAAGAGTCTGGCGCTATCTTCTCCGTATGTTCCCAACAGTCTGATGAAGAAAAAAAACTTCATCACAAGAATTACTATTTTTACAAAAGTCTTCAAGTAATAATCTGACGATTATTATCAGAAACCTTTATTTAATCAAATAATGTCATAATCTACCTTGTCCCAGCACAGAGCTTTCCAGTGTGGAAAAATTGGAAAATCTGCAGGAGAGATCCTAATCTGTTCCTTAAGACCATAAAACTAGGCAGGGGGAAAGCAGCTGTTCGATGTCTTCTAATTTACATTCCCAAACACATTACCCCAGTATGAAGCATTTGAAATCGATCATCATCTCATGCCCTGACATTAATTCATCTTACATCACAGAAAGTACTCGTATGCACAGAAATAAGCTCAATGCAATTTATTAGCACAACTTCTGTCCTCTGCCACAGGTCTGCTCCAAAGGTAGAAGTATAAAATAGGAAAAATAATATTAGGTGGATGGAAGAAGTAAAAAGTGAAAGCAAGAAAGTCTTCTCATGCCCCAAAAAACTTCACAGTCCAAGGTCTTCTCCAAATATTCTCTGCTCTTGTGAAAATTAAGTAGTAAGTATAATTCCTCGTCTACACACACACCCTCTTTTGTTTAAAGTTATTGGTAATGAACATTATGGAAATTCACTCAAGTCAGTAATCCACTGAATTCTGCTACTATGCCAATTCTCTAATTTTCTAACTAAAAGTAATGCTGCATTTCTGAAGTATGCAATTAAATGTACAATTTAATATTGACAATGAAGTTCTTAGTGTGAGACGTAACTAAGTATTTAAAAATAAACAGTAGTATTTTAGCTTATTTTATGAACTTCTCTCATGTGAAATGTGCTCAAGAAAGTAAAATTTTCAAAGGAATTAATGTAGTAAAAGCAAACATAAAATATTTTAACACAATGTTGTTCTTCCACGCAAGAATTCCCTATTAAAAAAGCCCTATTATTACGAAGGATTCTTTTTCTGTGATTTGTTAAAGGAATTATTTGACAAAAATTGTTTCTTACTTTCAGAATAAAACATTTGAAATAAAATTTTCTGTATAAAGGAGTAAAGAAAATTCTTTCATGGGGAAGTTACAAGCTGTAGCTGGAGCCCAAAGGTACTCCACAATGCAGCATATTTTAGAATCTGTTAAACCTCCTGGTCTCTATTCTGAAATCTCCTGTTGCTCCTAGTAATTACGTATATGTGAAAATATGCTCTTTATACTAAAATACTGGGGACAGATAAAATTGAGAAGTATAATCCCCAACCCTTGTATGTGTAGCAGACAGTAAAGCAGCTCAGTAGGAGCATTTTCCCACTACACAATGGAAGAGACTATCATATCACGCTGACTGGCAGAAGCTGTAAATGCCGCATTTCTCATTACACACAGAAATGAGGTTTTTTCCTGACATAAAACCCAACATGAGTTGGTGGTGGCAGTCATAAGAAAAAAATGCACTGAATACTTCTGCCTGACAGAGTCAGCAACATTCAAGAAGGCATTATTGGTAATTACACTAGACATGCCAGTAGTAACAGTAACAGGACAAGTTTAGTGCCAGCTGACAGAGCTACCCAGGGATTTTAGCATATTTGCCCCCCCAAGTCTTTGTGGTCCACTGACAGCACATATCTCCATCATCTGGGAAAGGAGCCAGCACTGGGTACCTGTGGGAGGGGGACTAGCTGTCCTTGCATTGTACATCCACATCAGACCAGTCAGACCCCACACTGTGTCTGAGCTGAAGACACTTGGTCCAGTCTGTCTCTGCAGCAGAGCTCAGGAAAAAGGATACACACCTGAGATAATCTGAAGGAGTTGTTTCTGTTGGAGAGGAGAAAACCTAGAAACACCCAATTCAAGAAAAAGTCCCATTAAGATTGAAGATCAGCCCTTTGTCCACTACTAAAGAAACCAGAGTTTACAGCCCTTTACTGATGTGTACCCTGTAAGGACAAAAGGCTTCCACATTCATATCACTGTGCATATCACATACCACTATCACTTCATATCATACAAGTATTTCAGAAGAAGCATTTGCAAGAAGGTTTTCACACTTCATCAATGCGTCACAAATACATTTTAATTACAAATTTGATCCTTCTCTCTTACAATTGCTACGTGCGTCTTTAAATGGATTAGTCTGCCCCCAAATGCATCTATTTCCTGATATTTTAAGACATGAAAAATAATAAGAGAGGGAATCTTGCCTCATGTGACAGTTACCCTTTCTGAGAAAAACTGAAACTTTCACAGGTTCTTTTTAAAATAAAAAAAAATGTTCAGAAAAAAAAAAGCTTTAACTGCTGTGAAACTTTAGCTTTCAATGCATTGCAAACAGAGAAGTCATCCATTCAGGAAAACTTCTGACATCCATCAAGTCACAGGTTCAGCCAGTTTTGAACAACTGATTTTAAAGAGATTAAAAATAGTAAGATAAATGTTATGAGAAACCACCAAGAAACAAGAGGCTGCAGAATCGTGTAGTCACCTATTTCTTCTGTCCCATCTCAAATCCACTGAAAGTTTTAAGTTTGATTTAGTGCTGTCTGGTAAAAAAGTTTTATGGCTGCACTACTTGAATAATGACATATGTTTCAGAATATAAAACTGCAGTTAGTTACCTTTTTATAAAATTTCTGATGCGGTCAGAACAGAAACATTACATAATGCTCTCTTGGATTAAAAGCTTGAAAATAAAAAAAATCTTAGGACACGGTTTATATCATGAACTTTTAAAAAGCAACTCCATCTTAGTCTATTTTACCTAAAATATTTATTTTACATCTTTATTAAAAGACATTTGTTTTGAATCACATCCATTTAAAACCAACCCTGTTTTCAGAAGAAATGCTAAAATTAGCATGTATGTAACCCAAAATGGATTTTAAAGATTTAAGTATAAGCAAAGTCGTTGCCTTCTACAGATGTTCTCATGAACTCATTCAAGTTTAAATGCTGATTTACTTTAAATAAACATTACAGAGGGTAAACAACATGACTGAAAAGTTTTGTTTGGTTTGGAGGGTGAATATTAGATAATCTAGTCTTACTTATTAGAAATTTTAACAATTCAAGGGTAGCATATTCAGCACTGCCTTCTACCTCTACAGAAAAAGCAGCTGCATAAAGAAAAACACTTTGCTGCATCATCTCCTTGATAGATTATTTTCATTAAGGTTCAGTATTTACATAAAGGTCTTCTACTGAAATTGGCTAAATATTCCCTATGAGGGAAGTGAAGCTAAAATTATTTTTATGATTCCCTACACATGTATTGCAATTCCCACACAGATCACTTAAATTACTGAAGTCTATACTTCCTTTAAAGCAACGCCTAGCTCGTAATATTAAATAGATCTAAGTCATTAAAAGCTGAGAATGATTTCCTTAAAGCAAAATAGAATACCATATAGATTTATACATTTTATATGCTACATTTTTAACATCTTTTAAACAAAAATAAAATCAAAATAGTAATACTATTGTTATTCTAATGAATGACTTACAATATATGCAAAAATATTTACTTCGTTTCAGTATGAATAATACTATACAGTCCTAACTCAGTCAGCAAGATTGTAAAGTTAGATAACGTCTTCCTTAGCAAGATAAAACATCCTGTCAACAGCCATTAATCAACAGCAGCAGGCAGAAGGGCTCCTTAGCTGTTGAGACCATTCCACAAATAAGAAATTAACAAGTGTCTCAAGGACACTCATTGAGAAGATCTGTTTGTGGAATACCAAGTAATTTGCCTCAAAGATGAGGTATCAAAACTGCCAGGTTTTTTTTCTTTTATGTTTATACAATTGTTATCTAGCTAAAGAACATAAAATTTTGGGTGCACTAGGATATGCTTCTTTTTATACTCAGCTCATTAGGCTACCATTCAGAAGTCTCAATGTAAAAAAAAAAAAAAAACACACCACAACCAACCAACCACACAGTCTCTTGTCCTAAGTAACTTCTATTAAGCTTCACTTGCCAGGAGCTTACAGTATGTCTTTCCAGTAATTTACAAATAATTTAACACACAGGTAAAAATTGAAGAATTTATAATAATTATTAAGTACTATGTTCGGCAGAATCAGAATCAACTTCCAAAAAGAATGTTCTAGAAATAATCCTCTACCTTCACAATCAACACCGCATCAATGCCAAAAACTGTGTCTAGTCACTTTGGGTACCATATTGGGTTTTATATCTACACAATTAGGTTGCCAACCTTCCCTCTCCAAAGGCAGTCTGAAAACAGTTTTGACAGCATTTGTTAAGGACTTAACCTTTGTGATGAACACCACAAATAATAAAATAAGTTGAAGACAATTATTCTCTCTCAACAGAAATCTGAATATTGCATAAATAAATGGGACAAGAAGTTCTGAGGAAAATGACCATGGAATGTAAAGTATAGGATATTCACATTTAGTTATGTATTATAACTAAATTTTCACATGTAGGTTGAAGGTATAGCAATGCAGCTTAAATAAAAAAAAAAAAATCACTTAAAATTGCACTAAAAATCATATTAGGAAAACATCCTCCATTTTTCTGACTTAAAGAGAAGCACTGGGCAGAGATAACATTTATTTCTGAATTATAAGGACAAAATAATTTATCCTGCACCAGTTACTAGCACAACTGATGCAAATGAACATTTTGTTGATGTTGCCTATGACTCAGAGCATGTCTCATATACCTGACTAGCTGTACTGTACCTCAATAGACATGTTTTTGTTTGCTCTCAGTTCAACTCAAAATACGGAGCAGGCAAAATCTTTCCAATGTAGGGCGATCACTAGAGAGGATGCATGAAAGGTGGTCCGCAAGAGTCATTAATGACCATCCTAAATTATTTTCCACATTTTTCTACCTTTTTGACCATGTAAAAAGATACAACTTCATAAGAAATAGCATTTCAAAATTCTTTTTTCTGTTAAACAGAGTTATTTTCTAGACCACTAAGGGGCCTCTTAAAGGTTCAAGCAATCATTCTGTAGTTTAAGAACCATAATAAACCTGTTCTATACTGCCTAAATTAGCACAGCCTAATACTGAACATAAACATGTAAATACCGAGCACAATTCTCAAAAGCCAGCAGCTACAATGACCTGCTGTATTACTTGTGTTTACCTGCTCCTGTAAAACTCGTTTTCTTAAAGGACATTGCAGGAACTATTCATAGGGTTTTGAACAGCTGCAATTTAGATGTATCTAAGAGTAGAATAATAGTAAACCTGCCACCTGAAAATCTTAGCAGCACAAGTTGCCATATAAGTTCTTTTAGTTCCCCAAAGCCCTTTCATAATAATGAAATACTTTCTAACTACTCATAACACATTAAACTGCGAACACTTGTTGAGCAGGTTTTCCACCTGGATATACAATATTCAGTTCTAGAGAGGAAAATACGCAAGATTATTTAACTACCTGTCCTTATCAACTAAGATTAACTGAAAAGCACAGATGTTTTCTTAAGAGAAAATTAAGGTTCTAAAGCATGAAAGTATCAGAAATAATATGCTCACTTGAAATGTAAACACTACTTACACCTGCCACAGGATACTGTGAGAGAAGAGTAACTATTAAATCATCTTAACTCTTGAAAGCTGCTTCTCGGATTTATGCCACAGGAAACTAGTCTACTGAGACACACACTCTTGACCTCAGATTGTTTCTGGAACAAGACTTCTGTTGTGCATGAACTCCTTGTCTTTGCTATGCCTGTAACTGGTCTGCTGAGAATAACAGAATATATCCCTACTCCCTTAAACTATATCTAGTAAATGTATCCTCAAATCAAGGTGGAAAACAATATACACAGTTAACAAGATGGGTCCTGGCAATATCAAGCTAAATGTATTAAACTCAGGTTTAAGAAAACTTTCCTTAAACATGGTTCTTAACAGAAAAAGCCTTTTACAAGATAGCATGAAATACCTCCACTATTCTTGCCCTGCTTCACCTCCTGCATTACTTTGTTATTACTCTTGTTCATTGCAGCTCAAAGAGTCTGGCATCAAGTTAAGAACATTAGGTGCTCTTAAAAATGTTATTTTAAGATGTTATTCCCCTTTCTAGCTCTTCTGTAAACTGACATTTGTTATTTCAAAGTACGGCCTTAGAGCTTCAGTAAAGAGCAGTACCTTTATTTAGTACACACATAATCTGCCCCTAATTGAAGTTTACCAACTCTACCCATTTCTTTTACAGGAAGGGTGTTATGAAAAAAGGTTAGCCTGTGCCTAACCTTTCTAACCTAAACAACGTCACTCCAGATACGTACCACACCTTCCCAGCCACCATAAATAGCATGCGGAGCTTGGGAAGTTCTAACTCCAAGATATACTTTCCCCTTTAGCACCTGGCCCTCTTGCCATTAATATTTCATCACAGAATTTCCAGAAAATAAAACTATCCAATACTGACAACACCAGGAAATATTTCTTTTAGTGTTAGTAGCAAAATTATGCCTTCTACAGCATCAAAACAACAAACATGGGTTTGTACAGGCTTTAGAGTAGTTAAATATCACCTGCCTGTGCTGGCTTTAAAAGGTTTGGTGCTTCACATCACAGCCTGAACAGAATTAATTGCTTGCTGCCTCTCCTTGAAAATGAATCAACAACACTTCTGGAAAGGCTCCAAATTCCTAGAACTCCTTTTCAAGTCACCAGAAAAACAAGCTGAAAGACTGGACTGAAACAGCTTCAGGTCTTAACATACTTACAATACCTAATGCTTGACTAAACATCTTCCTAAGCCTCCAAGAACACATTTCCAAGTCAGTCATGAAAAATAATACTATCCATCCAGACATTTTGTACTGCTTGCAGCCAACAATTTTCTCCCCTTGTATGAATTTTAACAACAGAATTAAAAACAAACCCCCATAATCCTATATACATCCTCTAATCAAAACAGCTTATAAATCATTATTTCATAAACAAACAGAGCTATAAGTCCATTTAAATTTATCTTCTAAAACAACCAGAGTCTAAAGAATTTCTTTTGGTCAATCTCAGAGAGGATAACTATGTGAGTCAAACAACTGCACTTGAGCACCTTCCTCTTTTGTACAGGAACAGAAAAAAAAAAAAAAAAACCCCTTCTTTTTCTTACTTGGGAACAGTTTCCACTGAGAAAAGTCAGAACACATCCAGTCCTTCCCTCTCCCCAGTCTACCCTTAAAAAAAAAAAAAAGGACCAATTTTCTTACAAGTATGTAAGATACAACAAAATATATGTAATCGCCCAAAATAATTCCTAAATATGTATGAAAGTATGTGCCTATATGAAGCTTCAGATATGTGATAATCCTACCAGAATACATGTTCTTGTCAGGTACTTCTTATTAGTTGATTGTTTAATCTCTGTATATCCAGCCCTCTCTTGCATTGAGACACTTACACTGGGTCACTTGGCTGCAAGGCTCAGAGTAAGGTGAGACCAGCAACGTCTCCTCATCTCCTCCTTTCATCACCTGTTATGTTGACTCACGGTCATGAAACAGAAGCCTTAGTTTCACCTTTAATTTATTCTTTGGCTTTGGGTAAGACAGGGGTATTTTCCGCCGTCAGCAATACTAGTGCTTAAATTGCCTCAAGCAGCCTGAAGCCCTCGCCTTCCCACCCAGCACCTTGTGTAACTACAGCATTGTACCCACCAAAGCACTCCCGTGGACGTGCTCCGAAAGAGATGGGGGAAGTGAGCTCTCTGCACGTTCCTGTATCATTCTTGGTGGTTGAGGCATTACAGCTGTCCCTACTGCTGAACGCCTGCTTCCCCTTAACCCCTGCCTCCCTCCAAAACACACGCGTTGTTTTTCCGGGTCATCTCACAGAGAAAAACAAGAGAAGGAAATGAAGGACGACACAGCTTAACTACAGAAACAGACGTGGCAGTGGTTTCACCACAAGCTCAGCCCCATCTAAATTGGTGGTGTTGCAGCCTCCACCGCTGCACCCCTCAGCCTCATGCTCACACTACCCTCCTCTGCTCAAGCACCGGCACCCATCCGTGTGGCAAGAGGGTTTCAGGTGCTCAACTGTTTTCCTTTGTCAGGACTGTTACACTTTCTGAAGGCTTAACATACTTAACCAGGCTTACGGTTCAGTCAGACAAACGAAAGCGTCAGTACAAGACAGAAACCAGGAACAGCCTGAAGGGAGCAGAGCAAGAGTGTGTATGGCTGCAACAGCAACAAGCAATTTAAATCACTTTTCTCTGGTCAGACCAC
>JAOXNG010000012.1:40818673-40830228 GCA_028566535.1 Scolopax minor
GCTTCATTGTAGAAATCCTCACAAATGGAGTTTTGCAGCTATGCCAACACGATCTCCATCTATCTCCATGAATGCTTTACCTCAGTTAAACAACTCATTAAGGATTTTTTTTTTTTGGCTTGGGGTTTTCTTGGTCAAAAGGAACAATCGATAGGCTATTTCAAGATCCTTCCCAGAAAGAAATACTCAAAGCCACAGCTGATAACCTTCAAATTAAGAAAAGCTGGCTCAAAATAACAAGGAGAGAGGGGGAAGAAAAAGAAAAAAAGATGAAACGAACAAAAAGACAGATTCAACCACTCTCAAAATCTGGTAGTATACTCTTGGGATTGTAAAAGCATATGTTCTTTCTGAATTAAGCCATTTATTATGATTAAACAATTCTAACTACACAGAAAATATCTTAATACAGAAATCTCTACTTCAAGTATTATTTCTATCACCAGATCTTTCAAAAATTTCTCCCACAACTAGTGAATCTAAGATAGTAGTACACCACCTTAAGACACAGCCGCTAAATATCACTTGCATCAAAGCACGTTCAAATCATTATTAACTTATACAGCTGCTATTTACGTACACGTTGTATTTTCTTCCCTGGAGGAGCTCCTTCCATGCTGATGTGCAGAAACGGAGAATGCCCTTGTCCGAGACCCTGCAATGAACCTCCCAAGAGATCAGAGACTGCGCATACATGACTGCTTTAGCTCGCTCTGCTTGACACAGATGTACCCCGGGAAACGGCTCCCCGGCCCCGCAGCCAATCGCTCCCCCGCCAGCCTCTCCTCTCCCAGGCTGCCGATCACAGCTACCGCAGGGTCGCAGAATGGGCAAGATGGCATGCCTTCGATTCCAGCTCAGAGAATACCAAAAAAGGAACTGAAACGGAGTTCAAGACTTAACATTTTCTGCATCGACAGCAGCTAAGAACAGCTCTGCCGTTGTATTTTTGCTTTGATCCAAGACTTCATTAGCGCTACAAAATGAAAGCACATTTCTACCTTGGGTCCCAGAACAGAACAACCCAAAAGTCAAACATCTGCTAAATGTGTTTATAGTTGTGTGACTGACCTTTCACTGCATACTGATTTCAAAACATTTAAACTTTTTTTACATAAGCCATATATTCTTGTTTAGCAAAATAAACCGGGGCTTACTAAGAAATCCTCAGGTTGGTTTTTTTCCTGTTGAAGAGGTGAAAAAGTCATACTGTTAGCTGCCACTAATTTCACATGTCCTTCCTGAGTAAGGTGGCTCTCTGTTTCAGGTATGGTAGGAGTAGCTATGCTTTTTCCTTGCTTAAGCTAATCATAGAAAAAATGCAGCCTCAACTCCAGCAGATCAAATTCAGAGCTTCATTTCACTCTTCCCATCTTCACCACCAACATACCTTTAATTCCTTGTCCCATCATGTAAACATGAAGGAAAACTGGCTCTTTAAGGCATTATCCATAACTTAACCTTCATGACATGACACTGCCATCCTTGTTCTTTTTTTCATTCCTACTTCTTGGATGACAAGAACTCTAGTACTGAGGACTGCTGCCACCCCAACAAATGAACAACTTGGACAAAACAAAACAAATAACATACTGTTCATAAACTTGGGGCTAAAGAAACATAGTGCATAACTGTGTAACTGGTATTTATCACCTAGCAGTTCAGAAATCAGAAGACAGCATTCAGTTCCCCTCTGCCTCAGTCCAGAAAATTCTCTAACCATAGACTAATAAAAGTATTCTCAGATAGTGCTGACAAGAGAGTTTAAAAGTAGTTTGTTTCCACTCTGTAAATAGATGTTCACATTAACATGCGTATGAATCTTTTAACTCCCAAGCTATTGAAGGCCTCTCTGTTGCTATATGTAAATGATCATAAACTCAGTGATTCATATAGAAAGGACAAAGTTAAACAAAAATATCAGATACACTAACCTTTAGTGATTTCAACTGAGCATCCTAAACCAAACCTACTCTTTCCCTAATACAGATTCATACAGTTCTTCAGCTACTCAGATGAACACTGACACAGCTACGGTGAATTGTGTTCTGGTGGCTCTCCCACACTTTAATGCAGGTTTCTTTCGCATAAATCCATGCTAGAAGTACTTCAATTTCTGAAAGAACAAAAGTTGGTTTGTTTAGGTTGGGGGTGGGCATGCGTGTGTGATGAGGAAAGAGGCTGTCTATTCCTTTGGGATAGAATAAGGGAGGGCAGGGAGGGCTGGGAATCACACACTGTTGATTTTTTTTTATTTTTGTATGTTTTGGAATGAATACTTAAAAAAAAAATCTCTGAAGCAGTTTATTGAAACCTCTTTCTAGTCTGTAGTGAACTAATTCCTAGTTAATAGTCACTCAGTCTTGGAACAACAACAAAAAAATAAAACCAAACACTAAGAAGCTTTTTATTCATTTAAAAATAAAAAAAAATAGAAAGCAAAGAAAGTGCACGCGGAGAGCCAAGCTGAAAAAAATCTGACATTCTAAAACATAAAAAATGTTTTTTTCCAAACAGATGGAAGTTTTTGTCTTTCAAGTTTCATACCAAAATACTTTGTGGATAAACGGCTGCTCTTACCTAAGAATAAATGCCAAGGATTCACATTAGATGTAAAACACCACAGCAACTTCAAACTGCAACTGTCTCAACACGCTTAACTACAGAAGTTTTTTAAAATAAACTTTAGGCAAATATATTCAGAAATATCACATCCTTGAACATGTTCAGTGACAACACTGTGGAAACTCAGAGCAAAAATATTTGTGCTGCAGCAGTATTTCAACCATATGCTTGATGCTGCACAAGAATCTGCAAGATGGCTTTATTTTTTTTAAAAAAAAGAGGAACATAAGTAGCTATCAGGACACATACACTTTTTCCATTAAACTGTCCTTCTTAATTTTCATTTTTATACTTCTTCAAGCTCCACTTAATTTGAGCTTATCTCAAGCTATAAAAGCTTTTTGGAAAGATGGGTCGAAAAAAAAATACGTTATCTATTCTCCAGACAGAAAAGAATCTTCGCTCTTTGCAAAACTTCAATCTTTTCACAAGCAATACGCAGTTCACAATTTCCTTGTAAGCAGTACAGGCTTACATTAAAAACTCCCTCAAAATCAACTAAATTGGACCAAATCCAAAACTTCTGTTAACCATGGAGAGGAATGAAGAAACATGGTGGATTAGAAGAGTAATTTTCGTGTCACTTGTTACGACTGGTTCAGGATCAATCATAAAAATGCCCACTATTGTATGCCACAGCAATACTATCGTTAACACGCCAGCAAGCTGCATACATTACTACAGCCACAAGCTCTTTCCTATTCTCCAAATTTTGCTCTTGAAATAAGCGTGCAATTACAATCCCAGTCTATCATGAAAAGGCAGTAAACTGCCTTATTGTGGGGTCTGCAGAGCTGTGCCTAATCTGCCATTCCGAGGTGGCAGGACATAAGCATGTTTTTATTTAAAGTAGCTGCGCTCAGCAGGGTTTGCCAAATGAGCTCAAACCAAGTGCGATCTGCCCAAAGCAGAGTGGAGCACAAGGAAACCAAGTGCTCTTCTGCTTGCAAAGTGGCCAAACTGACATATCTAACCCTGGAAATTGGTAGATCTGGTACAAGGTTTCTATTGATGCTCTAAAACCCTGTTTTGGGGCTGGGATGTTAAGAGTTGCATCCATAAATCAACTCAACCTTTCCTTGTATGAACAAACTATACAAGATGAACACGACTATGTTTTCTAACATTGCAGCCCAAAAAACCAAACCAGTTCACTGTCAACCTTCCAGATACCCATGTATCTGAAAGAAGAGTATCTATCTCAAAGCAACTCTCTTTAGAAAAGAGCATAAAAAACCAAGACATATTTATCAATAAGAAAGTACTTCTCAATGAGGCTTTATTTTGGACTGGGGGGGAAGAAGGGGGAGAGGTCACAGGGGAGTCAGGTGGAAAGGCAAGGTGCTAGGAGATTAAGACACTGCAGGAGCAAGTTGCATGACACAAATTCTGTATTATTGGTATGTCAAATACCACTACAGATAGCTTTGTTCAGCTCCTTATTAAATAGGAACCTACTAACTCTTACTAAGCTTCCTACAAGTTTTCTATTAAACATAAATTAAATATAAGCTATTCCTATAAGCAGACATTATCCCCCTAGCAAGGGAACACAGAAACCTTCCCTGGCAGTGGATCATCATTTAAGGAATTAAAACTATCCATAAAAACCAACAGTCTGACTGCCTACAAGTATTTTTCATAACAGTAGTTCCCAAGAGGTATATCTGCTAGCACGCTTCAGCTTGCTTCAGCTTGTATCTGCACGTACACATTGAACCGAGTGCTTCCAAAAAAATAAAGGGGAAAAAAAAAAAAAAAGGAAGAAAAAAAGATAGATGTATTCTGTGCAGATAGTCTGTGGTGTATTGCCCCAGTAGCAGACTCTTGGGTTTCTCAGCACATTGCAGGGCAGCTGTCACAAGCCACTGGGATGCTGAGAGTGAGCATTAGGCAGATCGTTAGTTCCACCACCTGACATTTACACAATTACACACCATTCTGAGAGCTACCACTGAAATTTGTAATCCTAATTGGCATCAACAGTGAGATTACCATGTACCCTATTGTACAGACTCCTTCCTTAATCATCCTTCCATCCTGATTTGGATACAAAGATAAAGCAGTAAAACAAAAGAAGTCTGTAAAGTTTTAGAGTACTTCTGGACTCAAAAATATCCCTTAGTAGAGACAGACAGAAGAAATTTGCCATGTTCAAACAAACCAAGAATTTCACTTCAACATGCATGAGCATGTGGTCACCATGCAAATGGCATGGAGCTAGGCTAGGGGGTTCCTGTGTGATTTGATTTGTTGTTGATTGGGTTTTTTTCATTTGGTGGGTTTTTTTGGCAAAAGAACGAGGATGCTTTCTAACTTCAAAGCCATTCACTTTACAACTACAACATATCCACCATCTCCTGCTTTTACATAAATTCATCTCCAGGCACTTTGGTGGCGTTTTATGAGAGATATTCTAATTTTTCTTTATCCTACAGAACTCTTAGATCACTGTGCAAGTTCACAAGAACTATAAACCATGGCTGTTTCAACACTAGTAAGGTCACCTAATCAACGCCGTATGTTTAAATGCTCTATAATCACTAGTATAAATATTAAACATTAATCTCCTAGAATAATAGATGGCAAGAAATGAACAGCTAATGAGTCTGGATATGAAGCAGCACAATATGGGGCAGGTAATTTTATCTAGTTTGTATGGACATTATTTGAAGTACAGGCCCATGAAAGCCTTTCCCTGACAGCAGATCCTCAGGAGGTAAAAAGAAATACAGCCAAATCTAAATACAACCAAACCAAGTTACACCCACAAAGAACAGCTTCTTGACAAGAACACCAAACATCAGCAGCTGATAAATAAAAAATTTGTTCTTTCCATGAATGCTGTGATTTTTGAATTATTATTCATCCAAATGCTTTTCTCTTGACACAGAAGTGAAAGATCATGAACCTTACCAATTTACATGAATTCAAGACTTCAGCTTTCCCTGTCTCTCAATTTTTCCTCTATTCATATAATTGCAACCCAGCCAAATCAAGTACCTTTACTGATAACATATTTACTCTTAGAGTGAACAAAAATTAGTTCCTGTAAATCAAAGCTCAGCAAGTTATAATGAAAAGGTATGGCAACACTTCCAACATCAGTAGCAGGACTAATACAGGGGGTCAACACCCCACTGGGCCACATCATTTCTTCTTAAAAACAAGGCAGGCAGAATGGAAGTAAAACTCTGACCTCGTGACCACTGCAATTTGAATGAGGGCAGAATTTCATCATAAATTTTTAACTTTTCAAGTGTTGCAACATAAAAGATTCAGATATTACAGATTATTTTAATACAAAATACCTTCCACAAATAACATTCCCAATTTACACTAAATAACTTCAAGACACCTGAAACTTAGATTTATCATGAGTAGCAGTCAGTTGACAACTTCTCACGGTATTTTGAATAGATATTATAATATCCTTGCCTTACATTAGATCTGATGCTTTCCTGATTACAGCATAAACCTATAACTCACTTAACATTAATTTCAGAAAACTAACAATGACAAGTTTTGTTTTGGTTCATTGGGTGGGTTTTTGAAGTTTTGAGGTTTTGCTAGCTTCACAAGTTGAATTAACTTACGCAAAGGGAGACAGGACAAAGGGGGAATGACACCTCCCCTTCAGAGACCAGGAACTAATTAGTCCAGTTCAGCCTTTGCATGAAGTTGTATCTTAAAAGACATGTACTTTCTTGCTGAAATTTCTTCCATTTTTCTCCTGCAATTCAAAAGCATTACAGAGTACCTTAAAAGTCTGAAATAACCTTTATAAGGGAAGATGTCACTAGAAAAAAACCTGTCAGAACTTTAAACTTCTAGGAACCAGCCTAAGATATTTCAGAAGGATCACTGAAGGGACATTTGCAAGGGGATCCACTTCTACTTTTTATTTGCCTTGCCTCCCATCATTTAAATGTATACAGTTGAGCTGCTTTTGTTTCTGCATAAAGACAGAAAGCAGCTGATTTTCTAATGCACTAATAACATTTTTGCCGTCTGACTAGGAGGTTCTGGGAGAAGTCTGTTTAAAAGTAAGGTGCTGATTCTGGCACAACATACTTGTGCACATTGTTGTACATGGTAATGTAAAAGTTCAACTGACAAAATGCAAGGGGAAAAATCCTACAGAGATGTAAAAAGTAGACAAAAAAGAAAACCTACCTGTTTTGTATCTAATGCACCCTTTGTCTCAAGAACAACCACTGAATGATTTTTTTTTCATACTTTATTACAATTTTTCCTTTTATAACCACAGTAAAAGACAGTCAACAACACAGTACTTCTAAGAAAGAAGCAAATATTTCTCTTTAATTTTAAAGAGGAAAAACTAATGCTGTAGGACTCAAAATTTATGACTTGAGGGGCTATTTAGTGAAAAAAGTTGAATGCATCCAACCCACAGCAGCGAAATTAGATACTCTTGATTTGTTTAACAAACATTTAGAATTTTCTGCCGTAGAGGGCATTAACATTTGCATTGGAGTTCTAACTAGCCAGCAACTACTAAAGAGGACGCTCTCTGAAAAGATTACTCAAACAATACAGAGGCATTTGTAATCATTTTGGAATAAGCAACAGAAGTTACCTGTCTTCCTAATGTAGCCACAGTTACACCGCAGTTCTGCAGCTTGATCTGTACACTGCCATCCGGTAGCACCAACACAAGCTCCACGAAAGACTGATTTTAAGTGAAATTAGAGCATGAATAACAATGAATTTAGACAGGCTTTTGGCTTTCATATTGACTTCTGGAAGAGAGAAAATTATCCAGTCTTGCATAAAGTCTACCCATAAAAATTCTACTGCCACAATTTTCTTGTAAGGCAAATGTGAACTTGCAGAGTAAGCTTACACCAGACCCATGCTACCCGAGAAACAACCATGGCAATTTTGATCAGCCCTAGAAAATCTAAAGCTGCCTCCAATATATCAAGTCATGCCCCAAGATTCAAACTCTCCTCCTTCATTATCTGCCTGAACTCGAAAAGAGATTCAATTGCTTAAAGATGTCCTTACAAACATCACTGATCACATTAATAGACGGAAAACTGAACTACTAAGTCAAACCCATGGTAAACCAAACATTAAGGCAAATGCACAAAATGCATCATCCCGACTGGAGACCTAAGCAAAAGACCTTCCAGCAATATGAATCAAACATGCCATAGCCAATGGCTACAAGAACTTCATTTTAATATAAGCAATTCAGGCTTTAACAGCTAGAAGTGAATTTTTATATGTAAAAAAAAAAAAAAAATACAAGAGTTGATCTAGACAACAGCAACTGTGTCTGGCAGCCAAATTAATTTTCTACAAACATCAGATAAGGGAAATAGAGAAAGAAAAAAATATCCTACACTATTGCATGACATTTCTAACAATTTAGACACTAAGTCTCCAGAATGAATACGTCTTTCTGATACTATCATATGTAGGGAAGCCATCTACACAAAATCTAAGATTTGCTTTAACTGTGACACATAAAATAGGGGCAATTACAGCTTATAGCCCTGGGGATGTGCTGCTTACTATAGCAAACAAATTTCTGTAATCAGGTATTTTAATCATGCACACAATATAACTTTAAATGTTTAGCTGAGTTCTTCTGGGGGGAAGAACATCTTCGCTAGAAGGCTTTTAGAAAACAAACCAAGCTTTTATCATTCCAGGATGACAAAAGACTCTTTTGCACCTCAAACTGATAAAGGAGAGAATTTGAAAAATGAAATGCAAGACATATGAGAACCAACAGTTAAAAGAGATAATATTGTAACTTTCCCACCTATAGCCAAAAGCAACATGTAAAGAAATATTCAAACAGAAAGAATTTGAATATACTTGTCCTGTAGGCAACTCCCCATGTTTCTAATGAGAAAGTTTTCGTTTGCCTAAATTATACACATATTACAAGCATCCCTTTTTTCTAGTGTTACTTCGCTTAAGTCACAGCAACAAAAGAAATTGGCCTACTCAACTAATTATTGCTATTATTTTCACATTTCTTCACAGGACTGACTCTACAGAAAAAATCAACTGCCTGCAAAGCAAGCTGGGAAAATGTCACTGATCGGCATGCTGTTAAATCTCCCATGTACATAACAAACAGAATGAAACTTTCTCATACTGCATACTAACCTTAATAAAATGAGATCATATCTGATGATTGGGCACTCAAATTTGGTAGAAAGTGGTACCTTTTTATTGAAATTTGTAAAAATGTATTTGTACAATATCATAGCTTTTGGTGATCTTAACATCAATTTCAGAGCTTCTGACAGAGATGTAATTAATTTAAGCAATAATTTGATATTATTGCAATAATTTCATGTATGATTTTATCAACCTTTTACAGACTTCCTCAGAATCTGAGATTTCCAAAAGATGTCTTTAATATTTCAGTTTTCACTGTTATCAAAACCAACACTAGCAGAAGCATTACTTTAAAAAAGTATATAAAGCAAAATTGTTCAAGCACAATGAAACAAAAGAATGGATATTTTAAAATGTTTATAACTAGGTCATCTGTCTACTAAAAGCTATTCATGTTGTCTGAGGCCTCTGTAGATTGACAGGGGCTCAAAAAAAAGGGTAACTCATCCTTTTCTCATTGGGACACAACTGTGACAAAAGGAAGCTCTCTCCTTAAAGGAAGGCTGAACTGTAGCTCACTTTTGAATTACAACATTCATACCAGGACACCAGGGGGAACTGAAAGCAGTTGACTTCAAAAATCACTTATATATGCTGATGCTGCATTTAACCCCAAATTTTCACTCATGGACAAGTAATTTAGATATATGAGGGAAGATAATTTTTTTCAGACCACTGAGCTTGTAACGCTTAAATACTTGAAATTTAGTCATACAGACTATGTAACTGGAAAAAAAAAAACATGGAATTGTCAAAACCTCAGAAAGGAAGCTACTATACAATAGCACAGAGCACAGCCATCATTCTCTCTATTCTTATGGCTCTTCCAGCCTTCTCTATCGAAGAAAATTATCAAGCTGCATGTTCAAATACCAATCTATTAAAGAAGTACATTAAACCAAAAGCAGTTGAAAAGATTCATTGCATATTTGCACCTATGGTTTAGGAACACATAATGGTATTAGCAACTTACATATATTTATAAACACTGTGTTCTCCCAAACAGTATCATCACGAACACATTGCACAATCCAGGAACTATATGTACCACAATACCAGAAGTCTGGAACCACTGTGTCAGGAGGTTTCATTTTTAATCTGGGTCTTAATTTGAATTTGCAAGACAACCCCACATTTCTAAAAGCTCTAAAGTAATTAAGTAGCATTAGGCCTGCAGGTTTGAAAGATGCCCTTAGTAGCATTCACAGTTTAACACTTTCTAAGAAAAAGACCAGAGGAAGAGTGGTATAAGAGAGAATTCACCAATGGTTTCCTGAAACTCACCCCTCTTCTCTTTCTTTAAATAATAATTTTCTTCTTTTAATAGCTCTATGTATTTAGTTAAAGTGGTATTATATTCTATAGCTAGGCCTCTTCCAAAAAAAAAAAAATCTTTTGATAACTATTCATGTATTTTCAAGGTGTTGCAAACTAACTTAACTCAGGTCTTTCTTACAACTGTCAAATAATACTTATTAATAGAAAACACAAACATTTATCCTTGCATTTGATGATCGTAATGGTCTTTTGCAACCTAAACGATTCTATGATTTGTGTGATTCTAAGATATCAGTGCTTACACTACTGAAGTGGAACATCCTTAACATTTTACATTAATTCTGAAGCACCAACTCAAATACAATTTTTTGAACACTATTCTCTTCACCAAGACTTTATAGACAAAAAGCAATGAAGACACAACACACATGAAAAAACTGCTCAAGTTGCTTTTATTGGAAATTTATGAAACTACAGAGGAAAACTCTACCTATTCTAAATTAGGAAGCCACTGAAGGAGCTACCATTGGTAACAGAGTAATACTAACACATGATCTAAGAAGCCATGAACATAACTCTCCCATGCTATATTCTCTTGTCAATCAGAGACCACTTCTTTACAAACACATAATGAAGAGGCATTTAATTACAGGCTCTGTCTATTATAGTAACAAAATGAGACCCAAAAAAGAAGTCACGAGTAAATACTTAAAACTAGATACCCCACTCAGCCCTCAGCCGCAAGAGAAGACAAATTGCCCTGTATTTAGTTCTAGACTCCTCTGCTGTGCTGTAGCTGTGTGCTGGGTGGCACTTTCTATGATGAAAAGACTTGCTTGTTGCTCAAGTGAGGTCTTAAGAGTACTGTGACAGGACCACATCCAATTATTCAGTTTAAAGCAAGTAATTCTGGCTGCTTCATTACATCTAGTCTCTGAACAACTATGATAGAAACCATTATTCCCATTAATAAGACGTCTGTCAAACTACTTGCTACCAGTATGTTTATCACATTAACTCACATAATCAGCAGAGGACACTTAAAAAAGACCAGCTTTCTCGTCTATGAAGAGTTCCACAATGAACTGCAGCAAGAGCTTTAACACTATGGGAGCTCATTTAGACTCTCTGTTTCAGAAAAAAAAACCAAGAAGTTTTCAGGTTTGGATTTTCTATGACTTTGACTGATACAGGGTTATCTACCCATCAGGTAAAATATAAAGCATAAAACTTGTCCTGAAACTTTTGTGCACACTGATGATGCAAAATTAGGATATCACTGCTGATGACTGTCTCATAGCACAACCACAATCTACATCAAAGGGAAAACAGGATTATTTTTCTAAGTTCTTAAATTTCCAGTACTTCTAAGAAAGCTGCTTTCTGGGACCCAATGGGTTTAGAAGCACTTTCTTCAATAATACAAAAAGCACAAGGCAAGGAGAACCAAACTTCAGAAAAAAAAAAAAAAAAAAAAAAAAATAACA
>JAOXNG010000012.1:40853207-40877965 GCA_028566535.1 Scolopax minor
GGAAACAATGAGACAAAAGTTTGCTAATGTACTAATTTATTTAGCAAAGGATTAAAAAGCCTATAGCCAGATGACATGGATTTTCAGGGGGGATGAGGCAAGAAGGCAAGTTGGAATCTATCCGTATCAAAATTTAGACAGAAAAGATACAGAGCTTCTTGAATTTTCTTCCTCTGAATTTGCAAAATTGAAATTTTATCTTGTCTCCTCATCTTAAAAAAATTGTCTGTTTCTACTGTCACAGTCAGCTTCCACAGAAGTGCCTTCAAAATTCTTCTGTACTATGAGTTTCATTTCTTATTCATTTCTTATTGCAAAAAAGTTGTGCTGCACAGCTTTACAAGTACATGGGATAGACCATACTATCTCTGTGCCACTAATGTGCTCTTTATACTCTTCACAATGCCACTTCTTTATTGAGGTCTATTTTAAAGGTGCACCATAGTTGGACAGTCTCAAATTCCTGTCTGATAATCGAAAACTGAGATTTCTGGAAAGACAAAACTTCTCTCTGTGTGATCGTGGAGCTCACCTACCACAGCAGAAAGTTTCATACACATCATTCGCTCAGGAATTCATCCAAAGGGACTCAGATCGTTTATGAAATATACTGGAATTGCTATTTATTGAATGCTATTTACTAACTACTTTTCTGGCAACTTCCTATGTGCAAAATAGTAGTAGTTCAGCACATTAGATTTCCACTTTTAAAAACTTAAGGTAGAATCAGAATCTAGATAAATTCAGTTTAAATAAATAATAGGAAAACATAAATTATGTAGAAACAGAATATGGAAGTGGATTATTTGGCAAAAAGATTCACAAGACACAAGAAATTACTTCCATCTTTTAAACCAGTCTACCTAACTTGAAATGCCTTATGTTGATAACCACATGTCTGTATTAATGATAGATTGCCACATGTGCCAAATGTGTTACATTGGTTACTCTAAAATTTAAGAAAATCTAAGAAAATCTTACTTAGTGTACAGTTTAAATTTCAAATAGTCAAATCTGAAAACAAAAAAAAGAAGAAAAAGAAAATAGACATAAATCTTGAACCTAACCCATGACTCTCATTTCAAGTCAGCTCCCAGCTACAAAACTCTTCCTTACTTTAGTGACTGTTGGATCTGGTGAAGTATTCCCAGTTTAAAGCCCAAAACAAGGCAAGGGTGGATCCCTGTGTTACTCTCTCAGATGTAGGTTCAGGACACACATGATTTGGGTTCACTGTTGAGGGTACCTGTAAGAAGAAATGTAAAATGATAAAAACTGCTGTACTGGATTAAATCATAGCTTTTTATGTTCCATATTCTGCTTCTAGCTCTGGCCCACAGCAGAGGCTTAGCAAAATAAGAAAATGAAATAGAATTATTTTAGTATGCTCTTTGCCCTGGTACGTCCTCCTAGTTCTCAGCAACCAGCATAGGGATCTCTTAGTCTGAAGGCTGTCTCCAGACCACCACATTCAAGAGCCAATCAACAAATTGTCCATGACTTTCTCCAACATTCATTTCAATGAATTTATACTTTTGATGAGCAAGTAGCTGCCTTTCGTGTTTAAACTGCCTTGTAACAGAAGAAATTAAGAGTTCCCATTTAAGTTACAAAAACTAGCGAATATACATTTCTTGCTGATTTTCTGCATGTCATATGTGAGTTTTGTACACCTGTGTAATTTTACGTCTCTGAAGAAGGGCCTATCTTTTCCTGATAGGGGTGACTGATATGACTGGGTCATATCAGTCCCATATGGTCCCTCCTTTGCATAAAAGTCCATTTGTACCACTGAACCCCACCCCCATCTCTAGTTCTGCTGTACTCTGAGGCACAGCTTTGTACAGCATTGAAACTGAAGGTTTCTAATACTAAATAACAGTATCTTCTTTTTATTTGCTATTCCTTTCCTAGTAAATTCTAATATCCTGCTGGTTAGTTTGCCCACCACTGAACATTGAGCTCACTTTTTCAAAGGATTATCCACATCAACATAAGTACTATTTCCCTAGTAGTAATTTTAACTAAAAGCTGTGACTTTGAGACATATCAGCAGACTCACTAGCACTTTGTGATGAGGTGCACAGAATTTCTGTTCAACTCTATTTTTGATACAATTTTCAGATTCTTTCTTTTTTTTTAAAAAAAATAATGTTCACTACCCTGGTTTAAACATTTTGTCAATTGTCATAAGAGGATTTTTGAAACAAATATTATCACCATCTCCAGGACAATGAAGTTCTTTTGACACCAGAGGAAGAATATTGCTGCAAGTACAAAATATCATAGGACAATAGCAGTATTACCTAAAACATCCTAGGGTAAGCTGATTTTTAGGGTATTGACTTTGATGATTTCTACCAGTGATCTAAATGCATGTTTGCACTTTTAATTAACATGTATCAACTTTCAAGATCCTATTTAAAGCACTTAACTCTCCTGCAGTCAGTTTATCTGTTTTATTTGAGCTTTAAAATTATATTTTTTCCATATTTATAGTTCTAATACTCCAACACTATTTGAATATAAAGATCCATACTAAATATGTCTAACAGAAAAACATCTTGGCCTGGATGTAGAAGGGGTAGAAAAAGACAGATAGAATCTCTGTTGTTTCATTCTTCTCTGAACAAGATATACTCTGACCAAAGTCTTCCTTATTAAAGATTTGCAGCTTGTGTAAATCGTTTTGGCTAACCTGGCTTGACTGCATTTGTGTGAAGCAGAGCATGTACAGCCTAAGCAGTAGCAGTACATCATCTCCAAAGTGTGCCAGGAGGGACGGAAGAAAAAAAGCTGATCAGACATTAGACCATTCTGAGCTAAGAACCAAGTATCCATATTAGCATGGCTCTCTACTGGGACTAATTTCTCTGGTGAGAAATAGTTCATATAGACATACCCTCAGACAGTTGCTGACATTTTATGACTCTCTTTTACCTTTTATGAGAGCTACCATTTATAACCAAGAAACAGTTTTTATTTTATTCCTTCCCAGTTTCTGGATCTAAACCACTACTAGAACTCTGTTTAATAAACCCATATGAGATTTCCTTGTTTAAAACTGCCACCACCCTGCTGAACTTTGAAGGTAATGGTTTGGCATTCCAACTTATCTCTCCATCATCATTTGTCTTAAGCTTTTATTTATATTGTTCTGTCAGAGTAAAAACACACAGAGACAACTTTTTTTATCTTCATCTCTGTGGTGCGGTTTTGAGCACTTTTGGCAAAATCAGTCCTGCTTAAGCTGTGAGAAAAATATGCATTTACACCAGCAGATACAGAAATTGGATTTACACGTTAGTTCTGGCTTAGTACAACCAAGGGTTGTAACATACTTTTCGTTCCCTAGTTGCAGGGTACAATAAGAACATACAGTCTTGCAATCATTATATACACTTACTTTTTGCTCTATGTAATACAAAATTAATATGATAGCTGCAAAGAAAAACATTCCAGAAATCTAGCATACCAAAATGGACTGTAAAAACAAAGTTTCTAGGGTCTGATTTCCCAAAGAAAATATACATAATAATTACAAAGTTAGGGCCCCTAGTTAAGCCTCTAGTGTCAGATCCACCAAGATACTGAAGTGTTACTGTTATATTGCATTTCACTAAGAAATTTGCTCTCCCCCTCCTTCTCCATTACAGTTTAATTTGAAAGATAAACAAAACACTACTGAAAATAGTTATTCATTCAATACTACAGTGCAGCAAAGCTCTGCACAAATCTTCCAATACAGGATATGGCTTGCTTTGTTTAAGCTTCTAAATTAGGTTATATAGAAACTTATTAGAATTTATATCACCCACCCAAAACCCTGTATAAGCTCTAAGCTCTGCAAAATGTAATACAAACCAAAGATAGAGATTGTAGAGGGGAATAAAATGCCAAACATAAACTGTAATTTGCCAAAAAAACTGTAGATAAAAATAAAACTTGGAGGTTTACTCTAATGCTTGGCTGCAGGAAAGCTTACTTTGCTGAGGACTAGAGTTTAGAATAACTCCCCAAAGAACTCTGGCACTAGTAGGAAGAGACTGCAAGGACTTAGGTTATTTAGAAAACAATTCCTCCTAGAGCCAGAATTATTAGCTTTCAAGAGCACATCCGGATTTCCATCTTCTCAGTTTTTAGCAAAAGTAAAATTCTTTTGCCAATAGTAATTTTTGAGAAGTCCTTATGTGGACAAAAATGATTCCATAAAAAGAGAACAGTTTTGCAACAGAGATGATAGAATCTGTTATGTCTCAGAGCAGGAGCAACAGTGATCAAACATACTGTACTATGTGACTACTATACATTCCCTCCAGCTACACAGAGAAAGGACTCTGCCCTGTGAGAAGCTACACTCAAAATACCTCAAGTGTTTTATTATATCACTGCTTTCTCCAGATGCCTAGGCCAGAGACAACCTACAATCCTAGTGCTTATAGTTACTACCAAGTTTTGAGTTTTGCACATTGTTCCATACAAGAGACTATGTCCCACAATTTATTTCTGCCACTGAAATTTTCTGTTCAAACCTAGGCCCTGAAGGTGAGCTCATATTAGCTGTTTGCAGCTAATAACCATGGCAGCAAGGAAAAATCAACTCATAACTACTGAGATTCCTTCCCTTGCACCTATTATTTCTCACTCTGTGTCAGAAGACTGCCACATTGTCCTATAGCTGTATAGTTTAATCTGAATCTGAGCTGCTGCAGTCCTGCTCTCCTCTACACACTACCATTTACTCTCTTGTGCTAGCACTGATGCTTTTGCAATTGTGAAGTGAGGTGAGCCAGCTGAAAACAAATCCTACAAAAAGGGATGGATGTTTGGCTGTCTCAGCCCCTGAAGGAGAGAGAACTATGGCAGCCCCCAGTAGGTCAGCCACAGTTGCTGCAATATTGCACCTTTATTCTCACCACCAGCTTGCCCATCACATCAGATTCCTCTGTCCCTTCCTTTAGATTTTCCAGAGCCTTGTGCTTTGCTCTTGGAGTTTCTCACGGTTAACCAAAGCTCTCCATAAGCATCCCCTGAGCTATCTTATTCTTCCAATCCCCCTGCACTTAACATGGGTGAAATTGCTGACCTGTAGTGACAACTTCCTATAAACATACATCAAAAATATCCTTCTTATTTACTTACCCTGTCCTTTTGCAAGAGTTGTTTATGTGACTGTCTTCTTTGAGGTACTGGCTATGTCTGTACTAGATACTGTACAAATACAACACAACTTTCAGCTGGAGTCACAGGCACACACACAAGGCAATAAAAACTATATATCCTAGATCCAGCAGAGCAGCCATTCCCAGAGTATATGATGTATGTATTAGTAGCAATACTTCTAGCAGTGGTACCTATGGCCACAAATATGACTTTATATCACCAAAAAAAAAGAGTTGTGAGGTAAGGAGCACTTGTGTTACTGCTGGGCTGGACACTACTAAATAAACTAGCTATTATGCATGCTCACTGTGCCTGTACTTCCATAGTAAAGTCTGAAGGAAGGAAACATATGAATCACTATGAGGCTCAGTGGAGGGAAATAGGGTTCCATGATGAAAAGCCATTCCAGCTGCAGGTTTGTCTTCAGAAGCAGCAGTGACCCGAGCCAACAGGCTTTACTATCAAAGAGAGGAGGGACTGGGCTTTTCCTATCATACTGTCTGAACAAGGGACAGCAGTTCTTCCACTCTGTCTTCACACATGTTCTACCCTGAGTCTAGTGTCAGCTTGGTTCTAGCAAAGTAAGTCCACACATTTTGGCTTTGGTGAAAGAGCTCTGCACTGTCACCTGCGTGCTGCTGACTCCAGATGCCTCACTGCCTTCCATGCTGTTTCAAATGTGGAGATTCCTCAAGAACACCAAGCTTGAAGATTAAAAGAAGGTGACTCAGCACTAGCAGCATGGTTTTTTCAGGCAACAAGGTAGGGACAAATCAAAGACCATTCCTTCTACAGTCCTCAAGCAAGAAGCATACTTATATGTCTTTGCCAGCCCAAATTACCATTGTTAACAGGCCCAAACATGATTCCTGGTAACAAAGTCTAGACTGTGTTACTAAAATAAGACAGCAGAAACTAAGTACTCTTTGGATATACTTCGACAGTAGGTTGCCAGCACTGGTGGTACAAGACTGGTCATGATAAGAACAATTCTCCAGCAACTATGCCGCTGTGTCTTTGTTCTTGAGGTGGTGTCTACTTCAGTCACTCACTAGAACTTCACCACCCAGGAACTCAGACACTAGTGCTGTCACCCTTTCCTGCAACGTCCGTTTCCTAACCCACTTTCCCACGCAAAAGCTCCAGCTCAAAATTGTATTCCTGCTTGGGAGAGGATTCTTGTATCCCTTAGGCCTGTACTGCCTCACACCCCACTGCAGAACACATTTACATTGCTGCTGTAGGATGAGAAGTGAAATGGGGCTCTGCTGAGAAACACACGAGATAAAAGCACAAGAGCCGGACTAGAGAAGTGAGGAAAACAACCCAGACTGCTCTCCTCCAGAATAGAAAAGTCCTTGACAAACTTGGCAATGATGCCACTCTAGAGTTGTCACTCATGCTTCATAAGATCCAGGAAGAAGACTGTTGGCAATGCTCACTGAAGACAGATTTGAGAGGTTGTCCCTGAGGTTGCACACTGAGAAGAAGATACATACAACAGAAATAACTTTGTCTTTTCAAACCTAAACTTTGAAAGAGATGCATTAAGAGCGAGGGAATACAGTTCAAGTGACCCTGGCATATATTTTCTCACTCAGGAAGTATATAATCTACATTCCCCCTTCTTTTCATGGTATGTGATGTATACAGGTGGCTGGGGAATCAGTAATTTGGCTTTTCAAGACCAACTTATTCCAGAGGCATATCCCAATGAAGCAGAATGAAGGAAAGGACCAAAAAGCTGCAATGAGAAGCACACCAGGCGGCTAGCAGAGCACTGAAAGTGATCCTGACACTGTAAAGTAGCGTGTGACAGCCCGTCAGCCCATAGCAAGACGCAGCTACATGTGTCCCCACTGCACCCAAGTAAGCAGTTCAAACTAACACCTTTCATGTCTCAACTGTGGCAAGCAGAGGCCACACGTGGCCAATTCACACAGTGCAGCTGACAGGCACTTGCTAACACTGCTTTGCAGGTGCCGACACCCAAATACGTTTCTCAATCAATGAATTTTGACAAGGTACTCACTGAACGGCATTCATGCATCTTGCAGAATGCAAGATGAAATTTTCCAGTCAGTTGCAAAAGCAATGACTAGTCAGTCCATGGGTAACTTAGTGCTCATGGAACCACATAGCTTGCCTTCTTATCTGTCTGTACAGTAGATAAACCAAACTGACTGATACAGCGGAAGTCAGTATCTGGAAAGTTTCCTGTTGGTTTTGGTTTTTTTTTAAGACAAATAAATATGTAAAAGTTGATATGTTTTTAAGTTTATTATTAATAATGAAATCTCGTCTGGTTTATTACTGCTAAACTTTTTTTTTCTTTTTAAATGAAGATATAATCAAATAAAGCAAAATATCAGGTCAAAAGTTAGCATCTTGCCACCATATTTACACAGTCAAATATTTGAGGTAGTACACAAACATTAGCATATTACAAACCTATTCAACATAGTTTAAGTTATCTTTTCAAGCCTCACCCAGTTTTACAGTACTGAATGTGTTCTTGCAGCTACAAAGGCTGTTTTAAGTATTACCAATAAACATCTGATCCTTCCACCCATCGTTACACTTCTCCATGCAAAAACGTGTGCAAAATATAGTAAGATAACGTATAATGGGAATATAAAATCTAGGCCTGTCAAGCTATCAAAATCAACATCCTGTGCCTGTTTAGGCTCTTATCCAATGCACAGGTCTATCAGCCAAGGGAGGTAGTGAGACCAAACCTTGTAGTTGTTACTCTCATTGTAATGGTATCAATTTAGGCACATCAGTATGAGGAAGAGGTCCCTGCTTGCAATTTTTTTAGAAGATCTGCATTTCTGAAGATGTGCTTCTGTGCTTCTTCAGCGCTCAGAATAATGTCCCTACAAAGCCATCCCAAATCATTGAAGTGCTCCCTCTCCACTGTGCTCTGAGGCACATGCAGCCAAGGAAGGCAGGACCAAGTCCTGCTGGCCCAGCAGGAAAAACATAATTTCAGAGAGTTCTCTTATTTTGGGTGCAAAATCTAGAATCACCACATTCAACTGAAGGGCACATTTCCCACCTGGGCAATGTCTCCCCTCCCTTAAGTATTCATAGAAAAAGCAACCACTTTCAAGAGCTTTCCAGGATTTCAAGCTTCCAGAGTGTGACTACAAATCAATTTTTCTTGCATCAGAAAAACATCTCCTTCAAGCCTTAATTTCTGCTGCTACTGTTGATCATTCCTGATGGGCACCTGGACTACTTCCCAGCATGCTGCATGTACTCATTTCACACACAGTCCCAAAAGCACTAGTCCATTTCCTTAACTGTCCTTCAGGCAGTCCTAAAAGAGACGTAAAACTGCAATATTTCCATTGCAATGGAAAGGTGAAAGGTGACAAAATTGAGAAGTAACAACAGATTGTTTTTAAATCCTAATAAATTTATGAAATATAAAATTATTATTGCAATGAAAACCATGGAAACTTGAGCTTGAGTACAGCATCTGTAGGACGTGGAGCACAGTAAAAGGATCTTGCAGAACAGTCCTTTACACTTTGGGTGGATGCTCTTCACAGTCTCTTATGTATTTTGTGTTTGTAGTCTCTCATAATGACACATCACAAAGATCCCAAGCACAAAAATAATAGCCAAGCAGCCAAAGGCCATTAACCATTGTAGCTTTTGGTGTCAGACCTGGCTTTAATCATGTTGGCCAAGACTGGTGATAGGCATAAAGAAATTGAACAGTTGGCCTGAGTTTGTTTATTTGGAATTAGCCTAAGTACTACAGCCTCTCTCTTTTCTTCTGCTAGCAGAGATTGATTTGTATTCATCAGTCCATGTTGTACCAAAGTATGTGGCTTCACATTGGCAGCCTGAGACTCTGTTGTTCTGAGACAAACCACTGCTGCTAGGTTGAAACCAACTTTCTGTTTATTGACTACTGTGCATATAATGTTTGTTTCTTATATTATCTTATTGGAACAGCTCTTAAAAATAGAAGTTTTTAAATAACTCCTTATCAAAATTTCAAGCCAGGTTTTACCTTTCGGCTGTTTTTGCAAAGGATATTGTTTGTGAAAAATTCATCTGACCAACCATAGATTTCTTTTTGTTTAATTCTATGCCCATTGAAGCATCTTTTCCTGTAAGCAGCCATTGCTTTTTTTTCTAGAAAATCGTACTTGGCAATGTGGTAATGCTGTTTAAGTGACTGAAGGATAAGTGACTGAAGACTCACTACAATAATAAATGAATAAAATCTGTTCATCAGAGAAAGGGAAAGAGGGAGGGAGAAAAGAGACTAATGGCTTTCCATAAAATGTTTCGATTCTTGCTTTGATTTCCTTTAGCTTTGTGCTTAGCTGTTGCCTAAGGAAAACTCTCTGACTGAACACATCACATCTAATGTTAGATACAGTAAATCTAAAGCTCTGTGTGGAATACTGTTAGTTCACAAAAAAAGTTGCATCAAATCCCTAACTAGTTAAAAGGGTGTATGTGCGAGTTATAATTTCCCTAGAGATAAGGCAATCCAAATAAAATATTGTTTCTGCTCCTTGGACCAGAAAGAAAAAAGGCTAGTTTTGTAGTAATAGGGCCTCTTAATATCAGGACTAAAAGTCAGAAATGACTTTGAAGATTGTCAATCTTGTGCTTAATTGAGGACTGTAAGAAGATCACCCAGATACTAACAAAGGAATTTTTTTTTTTATCTAAAACTGAATTTCCTATATCTCTAAGTTTCTGAAGTTCTACTAAAAGGAAATGAGATTTTTTTTTCAGTGTTGCTGTAGAAAATTCCATTTATGAGAATTATATTAATAGTCTGAGTATCTCATAATATCCAAAAATAATGTCCCATACACATATTAGCACATTCACTGTTACAAATTTTAACAGCTTACAGCAGCACAAACAGCTCTGAGGACCATTTGATGTAAATTCTACAGTTGCTTAACTCATTGCAGCTCCAGTAACTTCAGTGCAGATATTTCAGATTTATATAAGAATAAATAAGCAATATGAGAACTGGGAACCACACTCAGTAAAGATTTCTCACACTACTTGCAGAAAGGATTATTTGGTCTTTCCCATTAAAGATATTTGATAAGCCTTAAAAAAACCATTCCTCCCTCCAACACACACACACGGATACTGCCACAATGTTTTTATATCCCACTTAAAGTGCCTTCTTGCCTTTAAGAAAGAAAAAAGATGTAATCCTGGTACAAAGTGTCATTGTTGGCATAAACAGACCTGCCTCAGGTTGGCATAACTTCAGCAGAATCCCTGTGCAGCCAGCTGAATTCAGACAGATGCTGCAGAGTTACCGTGCTTTCACCATGTCACGTATTTATGATCCCACAGGAAAATAAATAAAAAAAGAGCTGAGTCCAGCGATACTTTTAAAATAAGTGAGAGCAGGTAAAAACATGCTCTGCTCTGACAGTGCCAAGTACAGCTCATTCAAGTAAATGCAGCAAACATGTTGACTTATATTCCAGCCTCCCAGTAAACTTTCACCTGCATGCCTATCAGCCACCCAGAGCTGCTCAGAAAATTATTTATCAGCACCCGTCAATAGCATTTTACCCCTATATCTTTTAAGGTGCCTAATTCCTAATCTGAGGAATTTGGGCAACTGTGTATCTTTGAGGATCCAAACCTACGCTTCACTGAATATCAAGTGATTCAACCTGAGTCATTAAGCACATAGTTGAAAAAAATACACTGTCAGGAACACATCCTTACCAAGTCCTAATACCAGTTTTGGATTATTCACTCTGCCCTCTACAATTCACATCTTAAAATTTCCAGTAGCAATTAACTAAATTACATGCATTTCCAAAAATCTGGCACTTCTAAACATCTTGCAGGTAGTAATTCACAACAGAAGTAGTGCCTTACCGGACAGAAGGTGAGCTGTTGGAAAATGTTTGCAGCTTCACTATGAATGCAACTTGCTGCATGTGGAGCTGGGACAGGGGCAGCACATCCCCACTACCTTATAAGTTATAAGTTATCGCTTATAGCAAGAAGGCACAGTCACTTAATTTGATAGTGCCAATTCCCAGGTACCTTTCTCCTCAGGTGCCCCAAGGCACAATGATACACAGAAGGGCCGGTAAATGGCCTTCTTGCACTGCATTGCCCTGCTGTTCATACAGACATCTATGAATTCTGAGGAGGAAATATTTTGCCCATTACAATCTTTCACCTCTGAAATGGTTGTCAAGCACTGGAACAGGCTGCCCAGGGAAGTGGTTATGTCACCAGCCCCGGAGTTATTTAAAAGACATTAGACATGGCACTTAGGGACATGGTTTGGTGGTAGAGTGGCAGTTTACGGTTGGAGTTGATGATCTTAAAGGTCTTTGATTATGATTCTATGATTCTCTCTCTCTCTCGTCTGCTTCTAATGAACTTACAAAACAGAAGAGATGAGAAGAATTATTAGACTTCTCATTATAGCTGGTCATACTGAGCCATAGCTTGCATACTGAGCACTGTGTATCAGTTAATTTTATCCCTTTATTCCTTTCAGAGCATTAAAATAAATTTGAAAGCTTCATAGATTAGTCTAACATACAGGATATACCACAGAAAGAAGACAGAGAATCTTCTTCTACAAAGTCCCGAAAGCCGATTTCAGAAAATACTCTAAATCAAGCAGATTATCACTTGTCTTCATCCATTTTATAGTGTAAATGTCAGTGTTCTTCATAACATTTGGAACTAAAATTTAAAATGGTAAGAAAACTACCATACATAGGTTACATATTTTGCATTGGTCCATTATCTACAGTGATCACCATGTAAGTTTCCACAGGTTCCACACCTCTCTCTGCTGGAGCCAAACACAGAGAGAGGGGATACAATGTTGTTTTATGGATTTCACAAACAAAAGCACTCAAGTTGTGAGCTCTGGCCTGCAAAAACAAGTTCAGACATCATGCAACTCAACTGGCAATTTTCCTGCCTGAAAGAGACTCCTTAGTGCAGGAGGAAGACTCAATGTGAGCAGAACCTGGGTACCAAAAGGGTTAGTGCTGAAGGATATTGGCAGCACCTTTCATAACACTCGCAAGTATAGGGTTAACGGATTCCAGCTCATCCTATTAGTTCGTATCTTAAAGTAGCTTCAAAGTGCCCCAACATATTTCAGCAGGAGTCCTACAAATATACTGATTTGGGAAACAGCAATTAAGATTTTTGTTTGTTTATTTGTTATTGCCCCCCTCCCTCCCCAGGTTTCAAGGAGATTCTCATAGGAAGCCTATTTCCTCATTTACAAAGACATGGTCCTGGCTTGTGATATGTATTCCTGAGACTCAAGACAGACAAGGCTTAACTACCTAATTGGAGGTTCCCTAGACAGATAGGCCTTGCTCAGAGACATGGCGCGCTGCTGCATTTCAGCAAGCCCTTGCTATTTTAATTACTTAAAGCGGCTCAGGTTTGTTGGGCCCCTTTTAGAGGAAATCATAGAATGCAGGTTGAGAGGGAACCTCATCTAGATGCCTCTTTCCCCAGCCCCAAGACATAATCAACGGTACCTATACAATTCTTGACACAGTGAGTGTGCAGCTTTTTTTGATGTCCCCTAAAGGTTGCAGAATCACTCTGTGAGCACCACCTTCATCAGCTGTTAAATGTTAAATGTTGCTGGCATCCAGGCTAAACGTCACTTGCTGCAACTCAACTGCTATGCACAGAAAACATACAGAATCATTCATTCCGTTCAATTTTGTAGCTACCTTGTCTGATGACTTTTTTCATCTTTCTTCTGATTTTTCTTTCCTAGATAAGGGCTGATGTCTTTTCAGTCTTGTCTTGTGGATCTTAACTGTTACCTCAAGTAAGGTAACATTCTCCTGCAGGAGAATGGCTGCATTTGACTGATTGAGATACTGACAACTTTCTGGTATGTCTGAAGAACTCCATCTTTCGAAAACGTACTTAATTGTCATGGATTTCAAAAATCATTATGGTTACGCAAACAGGCATTTTGTCTCCTCACTAGTAAATGTATTATTGATTTCATTTACTACTGAAATGTATTATTTCACATTGCTATGAAAATAAATAATTTGTAAATGCACAGAACTTTTATTAAACTCAAATTCTGCAGCTCACCTGACTACAGCAATCATCTAAATACTGTAAGTTTTTTCTATAATACGTGAGAAGAATATGCCATTCCTCTAATCAACTACCCTTTCACCTGCTGACAATGGCCATAGTCAAGATAGCTTGACTAGTAGCAAAATTAAGAAATAGAAAATTATTTCCCCTCCCTTTTCACAAACACATTCTTCAATTTTCCCAGTATTTAGTGTTTATCAATGTTTTGATTAGATAGTTCACCCATATGCTCTCTCCATACCAACAACTGATAAACCACCAGTTAGAATGGAAAACTACATATGTTCAGGAAGTGTGCAAAGACAAGAAAATTACTCCAGTCATTAATTAACTTTATGGCTCCAGTAAAAAAGTAATTTCTGTCTTTTCAATAGTAAAAATGGTGTATCTGCTTTGCAAATTACTTAGTCCCTGTGATGCTTAGACTTCGGCATCCTTCAGTAAAAGATGCAGTGTGGAATACTTCAGATGCCCATGGTTAAAAATGACCTCTACAATAAAGTCTGCATGGGCAATTAATAATGGAATAAATCAAAACAAATTACACACTGACAGTAGAAAGCAATGCTGTAACAAAGCAAGCAAGCAAAAAAAAGAAAACCCACAAAGGTCTTTGTTTAACAGACAGAGGAATCGGTTTCATCATCCTTGGTAACAAGATTATGCACTGTAATTAACTGTTAGAAAGCTAGTACTGTAAATAATCCAAGTTACCTGAAACCAGGTTGTGATGTCTGGGTATGTTTGTTGAAGGGTGTTAGCTTCCCAAGCCCTTTTCACAAGAACTTACCACAGAAAGCAGGCTGGATATTCTTGTTAGTGAGTTACATACAGAGATGTTAATTAAGTTGGAATTAATATCTTTAGAAAGACAAAGAGCAAAGAGAAGAGAAATACACTATATTTTGTACTTCATCTTTATAAAGAGAAAATAGATAAATAAATGAGGCTTCATGTCACCAAGCAGTTTCTGTAAGTAAGCAAAATGTTAAAAAATAAGTTCTCGAGTTGTGGAGCTGATCCTTGTGTCTAAATGGTTCCCACTGAGGTAAGAATAGAGAAGAGCTACAGCACTGAGCTTCACACTTCCCCTCCATGAAAGCAGGGGATAGAAGATGGAATAAGAAAAATTCCATACATAATTGTAAACGCTGTTATATATCAATCCCTTTTGTATTTGTTGCTTCCTATCTCCACTCAGACTGAGTGTCAGCCAGTACATTTCCACAAAAATGCATAAAAAAAGTCAGCATAGCTAGAGTTTAACTGCTTTCAAAATACCTGAGCTGGTCAGAGCTAACCCTTATGTTATGTGAAGCACAAGTGGGAGCCAGTCTGTTGTGGATGAACTGGCCCCAGCATCTCAAGCCCACAACAGGCATTAGTGACATGGGCTTCTCTGTGGCTCCTTGCATCCACGCTACACTGCAGTCTCCACCTTTCTTCCAAAGCAAATAAACTCTCCAAGACATCGTTATATTCAGAGACATCAATGTTTATCTATGCAATGTACTTTAAGAAGGTAGAATGTACTTTTAAAAAGGTAACATATATTTTAGAAGGTAAAATTCTCACTAAGAACAAGGAGCTGTAACAAGGTCACAAGGCCCTGTGAAACCAGACACTTGGTATAAACAAAAAATTTGCAGTAACTGGGGGAAAAGTAAAGGTGACAGTGGGAGATCATGACCCCCAACTCAATTGGAGACTGAATTGGACTACGCATACCCCTGCCCCGGTACTGAAGCATGCGCACATCAATTAAAGGACTTCATAACTTTAAATGAAAGGGAGAGACTGTACTAACCAATAGAAATTGTTAAGACAAGGTACTAACCAATAATTACAATTAAGGGTGTGTATTTCTGTGTTTTGAACTGTATAAATATTCCTAAGAGTTTTTAGGCTGGTGTGCTAGCTTTGAGGATTACGACATGGCACCCATTTCTACAGAAATGAAATAAATAGATAATGCCTCTACTCTGTGTGTACACTGGCATCTGCACACCGGGTAAATTACCCCACTTTGGGACAACATATGCACTACCACAGACACTGTAATCTTCTGTTCTGTGGTCTTCAGGACTGTAGATTTGCTCCACTGTCAGAATAGCCTTGGCAAAACACTTGCTTCATGACTCCCCTCACCTCTGAACACTTTTTTTCTTCTCAGTATTCTCTGCTTGTTCTGGCTTCTAAGATCTCCCACGATTCCTTCCTGTATTACTAAAGCATATTATTGACTTACTACCTATACTCAGCAACAACATAAGCCCTTTACAGTGACACTATAGGTCACTAATCTGTTTAGCAGACACTTAATTATTTGGGATTAGACAGAACATAACCAACAAAGCAGACATAATTCGAGTAAGGAAATAGAACAGACTAGGGGGTTGACTTGAGCTTCGTGAAGTTTGCCCTAGAATTTTTTAAGGAACTGCCTGAAGCTATTTCAGAGCCATTACTGATTATCTTTGAGAATTTGTGGAGGAAGGATGAAGCTTTTGATAAACAGCAAAGGGTGAATGCAATGCTTATCTGTAAAAATAGAGAGAAAGGAGGATCCTAGAAATGACAGAGCACTTAACCTAACACTTCAGTTCTTGGAAAGACACCAGAACAAATCAGTCAACTCTTATGTAAGCACCTTAAAGATAAGGACATATCAGCAGGGATTTGCCAATAACAAGTCACTTCAGTCCAAGACAATTTCCTTTAAGGCAAGCAACAAGCCTAAAACCCAGTGGAGATATGAGCAATTGTTTCTTTCTTAAGATTTTGAGGCTCTATCATGTAACAGTCTCACAGGCAAGCCACAACAACATTGTAGGACAGATGCAAAACAACATGGAAAAACATATTCAGCCTGATGAGTTATCAGTGAGAAACAGTCCAACTGGAAAGTATATCAGCCTGTGTCATGCAGAACACTGCTCTAGGGCCCCAACTGATCAATGTATACATCTGTGATTTGGAATCTGGTTGAGACTTTTTGCATCTGCAAACAATGTCAAACTGGAGGGAGCTGTGAGCACTCAGGAAGATTATAACTGAACAGATCTAGGACAGTAATGCTCCAGGTCTCTTCCAGCCCTGTTTTCTATGACTGTATTTTTCTTCATATCTAAACCTTATGCAAAGCACAGGCTTTAATCCCCTAATTGGACACTTCTTAAAGCTTCCCCTTATCCATGTTGTGCTTTCATTCCATTCCTTTTGGCTAAATCCAGTCCATCGTGTGCCTCCCCTCAGGCTGTTACAACTTGCTGCTTGACTGCAAGTTCCTTGGGGTGGGGGTTGCTTTTCACTCTATTTGCACATCCCAAACCTCTCCTGTGGTTTCTAGCAGTTTACATGTTACAAATCAGCTAAAAGAAAAGAAAATAATCCGACCTAAAACAGGCAGGCCTCTTCTTTGTAAAAGTGATGATTGTTGTTTTCAGCATTGAAGTATTCTGAAAGTTTTAGATCTGGACAGCATACTGGATGGGAACTGAATTTAAATTTGCATTCAAATTTAAGTTGCTTTCTGTTCATGCAATACCTAAGGCAAGCGTATCAGCACTGGTATGTACTAGTAGCACATATACTGAGGGCTGACACACGTGGAAAATGAAGCAAAGTCTGTATAAAATTAAATCATTCCATACAAGGACACCAGGGCCTAAGGGATGGAATTACCAGCCCTAAATGGCACAGCAGCCAGCTTCTACAGCGTCTGATCCTGCAAACACTGAACACACATTCTCAGCTTGACTATGAATAACTCTATTGAGTTGAATGGAATTATTTACAGTAGTAAAGTTAAGTACGTGCAAAAGCACTCACAGATTTGGGTTTAGCACAGGGCATAAGAAAAAAGAGGATGAAACCAGACATTTCCTGCACTACGGAGACATTTCAGTCCAGCAGATTTGTCCAGGCCCATTTGCCCGTACCTGGAACTTTCCTTTCTGGAGACACCCACTGTCAAGTCTTCCTGGCAAGCAGATGGGGTGGAGCTCCCCTGTGTCAGAGGCACTGCTATTCCCACCCCAGCGTCCATAGTGCTTCTGGTCTAAGGTGGCAATAAAAAACACCCCTAAATTTGGCACCTGTGGCCTTTTCACTCAGTTGAGAGAAACTGAATCACATGCTGTAGTTTCATTGACAGGGAAAACATACAAGCCAAGAATAAAATCACACAGGCTTTCACAGACTGTCCTCAGCCTCACCCTCACCCTCACCACACTAGTATTTTCCAAACTCCCAGCCAAACAATCCCACAATCGTTGAAGGGCCAGCCCCCATAATGCAATGCCTCTCCTCTACACTGCCTCTTTTAAAGTAATTCATATCTGATTTTGGTTTGCTTAATGGTCTTAAGTGCTTTTTTAGGGAATAAAGCAATTCACTGGATCCTCAAGTTATGTAAGCCACACCACTATATAGAGGATATAAAATAAGCCTGGATTCTGTATGCTGTAATGTTTTATGATTTAATCACTGTAACAGAGAAATGATGATGCCACAGTCAAAGCATAGGACTGGTACTTAAGAGACATGGCCTTTATCACTGACTGTTACAAATATGCTCAGTGATTCTGAACACATTATTCAAATTCTTTGGATGAATATCCATCAGTGATTCACAATATCAATACCCAGTAAGGCCTCCAAGCCTGATACTTAGAGACCTTACACTCTGTATTCTGGAAAACTAGCAGATTTCCTTTTAAATACCTCATACACTGCCTACCCTGTAACTGACACTTGCAGAAGAAAATGGGTGAAAATAAAAAATAGGGTTCAAGTTGTAAACTGGGGCTGAAATTCAAATCTTAAGGCTTAATTCGCTAATGAAAGCATCTGACAGGAAAGTGTTCTGGCCACCACATGTTATTTCTTATATTTTCCTCTCTGGAGTTTGCTTGCTTCAAAAACCATGTTTGCATACCAGCCCCTGTCAATCTAAAGGTTTTGTAATTATTGAACAACTGGAACTGAAATAGCCCTTCCAGGAAAATGCTTTACAGCAGAGTACCTTTGACTGGGAAAATAATGCCAACAACCACTTCTGGGCTGATGCTTCTGCACTGTATAACAGGAAGTGCTATCTACAGCTCTCACGTGGTGTAGTACTCATCTACCACACCAGTTCCTCTGAAGGGGAGGCATAGCACAGCAAGAAGCATGAGCCAAAAAGTTCTTACCCGGGTTCCCTCTCCACCCTGCACAGTTAAAGCAGGAGGACACAACAGGCAGGGCTGTGATGACAGCAACAGTACTTCAGTTATGCCACTGCCACCATCTCCTCCTTTGAAAGTAGCAGGGCACCAACGCAGAACTGACTGCAAGGCAGTGGTACAACAGAGGAGGAATGATCTAAGGTGATGTATGGTTTAATTACCATTAATCCCTCCTGGCATTGCCATACTCCGTTCAGACGTCAGTGGCAGAAGTTCCATTTTGCAGCTAGAGCTTGTTTTGCTGAGGTGGGCTGGAATAGGCTGTACAAGCTGAAATACAGCTTTGCTGTTGTGAACTGTGGCCACAGTGGGCAACTGTTCTGAACTTGAATGGCACAGTAAACTGGGCAGCACTTCCTCCAGAGAGACAGAACTTGTGTGTGGACAAGCTATCATTAGGCTATCTGGTTCTCATTTCCTTCTACTTTTTCCACCTAAAGAAATTCAGAGGTGTTAGTCATCATAGACCTGCTGAATTATTTTCATTATTTCCAGTAGTAAATCCTGATGCCTTTGACATGTTTTTTGATATGTACTCTGCTGAAAATAATGTTAGAAAGTCCTCACTGTTTGCATTTTATTTCAAAGTTGTCTGAAAAAGAAAAATATTTTAAGAGATGATCAGTAAATACTCATTCATCAGCGTTATTCTGAATGTAAAAGTGGGTTTAATTTTGATCACCCTTTTTCTTTAGTGAAAAAAAAGATAGTAAGAAGAGTCCTTATGTGAAAACAGACACATACACATCCTTATTACATCCTGTTAGTGCACTGTTTGGTAAAATTATACTGTCATATGAAAACAGACCTATTTGTATCACAGGTTTCTTTTGAACAAAGAACATGTTTCAGCAATTTGGACTTCTAATTATTTCACAGGTGGGAGCTTTTCAGAGAGAAGATACATATGGGCCTATTTAAGGAAGCGTCTTAAATAGGTGCTTTAAGAAACCATGAAATATAGAAACCATGGAATAATACTGAGGCACACAGCTAACAGAAGTTGGCCTTTTCATAAGAATAGAGATAAGGATATAAAAGCAGTTCCTTTGTTTTCCCTCCACAGATCACTCCAGTTGGCCTCAGGCAAGTGGAAGCAGCCACATCCACACCCTATCCAACAGCAAGGATGTGGGTTACATCCTGGGATTCTTGATACAGTTGCACTAAGCTGCATTTATCTGAAAACTATTGGAGAACTTGCCTGAACACAAGTAGAGGTGGTAGTAGACCACAGGTTCACTGAAATGAACTACTTCCAGCAAGGCACATATTTGATTTCTGTCTGTGGGCTTCCTTTCAGTGTCAAGGCATGGGTCCAACTCAGAAAGGGGACATGTTTCCGCTGCTGACATCAATACAACCCTCAGTTCAGGAAGGAGGAGGTGGTAGAGGATACCCAGCACAGCAGAGTTCATAATGGCAGTGGCTCGTTACTCTGGGAATGAGACTGGGTACTTTACTAAGAAGAGGCTGTTCCAGGGCTTTGATAGGTGTGAAACAGCCTTGAGCTAACAACTTTGAGCTGGACAGCAAGTACAAAATGTAAGGCAGGGACTGCATTGCCAAGAAAGCCAGAAATCCCAGAATGACCACATAAGGCAGTCTGAATTCCTGGAGGTGTTGAGAATTCTCTCTAGTCCATCAATGCAGAGTGGAGGTGCCACATAAGCAGGAATCAGAAACCGTGTTAACCGTGCAACAAAGAGAACTCATGTACATTCCATGGTATTTAGTATTTGTGTAGAATGTCCATGAGGTATCTTGACTGCAACGTCACCTGCTAGTTCTATGGTTTCAGGCACAATAGTTTTGTACAGCTGAAATGTTTTTCCTGGCCACACAAGGTTTGCCTTGCCCAGAGAGCAATCCTCTCAAATGTTTATCTTGAGCTCTTGGAGTGTCTGGCCCACGGAAACAGAAATGAAAAGGGACAAAGAATGAAAAAACAAGTAGACAGGACTGAAAAAGGAAACTGGAAAACAAAAATCTAATGAATAGAAAAGTGAGTTAACATCAAAGATATCAGAAGAATAGCCCCAGCTGCTAGAATAGGAAGGTGTGGTGTGTAATTCTTGTTTACTTTCGTATGCAATAATAGAGGGGAACCAGAGCAATTCAATGGAAGGCATTATTATTGCTTGTGTGTAACAGCACACCTGAAACCACCAGTGAGGAGTTCTAACTTTACCAGGCCCAGCTCTTCCCTGAAGAATTGTCTTCATCCATCCTCTCCAGCTTCCTTTGTTAGCACCCAATAGACTGGCATTTTGGCATCTCCCACATCCTTTAACAGCATGCTCATGGCTCCACAGTGTACATGGAAAGAAAAGTAAACCTCACTGGTTTTAAATGCGCTAAAACAAATGCCAGGAAATGTTAGTCCACGCCATTTACATACTTATTTAAGAAAGCAAGCTCTGGGCATTGCCCTACTAAAATCTGTTTGTCACAAGTCTAAGCCAACACAATTTCTTTGCAATTTAGACAGGTGCATGACATGGATAGTTGCTGCAGCTTAACAAACCGCCACTAGAAAGCAGCCGCTCTGTATCAAGAGGTCCTAGATGACACTGCAAGCCAGACTGGTGAAGTCCAAAAGCTTCCCAGCTGCAGCACAGGACCAGGAACACTGACTATTATGCCTGATTTTAAGGGCTAAAGACATTTAAAGGCCTTGCTCTACCAGGCTTCATGTGAAGCATTTCAGTATGTAACTCCACTGCCACAGAGGAACTGGGCGCCTGCCTTCCTAGGTGTAGACTCACATCTTACTGGGACCAGGTGATACAAGTACATAAAATGTTGGTTGCTTAAAAAAAAAAAAAAAAGCAAAAGGAAGATAAAGTGGAAACTTCCATTACCTCATAACAAAAGAGCAAGAAAATGTTGAAGCAAACTGCAAGATGATATTCAGAGCTGATAAGAATGTTATTATATAGAATATAAGGATTTCAGCCAAAGCTAACAGTAAGTATCACTGAAGCTACAAATTAGGCAAGACTACCAGGGTTTACATGTTTATAAAGAAGAATTACTATAACCATTTTTCTAAAGGGGAAGGACAACTAAATACATGCTCTGGGGCTTAGTATTTAGAGATTGCATTGTAACAGGAAGGAGGCTCCTTTGAGGAATAGATTATCTCACACATACTAATTAAAGGCACACTGTGCCTTCCCCTACAGCATCCCATACTGACCACTGCTGGAGAAGAAGAATTGCCATGCTGAAGCAGACCTGAAAATGCAACAACTGCCATGACTTGTGTCAAGGTGCTGCAAGGCCCACAGCAGGACAGGGAAGGGCTGAAGACTGGCCCTGCTTCATTATCAGTGGGACAGGGACTCACAGCCCTGGGCTGAAATGGGCCTTTGGCAGGGAAGGGGGAGCCCCCTGGAGAGGCTGGGCATGGCCATTAGTGCCCTGACAACTTATGAAATGAAAATGATTCCCAATTGCTAAATAGTTTTTCTATGACCAACTCAAATGCAGTCTTCCAAATTACTCTCAAAAATAAATATTCACAACTTTTACTAATAATACCTGCATCTGTTCTCAGGGATGGAAGTATCAGAGGGGGGAAAGCAGACAGACCCAAATTCTGCTCCTGGTCCTGCTAATAACCTGTAGAGGATAGGTCACTTGCCCCCAGTTTTACCATTTTACAGTGGGGGGACAATGAAACAGTCCACAGACCACAGCAATAGGCATTACACAAGAAACAAAAGCAACATGGCCAGAAGAAATGAGATAATTTTGCACCAGGCTGTTTTGTAAACTTTAAGAATTGAGGTTGAGAGGGTTGTTTTGTTTGTTAATATGTGCTATATATGGGGGCTATTTTCAAGCTAATTCGTGTTAAGGCTCTATTAGTTGCCAAGAGTCCAAAAAATACAATTATTGGAAAGAGAAGACTATCTCCTCAATGAATTTATAATATTTTAAGATCATATAGAACAGTTTATCTGTATCTAGATGCCATTGTTAAGGTCAATATGACAGCTGTATCTATAACTGGATCTTTGCAAGCAGAACCCCTGACAAAGATCAAAGGTGAAAATACAGGCAAGGTGGTCAAAGAACATGACAGATTGTTTTGTTTTGTCTTAGATCAGGTAACTCTGCAATTTAGCACAATGATTCCACACACTGAGTGATGTTGTCTTAGGACAGTAAAAAAAGGAAAATCTCTGCTCTGATAATTTCAGAGTTGTTTTTTCAAAAACATTATTGATTATCAGAAATTTTACATGGGTCATAAGAACAGATGTGGTCACTGTTCCAAGAATCTAATAAAAAAACCCACACCTAACCATCAAAAAAAAAAAACAGGAAAAAAAATCCTGAAGCACTGCTAGCATCTATAGCTGATGAGATAATTACAGGCAGTTTTTCCGTATAAAAACTTAAAAACTTTGAAGTAATTTTCAAGTGAAATTTGAAAAAATAGAAAAGTGTCACTTGGGCATAAAAACTAGCAGTGTTCCTCACCAACATATAACATGAGGAAAAGAATTTAAATATGAGAAGAAAAGTGTCTAGTCCAGCTTCACTGATATTAATAAGAGTCTTTGCATTGACTCCATGAGGCAAATATGACCAAAGACAGCAATTAGCGAAAAGGCCAGTAAAGAATAAGTAGTGTGTAAAGGATATAAAGAATAAGCACAGACTGAGCTGGAATCACAACAATCTCAGGATAAGCTTCAACTTCACAAATAAAGTAGTGAATTGATTGCACGGAGGGCCTAATGTGTCACAGCCAAAAAGATGATCATTCACTTAACTTTATAGCTTCCCTTTAAATCAAACCGTGGGTGATATGAAACAGTGTTGACTATTAATCTCTTGGAAAGGTCTAAATTCCCTTTGTCCCAACTACCCGCACCTCTTATTGACCTGGAATTTTATAATAAATACTAGAAGCAATAATCCCCACTGGAATTGTGCTATCATGGTATTAAGAGGTTGGGTTGCATGGATATTTGGTCACTGTCTGTCAGGGAGGCAGGGAGATAGTCAGAAAGCAATTAAATCTGCCTGGTTGTGCTGACATTTTACTCAGTGTTCACCAAGTAATTTAATTTCTGTAAGTCTACATTAGAGTTTCAGCTGCTGAGGAAAGAGAAAATTATCAGGCTCCAGACCTCTTTTGGTCAGGTTGGATTTTTGGTTTAAAAATCAAGCTTAATCATTTCCCTAACATGGGTAAAAGTCCTGTGTAAGAGGCCATGTCGCTCTCCACTCAAATGGCCAGAAGCCATCGTTTCCACAAGAAACAAAAGCAACTCAAAGCTTTAAATCCTATCCCATTGTAGGAACACAATTGAATTCTCTTGCCAACATGAGGACCGAGTATACATAGTCATGCATAGGACTGACAGTCTGTGTGGGAATTACTGAAGTCTAGCTGCAAGATTTCCATATACAGACATTTCCTGCCATGAGAATGTTACAGTACTAAATCAGCATCCAAAGTAATCTAAAGAACAAAAGCAAAGCCTCTAAAATAGCAAAGAGGAAAAAATTATACACAAAGAACACTTCATCCATTCAATATAGACGTTTAAAGTAGAAGATATCAAGGTCATATCCTGCAGCCTTTATTCAGGCACATCAATAGCAGGGGATTGTTAAAGTAAAGCCTGAGGCAGTATCTGACCTTTTTCAGTTTTTTTTTTCTCTCCTTTGGATAAAATGGTTATGAGATGCTGCCCAAGAACGGAACTATAGGACATACCAAGCTCAAACACACATTTGCAACTGAATAGCATCTATGTTTCAAAGTATGGCCCCAAAGAAACTCTATGAGTAGCAGTAAGAGAGACAAAAGATATTTGGGTCTCCAGTCTGTTGATATAAAAATAATCTAATCTTGCTATAAACAAAGCAAAGGGAGTTTAATTAATGAGCCATTACATCAGCCATGTTTGAAGTGAACACAGCAATTCCCATGGACAGATGGCCTCGTGACCTGTCAAATTAATTTTGTGGTGAAAAATGAGTTAATGCAGGTAGCATTCACTGAAGCAACCCTGCCCACCCACCTCCCAAGAAATCTTGTTTAGCATAAAGACAGGTGACTGTATCAGCTCAAATACCCAACTCATCTCTCTGATCTGGAATCCTTTTGCTCAACCTCCAGTAAAAGAGGACAAGGTTCAGGAACACTTGGCTAAACTGGACATTCATAAGTCCATGGTCAGGGTTCTTGTTTCTGAACCCTGT
>JAOXNG010000012.1:40881565-40893722 GCA_028566535.1 Scolopax minor
AATCAGAGATATCTATATGTCCATGAAAATCTCCCTTCTCTTTATATTGAAATTATTTGAACAAAACTGGCCATGCCCTGATGCCATCAATTCTTCTGAGCCTCAGCTGCAGCAGAGTTGATTAACTGAATGATTCTTTGTCTGTCTTGATGTCAGGACCCAGTCTCATGTTTGGTCTGCGGGGGAAGTCAGGCAGCAATAGCCCATTCTAGAACATTCACCTGCAGTGTAAGCTATCTGAATGCCACTGGCTATCTGATTTTTTGCAGTGATTTATATCGTAACTCAAAAGGCAATATTTAAAATAATTAGAGCAGCAAATATTCTAAGGGTTCTTCATAGTGTGTCCTGTTCCAGATATGTATCCGCTTTGCACAGAGTGGCTCAATACTTTTAAGAACAGAGTAAATGAAAAATACATGATAACCTAATGGTTACAACAAGTCCCCAAAGGAAGTGGTTTTCAGTTCGTGTTCCCTTGAGTTTTTAAATATTTTATGTGAAGTGGAGCAGTTTCAAAAGATATGGCTGCTGTTTGAATAAACACATTGGAATATTCAGTTCTTTCAGGCTGAAGATAGTGATGTAAAGATGAGCTCTCTAGAACCAAACCTCTTCCCCTAATCAGAAGTTAGGCAGTTTGCTTCTCTCACATCATTCACAAAGGCACTAGTACCAAAACATCTTCACACAAAGGTCAGGATTTGTATTGTAGCCTATTCTTCATCATATCCTGCACATGAAGTGGGCCAGCATGATGACTTCTGTGCTCTCCCTTTTAGATATATTGCATTGTCCATTATATGCCATTATATGCCCATTATGTGCCATTTCCCTCACTTATTGTCCTATGTGCTTATTCACTGATATTAATAGTATTTGTAATTATTACAAAGAGAAACCTTCTGAAAAGAAATTCTTGTTTGTTTGTTTTTGCATCTGTATATTTCCTTAGGCTAATAGCCTTTGGCAAGGAATCTCCAATCAAATATTGTTTGGGTCTAGGACAAATTCTAAATGTGCTTATTAGATGCCATGACCCCAGAGGGTGTAAACCCAGAGTCAGACAGGTGATGGTACCTCTCAGAGGGCCCACAGAAACAGCAAGAGATAATCTACCAGCAGTGTTATGAGTAAGAATAACATTACACTGTCTGTCAAGTGTAATGACAGTACTTGACTGTCTGTCAAAAGTACTCTACGTGTGCAAGACTAAAAACTTCATGGATGAGCTGTAGAAATGGAAAAGTCCCTTCAATATTGATCACAAACATGTTAGTTGGAGGCAACAGTCAATTCAACAAATATTCCTTTTTTTAGTTTCTTTATGAAAAACATAACTGCAAATGATACTTACACTCCTCTGTGGTGTGAATTCAATAACTCAATCCCTCAGGCTGTACCCTCCAAGTTAAATGTGTGTATATTAAGACCTCCATCTTTTGTTCTTCAGAGTGGGCTTGGGAACACTTTCCAGATGATTACCTAAGTCACTCCTTTCTCTGTCAAACTGTCCATCAGTGCTCCCTTATTACTACAACAGAATTTTCAGAGTCTCATTTTATAGTCCTCTGAGTCCAATCCTTCTTCCATTTCCTCTTCTGTGCCAGGATACAGTGGTGAAAAAAAAGGGAAGCTGGTCTAAAAGCCAGCTTCCAGGTCAGGATGAAAAAGACTGAAATATTTAATTTTGACTTTTTCCTTGGAAAATGTCAAAAATGTTTTAGCACTGCAGAATGAAGATTTTAAGGTTTGGGGGTTTCTGGTTCTTTGTTCTTTCACTGAAAAAAAAAAAAAAAAAAAAAAAAAAAAAAGAAAAGAAAAAGAAAGAAACTTATGAGCTCTGATTTAACCACAATACATTTTCTTAATTTTTCAGAACCGAAAATATCTGGGCTCAAAAGAAAAAAAAAAATCTCAAATCTCCTAAATATTAAGGACTCACATTCTGAATTAGAATTGGAAGAGTTTATTTTTCTCAGAATATCAGAATCATTGAGGTTGGAAGGGACCTCTGGAGATCCAGTCCCAGTGCCCTGGTCAGGCAGGGTCAACTGCAGGCTGTCTTCCGGGGCTGTGTCCAGTTGATTTTGGATATATCCAGTGGTGGAGGCAACAAAGCTCCTCTGGGCAGCAACTTTTGCTGTTAGACCACCTTCATATTAAAAAGCTTTTTCTGATCTTTAAATGGAATTTCTTATACTACAGTTTTACCTCTTGTTGTCCTGTCACTGGGTACCATTGAGGAGTCAATCCCTGCTTTATTCAGTCCCCTCCCATCAGGTATTTATAGACAGGGATGTGTGTTTTGGAACACCCTGAGCTTTCTCTCCTCCAGGCTCTCTCACGCTCTCCTCCTAGTACAGATGCTCCAGTCCATTAACCACATCTATGACACTTTGCAGGAGCTACTCCATTATGCCCGTGCCCCTCTTGTCTTCAGGAGCCTACCATGGACATGGCAGTCCAGATGTGGTCTCACCAGTGCTAGGGAGGAAAATCCAGTACTTTCCTCTGCAGCCTTCAGGTGCAATTCCCACTGAGATGACTGAAGAGGTGACTGGGGAAGAACAGAGATTATCACCCTGGAAATGTCAGCTTCTACTCTGTCACGCTTCTATCTGTGGTCCTATGGGGGGAAGGAGGAACCAAAGAGCTAAAAACTTGCTGACAACAAAGCAGGTTAACAGCAGAGTCAAAAGTAAGATTTTTGGGGCTATCCCAAATTTTTTCTTCCCATTCCCCTCTCTCAGAAATAACTGTATTTATTTGTCTTGGCCTTATTTGGTTACAGACTTAGAAACCTCATAAAGACAAAAGCCAATTTTACCCTCTATTCTGCAGGTTATAGGAAGTTTCCTTACACCTGCATAGCTCACTCACAGAATTCCTTCTCCAGCTACTCAATTTGCCTGTTTGAACTGCAGACCTACCAGCCCTGGAGGTTCATCCAACTTGTACCTACTTATCCTCTCCAGAAGTGCTTGCCATCCCTGGCTCTCTTTCACCTTAGAGCGTGAGGATGTGCACGCACATATACAAGGTGTGTTAAGAGGTTACAAGGGTGAATTTGCGCTGGGAGCATCATGTTGGAGTCTCAGCTTGGCACAAGAAGAAAGGCCAAGACACGCCAGAATTTGCAGAGACATATCCTTCAAGTTGCTTCAACTGTACTTGGCTCTCAAAATCCTAGCAAAGTCCACAGGACTCAAAGTCACTACCTTCATACAGCCAGTTGTTAAGCACCTGAGCACACACATAGCTGATTCAGTGCGTACCTGAGGCTCTGCCATCACGGGCACTTTACCACATGGATTCCTCCTGCTACAGGGCTTCTCCCTCACTCTGCTGACAAGGAGCAGCCATTACACTCAGATCATTAATTTCTCTGGCTATAAACCTTTAGAGCAGGAGTTTTGCTTTCATCTGCTGTGAAGAAAAAAGCTCACTGTAGTTCTCCAGGTTACCAAGCACATACTGAAAATCTGCTGGGGCTAAAGAGGCATGGGAAAAAGAATGAAACCCAAGCCTGTAGCCCCAAGGGCAAGAAGAGATTGCAGAGCACTGTCTGGACAGCCTGACCACAATGCTTGACTTTTCCCAGCGGTGCCTACACTCACTCACCTTCTAAATGAACCTGCTTACGCCATCCATGCCAAGTCTTGAAAGAAGAGCCTGGCAGACACCTGCAGCTAAGTCCCTTATTGCGTCTATAAAAATTGTCCTGTTGCAAACAACGAGCAGGAAGGATACTCTTGCTGAGGCTGGGACTCAGATTCAGTTCAATTCACAGTTCAGCAATCATTTTCCCTGTGAGACAGAATAAGGCACTCTCTGTGCCTCAGCAATCACTGCATAACAGGGAAACAGTGCAGCCTTTCTCCCAAAGGCACCTTTTACTGGTCTGCAGAGCTAGGCTCTAAGGTTACAGATACACAGCATAATTTAAAAGGACTTTGAAATATCTGACCTAGCTCTCCAACTTAGAGAGTGGAACATACTCATATTAACAGTACCTTGGGTCAGTTAGCCCAGAAGAGAAGCAGGATCTGTCCTATAGGATGCCAGCTGGGGATCACTTCCTGTCCCTAACCTCCACACCCTTGAGAGCAGCAAGAAGCTGGCAAATGACTCCAGTCCCCAGCACAGGGTCATAAGGCAAAGATAATGCTGATGCTCTTTAGATCTCTTGGGAAATGATCCCTCTGGAAAAATATAACTCCCTTTCTCTCACTGGAAACACAGCAAATCTGTTTTGGGACTTCTCTAGAAAAAGAGGAAAATGTTGACATAAAGAGTTGAGGAGAAGACGAGTAAGAGGTGTGTGGCCTCCTTGGACAACAGAGACTGTGCAAGTAACACAGGTCATAGTTGAGAAGAAAAAGAGGGCAGAAAGGAGGAGTACAGTATTACAGAAGGAGCGCAATATAACAGCAAAAGATGTTAATATTGCCATATAATAACCTTTAATATAACACATATTTGGAACTGCAAAACACCTACAGCATCACAAATCTTGATGCAGGATAGCATCAGGCCACGTACGCACTGATGTCCAAATGTATTGCCCACGTCCAATATATTTAGGCATCTCATTCCCATTAACTTTAATAGGAGTTATACATCTGAGTAGGATTTGGTAACTTTCTACCTACGTGCACATCCCATGAGCCTATACAGATAAGGCCGCTAGATGGGACAGTGTTTCTGTCCAACAAAGGATGTAAGGTAGAGGGAAAAAAGACACAGCATCACTCTGCATCTGGGAACTGCTACCTCCAAAATCATGCTGTGCCTTAGAGGTTTCTATAGCTTTCAAAGCTGGATAGTTTCGTTTTCTCTGCAGGCCCATTCCCTAATGCTATCACCTTCTGCACGTTCCAACCTGCACTAAGCACCACCCTATTCATGAGAAGTAATTTTGCAAGAAATTGAGGTCATTTCAGCATATTTCAAGGTATTAAAATCAGTTTAGTAAGTATCAAACTCTGAAGTAAAGTAGATAATAGGCATTAATCACCCAAGTAAATCCATTAGTCAGTTAAACAGTGTTCATGGTTGTTCCTGTACCTACAGCATCAACAAATCAGAAAGAAGCATCAGCCAGAATTTTCTGACTTGCTAGAGCAAATCCAGCTGTTACTTTAATGGAATAAAATATTTCACCCCTTGTGATCTCTTCCTTTATTTTTGCTAATTACTGTGGTACAGAGATTTCAAAAACATTTTTTATGCCACAATAAAAAGGTAATGTCTCATCTGGCCTGCAGAGACATAATTACTAAAAATATATTTGTAATGCAGATAATGATTCTGGACAGTGTGCTTCCATGAGCAAAAGCCAAAATGAGCAAGCAAATGATCACTGTCACCTGAATGCTAAAATAGTGATCCCTCTAAAAAGATCAACACAGCTGCTTAAAAGCTACAGGTATGTGTTTCGGGCATCATCTAGTATTTTGTCTTTCCTCTACTATTGTTTGAAGTTGTGTATTTGCAGAGGTTTGGGTGGGTTTTTTCCTATTTTCTTAATTTCACAGTAAGCAAAGAGCATTATGTAAAGGATCACTAAATAACCAGTGTCTTTCACTCTGGAAATTCCAGTCAACTTTCGCCACTAAATATTATATGAGTGTTTCCATAAGCATATTTAATGCATAGGATATGTAGACTGATAAAAAATCTAAACCATTCAGATGTGGATTTATATGTTTCTAATTAATTTACATATAAAATTGGATTTATCAGTCCAGTTCCATGCTATTGCAGGCAGTCTCCTTAGGTAGTTTCTTAATATCACAAAGAAAGTTTCCATACCTATAAAATAAATCCAGGTTCTTAAAATTGCCCACTCAAAATATCCCCATTATTGAAATGCAAGAGGGGAAGAAGAAAAAGTTAGGGAAGAAGGGAAAGCCAAAGAAAAACAACTGAAAGAAAATACTGTTTTTCCTTTTTGGTGGGGAAAAAAAAAAATACAAAAAGTAGTCTAATCTTAGTGGAGAAAGTTTTCTGGAAGTTTAAAGTTCTACTTAAAATCAAAATGTAAAGGATGGTAGGATTCTGAGGAGTCCAGACAGGTATTTCTCTCAAGCAACAATTAATGACTGTTTGCATTTCCCTTAGTCACAATGTCCAGAAAGATTTTACCTTAAAAAGACCACAGCAACCATCTTAAGAACAGACTGTCTTTGCTACAGAGATCTGCTGCTCAGGTACCATTAGTACTACATCTATTTATCTTGGCACGTGCCCATTCAGAAGTCAAATGTAGTCATTCCTGCTCCATGTGGTCAAAGATAAGAAAAGGATAAAAGCAAACTCTCATATAATACCTTTGTCCTTGCCAAGTGGCTGCAAGTTTGAGGTGCTTCAGACCTCTCTCCCCCTGTGAAGTGAAATCAGAGCTCAAGAGACAGGATAACAATCATGTAGGTAGCAAACACACACAAGCTGATTCCTTCACAGTGCTCCCATACCGCACACAGGCAGCCTGTTGCAAATCCCCCAAGCAATGTACTTCTGACAGCAACCTACCTTGGAGCCATGTCCTTCAGGGCATTATAACACAGAAAGTTGGTAGCAGCTGTTTACATTAATTCCACGTGGCCCTTGTCTGCTCATACCTGATCCTGTACCACTTCTTACCAGTGATAGGACAATTGCACCAGGGCCACACAATGAACCGCACCAGGACCCTGACCCAAGTTACACACAAGTATTTTCAGCCAGGTTATTTTTTAGACAAATCAGTCTTCTGATCCTACCCATGACTCCGCCTCACATGTAGCTGTAGCAACACAACTCACAGGGGCATGTGAGGAGGCTGAAAGAGGGACCAACACAGGAAGACTGAAAACAAGAGTTACCTAGGACATCCCCATCGCCAAAGCAAGCAACTTGGCAAGTAATTTGTTTAAAAACAAATTCAAAATCAAACACAGATTTAACAAATCTGACTTCCTGAACTCTAAGCCTTCTCTTCCATCAAGCCCTGCTCCCTAGAAATCCATAAGCCTAAACTTAATAAGCCATATTTTGAAGACTTTTCTTTCACTTGCAGTGATGGTTAAGTAACCACCCTCACATCATCTCTCTCTCTCAAGCACACATAGCCATCCCAGTATAACCATGCCAGGCAGGGGCAAATATTGCTAACTGGTTGGGGTGACTAATTCATGTTTGAAATATTACGTTGCCAGATTATTCTGTTGCTTCCACTTCTGTCTCAAGCAAGAACTCAGAAACTGATGAAAACACACAGAGAGATGAACAGCAAGCAAAAATAAATGGACAAAAATTAAAAAGAAAATGGACAAACAATAAACACGTGTGAGCCTTAAATTAAAATGGGTTAATTTCCAGGTCTTGTTGAGGTTTATTCTTGGACGATGTGTTTTCCTGAACCAATCTTTTCATTTTCAGGAAGGTCTTTAATAGTCTTCCCTTGAGTTATTTTGTACATTCCAGCTTCTTCACACTGCCAACTGTTCAAACCTATTTGCAATGATTCATTTTTCTTTCTAGGCTGAAGAATGTGATGACAGTCAGTGCAAGAAAGCTGTATAATAGTTAATGTTGTGCAAGCACTGGAATAATGAAAAAACTGTTCAGAGTAAACACAGTTGTCTCTCAGAAATGTATTTATCCAGTCACTAGGCTCTATAGGCTTATGTGGACTACTGGAATTACAGAATACTAAATCTGCAAAATGTTGATTTAACTCTGTTGACAAAGTAAAAAGTGAAGCTGAATCAGATGGGCAGTCTCTTATGAATAGCCCATTCCCTATAGAGAATCTGGAAGATCTTAGCTATCACATACAGCTTTGTAAACCATTAAGGAGACAGAACATTGCCTGTTCACAATTAAATCAACAGCAAAACTTTGCTGGCATAAGAATTGGCACCAACATAAAACAAGAGCAGATCTGAAACACATGCCCAGGCCTTAACAAGATACCTTGACAGAATGGTTCACCTGCAACTGCTTCACTAGCAGTATTTCCCTCCTAAAAAACAAAGCGAATTTTTAAAATAATGTAGTTGCAAAAAGGAAAACCATAAATTTTACATCCTAAAAACTCTCTTTTCTTCCCACGCACTTTGAGTGGATTTTTTCCTCTGTCTCATTTCTAAGTCAAACTCCTAGCAGCTGTTTGTTGAAGACTTCAGTGGTGATTTTGGCTCATTGATTGCAGCTTATTTCTTTCAAAATAATAGATGAAAGATAGACAATAAGAAAGATTTCTTCAGTTTCCAGCACAGTGGATGAGTAATTCCAAAGGTATCAAGAATCTCTTCTGTTTTCATTATTGCTCTCCCCAGCTTTATTTTGAGGATACAACAAAGAGCTAACTTAAGAGATATCAACAAAGCTATGCCACACAGAAGGATCTCCTTTGCAAGAGGAGCTGTCACATATAAAAGCGAATTGCACATTATTCTTTTGCAATCGAGATTCCTGAATCCATTTCAATAGTTTAACAAGATTTTAAAAAGATATACAAAATGAGATAAAAGCCAAACAACTCCCCCCATCATTTAATCAAATGTTTACACACTCTAAAAGATAACTTAGTTTGCTGCTGACTGACATGCAGAGGGTGTATAAATAGCCACACACACAGGCTTTACTCACTTTAAGACTTTGATTTAAAACTCAGAGATGATTCCAGAAAAAACACCAAACTACAACTTGCCACAAGTAAAGTCACAGTGCATTCACTACATCAATGGTAACATCAGAGACTGTTCACAGTGAATCTCTGTGATATATGAAAATGCCAAGCCTATATAGAGTTTATATTCCAGAGATCTGGATTCAGTTTTGAATGCATAGTTGAAAGTTGCTAATCTTGCTTACATTTGCAAACACTTGATAGAACTGCTGGCTTTACTAGATGTTGTTACTTATTTAATCAACACCAGAGACCCAAGAAAATTTGCAGATAAATCAACAAGAACATTCTTGTTATTCTGGCATGCTTTCCATTAGCTCTTAGAAAAGAGTTTTCCATTCTTGCATGTCTAGGAATAAAAGTTCCATCAATCAAAATCATTCATCAGTTTTGTAATGCCCCTCTGCCTGACCTTCATTGCCTCATGCAACAAGCAACGTGCTGAGTCTTCCTCTATGAAGAACATATCTTGGTAACCTATTCATCTAATCCATCAAACAGAAAAGGAGTAATTGTGTTGGTCAAATTAACGCAAAAGGTATGCTCTGGTAACTAACTGAACCCCAGGATCCACATCACCTTAAAACTCTTACCTTCTAGCACACAACAGGCACTATGGTAGTAACCAGACAAGCAGGAGCTGACAACTGCATTTAAACATATTGGGCCTGATCAGCTCTAGGCCAATGCTATAATAAGAAAAGTCCAAGCAATAATTATTTTTAAATTACATGCCTTAGATGCTGCTTATGATCCAGCTTCTCAAGAACATCTACAGTAATATTCTCCTTTAGAATAGGCAATATAAGGTTTATTTTACACTAGCTTAACAGCATCTGAAAACTTGGAGTCAGGTAGGATATAAAAGCAAAATTGAAATGGATTGAGTGACTTCAGGAAAGTGGGGAGCATTTATTCACATTGCAAAACTACTGCTGAAAAGAGGTTGACTTTAGCTTTTGATGTGACCATAATAGAGAAACTACTCTGATCTGAGCTTTAATTATACATTAATAGCATCTAAAAGAGATTCTCTGATGGAACTAATCCTTTCACGCCTTGACCCATATATTTTTCCTTAACCAGCAGTAGATATTCAATCTACTATTCAATCAAGAGTTCAAGACTCTTAAATATTACTCTGGTCCAGATCTGCACCATAAATCCCTGAGACAACTTTTTTAATTAAGACAGCCTGAAATGACCTGTTTTTCAATGTCCATGATCTGATACACCTGTTTGGTTTAACTTATTATTCTAGTCATGGAGCTTGTTAAAATTAGGTGGCATATCAGAATCTAAATTATACATTAGGACAAACCCTGGAATTGTATAGCCTTGCCTCTTTCTCACACTTCTTGACCTCATTTTTCCTAAACCCAGCCTAACCAAAGATCTCTCTCTTTTAATCTTTTCAGAGATTTTTGTATTAGCAGCATGAAACTATTGAAAAATCTGTCAGGAGATAAGTAGAGGCTACCGTAGATACAGAGGTAGTGGCAAGAACTGAAAATAAGAACTCAGAAGCAACTGGTTTGAGTTTTGAGACTGACAAAAAAGATTCACCCCTTCTGTATTTATTCTGAAGGAGTGCAGATTGCTTTGTATTTGAGAAGGAATATTAATTTCTTTGCTCCCCATTAATTTCTTTGTTCCCAGTTAAGTTCCACCAACTTAATTTACTCTGCAGGTCTTTCCCAAAAAACTTGCAATTATATTAAGGAAGAATAGAATTAGGAGAAGTAGATTATATTTTACCATATATCACTCTACAGTCATTCAGGTACACCAGTGTGTTTTAGTGACTTTAGAAATTCAGCAACATCTATGGAGAGCTGGCCATCTAACAACCCATATCAGGGAAAACAATTTCATGCTTTGTTCTTCTAAAAACTTTATTTCATGAATGTTGCTTTTCTCTGTTAATTTTACATGTGTTTTTCTACTCTGCTAGATCCTTCATACACACCAAAACGTAACAATATGGCTTTGCATTAGATAGACTCTGAGGCACTGCACCAGAAACCGTTAGCTGTTTCAAAATATGATCTCATTCTGCTTTTTCCTTATTGCTTAACCAGTTCTGCATCTCACAGCATCTCTCCCACTTTAAATGAAAAAAAGACTCTTGTGAGGAGCTTTGTCACAGGCTTTTTGAAACATGATCTCTAAATAAAAAATCACTGCAAAGACGTAGACTATGCTAAAACTAAACAGAATGGGATCAGCAGACCAACTGCCTAGGCGTGACTCATTTGCTGCCACACATGTAATCTATGCCTTGAGAAAGGCATAAAGACAGAGATCAAGAAGCCTTTGATAAAATGGGGGCTGTAATTTAATGACAGTACCAAGTGAGAAACAGCTTCACCACTCTGAAAAGGAATTGTTTGGGCAAATCAGTTGCTGACTTCCAGCAGACCCTCCTTGTCTAAGTCATTAAGACTCTCCCTCCTACCACTATTAGTCATGCTGAGTATTAATATTATTCATTATTACTCATGGTTTATTCTTCAAATAACCTCATTAATTTCAGTGAGACATTTTAAGTAGGAGGTAGTAGATAATCTATGCATTTATATATCTACACGTCTAATTAAAGTCTGTCCAATCAGAAGACTGAGTTTCCCTTGCTGAACTTCCCTTCAGTTCCCTAAGCTGATCCTTAAAACTCTGGATCCAGGACTGAAATTATTTGTGGCTGCTACTGAAGACATGAGAAGGTAAGCTTTCAAAAGTACCTGTGGCAGAATCGGTCTTCACAGCAATTTTCATAAGGATACTGCAAAGTTATACCAGTTTTTCACATCCAGGCTCTGCCTGGAAAGGGGTAGGGTCCTGTCCCTCAGCACTCCCAAACAGCACACTAGTAACAACGTTAGCAAGCAGATACAGAAGAAAACACACACAGTTTGATACCTCACAGACCACTCTTTCTTTTATTCCGGCTCTTTCGTGGGTCTTCCTTCCTTCCTCCAAATCTAAGGAGAAGAGCAAGCCAGTTAACCATTCATTATAAGATCAAACTGTATTTTATCCCCCTCTGTAGGCACCTTGCAATAAGACCATCTCAGAGAGAAGGGCATCTTCTGAAAGAAGGGCCTATGAGAACACTTCTAATCATCCAGGTTGTAAATAACTTCAGTGTTTTTGCTTTTTATTTTTTTAAAGAGTTAGTTTTCTTAATTATTTCAGTACATTTCAAAACTTCATGTGTTACAATATTAATTCTTTAATTATATTTTTAAAAGAGAAAAATTATTGTGATAACTCTGTACAGAAATAATTTGAGGCAGCAGTACTACCGGCAGCAGAAGACTGGAAGGGAATGCCGACTGAAAACATGACAATGAGTCAGAAAAGCATGACTGATGTCTACTCCCTGATAATTTCCTTCAAATGTTTAAAGGAATTCCCGCTATGGGTGAGAATTACAACTTTTTACTCTGTTCCCATGTCTTCCCCTCACTCCCCTCC
>JAOXNG010000012.1:40987205-40998502 GCA_028566535.1 Scolopax minor
CCTGTGACTGCAGGGGGGTTGGACTAGATGACCTTTGAAGGTCCCTTCCGGCCCAGATGATTCTATGATTCTATGAAGATCATGCAAAACCACGGGCAAAAGGAGACACTGACACTGATACTGATGAGATTACCTTAGGCATCTGTTGAAGGGTGGTGAACACTTTGGTGTTTGGTGTGTTGTCAGATCAACTCATTAATATAAACTTGATTCAGATGAGGTGCTGGCACATGCTTTTGTTTTAGCCCAAACACAGAATTGACTTTGGTTTTATATTTTTACAGTATCTGCGGGAAGATGGGCGATACCTGATACAGCATCGTTACAATGGCACAGTCAGACGATATCTGATCTGGTATAAAGCCTACCAGGCTGAAGTTACTTTCTCCACCTTTTTGAAAAATTAAACCTTGCAGAGCAAGCACAACACATTGATCTCAAACTTAGAGCCCTGTGACTGAATTTGCTGTCTGTTGGAATCAAAGTCTAGTAAAGACAGACTCTATTTTAATAGACTTTGATTAAAAAAACACACAAAACAAACCCAAGCAACAAACCACCAACCCAATAATCCAGTTTACCCTTGTCAGAGAAACCATATCAGATGCATGTTTAGACATAAAAGGACATAAACCAAGATAAAACGGCTTTACCAACAAAAGACCACAAGGAGTTGGATTACACCATTGAGAGTCCTTGGGGACTCCAGAGGTTTTCCTCTGGGTCTTTTGTGTCTTAAATTAAGCAAAGCACTGACACTGAGTTTTCACTAGATGAATCATGTGGCAATGTTTGCAGAGTAATTTTGGTTTCCCTTTTATGTTTCTCATGTCTTTCATATAACCATTTGGATTTGTCCATTTTGTCATTGTACTATCCTGGGGGGCAGAAGATGTTTTAGGTCATTAAGGACACAATTCAGAGTTTTCGCCAGGTGTTATTCACATATTTTGGTTGCAGAACTAAACAAGTCTAGTGTTCTGTTGTCATCCTTCATTCAGCCCCAACAATGCACAGAAACCTCTGACTTGGGTTTAGCTATATTCTTGCTATTTCCAGCTAGCAATGACACTCAAGAAGTTAAAACTTGTTTTTATTTTCCCCGCTTGAGTTAGCAACCTGCTCACTTTGCAGTAAAGCTCCTGCTAACCTGCTGGAATGCTAACAGTCCTTCAGCTTCCCTACAGTCCTCCTGTTCCCGTGACTTTTCCCATGTGTCAACACTAAGCATGTTTTCCAGCAGCTTGTTACCAAAGTCTCCCAGAACAAACCTGGTCTCTGAGGGGCCAGGAAGCATGGGACAAGTCTCACAGAACCAAAGAGGTCCCTTGCAGCACCAGAGAGAAGCAAATTGTTTGTCTGAGTTTTTTAGTGTGAAGGCTCATATATAAGCATAGTTCAGCCCAGTGCCCAGATTCAGGTCACAACTGCCCAGGTTAACTCCACTATTGGACCTAACCCTAATCTCCTTAAACAGGGAGAATGTTCACATATAAATGAAAAAATATTGTTTATAGACATTATCTAGAATCTGGAAAAGGGCTTTCAATTAGTCTTACCAGTAAATTACTTCTGCTTAAGGATGCACTTAAAGATGCATTGTCAAAAGCGCATTCAAAGGGCTATTTCTTTTCAGCCCGCACTGAAACAAAAATACAGTCTGCATGAAGTGCTGTTGCCTAAAGGGATTAAAAAGCAGTGAAAAGTCAGTGAAGCCAAGATGTTTTAGCCTTCCTCTTGTTTTTCAGTATCAGTATAGAGATGAGTTCACTCTCTTACTGGCTACTGTTCTGATCACCGGCATTTGATAGAAAAATTTCTGTTTAATAAAAGAGAAAACTCTGTGAATTAAATGAAAATGAAATTGTGTTGGAAGGGTGCTATTTCACTAACTCTTGTTTTAGCTAACAACTAAAGTTACTAGCATTGCAAATATATTATTCATGTAAGTATACTGAGTACTGCTCGGTTTTCTTTCCTCTTCCTCTTCCCTCCCCACCCATTTATTTGCTTCCTGCTTTTCCTCACACTTTTTGTATTACCAGTTCACCATTTTAAGAAATAATCTTAAAATATTTTAGATTGCCCTCATAATAACTTTTCTTCTTTTACAAGGAGCTTTCCTAATTAATATCATTATTTCTACAGTGAGCTACTGTCTTCTCTTATTTTGCATAGGGATCTCATATAGGAATGAAGCCAGTCTGGTGGAATTACATCAAGGGCTACACCAAGATATAATACTGTAATAGCAATTTATGTTTTTTTCTGCTAATGGAGTGGCTACACACAACTGAAAGCAATCCACGTGTACCCACAACGATTCAGAGACGCTTTTAATGATTAGTTCAAAATGCCACAGAAGGAAAATGAAATTAAATGCTTTTTATAGTAGATGGACTGTAGCTTAGCTAAAACCATTGTAAGAAGAACAAACAAGAAATGGGAATTATTGGCACTAGGCTACCTTGAAACCAAGGAAGGGCTAGAGAACACAGTGGAGGCATGAGACAGCACACAACATACAGCTTCATCTCTTTTTTTCCCCTGTATCAGTAACATCAAATCCTCTTCTCTCACTGTTATGTTTTTCCTGCCACCCTATTTTTGTTAATGATGAATGAATTTTAAAGCAGCTTCACACAAGCAACATGCTTATAATTCCCAGCCTGTAACAAAATATTTTAGGATTCATGGAGGGAGGGAAATACTAAGAAAATAAAATTCCAAGGTCTTTTCCTTCACTTGCCCAGAATCCTGAGTTAAGAATGTCTCTTAGCTAGGATTTGACAAATTATTTAAGTACAAAGTGATTTAAACCGTTAAAAAGGAAATACCACCATTGATGTCCAAGGCAAGATTATGGCATTTAACACCACTGCTCTGTGGCAAAGAATGTTTCTGAGGAAATAAAAAAACACGCAATGAAAAATTAAATGGTATAGCAAAGTATTTACATAACTTCAAGCATATCATTGAGGTTCTTTATATATTCAGGAGAGAGATATATGCTTCTCCAGAGATGGGTGATTTAGACGTTAAGGAAAATTACTCCTTCAGTCATTCACAGGGGTCCCAACTACAACTAAGCTCTTTAGTCTTTTACCTAAAGTTAGGTGAGCTGAAGTACACTTTTAGTAAATACAGCGATGCACAGACTGACAAGAGTTAGGCTCTGTTCCTGGTTTTTACACCAAGTTCCCAGGTGATATGAGTTTGAATGTAGCCTGTGCTTCAGTTTCACCTATTCGTTAAGGGAAGATGTTGCTTTCCCGTCCTACACCTTGACAGGTGTAGCTATTAACCTATTACAATCATAAGACTTGTATTGGTACCTAGGAAAAACTGCTCCAGGGAGCATAGGAGAAGGACAAATGAGCCATCCCTTGCAAAAAAATGGATATATTTGCTAATCAGTTTGTAATTACTCTGCTTCCTGTGTTTCCCCATCTGTTTCAGGATGGATCCCTTTCTGTGGAAATTCTCTATTTGCATGAAAGTCTTTGTACGGAGTGCTTGAGAGAAACACCATCAGGCTGTTACTGGATGATCAAAAGTATATCTATAGCCAGAATTCTACAAAAGCACATACAAGTATATCAAAGCTCTCTAAGGATATTAGGATGTATTATTTGTAAAATAATTAAGCTACATGTAACAAATGCACACAGATGAAGAGCCAAGCCCAGCTTAGAAGAAATTTCAGTCCAAATGAAGTGTTCCTCTCTTTAGCATACAGAGAGAACTGAAGTACAAGATAAGTGACTTGCCCAAAACCAAGAAATCTCTGAGATCAAGAAAGTGAACCCAGACCACTCAAATGGTCCTTATTGAGTGTTATAACCACAAACCTCTCCTCCCTCCCTATCTTGTTGCTCAGTCTAGTTTATCTTCTGGGTTTTTTTTTTTCAAATTTAGTCCTTCCCTCTCTTTTACAAGAAGTCATTATTAAGAAACGGTAAGGCGTAAGAATGTTTCTCTTCTGCTGATTTTACTCCTGTTCTCAACAAACCATACGTACATGATTACCTACTTAATTACATTCCATACCATAAAAGATGTATCTTCAATCCTTTTTCTCTGGTTTTAAACTAATGTGATCGGATTCCACTGTAAGAAACCAGTGGAAGATCATTTTTATTTGAAGCTTGGTTTGTGTACAGTGTCAGAGGGTGTAGTGGTCCCTGTGCAGAACCTTGCATATCTGCTTCGTTACTCCCCCTTCTACTTCTCCCCCCTAAAAATATTCTTGGTAACTGATGCTATTTGGTTTCTCTGTTAGTAGAGTCAAACAGACAAGCTGACAATTAGATTGAATAGAATTACTTTCTGTTTACGCTAGATAAACTAGCCAGTGTTAACAACAGGTGGCCACAGTACCTGTAGATGGGGAAGCACTTGTGCTGGAGCACAACCCTGAGAAGCTGTGCTAAACACCATTTTTTCAAACATGTGGCCTAAGCAGGAGCTGGCATGGTCAAACTGGCATTAGCTGAATGTGACTACCCTCGGCAGCAGCAGGATATGGCTGTTCATCTGTGCTAGTTACACTGCCGCAACAACATGTGAGAACGGTCTTACCAGCTCAGACCTAAGTCCACTGAGTCCCCCCTCCAATATTGGCAGGTTACCTAAGACAGCACATAAGCCTCACAGAACAGCCACCCTTTCTCCAGCAATAGGCAGTTCAGGGGCTCTCTGAGCCAGAGGGGGTATCTTTGGATTTAAGTAAAGTGCCATTTGCAGGTAGAGGTAATGCACCACCTCTATTTGAATGCAAACTAAACAATTTGGGGATGCAAGCTGAGAAAAGGGCAAGCTATTGTGGTAAAAATCTAGTAGTATCATATATAGGTTCTCTCAGACAGCGTCGAGATGCTAACTTAGATGTGCTGTTTTGTAAAAATGCAGATGGACAGGCTCACCAGAATGAGAACACTTACAGGATAGGCGAAGTAAGTGAGGTAGAGATCTTATCTGTCCATCTGGTTATTTGAAGGCAACTAATGAATTTCAGTCTCCTAATCTGTCTACCTAGGCATTTGTAACACATTGACATTGATGGTATCTGACTGCGATTCAGGGAATTCACAAGCTACGGTGCAGGTGTTACGAGCCTGGCATTTTCCTTGCTCAACACATCTTTTCCTCACTCCACTTTAGATCCCACTACCACTGGGCACAGTTCAGCTTTCACAAGGAGCTGCCTCAGGTCGGTCCCCAGCAAGTCCACGGAGCTGGGGACCGATTAAGGCTCAGCTCCCCACCTTGTGCCACCTGCTATCAGTTTATGCTCAGAGTAGCATGAGTCTTGTCTCCCTAACACTTTGGTGACACTTGTGTAGCTTGCCATAACAATAAAGCCTCATTTTAACTGAGCTGAAATCGCACTAACAAGATGTGGTGGAAGAAGTTAACAGTATCTATAGCAATGAGTCTTTGAAAGGAAAGACAGAGAGAGGAAGAAATTCACTCTTCAAAATTCTACATCACACCTAATCGCATGAAAATGTTAACTAGTACCTCTTGCAGGGGTACAGCTGTGATCCTAATGACATGCGCTGTGTGAGTACAAATTCAACACGGGATAAAACAAAATCAGGTCTATGGAACAAGAATGAACAAAAGTAAGTAGAAAAGAAAGACTATAAGCATTGACAAAGCTAGCCGTGGACCACCAGCCTTAAGGACTGTCATTCCAATATTTAGATAGCTTAAATTTGAAACCTACTCCTCCATGAAGACATGCCAGGGCTTGTAGATGTACTAATTAAATATGTTAGGTGAGGGTTTCTGATATGATAATCGACAACAAAACGGCAGCTTTAGCATTTAAACCATCTTAATGAGGTGTTAGAACCAAAGCCCTTTGAGGTGAATGGGGAAAGTTTATACACACTGCTATTGTTCCAGCCTGTCTGGCTCTCCTGTCGAAACAACAGTGCATTTTACTTGTGATTATCTTAACAGCCAGGTGGATAAGCTGAATTCCTGGACCGTTTTTTTGGTTTTTTTTGTTTTCTTTACAGCTTCTTAATTTTCAATGCTAGGAAACGTAAAGACAATAAAAAAAATAGTCTGACAGTGGAGATAAAGGGAGAGAGAAAGATCACCTTAGATCACCAATTTATGCGCCTTTGGTTTTGCCTAAAAGGTATTTGAAGCTCCAGTCTATTTAGACACTGGGGGAGTAAATGGACAGTGTGTTTTTAATAGCTCCTCATTACCTTTCATTTGTACAGAACAAAACGCTTTCTTTTAAGAAAGATGGCCTATCAGGCGCTCATCAGCGTGATTAACCAGCTCTTATTTGCCCAGGACTTTGAAGACAGAAGAGGCTGTAGAAAAGCTGTGGGTTATTACTGCCAACGTGAAACTCCCTGAATTCCACTTCCTCACTAAGCCAATATGGCAAACAACTGACACCAAACAAACAACTGAAGACATAAGTACATCGCTTCATTCCCCTCAAAGAAATATTAACTTCAAAGCCAAGTTAGGGCCATTTAAATGCAAGTAGCTCTAAAAGGAGCAGGAGGCTGAGCAGGAAGCAATGGTACAGTCACACACCAAAGGAGTGCTGTATACAAGCATCAACCAAGACGCTGGGTTCAAGTTGTTTTTCCACTAGCAGCACTGAAAGCAGACTTACCTTCTCATGCAGTTCCACAGTGATAAAACAAGGAAAATTTCAGAGGAATAAAGACTCCTCTTTTTTCCCATGAGAATATCTCATCCTATTGTGAAAGGCAAATACCAGCCCCGTTTAAAACTGCTGTCACTGTTCTCCAGGTGTTCTCCTGCACTACTTTTGTAGCCAAAGGCCAGCATCTCCACCCAAAGACTTTTAACTGTCTAGCAAATTTGGGGCTCCACTTGAAGTCCACAGAAGATTCTGAATAACTTCATTTGCAGCCTAAGTACAACTGGTAGTTGATCTTCCTTTGAGTTTTCTATTACTCTCTTTGTTGTACAATTTGCCATCAAACAAACACAAAGGACAATTCTGGCGTATGGCTAGCCCTCACAGAGAAATAAATGCTTTGACGTTAGACATAAGTTATGTTCAGCATCAGTAAAAAATATTTACTGGTGTCTTTTGCTCAGCCGTTATGCAGATGTCAGACCATGGAAAGTATTAAGTGTATCTCCCGAATAATTATTCCCTTTATGTGTGCTATTCTTGAGATTTATTTTTTGTTTGGTTTTGGTTTTAAATGAATTGATAAGCAATTGAGAAGCAAGCAGTTGAGTACTAAAAAAGGGTTTAAGTGATGTCCTTAGAAAGGAAGAAAAGGAGCTCATACTGATTTATATAGACCACTGAAGGCCTCATTAAAGGACCTCTGCTTGTTTTGTGCAAGCAAGAGACCAGGTGATTCATAGGCTTACCCATATCCTTTACAAATTTCTCTTGGAGGAAGCTTTTGTTAAACCCTTTGGTCCTTATGTTTAATATTATGAAACAAGATCCCTGTACCTATACATGGTCCAACTGAAGTCATCAAGGCTGTACTTAACCCTGTGTGAGATACAGACAACTGTATTAGCTGTGGCTAAATTCCTCAGAAAAGCCTCCAGTGGAATTGGAATATTGGTTAATTCCTGAAAACAGCATAATTAATTTTCAGGCTCTAATAAAAATACTAATACTAATATTCATACTACTAACCAGAGCTGCAAAACTATTTGCATAGGTTTGGTACAAATATGATTGTACTATGCCTGACTTGCCAGACATAAAGTGGGAGAGATTAGGCTCATTATCATTTTGTAAACAGATATATTTATTATGACAAGCATGAAAAAAAAAATAACTGATGTAATATAGACAGTGAGTAGTTTTACACTTGCTAATGACAATTATATACCTTTGGTTGAGGAGAGAAGGTATTTCAAAAGCATTTCCCTCCTTAATTTTCCTCCCTGATAAGAGTGTCAGTTTGCTGGGCTGCAGCCACAACCCCACCAAAGAAACAGGTTGAACGCAAGAATGCCAGTCAGAGACAGAACACTTCAAGTCTGCCTTCCCAAAAGGAAAACGTCTAGTGAGAGCTGGTGAAGGCACCTGGGTGCTTACCTCCTAGAGGAACTTCTTGTGATTGACTGGAAGGAGAGGCAGAAGGGGTTTTGTTGTATACCCTTGCTGCCAGGCAGGACACTGGGGCTCCAGTCTCAGTTGCTGCTAACAGCAGCTCTTCCAGAAGAAGGTTTTTGCTGGAGAAAGTGTGCACAGCTAAGCGTGTATTGCATCCCAGCTGTGAGGTTTGACAGGCCCTTGGAAGGACAAATCCACCTCCTTTCACCTTCACTTCCTATGTCCTCCTTTCTTGTGGTTTTCCAGACCTCTAAGGCAAAGAAAAAGCTATCACAAAGTCAACTAGATAGCCATCTAACTAGCCCAGGCAATCTGAGAAGACTTCAGAAGCTGAGATTTGAGAAAATCAAAAAAAAAGAAAGGAAAGCTGTTTTCTTCAACTCTACAGATTACTTTTTTCTTTTTTTTTTTTTTTTTGACTAAGTTTGAAGAGCAGGGAAGAAAGATGAAAGATTTTTGCTTGTTGGTTTCAATGTGACAAAATACCCCCTTGTTTTTCTCCCTATTACTAGGAGAAAATGAGTGATTATACTGACACTCATTATACTCATTATACTGACACCAGAGACAATATTTTTGGTCTACTGATTTATAGCTTCCATGTTTTCTTATTCGCAGCCCCTCACTTCTAAAAAGGTCTAGCTGAGGATGTCGCTCTGGCCCTTTACGTCACACATCTAGTTGGGGGTGTGTGAGACCCAGGTGTGCAGCTAGCAGGCCCAAGACCTGAAGGAAAACTGTACCTGCTTCTGTTCCCACTTACCTGTACATCCATTAGTTGAGGATGTTCAGTCAAGAGGAATATGCTAATCTAAGGAAAACATGTATTTTAACACCATTATGGAAGCCAGTGTTGATGCTATCAGAAGAGGCAGGAGCAGTGACTAATTTTCAGGCTGACAAAAAGCCCAAAATCGAGGTGTCAACCACCCAGCTACCGCCAAAGAGGGCTTCTGGGGGTTGCTGGTGAGGTGAAGAGGGAGAACGTGGGAGTTTGTTCAGTTTTGACAAAGGTGGGCTCAAATTACGCTGGAAATCGTGACTCAGATGTTTTCGTAGCCCCAGCTTGCATTACTCCCAGGAAACTCTCTGATGCCAAAGTCACAGTTTAGTTACATCAGTGACTCAGAAGTGTGAAGATTCATATTTTAGCACTTGGCAAGCAGAGGCAGCATTAAACCATTTAAAAATGAGTGCTGATGAAAACGAAGAACTTATGAGTGCTGCTGACCATGGATGTGCATTAGGATCCTAAATTGAGATGAATGGTTTAATTGTTCTCTGTCACTTATTTTGGTCAATGGTTTGGGAAAATGAGCGTATTGCTATAAGAAAGATATTTGTTTAAATCATGTCAGGAGAACCTAAATCAATTTTCACTTTGCCTTATGTGCTTCTGAAAACTGAAAGAGAAATCTTATCTGTGAACACTCCTGTACCCTGGACTGCCTTTCTCGGGCTTATAAAAAGCTCCTAGTTTTCCTTAAATGGTGCCAAAGATAATATTCTCTATCATCTTTTTTTCGAAGAACCTTTTGAAGCAGCAACAGTCCTTTCCATAGCAGGCAACAAAATGAGGCCTGCCCTGATTGCCTTTCAAAATGAAAACATAACAGTCATTTCTATTATCAGATTTGCCAAACCTTGCAATTTTATAATAGGTCTAGTATTATTGTCTGATTTTAAAAGTTATTTGTTAAGTACTGATTTTTCAAGTCTTGCGATTAAATGGAGATTTTGGTCCTCTTTACTCTTGTCAATGGCATAGCTTTTCTACCTTTTGTGAGGATAGAATGAAAAGGTGAATGTGAAAGGCTTAAAAAAAATCCCAAGGAAAATACTCCTCCTAGGTTTGTAAATATGTGTCTGTGTTTATGTGTATGTGTGTGTGTAGGTAAGTATGTCTGCTTATGCAAGTGCAAAATGTTGTGATTTTTAACTCAATGTTTTCCTTTGTCTGTTATTTTGGAGCCAGTGTATAAAAGCATTGAATAGCAATCAAAAATGTTTTAACTATTTCTTCAGTGGCTCCTTTTAGTGTGACCTAAGTTAAAGCAATCTTCATTTACGCAGAACTATCTATCCATTTACTTGCTGTCTTGAGATAGGTGAAGCATGATCATAAGACTCATCTTTTTGACCTGAGGCATTAAGATCTAACGCATTTCATTAACTGAGAGAATGTAGCACAGAGTGGCGTATGGCGTTTTAGCTGGGATGATTTATGGTGACGCACTCCAAAGGAGCAAAGAGAGCGTCAAGTTTCCCTGAGACTATTGTAGCTTTTCTGAATTGGGCATAGGAAGCTGAATGGAATAAACTCGTCTCCAATGTACAGTGACAGAGGCAAAAAGAATTCACAATAAAGATGGTGACACTGAAAGAGCAGTGGACCCACTTGTTCCATTGCTGGCTGTGGTTGAGTGAGGGATGAAAAAAGAACCAAAAATGCATTTCTTTAAAATGTGAGGCATTTCCATTAGGCCCTCCTAATACTGCAGGTCCCATTAGACATTAAAATCTCTGTACAAGAAAAACACTGGCAGCTTGTTCAGAGACACCCAGCATTGTGTTTTGCTTTAGTTTTGGCAAGACAAGATGCACCAAGATCAATGAAGAAGCAAGTGCAATGTGCAAGATCCCACTTTGCTGCTGTTATTTCCTGCACTCAGCCTGCTTTCTAGTTTTCACTGTGCTGTGTGGCACCACAAGTGAAGAGACAAACCAGCAGTGTAAAATAAGCTGCAGTCTCACAGGCAAGGATATATACTGACTTTTCCTTCCGGAGCTCCCTTTCTGACATGCAGGGAGGTCTGAATGGCCCTTGCCTGAGAAACAGGCCAGAGGGGCCATGTCTGCTGACAGGTACTTGGGTACTGGGGCAGTGCAGCCACCGAGTGAGCATCTGGGTGTCAAGGTTTTGTGAGCAAACAAATCTTCCCTCATCAAACAGGGACTGGGAGGTGGAGCAAAGGCTGAGACCTGGCAAGGCTGTAGCATGTGTGTTTGCCCAGTGGCATTGGTGGAGCAGACTGACCCTGCTGCTGCCTCCTTTCTCCCCTGCCCTAGCTGGGGCATGTGGGGAGCTCTCTGGGATGAGTGACTGGGGCTAGGATGACCCCTCTTCCCCAGAAGTGTCCCTGCCTCTGGTGTTGCATCATTCCAGATATACTCCTCTGCCTTGTGTACAATCTCCCCC
>JAOXNG010000012.1:40998536-41009763 GCA_028566535.1 Scolopax minor
CCAGGGCAGAGATGCTTGCCCTGGTCCCTTACTCTCCACTGAGTCGCCATGGGCCCATCTACTTCTGCATGCCTAAGTCTCTGTTTCAGATCCCATGCAGGTCCTCTATTTGTCACAGTGTGAGGCTTTGTGTAGTAACCTCAGTGTAGGCAATGCCCAAAGTTGGGCTGCAGCTGTACAAGGTAGTGGAGACCCTGCGGGGTCTCCAGGGTCTGCTATGACACTGGCCATAGCAGGAGTGTCATTGCTTCCACTGGAGATGATGCTGTGAGCCCAACAGAAGCAGGAGCTATAGTGAGAAAGGTCTGGAAGCCTGTGAGTCCTTGAATTCACAGAAAGAGCATAAAGGAGCAACGGATCCAAGGTCCAGTTTCTCAGATGGGTAAGATGGGCTTGCTACTGGGGATGGCCAAGCAAGGCAGTCCTACGCAGTAGTTTCCAGGGCTGGGGTTGCAAGCCTTAGAGTCAAGGAGGTTATGGTGAGGTTTGCAATGACAGGCTTTTCCCGATACCATGCAGTTTCACAAGACCCTGCCTCCAGCATGAAACTGGTGGAAGATGATCCCACCCACATCCAACCCCACTCCTAATGACATATTGCCACCTTCATGCCACAGTTCACTACCTATCACACATGCCTTATCACTGTTTAGGCGGCTGTACTGCTAAGTAGATCAGTAAAATCATCCTGACTAAAAATAGAAGTGTTTTGTTTGTTTTTCACCTGGATCCTAAAGGAGTGTGGCAGCACAGCAGAGGGATAACAGAAATATGAAGACGGGAACAGGAGGGATAACAGAAATATGAAGATGGGAACAGGCCTGGAAACCAGAAGGGGTTGGAACTTTTAAAGCTGGTTGTGCCACCAAAAATAGCATCCTGTGAAACCACAGCCAGGATCTACACAAAGAGTCTGTATTTGCATCTTTATAAATTTCCATAACATAGGAAAGCCCTTGATGTCAGCTCTGTTATCGGCAATAATGAGTGTTGTGTGCTAGACCCGCACGTGCCACTTCAGAAATGTATGCCTAAGAAGGGAAGTTCTTAATTTGATTATTCAAGCAGGCTTGAGACTGGTTTGCAGTCTCTTGCATCAAGATCCCAAACATCTCCTGTCAGAAAAGATATCCTCACTTATGCCCCTCAGCTACTGCCAACAGGATCAGAAATGCTGTTTTTAATTAAAAATGTTATTTCTAAATACAGTTTGCAGTGTATATTCTTGGCGAGAAGTGCTTCTCACCTTGTGAACTTTCAGACTGCTGTACTGCTGATCAAAAGATTGCAAGCCTTTTTCTGATGTCTTGTCTACACAGGCTAAGCAAATGTGTTTTGGTTTCCACTGAAAATTTTTGCTGGAGTGCTGGCTCAGAGTTGAAAAACCCATGCTGGCAAAAAGCTGGAAAATTAAAAGGCAGAACTCCCAACCTTTTGATTTCATGGCTTATTTCATTTAATATGGGCAGTAACAATCACAAAGGATCTCTCTTGCAAACATGATCTACACTTTATCTATCTTCTGTATTAGAAAACTGCCAGTCACACCCTTCACTCCAAACCCCCTGTATGCTTATAGGAGAAACGTAGTAGCAGATTCATTCATTGTAATCACTCAAAATGGGTCATCACTCAGGTCCCCAGAACAAACTCATTCTCCCTGTTGTATGTGTGAGACTGAATTACAAAAAGGCTGTTTTGTAAAGGAGATCTTTTGCTAAGGTTCCATTGAGGACTTTATTGTACACTTCTAGCAATTAATATTTTCAAGCTCACTCTTGACAGAGGCTTGGACGCAATAACAACTGTTCTGGTTTTCCCTTTTCCTGCATCTTGCAAGTCACTTATACCTGTTACACCTGTGGGTGTGAAATGCTACTACATGACAGCAGTGGTAGGTGATACAGAAAGGTAACTGTTTCACTTACTTGTCATAGGTACAAATAATCATATTTCTTTCAGGACAATAGAGATTCAGACCCAACACACTCTGAACCAAAGCACAGAGATGAGGGTACTTCATTGTACAGCTAGCTTCAAAGTTCTTATTTATGTCCAATCAACAAAAGTCTTTCTCCGTAAATTTCCCACCATTCTGCTATTATAGAGTAATCCCCCAACAGAGAAGCTGCATTGATAAAGTGTAAAATATGGCCATCAGCATTTCTTCCCAAGCCTATATCTTGGCTGTAGAATTAAATCATGCCATCTAATTTGGTGTTTCCCTCCACAAGAAGGGAACCTACTACCACATTACACCTGGGGCAGTTCAGTCCAGCCTCCCTGCCTGCCTTAGGGTGTGAACTCCAGAGAGAAAACTTCTGGGAGGGGGCCTTAATCCCCTTCTTCTGCAGTGATTGTGAACACAAAACTGTTCAACGTGGCCAGCAGCCCTCTGACATCTTCCTCAGCTCACTCTGATGAGATAGGAAGGAAAGATAAATCCTTTCACAACAGACTAGGAAAGGATCACAGAACACTTCAGTTTACCACACTCATAAATTTCAGGGGACAAGTCCTCAGAAGCCCTCACAGTACACACAGTGTCTGTGCATGGTTTTGCACTGTGATTGTTCACCCCCTACAACAGCTTAAGCTCAGATGTTCATCCACATTAATACTACAGCAAATCCATTCCCATACTGACAAGCAGGAAGGCGACAGAGGCAGCACTAGCTACACCATGCCTGCCTAGTCCAGCTCTCCTCTCTAGGGTCAGAGCAGAGATGATTTGCCAGAGGAATGAAAGGTTTATATAGGCAAAGCCTTAGAGAGCTAGCAAAACACAAGTGTAACAGTGTCTTCTTATCCATAAGAAGTCAAATCATCATATTAAAAATGGTTTTAGTGCTTGTGACTTTACTGCAACACTTGTCACTTTTGATTGTTTTCTTGAAGGCCACACTCTCAATTTTCTTCTTGAAGAAACTAAAGGAACAGCTTTCATGTAAAAAATACAAAAAGTATCCCTGTGGTTGCAGGGCAAACCGTGAGAACACAACCCACAGCAGCTCAAAAACCAGAAAGCAAATCACAACAGCACATCGTTGCCTGAAAAAGCCATGCAGTGTTATAACAGTCTCATGACTCTGGGAGGCAAAACTTAGTGGCTTTTGAGTGCTTGGTGCTGGCATTACACTGGTTCCACTGCAATTTTGCTTAACAGTGTGAACTTGCCTGCGGTTCTTACTTCTGAGTGTGTGTGCCACCAGCAACATACAATTCCTGACATTGCCAAGCACCTTTTCCCTTTTCCACAATGCTGCTTTTCTTAGCTTTTCCAGTCAGCTTGTAACTTCAAGCAGACAGTAAGATGCTCGTAAGCACTGCAGACCTTTCCCAAGAGCGGGCTATCAATTTGCATGAAAGTAAAAAAAGCAGAAGGACTCATCAAATTGTCATCGCATCTGTACAGAGCTTAAAAAAAAATACTGGGCTTTTTTTTTCTTTTTTTTTCCCCCCCTTCCTTTTATTTTTCATGGAGGTTTTCCCTGAAGCCTCAGCTCTCATGCACTGTTCAGCTGTTGCTGTGTTTCTTACAGAGGCCCTGTGGATTACTGAGGTTTTTTTCTTGCTGAGCCTCTCTGATACTGCTAAAAAGAGAGAAAGCTTCCAAATGTTACTGCATGCTGCATTATTTCTCTTTTTCTCATCTCTCATGTGTTTTCAGTTATGTGTGTGTTGTTGTTGGTTTTTTTTGAGACTCTTCTAAAAGCTTTTAACTTCTCAAGCATTCAGTCAAGCACAGAGCCGAACATTGTACAGACTCCCATTCTGACAGATCCCAAAGAAAAGGGACAGAGCCATTTGTAGCAAGCAGGAGCCCATGCATGTGGGCATGCACACGGACACACACAGGGCTATGGGAAGCTTTGCAGGAGGAAAGACTGCAGAAAGGACCCACACAGGCTTAAAATTTTTGCAAACATACAATGCCTTTCCTGCAACTTTGGTTTCACAGTTTGTCATTTCCAATATTAGTAAGTGACCAGAAGAAAACAAAACGGCAACTAACATGCTTGAGAAGAGAATATTGGGATTTCTATGCACATATCATAAAGAACTAATCCACATGAATCCCAGCCCTTTTCTATGAGAACAGGCACTGCTGTCCATCAAACGAACTGTGGTGTATGCTTATTGTAGTATCATCATATTTTCCTGCCAGCAGCCTGTCATTTCTTTTTCTTCCTACTTTGCAGACAGCTAGTACAGAACTCTGCAATTCAGAGACTGTCCTAGATTCATCTACTGCTGCACTGTTAAATCACACATTTGATGGAAAAAGACAGTCTAAATGTTCATTTCAGTTATGAAGACTCAAACACAAGATCCAGCTGTTTTCATGCAGCACATTTTGATAGATGATACAGACTTTGCACAAAAAAACCCCAACTCCATCTCCCAGTGCTGCATTTGAGTAGAAACATTTTTAAAAGCATAACTTCTTAATTAAAAAGAAGTGACCCAGAATTTTAAAATATGAAACTTGTCTTGCAAGATCTGGGAAGTGTCTGTCCTTCTTCTGCAGTCCAAGGATGAAGCATATGTTCCTAACTTCTTTTGTTGTTTGTAGTAGTTTAAGGCCTCATCAAAACAGCAGCTTTCATGGAGCAGCTCACCCTCCTCACTGTCCCAGGGAAATTGGGGTTACACTGCATAACTCTTAGAATATTCTGAAATAAAGAGTGTAAAAATTAACTGCTCTGTAATCTTTTCTATAGCTTATTTTCCCAAGTTGTAAATGTCTATTTACCTTTTCCTTCTATCACAATCAGTCACTATTTCTCCCAAGCTACAGAAACATCACAGGTGTAGGGAAAACAAAGTGTCTATGCTGGCCTTGCTGCTACAACTCTTGTTTCACAGGGACAAAAGATGGTACAACAAATTTCCAAATTAGAGCCTTAGTTAACCACATATATGTTTGATTTGGAATGATTTGGAGGGGGTGTCCAATTAGCAGTTTAGAAATGGCAACAAATCTTTATTACTAAATAGCGTGTTCTAGCCCCCTCCGAGCCAGTTTAGGAAACCCCTCGAGTGAAAAGTTGCTGAAATCCTTTTATGAGCAGTTCCCAACTTGGCAAGAATGGCCCAAATGGATGACCCTGATTTGATCAACTCAGCCATTAAGGGTGTTACTGCCAGCACAGATACTGCCTCACCTGCCCTGAAAGAATTGATAGCCTAAACAGCTCTAAGGGAGATGCCAATTAAACTCCCTCTTCTCAAGGAATAAGAAGCTCCAGGTCCTCACTGCTAATTTGACTCCTAGTTTCCTCCAAGCTTCTTCATGGAGTAGCTTTTAAGTTCCCATTTGCAGCACCAGCTGCAGGGCCAGCCTGCTCAATATGGCTGGTGCAGCAGCCTTCCAACATTGCTTCGGCAGAGGTAAGCCCAAAGGATTCTGACCCTGCCTGACAGTGAACCCCAGGAGCACTCCGTTCAATAATAAATAATGCAGGGCAAGTATAGAGAAGGCATGAGACGTGGGAAATGTGATATCTCAGTTCTGAAACCCAGGTGGACCAAGTTGGCAGTCTTGGATAGAAACAGAATAAGTGTGAGAAATCACTCATCCTTAATAAATACTAGTTTCATAGGCCTTGCTGGTTGTGAGAAACGTTCAGCTTCAGCAAGTCATTGAAAACAAAATGTGCACTTTTTCACTTCAGAGGATTTAGGATTTGATTAAGTACAAAAAGAGGGAGCTCAGTGAGTAAAAGGGCTAGAGTCTCACTTCAGGGAATTCAGGTCGAGCCCTCTGTGAAACGAGTTCACGTCTCAGCTCGGCATCTCCAGCAGATACTAGCTCACATCACAAAACCACTGTAAAGGATTTGGCACAGTATGGCATGTCTGAGGATCCCTGCTCAGAAAGGAAGGAGGGAGGGAGGAGGCTGCATTAATGCAGGACCATATCATCCCTTATCTACAGGGATAGGAAAGAAAGGAAGTCTGGGGAAGTCTGGACAGGAAGGGCTGTATCATCTTTAACTCGGAATCATATCTGCCAAGTGGAGACCATTGGAGTTTTATTTTACACTAGAAATCAAATCCTTTCCCTCCTCTCTGGAGATGGCAGCACTGAAGAGGAGGACTAATGTGTCCTGTGCAGGGCCCTCTCTCAGAGAGGAGAGAAGGTAGACCCACAAGGGAAAACAACTCAACATGGGTGAATCTGTAGCCACATTAACATGTTGTGGGCTGTGTCCAACTAAACTCAGCCACCTGTGCCCATGTCCTCCTGCTGTGGTATGGCTCAGAGATCACCCTGCAGCTTCTGGATGAGCTCCCCAGGGTTCATAAAACCTTGCATATCATGGTGAAGCCACAGCTACATGTAATACTTGGAAAAGCAAGGGCAAATCAACAAAACCTGTGAAGTGAGTGCACGTAAATTAAAATATGTAAATGACATAATTCTTCACTTCTCAGGAAGAATCATAACATAGCAAAAAAAGGCCACTGTATTAGAGAGTTAGAATGTTCTCCTGACTTACCTCAGCATCTCTATATAGATGAATTCCAGGTGTATCCATGGGGACCTGAGCAAGCCTAGTTCCTCCCTCTCTCTTTTATCAACCCATTTTCTCCACAGTGAAAATAAGCAAACACCTACTTTTTTTTTGGTGCAATATGACTTTTTTCAAAGCTTATACCTTTGGTCATATTCAGAGCTTGAAATACCACCTTAAGTCTGCCAATTAAGACACCTCATTGTGTTCTTCATTTGAGGACACAAAGCAGAGGTATGTGTTAATTACAGAAAATATAAAAATGATATGAAGCAGGCTCTGAGCTCCAGTACCTTATAACTTTAGCTGTAAATGCTTCACTGACTTTTTTGCAATTGTGAACAGGTTTACATTGCAGTTGTGAGAATGTGCAGATGCCCTCTAGTGGTGTATTTCTTTTAAATGTCTGCTGCTGTGCCCTATTAATGCTCCCAAATGGAAGACCATGTGTCCTCTGCAGTCTTCTGCATAAGGGAACCAAATCACAGCACAGACAGAAAAGAGAGAGGATAGCATATTTAATTTCAATTCTGTGTAAAGCCAGGTTGAGGCATGACATTGAATCAGACAGTCCTGTCCCAGACTTGCTGACCTTTCAAACCAGAAGGTCTCATGATATAAAAAGCACCTCCAACTTGACCAAATATGACACAGCCTCCAGATCTCAGAAAAAGATGCATTTTCCTGTCAATCCCATTCCCTTCCAACATTGACCTCTTTCTCCCAATAGGTTCTCCATAAGAAGCAATCACCAACAATTAGCTGTCAGTTGTGTTGACTCTGCCAAGAGTTGGGAACAAGCCATTCTTCCCTGTGAAAAATACAGGTCTCAAGAGAGCTTCAGACAATATAAACCAGCCAAAACATCATTAGTGAAAAAGAAGGGAGCTTGATGGAGAATTTTCAACAGGTCCTTGTTACAGCTCTGTCAATGGGTGGGATTATTGTCTGGTCCTATTTTCCTGTAGAGCAGCTGGAAAATAGTATAACCAAAGCTAAGCACAGGCAATGTATTTATCTGCTCCAAGAAGCATAGAGCAGATTGTATTTACAGTGCTAGCCACAGAGGCATATATAGACCAATCTGATGCATTCATCCTGTGTTTAACTTGTTACCACTCCATGACAGTAGATAGTAAGGCAGAAATCCCACCTTCACCTACTGCAGTCAGGTGCCACTCACCAGGGCATATTCAGGAAACAGCTTTTTCTCCCCTTACAGGGCAACTACTACTACTCTTAGAACATGTTAATTACCAGTTTTAGCAACCGCAGCCAAAAAACAAGGATAAAACCACCAGCCTTTCTGTGGCTGTTACTGATCTTGTCTTGTCTATCCCAACCATAGTGAGATGTTCTCTTGCAGCAATAGCTGTAGCAATTGAAGATGTTACTGTAGATGGAGGCTCTTCAAATGAACCTGACTCAGATGGGACTGTGAAACAGAAGTGTTAGTGCAGTTGCTTATTCAAATTCTGCACAGAGTTTTAATGAAGAGATGGGGTAGTGATGCCTTATACTACATTAGGAAGCCTTTCAAGAAGACCCTTAACTATGGTCTTAGACTACAAACCTTATCTATTCTTGGAAGACACAGCTAGATTGGCAGTTCAGATTACATTTTTAGCTGAGGCTGGTTGTTCCCAATATGTTTGAAAAAGCTAGACACTGCACTTTTTCCTCCCAGAATGCAATCATTTCTGGAGCACTTACAGTAAATGTAAATAACACTTGAATCCTGGAATGAAGATCAGTGATCTGTGCAGCCTAGCATATTGTTACATTATCTGTCAATCAGCCAAGCCATTTAAACTAGGAATGTAAAATCTTTTCCAGATAAACTGTAAAGATCTCTGCAGCACCTAGCACAATGATTGGGGCACTAGAGTTATCAAACTATGAATAAGAATTATAGGAGAAGGGAGCAGTCACAAGACTGTGATTGAGGTAGTATCAATGCCCAGAGTGCACCTCTGAGGAGATTTGTGGTGGGGTGGGGCTGTAGGATCAAAATAAACAATACAAACACATTGCAAACAATGCTTCCATTGAAAACAGCATCTGAGTCCTAATCATGCTGAAGACATGCTGTGCTCCTGATATCCTCAAGTCTTAAACTCCACATCCTTGGCAATTAGGTTGGAGCATACCAAAAGAAGTCGGAAAACATGGGGAGGAATGGGAACCTACGTGGATTTATGAGATGCTCCATGCTTTTCAAGGAATGAAACATTACTGATGACCAACACATGGAGGGGGGTGGCCAAGGGCCCCTGAGGTTGTCTGACACTCAAGGAACAGAGTTATGAAAGCAGACATCTTATAAATAATTATTAAAAAAATCTGTTCCATTCTTTTGCACTGACCCCAGATGGGCAAGCTATCCCCTTAAAGATGGTCTCTCTGCTCAATCAAAAATAGTATGAAAAAGAAGCATTTGACAATGAATATGTGCACATTTGCAAAATGCATTTTTCAAGCCCAACCCAAAGTAGCTGCTTGATAAAGCCTTTGTGTATCTAAGCTTCAAGCCACTCACCAGCAATTATCATACAGAACAGTCATTAGTTCTTCTTTTATATTTTGTCTTTTACAACTATTTCTGAAGTAACTGATTTTTGAGAAAGGAGCAAAAAAGAAAACCACACAGTGCTAATTACAGCAGGGCAAGAAGCTTTGCTGATAACAGACTTTTAACATCAGTTGTGACTTCTACCAAACTGGCTGTACTTGTGTATGTCTAATTGAAAGATCCAGCTTTCAGTGTTTGGGGTATAATTTCAAAAAAATGTTCAGTACATCTCTGTCTCACTGCCAAAAAGAGACATCAAGGTTACACATTACACAAAAGGATGAGCATTCTCTTGGAGAAAATGGGTGTCCTGACCGTCTACCTACTCGGTGTTAAAAGTACCTACTACAATGCTTTATTTTGGTATTTTGTTAATTTTATAAAGATGCTTTTACCTGTAAACCCTTTTTCTCTTCTGCATCCTTAACCATAATTTCTCCAGGTACCTCTCACACACTTCCTGTTCCCCTTCTGCCTCACTGAATTGAATTGAATCCAGGCCAAGAAATTCTTGTTTTTTCCTGGGTTCCATGCCATTACTCATGGGGCAGTGCTCCACACCTACTAACAAATAAAAATACAGGGTTTGTAACCACGGTGTACCCTGTCTTGAAACACGAATGCAGCACTGTTTGGGTCTAGCTCCAGGGGAGCAGTCTGCAGAAAAGTGTCCTCTGGGACACAAATCAGGGCTGGTTAATAGCAAATAGGATTTTCTCCTGTTTCAGAAGAGGGCTTTGAGATGACAGAAGGCACTAAACTTGCAGAAATGCAGACAAATTATTTTAAGCAGTTCCTATTCTTTGGTCTCCCAGTGGATATAGCTACAAGTGAAATACAGGGTTATGTAGAGATATCTGTGCTGCATTTAAACATGTTAACTTAAACACCACTAGCTGTGTAAGCACAGCAGCATGCATCTCAGTGCAGGGCTAATTTGCTTGTTTAACACCAGTTTGTATAATTCCACAGTGATTTGCAGTAGCCATACCCGCTGACTACATCAGTTGCAGCTGGGTATAGTTTTCTGTCCTGTAATTGAGTTACATACTCTTCTTGTACACTTGCAGCTTTAATGGCTCTGATCTATGGTAATGGCTCAGGCTGGATGAGGAAGGGGATTAAAATCCATGTTCTTGCAGCAGTCTAAGGAACTCCAATAAGGGAGAGAGAAATAATCAACATTAATCTCATTAGCAAGTAAAACTATTGTATGGCAGTTACTAAAATGGAGGCCTGTGTTTAATTCTGTACCAGTGTGGATCTATCTGTACTATCCATTCCTGAGACCAGAAGGATTTAGTCCTGCAATAGTGCTGTGTCCCACTCCTACACCACATCAGCAGAAGTCAGGGCACACACCACCCACTGAGCGTTTCCTTCCTCTGGCCTTGCTAGCAGTTAAATCCCCTTCAGGAGTCAAATCTGTAAGTCCTCCTTGCTTTACTTCCACAAAAAAAAAAAAAAATAATCCACACCTTCAACATCCATATGCTTATTCCTGTGTGTAGTTTCTCAAAGTTCCTCAGATAAGAAAGAACTGTAAGAATTGTGCTTTAAATTAAAAAGTGAAAGGAAAAAAACCAAAGTACTTCTATCTATCAGATGAGCTCAGGAACACAACACTAGGAAAGACTGTGCCCATCATCAGGCTGAATCTGCTGTTTACAGTATGGCTTTTACTGCACCAGCCATAGGAATAGAAAAGGCTGGGAGGGAAGGGCAATACCTCCTAAAGGGAATGGTCACTACAAGGCGACATTCAGAAAGGCAGAGCTACCACAGAGCCCCATCAAGCGACTAATGCAACCACATGTGAGAGCCAGAGGCAACTCCATGGCCACTAACATAACTGACCGCCTCAGGACTCATACAAGGAGCCAGATGCTCTGTCTGGGAATCACTCTTCCACAGGTTGGCATCAAGATCCCAGGACTGTCATCTTGAGAAGAGGAAGAGCAATACAACATGGTGACATAAAGCAAAAGTTGAACTGGACTATATTTGGTTTTGTTTAGTTTGTTTTTTAATGCACTGAGTTATAAATAAAACACTTATTTCTGACATACTTTTTGCTTTGCTGCATGACTGGCTTTGCTTATGAAAAGAAAAAGAAAAAGCCTGTATCCTTTTT
>JAOXNG010000012.1:41013892-41032760 GCA_028566535.1 Scolopax minor
GGGTGAGAGTGCCTGATGCAGCACTGCCAGGTGATCGCTCAGCGCTGATGAGCATAGAAATACACCCTTGCACCAAGGCTGTTAAAACATGGTTACGTATCTATGATGGAAGTAACTGCACCACAAGCAGACACAACTACACTAAACAGCAGGGTATCCAGCAGCTGTGAAGCTGACAGTCCACACTGCAACAGACACATATTTTCTGTGAGCTTTCCAGTGCAATTGAGATTGAAGCTAGCACGATGTATGCACTAACTTAATCTGCAGTCACATCTCTACTTGCTTTGTGGACATTTTGCTCAGTAAGCAAGAAGAACCTAAATAATTTCTTAAGGTTTTACACACAGAGCTCTCTTCTTTCAAGAGGTAAATACTTTTAAGGTATTCCGGAAGTTGAACACCTTTCATTAAGATATCTAAAGACCACAACTTACAATTTTGAATCTTTCCTTTAACAATAAGAGTCTCGGAGCCCCCAAACACTTTCATACTCAATCAGCTACAAGATATATTTGAAATGTCAAGGTGGAGTTTGGTTTAGGACTCCATTTTCAGAAGGAATGTGCTTAGCTGGACAGCACAGCAAATACTTATTAAAAATAAACAGAACCAGGAAAATCAAATTTGCTGTCAATTCATAAAGGGTAATAGGGCTAAATTTATGACAGTAAATTACTAGGAATAATGAGCTGAATATGATCTTCAGAAAGCCAAGTCTATGAAGTACAAATTGTTCAATAATTTTAAGTTGAGCATTATTGTCCATTCAAAGATATATTTGATTCTTCTCTTTTCTTTACTCCCAAATTTGTCTCCCCTTGGCACTTTGCCAAGTTAATGCTACTATTTTTACAATGTTCATTTGTACTACCTCTAAAGCATTTAACACAAATCTCACTGTACCTGGTATTCCGTCTGTGTATCGAATTCCCAGTGACAAGTGATCATCTGGTAACCTCATTATTATTTTATCTGGAAAAAAAAATAAAATGAGAACATTTCCACCCTTCTACACTGTGATAAAAAGTTCTGAAACAGAAACGAAATCTTGCCATTGCCCTAAAATGTACTCAAGATTTCCTATTACTTAAAATCTAATGATTTGGGGACCTTCACTCATGCTTTTTGAATGCTGGGAAACATAAAAATGTACTTTACTATTTTTAACTTTTTAGCTTGTCCTGATTAACTGATCCATCTCTGAGCGATGTGAATTCTCTTCTGCCTCTAGCATCATTCACGGAAGATCCATAACTTCTTCCTCGTGTTTTCTATTCAGTTATTGTGTCCATATTCTTGTTTCCTAGGTCAAGAAGTTAACTTGTCTCAGTCTTCCTTTGGAGGAAGGAGAAGCCTTTAGTAAGAATTTTTTTATACAGATGGTTAATTTTAAGAAAAAAATATTTGTTAAAGTCTTTTAGAGATATTGAAGGCTATATTCGATGGAAAGTAGATGAAGCCGTACAGGTGAAATGGATAAAGGTGAGCTACATGCATTTATTAATTTTTTTTCTCAAATTTATCCCAACCACTGATGTAGTTTGTACCTAAAGTTATACAGGGCATGAAACCAGCCTCATTAAAATCAGTAGGAGCTTTGAGACGTCAATGGAAACAGGATTTAGTCCAGAAAGTTTTACTTCTCCAACTTTACAGCGTTAGAACATTGAGTTAGAACACATCCTATATATAGTAGGACATAACACAAGTCTCACAAAATCAGGGGATGTAATCCTGTAGGATTGCAATGGGCCATGTTTAATACTCACTAGGTTTGCTCTAGCCCCTGCTGACTGCATTAGCTTTCATTAACTTCTCTAGATCAGAATCACACTGAAATGAGACAAATTAATTTCTTTAAAGGCTCAGCAGTCAATAAATAAGTGACATAAAACTATTCATTATCTAAGCTATTGCTTTTAATTAGTTCCCATTCCCATCCATCATTTTAAAAGGATGCTACAGCCATATCACTTAAGTATTCAACCTTGAAAACACACTTGCATTTTTCACATCCTGAATGTTCTTAACTTTCAATGATGAAAACTGCAAAATTTCCCTGTAATCTCTGGGCTTAATTATGACACTGTTTGGCTGTATTCCTGACTTGTGCCAGAATGTAACATAGCTCTCAAATCCAGGCAAAAGTATTCAGTTACATGCTGGAGGTAAGCAGAGGAGAACAGAAAATATAATAAAGGACAAAGAGGAGACAAGTATTTTGTAGAGGAGATGAACTGCCTGCAAACCATGGGTTGGTGTTAAATCCTGAACTTTAGTGAGCGGGTGATGAGCTGGGTTCATCTAACACCAACAAACATGATATAGCTACAGGGCATTTCACCCTGGTAAAATATCAGATGAATTAAAGGCTGTTGCCAGCAGCTGTGATGAATGTCACTGGGATGCCGTTTGATTGCTCTCTGAGTTTTATGAGTGAAGCATGTTGGCTCTTTCTTTGTTAAGGTCAGCATGTATTTCTAATGGTTCATCTGCAGGGCTTTGCTGAAGGCACCAGTAAGAACACAGGTGCTGGAAAATGTGTCTTTCATGCAGCGTGGACTGAAACAAGCAGAACTGAATAGTGTCAGGGGGAACTTCTGCATCAACATGTTTGCAGTGTGGAAACAGGACCCACAGACTGGGACATAAACTGACAGGCATTTGTGGGTGGGACAAATTTATTGCCAAACAACAAGCACTTTTATTTAACTTGTATAAACAAATAATTTTCCTTGAATTACCTGCTTCTGAAATTCAGAGAGACTTGCATAACTTTTACATAAACTTGTTTAAAAAAAATCTCAGGCTGAGAAAGGACCACAGTTTGCCTGTTTTCAAGACTGGCAAAGTTTTAGCTGCCGGGTTTTGTGACAGTGATTCAGAGAAGGGGTTACAAGCTTTTTAACCTTTCTCATCCATTCTGGATGACTGCCGAAATTAACCTCAATGCTCCTATTCCTTTGTTCTTCTTCTGCCCAGGATAAAGTGAAGCTTGGCTGTCACAGCAATGTGAAATTACAGGTCACTCACTTTGCCACCCATTCTCAGCTCTTCCTTCAGAGGAATAGTTCGTGGTGGTCAACACGTGGTCAACAGTTGTATAACAAAATAGGCACCCTATTGCATCTTATTGTCCTCAATGAATAAATAGCTAGGTGTGTTCCTCCTTTGGGAACTTTCAATTGCTTTTTTAAAAATTATTTTTCAAAGAATATTTAATCATTATTACCAACAAGCTAAATCATCTAGCTGTCCCAATGCCAGAAAAACGTGTCCCATATAATTGCCCCAACTTGCTCACTAACTGCATCCTAACCATCTCTTGAGGTAAGAGGATAACTAAGACTTTGTCTATATCCAAGAGTAACCCTAAATCCTGGATGTTGATAACAGGTACTAATAAATATAGTCAAACTGGAGCTTGCATTGACTGAACAAACTCACTCATACCTGCCACCATCTATCATGAAAAAAATGATGTGAGTCTGACCATATCCAGCAGAGACCTACTGGGCAGGCTCTGCTGATTACCTCATTAAGATGAACACTTTTCTGGATTCATTTAGCTTTCCACTCATCAGCCTTGCTGCATGCAAGCACACATTCTGACACTCTCACACACACTCTCCATGCTCAGATCACTCTACTCCACATGTGCTGTGAATCCCCAGTGCCTGGGACATGTTGAAAAGCCACAGATGCTTCTCTGCATGTATGCAGTGATCACTTGTCTGGCCAACTGGCAATTGATTACTGCCAAAATTGGGCACTGACCTCTCTGCAAGATGGTTAGTGTTGCCATTTGGACATTAGAAACATCAACTTAATTCCTTTACCTTCCTTTCTTCTTAGCTCTAAGTCTCTCTAATATCAGGAGATCTAAGGAGGACAGAACGGATGTTTATTTGGAGCCTCTTGAGGCTTAGGTAGCAAGGTTGACATGATATCATTAACTGTCTCTTCCTGAGATGAAAGGAAGTTTGACTCTTTGACACCTGGAAAAAACCCTCACCATTTAAAATAATTCACACAATTTCAATTATATCTATAGGAGGACAGACTCTCAGGACTTGGTTTCATATGACAATTATGACTTTGTACAAGCTATTCAGATTCAGTCTGATGTGAGCCAGTCTAATTCACTAAAATGGAGAAAAATAATGAATATGTAACAGGAGATGACCAGTTCAAACCAAATCAACACAGTTTGAAGTAATGATACAGAAGGTTGTTGCAAAACCTGTCTTGTCATCTTTCTACCAAACATTTACTCACTTGAAAAATAAGGAGCTTTAATTATGAACACATTTTGTAAGCTCAAACAAAAGAGAAAAATGTGTAACAGAAGATATTCCACCATGAGCAAATACATAACTAGGGAAACCTACTTAGCATAAGTACTCCCTCCCACTCAATATCTGCTGCTGCAGGTGCCCTCTCTGTCCCCTTCTTTATTCTTCCCTCCCACCATGAAGTAAAGGTGAAAGCTTCACAGCCCTGCCATTTCATCATGGTTTGTGTTGCAGTTAAAACAGAACTCAAGGTAAAGATAGAGAAGTCTTAATAAAAAATTACTGTCCTTAATTCTGCAAGATTCCCATGTAACAAATACCACCAGGGTCAATCAAAGCATATTTCAGTTTTTGCACTGGTATGAAGTTGATATGTTCTCCAAACCAGGACTGGGCTCAATAAGTCAGTTGCCACCTTCCCAACTCCAGTAAAACTTCCATCAAAACTCAGTGAACAGATAGAGAACCATCTGTTTGAGGAGGAGATAAAGGTCATGACATTCAACTTGGTTTCAGGTACTTCTCTTCCAGAATCATTTCCATGACAGTTTACAGTCCTGGTGAGACTTTCTGTGCTTCTACAGCCGTAAGGGCCAGAACCGGGGCTGACACAGTCACTGCAGCAACTGCCCTGTATCCCAATCACACCAGTTTCTCTTTGCTATAAGGTTGGCAGTTACTGGATGCAATAGAAGACCACCACCAAGTTGTTTCCTTACTAGTAGAGACTGGTAACATTCTAGGAGATCTGTGCGGGACTGACTCAGTTACCTTTAAAACCAGATAGTGCTGAAGTGAAAGTATAATGCTGTGTTACAGGACTTGGCCTTTCTTTTAATTCTCTCTGTTAAACTGCTCATTTACACTTTGAATAATATTGACCCTGAATGTTCAAACAAAATTACTAAGCACACATTTTTCTTCATCTTCATAGCACAAAATTGTTCTATTTCATTTCTGACAGATGTGGAATTAAATTACTTTTTAATTACTTTTCTTCATACCTCTCACCTATCTTTCAATCTTCCCCTATTCTTTCCCGTTTGCTCTCTTACCAGAAGAGGTGGGCTGGTACTCATATGCTGAAAAGAGGCCCAGAAAAGCTGATGTACAAACAAGAGCTCCTTTCTGTCGCCTACAAATGGAGATACAAACTCTAGTCAAAAAGCAGAATAGATATTTAGGTCAATAGTGTCTTAAGTCACGTTAAATAAATCCATCAGAGCCCACTTCTCAAAAGATCTCAAGCTTTCCCCGTATCCTCTCTTTTCTTAACAGCTTCACTGCCTTCAAATTATGCTACTTTCAATTTTTGTTTCTTAGCAAAGGCCATCACTAACAGAAAATGCAACCAATTTTAATTTTAAATTCTTAACTGGTTATGATGATAGAATAATAGAATACTCCCCTTAGTAGTTTCCATGACTTTGTAAGTGTTTGATTTCTTTTTCAGTATGTAAGATGTGTTTTTCCAGTTGGCTCTGATAGCACACTGAAAAAGACAGTATTGTCAAGGTACATATTTTCACAAGTTATCTCTAATTGTTGATGCCAAAATTTTGTATGCCCAAATGTGGAAAAAGCTGTGCATGCACTCTAGCTCTGAGAAGAACAATGAGCCACACAAATCCTGTAGTCTGGCATGTCCCACTTTCAGTCCAGACATTCACCCAGAAAGGAGCCCTCAGCCTGCACGTATATGACAATTATGTTATTAATACAGATGCTTAAGGACAGGGCTTCTTGGATCAGAAGCAGCATTCATTGTTTTGCAGAATCAAACTTGCGCTATGCCAAGCTAAGCACAGACATGCATATCTTGCAGTATAGCGTGTTCTTAAAGCAGCACTGTTGTCTGTCTTTTCTGTGCCTAAGCTGGGGGACCCTCTAACTCTGAGTCACACAAACAAATGAGGTTTGTGAGCTACCAGAGTTTTCTTTTAAAATGATCCAATATAAGAAACTCCAGGCTTGTCTTCCTCCTGTGAGCTCAATTTTGTACAAAACTATTCTAGCATTAAAAGCAAATGAATGCTGCAGTGTAAAATTTATGGTCAATTTTCATTATACCACTTTTTTTTTTTTTATTCTTTTGCCTTCAATGTGCAAAAAAGATGAAAAGGAATTACTGAAGGAAAAAAAAAAAAAGAAAAGGAGAAAACCAATGAACACCCATACTATGCAAATATCTATAGCTATGGATTGGGTGACACCACAGTAGAATCTGAAGTTAAAACATGCTAAAAAACTCCTGAGAAAGCAATGGAGCTTCTAACTTTCCCATGAGATGTCTCACTGACTCTTTGGAATTAAATAATGGAAGATTAAGCTTCTCTGAGTCAGGAACCTACACAAGTTATTTTACCATGCATTACGCCATACCACAGAGAGAGGCTAAAGCACAAACATGAAATAGTAATGCTAAAGCACTCCAAAGCAGTACAAAGCTGGTGCAAGAGAGGCTGGAAAATGAAAATATATTTGAATCAGAGAAAACAAAGAGAGGGGAATTTCTTTCTGAGCTGAACACTCCCCTCATACGACTTCACTGTCTGATGGTTGTCTCTTCCCGGAAGCAGTCTGTAGAAATAGGTGTGGGAGGAGAGACACAGACAAACTAGCAGTGAAAATACAAAGGATACAGGGTTGGATTTTGCAGTGTACCCATTGTTGGTTAAATTTTGTCCTGATTAAGTTAATTCTAAAGCCTTCATTAATCCATCAGAGCAAAGCTGTAACAGGACTCTGTACTTCTGAAAATTTTTAAAAGAAATTCAATTTGGAGACTGCCAGGACAATAAGAGTCCCCAGTTAAACAGCAAGGAAAGCAACTGTCTTTTCTTATTGCCAGTGAGGAACTTCTCTCAATTCTGAAGAACTCACTCTCTGAAGTAAGTAATGGCAATGAATCAGCACATTTGCTAGACAAAGCAATAAGGGGTATCTTTGCCTTTGCTGTCTGACTCTCTAAATTCTTGAGACAAATACTGCAGTTTGCTGTTTGTATAGAGAAAGTGTGGCTACGGAGAAAAAGACTTCCTCTCCCAAGGACACCTGTTCCGAGAAGCTCTGATAAATTGAATGTGCATAGCACAGGAGAGGGACTTGCAAGGTGTTAAGTAAATCACCTAACAAGTAACAAGGGAGGTGGGAAGAGGAAGTACGGAAGGATATGAGACTATAGGCTAAAGTAAAGCATACACAGAATGCCATAATGAATATGTGCACCAATATTTAAGCTATTTGAATGTTTTTTCCTTTATAAGTATATATTTCTTTCACAGTTTCCACATGCAACTGGTGATCTTGATTAGTCTTCCCACTTTTCCAACTCAGTTGATTACAATGAGAAAAAGCTCTATGTCAGCCTTAAATTTAATTTCTATTTTAATATCAGATCACTTAATTTCAAATCCAAAATGTTTACATTTGCCACTTTTTCATATGTGTAACTTTTCAGAATTTGTTCCCTAAATTTCAGTATTTCATTCTGACTTTATTACATCCATGCAGGAGTCATCCTAAAAAGGCAATTTTCAGTTAAATAAATTCAACTTGTTGAATAACTCAAATGTCTTTCCACTAACAGCCCAAGACCTATGGAAAAGTAAGAACACCTATACTATAGCCTACGCTTATTGTAGTATAATAAAATTTTAAGCATACCTCCCTGATTTTGTAACTGCTAAAACTGCATGTTGAAATAAGATCTGAGCAGAATTACATACAAGACTGCTGAAAATATGGTTGAAACTCACATCTGAGATGCTGTAGTAACTTGCCATCACTCAGAAGGAGAGATCTGCTTCCCCCTTGCTCCACCACTACCAGTACCTCCCACCATAGTATCTCCTCTTCCAGCCTTACACTCCCACTCTGTGGCAGCAGCTCTAGAGCTAATTGATTCACAAACTATTGATACTTTTGCTGCATCACGTTCTGTTGGTTCAGTAAGTTCAGCTACTACAGCATGGGATCAGAAGACCAGGAGAGAGCTGGTGCACGGTGGAAAGGGTGCCAATAGGTCACCTTCAGTGGTATTATCTGACTTAAAAACTAAGTGACTTTTTCAGGCTTATAGCTTTAATAGGTGTGTTTAATATATATATTTTACTATCTTTAGTTGTTAAGAGATAACTCAGCCATAGAGCTATTTTTCTTTTGTCTAATGTACCCAACACCTCCACCTCCTGCTAGTCTTAGTGGGAGCAGAGGGAAATCAGTCCTGGTGAGGCTGGGCTCTCTGCAATCACATACACAAAACGTCCGTCCTGACAGCTTCAGGGCAGCCACTGACAGAAATACACTGCTCAATGCCCCTAAGCCCACCTAAGTATTATTTGTCCCACACTTTTATGTGTCACGTTTGCTTGTTGTTTAAAAAATAATATACATGCTCATCTCAAGCATAGATAGGATTTGGTTTTGTTGGTAACATGTTTTGTTCTCTGCTAGAGGAACCTCAGCCTGACTGAGGCGTATCATTGACTTCTCTTAAGCACGGCAGGTAGGCCAAAATTTTCACACATAACACTTATATTTAGCACCAAATTGACATGGAGGACTACATGTCAGCAGGACTGCACTAGAAACTTTGCTGGTAAAGCAGTGCATAGCGCAAAGTTGGTTAGAGGTGTGATTTTAGTGCAGCATCGTTAATGTCAGCAAGAGTGCTAGCACAGACACAGTTAAAAAACTATTTCTTGCCTGTAAAAGCTTTCTTCATTGGAGGAAGTGATAAAAAATGTAGCAAAATCAAAGGTGTATTTCTGATAGAAATTAGGATGGATTGCAATAGTGGCTTAAACCAGGTGGGTGCACGGCTGTGATCACATCATATCACACAGGTACATGTCTAGGACTGGCTCATGAGACATGGGAAGGGACTGGAAGGACAAAGCATTGCTAATCCTGATGGCAAAGCTACTCCTGGTAAAAGATGCATCTCCTAGGGGTGAAGGCAACTGTGTGACTACATCAGAACCAGGTTTACGCAGGAAGATGGGCCTCAGGTTCACATCTTGCCATCACCAGATCTTGCTGTCACCAGAATTCCACAGAGCTCAGGTAGTGGAGAATTTGTGAAACTCTTGGATGCTAAAATGTGAATATTTTATGACAAGTTTTAGGCACCCAAGCTTGATAAATATGTTTTGAATAGCTGGAGTCCTAACGTTGCACACAGAGATAGTCTGAGACTATCCTCATGATATCTCAGGAAATAAATAGGATAAAGGCTGAGCCCTGTGTATGTGTGTGTGTGTGTCAGAGGGAGAGAGAAAGAGATCTTTTTCCTCATAAGTGTGAAGGAAAGCTACCAACATACCACTTCACATAAACATCACGTTAAACCCTACTGCTGTCAGGGCTAATTGAAATTTACAGGATGGGTTCTTGCAGTATTAACCCAGGAACTGTCAAGCTTCATTATTTCCAGTAGAGTCTGACAGTCTTGTCTTAACATTATGAAGTGTCAGTCTCTTTTCCCTTGATGACAAAGAAAGAGCATCTGCATTTCTCCCCTCTATAAAGCTAAAAGGGTATGAAAACTACTGTTAAGGCAAATATTTCAGTATTTTCAGGATCACGATGATCCAGTCACTGCTGTTGTCACAAATACAAAAGAAAAAAGAGTAACTCTGTTTACTTTATAATGTCTATCTTTCCCCTTTGAGCCAATACTACAATTTCCCTGTAGTAGAAATGGTGCTACAACTAACACTTTTGATTACAAGAGTAACTAGAAAAGTCTCTTCTTCGTTTACAATTGACTGAAAGGACTGAGGTTAGCAGAAGGCAGACAGAGCAAAGCAGCATTTAATCTTCAGAGATCTATGATCAAAGCTTGGGCATGAAGTAGAGGTTGTCTCCTGTACAAGCCTTCTCTATCATATCAGGTTCTGAAATGCAGTAGACAGATATGAATTTAATGTCTTACAAAAAAGAAAAGATATCCCAGTATTAACATGAGCTGAAGGCTAATACAAACTTCCTCCCATGGATCTTTAACCAAACTCTATTAAGCCCGCTATTAGTCTTTCCACTGGCATCAGTGGTAACGTATTTCAAAGGCTGCTTTAACAAGATTTGTAAGTGTATGAATGTTTTGAAGACCCATCTAACCAAGTGAGGTTGTTCAGGTGGTTGGAGTTAGGTATTGTGCTGAATACCTTGCCTAAGCAGTGCTTCTCCTCCCCTCTTGGTAACTTGAGGTGCTGATAATCCCTTTCTGGAGAGGAAGCTGAGAGGTTTCTAAGCCGAATGTCTCGCCTGAGGGGCTTGTCCAGACACATGGACAGGTCTGGATCAGGCCTTTCCGTAGCTGGGAACTGGCTAGCTGATGTAAGGAAGACAACTGTGTTTTCATCTGCTCAATGTGGTGCTGTGTTTCAAGGAAGATAACAGGTATATCTGCTGAGCTTTGAAAGCCAGCCTAAATGACTCCAGCTTGGGGATGTGAAATCAAAGCGGTGTGGTGGTGGGAGGAAAAAAAAAATTCTTAGAACATCTACATCTACCTTTTTTAGGCTCTATGACTTTAAAATACCTTCTCCAGGGTTTCACCTGTACCTCCCAGAAACTTTGTAAGCCTGCCTCTAAACTGCTGCCTGTTAAGGAGCAGTTCAATAGTTCCTGAAAAGTTCTGTCTGTGCTTTGTGTCACCTGAATGTCTGTGTACCTTGAAATGAATACTCCATTGGTAGTTTGATGTGAAATGTGAATACTCTCTAACATCGTTTGTTTTGATTCACTGCTTTTCAGCGCCTCAGCAATATTCCACTCTCCTTCTAGCCTACATGTTTGCCTCTGAGCTGTTATAGATCTCTTTTATGCTGCCTGTGCTCTTTAATATTAATTTAATGAGAGTAGGATCATAAAAAACATCAGTGTCAGGAAGGACCTGGAATTGAGAGGAGATAAGAATGATATTCTTTGAGCAGCTAATCCAGTTAAATAGAGTCTGTCTTCTTCCCCACTGCTTTTGCTGTCTCCCTGCACACTCTCAGGTGGTAGCTGGCTCCCATTCCTGTCCTGGTGGGTTACAAGTCAGTCAACTGTAAGCTTATCAGCCTTTCCTTCTCCATCTGGGCCCAGGGAAATCTGTGGCAAGCCCTTATGTTTACCCAGTCCAGCTTTGCAAACACCAAGTGGGATGTATTCCTTCCTGGCTCTTCCTTACAATATTATTTTATCAAGCATAGAATTAAAAGATGTGCTATCAGTGAACCTGCATGTGAGCTTCCTGGGATGCCAGGGATCAGTGGTGTGAGGCTGCTGGCGTGAAGGACCCTGGTAAGACTTGCTGGCACACGCAGCCACTGCGGGATGTACGGCATTTGGATATGGGTGAGCCACGGCCACAGAGAAGAGTCAGTAGCTGCAGTGCCTGAAAATGGAAGGAGGATCAGTGTCTCTTTCTGACAAGCTTTCTTGATGCTCAGCACCTTTACAGGAGAGGGCAGCAAAACCTTGCCCTCTGCCGTGGTAGGGGAAAGACACAGTGAATGGATGTTGCTTTTCCACAGGTGTGCGTGGAAACGGGAGTTGACTGTAAGTAGGTAAATGGACTTGATCTGCTTCTCTCTCTTACCTGACCTGTAAATTTACTTGTCTTTGGTCTTTGTTCATAAGTGAATAGTCAGCTCACCATCTGCTAGTGCTCTCCTCTGGTCAGCATCAAATCCAAGTAGCTGCAGACTAGCGAGTCAGATGTCTGACTTGACAGTTCTACAAATCCCCTTTCTTTTTTGTGTGGATGAGCTCTGTAGAGCCAGCAAGGGCACCTGAGCTCCCTGAAGCTGCTGCAAGCCCAGCTATCTTCACCGCCTCTGCTGCTCCCCCTAAATCTACAAGTATGCTACGTTCATAATCTGGGGGACATCACCAGGTGTGTGCAAGGCAAGATAAAGTTAGAGGGGCAGTCGGGTATGTGGGCAGACTCTGGCAAGCCCCCATCGACTGGGACGTGCCCATCTCTGCCTTGTCCATGTTCTCATCTTCCCCTTCACTCCTGCTCTGCCCCAGCCAAAGCGCTGCGAGATGCTGAAGGGAGCAGGATCAAAATAAGAGGATGGGCAGCAGCTGCAGGAGGAACCTAGCTAAGCAAACCAAAGAGAAAGTAGCTCTGCGCTGACATGCTTTTAGTGCTTTTCCCCCCTGTTTGCCCCTTAACTAGCATGTCAGACTCATTTCTCGTAGTCACTGAATATCAAAATGATTCAGCCTCAAGGCTACAATTTATGCCCTCTCATAGCTTTTTTTTCTTTTGGTTTAAGTTGAAAAAATAATTCACTCCAGTGATGCTTATCATACACAGTAAGGCCTCTGTGTATATACAACTGTAAAGACAATATTAAGCTACGTTTTTTACCTCTTCTGTACAGCTACCTCTAGCTAAAGTGATGTAAAGTAGCTAGGACCAGGACCAGTTCAAAAATGTCTATAGTGGTTTATAGATGTGACTTTAAAAAAAAAAAAAGTAACATCCAGGCAGTGGAGTGACTTGAATCTACGATGTCTTTACACAAAATATTCTTCATTGGCCAAGTTAGACATGAAGCCTAATTTAATTTCTCCTAATTCCACAAATGCTTGCTCGGAGAAACCACCATCCACATAATAATTATTAGCCTCTTATACTGAGTGAAAAAATGTCACCTTTGTGTGATCAGACTAGACATGCTCACTGAACAGTTACCAGCAGAACTTCAGCATAACTTGTCTATTAACAGCAAGTTTACAGCACTTAATTAGGAAGTGGTGGGACTTTAACCCTCTCAGAAGAACTCATTTGAGGAAGCAACTCTTGTATTCTTTACAGTCAGAAATTTTGAAGTCCTGGGAACCTTCCTTGCCTCTCTCCCCCCTTAAAAACTAGATAACTTTTTTTTCTGCTGAAATACAGATATGTAATGAACTATAGAAAGCAAAACTATCAAGAAGTATACTTCAAGTTCTAATGTCAGCTTAAACAAACCTTAAGGAGTATAGAATTCTGATACTACTAGTGTCACTTTTGAACACCACTTTTTCAGAGATAAGCTTAAATTTTAATTCTGACATCAGGATATAACCAAGAATCTCTCTTCGTTTCAAGTGTTTTATCTCGCCCACTTGCCCAACAGTAATCACAGGTTTATGACTCACATACTATACTAATAGTGAAAATGAAAAGAAAACGCTGTTCCTACTATCGTTTAACTAAAGGTACTCCTACAGCTCTCCAGTCACAAGAGATTTGAGTAAGCCTGCCTTCTAGAGTGAAATGCTGTGACCCCTGTTATGCAGGATGAACTATAGCATCATAACTTAAGTTTTTTCAAAAGAAATCAGATAAGAGAAACTCCTATAGAGTCATGTACCTGGAGTCTCTGATATGGTGCCATGAGAGAAATTTTGAATGAAGCAAAGAAAACTTTGATTAATAGAAGATTTTAAGGAGGTCTTTAGGAGCAGATGGTAATTGGTAGCGTAAAAAGGAGAGGTCAGTACTGAAGTTTCCCAAATATCAGACATATTTCAAATGTTCATACATAAAGTAAAATACAGAGGATACTAATGAGCTTTGCTAAAGATATGAAGTGGTCAAATATTGGAAGAGATCATTGGGAATGGTCTGAGATCATGGGAATTGTCATAAGGAATGAACTGGATAATCCTGAAGTCCATGAGCAACAAAAACTGGATGATGTTTTGCATCAAAAATGCGAAGTTATGTCCTGGATTGATTCTCTTGTTGGCTAGAAAAAACGTTGCTGCTTAGAAAGAAATACAGATGAGAAAAACCTGGTTGAACACAGTATGAAATTGCTCAGTGGGGCAGAAAAGTGCTATAGGAGGATCCAGGGGAATGCAAGGGTCGTCACAGTAATGAAGTCCAGGAGTGTTTGGTTTCATTACACTGGCAAAATGAAGGCTGGGAAGGAGGGATATAGTTGCTCTTTATGTGTACACTGGGAGTAAACACCAGGAAGGCTGAAAGCTGTTTAAGCTGCTGCTTAATTAGGCTGCTTAGTGATGACAGAGGAAAAAAAATTACATTCCATAGTTTTGGTTTGGAAATTAAAATATATTATCAGTCAGGGAAATTTACACTAGCTCCCAAACAGGAGTTAGAAACAAGCACTTCACAGTTGCAGTGACAAGAGTCAGTCAAAGTAGGAAATAGATTACATGCAATGTTGATTGCCTTGTTGATAAAATAAGCAGATGCAAAATCCCCATGTGGCTCTTTTTGTGCTGAAAGTGAGTTTACAGGAGTGGATTGCTAGGACTCACAATTTTTTCTCTCAGCACTTATTGCACTAAGTATTAACTCTTAGAGGGTATCTTTGTTTATTTAGCCAGAAGAGAATTATTACAGATGCTCATCTGATATGGACAACTAGATCTACTGAAGTCAGAGGAGCTCACTCCAGATCATATGAACTCAAACTTTGGCCCATTCTCTTTGGGAAGAAAATATTGCCCTTGTCATTAATTAGTAACTAACTTTTGTGATTAACTAACTACTAACCTTTTGTCTCAGCAAAGACAAGCAGGCACCAGATGTGACAAAATTTTAAAGGCTCATCAACTATTGCAACTGCAGACAGGATTTCCTGCATCCTCTTGTTTCCCGGTAGTTAGGAAGATGCTATCAAAACAAGTCCATGTCTCCCTCTATGAATCCTGTTTGCTGTGACATAACCTTGTGTGCAGGGAAAAAATAAGATTACAGTAGATTCAGATTGTGATGAATAGGTTAATAGAAATGAGTACAAAAAAAATCAGAAGCATAAGTAAATGTGAGGGGGGGAAAATACTCTCCTTAGTTTTCATTCTAATAAATTTGTCAGGAAGCAGGTTAATTATGAGAGGTGTAAATTTTCATTCACGCTGAACATGTATTTGCTTTATCCATGTTCAGACTGTGAGTTGTAGTAAAAGGAGGGAGGAGGCAGACCCTCTTAGAGAAAATGACCCCTGCTTCCTCAGATCTAATAACCTGGTAGCTCTTGTGAATTGATGCTACCTTGCCCAGCTACTCTCACGATCAGGGATTTGACTTCTCCCATTTGGTGAGTAGCTAAATTTATTTCTGGTGCAGAGCAGCAATAAATTCCTTGAAGTCTGGAGCTAGAAATCAAAGTATTTTTAAATGCCTTACTGCAGTTTTAAATCCATCCCATCTTATGACCTACTCTTTGCTCAGGTGTGCTCTTCATATATCTGTACCATATTGTCCACTGTCATCTTTGACAGGAGTTTGAAAGCAAAAACTGCACACAAGGTCTTGTTGGACTTGCACAGGCAGCATGATGGCAATTGCAAAGGCATGTCTCTAGGAGAGGAGATAGAGCCTTGCCAAGGACCTTTTGTGTAAAAGCCACTATAAATTATCTGTAAGTGTTAAAAACCGTGAAGTCCTTCACAACTGTGGAATTGTTTTAAGTTCTAGTGAAGCCTTGTCTTGAAATATCTGCTGGAAAAAAAAGAGTTACTATTTCACATCAGAAGTTTGATTTTGAGGCTAGTTTTGCAGAAAAAAATTTATTATATCTCATTAGGAAACGAGAAAGTTACTGATGTTTTTCCATTAAAATCTACAATTGCACTGATAAATTTTATGAAGCTATCTGTATCAAAAGTGAGACTATATTTAAAAAAAAAAAATCAGGAAGAATGGGTAAAAAACTACCCAGAAATGCTTCATTGCTTGAGAAGAAAACAACCAATATTATTTCTTCAAGTATAATTTTCTTCTGAGGGGCTAAATTCCTTGAGAGGATTGAGAACTTGCCCCCAGTACTTTGGTATTAGAAAAATCAATTTGTTTATTTGGCCCAGAGGTGCCTGAATTTTACTCAGGTACAAAACTGCCTGCACTCTGCAACCACTGAATTCATTATGGTCTGATTCCTGCCAAAGGATTAAAAGGATTTTTAGAAAAAGAGGGACCTTCTCTCCTTCCTCTCAAAGCTTTATCTTGTAGCTACCAAGTTGGCTGTCATGCAATGAACGGATGACTTTTTTTTTTACCCCAAGACAGGTAAGTCTTCTACTAGTCCAGGGACTACTGTGTTCACCTAGACAATGGTATTTTGTCTACAGTGAAATGAAGACATAGATGCATTTCTTTTGGGGAGAAACAGGAGATACTTTGCATATTTGAACTGCAAAAGAGCATTACCACAATCTACAAGGCAGTGGACACTGCCCCCATCTCCTGCAAACATCAGGAGGAGAGGAGGATGCTCATCTCACTTGGGATCAGGTCCTGTGTATGTAGCCAACATGCAGGACTAACAGCAGATCATTTTACACATGGCTGTTCTTGGCACAGGTCAATTTCCAAGGTAATTTATCCGAGTGCTGGGAGTGAAGGACAGCACCACCTTTGCTGATTGTCCCTTGCTGAGCCATAAATCGATACTGAGTGTGAAGGAAGAAGGTCTCCAGTAATGGTTTGGCAAGGTGGCAGCAGCCATAAATACATAGGATAGAAACGGGCTATCTCCTAACAAGCTGATTTTCTCCAGAGGAAATTTGCAGCACTTTCGATTAGACTTTTTTAGATAATTAAAAAGAGGTGTTATCCTGTTGATTAGTTATTTCTTATGAGCTTAGTTCACATGGAAATAACTGGCAATGCTACCTGATATTCCCTCATACGCTCACTATTTTATCTTAAATTTTGAATAGAGGACATGTATTCTTTGTAAAAGACAGATGACTGCATTTAAAAAGGTCCATGGGAAAGCTCCAAAATGCAACTCAACTGCAGCTTGCAGGCTTAGAAAAACAAATAAAGAATATAAGCTTTATTATTAATATTTTAAATTCTTGCCTATTTTGAAAGGTTGGATGCCAGCATAGTCTCCAAGGCCAGAAATTATCAAGTTTAACTGCTAGGGCCCAGAAGTACTGTATGAACTGTATTTTGTGAGATTAATACGTTGGGGCAATACTCTTCTAGGCTTATTGTAACATTTTGATCTAACTTTGATGTGATTCATTGTTCAACAGAGGAAGGCCTGGAACCAGCAGCGCAGAGGTTGCAACAAAGAAGAACATTTCCGACCAATCATCTGCTCCACAAAAATGACTTCCCCAAGGAACAATCTGGCTGTTGTGCCCATGGATGTGATGTGAGGAAGGCAGAGAGGTCTTTTTCTGCCCAAAGGCTTCCTTGGACACTTGTGCAGGTCATGGAGGCTACACTACCCTGCGGTCCTGGGAGATCTGTTGCAGGGACAGACAGACCCTTCAGGAGGCCTGTTCCTCTGCCCCAGAGGCAAATGGTAGAGCATGGCCCTGGGACCTCAGAGCCTGGTTGCCTGGCAACAGTGAGCCCTGGCCTGGACACCACTGAGGTCTGACCCAGCCGCCATGTTGAGGCCTGTTCCGTTCACCAGAGTGCTCTCGTCCTCTGCTGTGGCGCCAGCCGCCCTCAGTCACCTGCAGAGCCTGGGTGGGTGTGTGCGGGGCCAGGGGGAGCTGCTGAGGTGCCTCCTGCCCCAGCACTGGGAGGGAGCCCGCTCTGCGCCACGGCCACCTACACAGGCCAAGCCACCACCACCCTGGCTAACGTGTGCTGCTGGGCAGGGAGAGCTGCCTCAGCCTGGCAGCAGCAGCCAGGACTGTGCCTAGAGCTGACTCCGTGACAAGCAGAGCCACAGCATTGCCAGGATGGCACACGTACCTTACCTGTATCCTGGCACTAATGTCCCTCCCACCTGGTAGACAGAGAAGTGGAGAAGGGAACAGAGGGACAGCTGCAACCAAATCTTCCCTTCCCTTGTGTGGGCACAAGTAGGGGCAGCTCTGGCCCACGCTGGAAGCCAATGCAAGCAGGGGGTTTGCCTTGATGCTGCGGGTGTCTCCACTTCTGCTGCCACTAAAGCAGGAACATGGAATAAGGAAGGGATGGGAGAGGGGTGTCCCGGGCAGGTACCTGCTTTCTCAGAGTTACTGATCCCCATTTGGAAGATGTTGAGGAACCACTCAAGTGAGTACTGGTACATGGGGTCCACGTTGGACAGGTCTGAGACACAGAAGTAGAGGATCTGCGAGCGGATGGCAACGGGCACATACTGCAGGCGGGTCATATTGATGTCCTTCTCTGTCTGCTCTGCCACCATTACCTTGGCCTGGGGTCAGAGGAGATGTCCTGGTTAGTGCAGCGCTGGCAGGGGACGTACAGCTGCATGGAGAGAGCACTTCCACCTCTTACCTGGATCTCCCCTGCCTTCAGCTTGGACGCCTCCAGCACTTTGATGAGCTCTAAGTCATCTACAGGGTTTCCTTCGGAAGTGCTGAGCCGATACAGGATCTGGTCCTCTATCTTCTTCAGCTCCTGACGCATCTCAGCATTGCTAACAATTAGCTGGTTTCTAACTTCTTCTAAGTCAGGCCGTTCCGCAGCCACCACTTGTCCCAGCAGTTGGTCTTCTAAGCCACTGCAACAAAAGCCATGGAAGTCAGGGTAGGGACAATAATAGGCCTGAGGGCTGAGGAGTGTGATGAATGCGGGCAAGTGTCTAGTCTCCTGTGGAAATGAATAAAAGTGAGTTCCTGGTCACTTTTGG
>JAOXNG010000012.1:41054092-41064167 GCA_028566535.1 Scolopax minor
AAACCTGCTGGTTTTACAAATTGGGATTACCAGCTGAAGCTTTCTCATGTCATTGTGAAGAGTTTCTAGCCATTGCAACACTCCAGTTATGCGAGTCATCCCAACATGTCTTCATGTTGGCAACTATATTATAGTTTTCCTGCTGCACAATGGCTTCCAGCTCCTCCTGTTTGTTGCCCATGCTGTGTGCATTGGTGTAGAGGCTCTTCAGGTGAGCTGTTGGCATGTCACCTTGTTAGAGGAATACCTTTTAATTCCTTTGAGGTACTTCCCTCGTGTTTCTGTGTTGGCTCCTATTACCTCTAAACCCCTGGCTCATCTCCATAAGAAGGAGAAGATGTGAAGAGAGGAACATCTGTAAATATCCCTGATATTTGAATTCTAAAGAAGAGACCATGAAAATCCTGATGTTCTTTCTGTGATGTATTTATCAATTTGATTTATATCCAATCTACTCCACAGGAAGGAGGAAGGTACAAGACAAAAATGGAGGCAAATTCAGGATTCTGATAAGAGGGAATAGGTAATGGTGTGACAAAAAAAAAGACAAATAAATATATGCTGAACAAATATATCCCGTGTGCATGTTTGAAGATATATGCAAATCAGACAAGAAGATAAAACTTTTTTAAAGTGTTCCAAATTGTATATTATGTTTTACATAAACACGAACTCATAATGTACAGAAAAGAATGGGGCATTTAACCTCTCTGATCTTTTAGCCGTAAGTCAACAGGTATGTAATACTTTTGTCCAGAATGCATTATAAACACTGGTTCCCAGTTCTTTTAATTCTTACCAAGAAACTGAAGTGCATAATTCGTCATATGAGTGGTGATGTTAATCAGTGGATGCCCCTGTGCACCAGACATAAGCAACTTAGTCAAAATGCTTATCCATATTTTTAAGAGTAAAACTTTTTATGTAACTTCAGGAAAAAACAATAGTCAGAAAGATGAGATCCCTGAGTGATGATCAATTTAATTTAAATTGATCTCATAATATTATTTTTCATTTCTATGTTTTTAATTGGATTTTCAGGAAATAGAAATATAGGCATATGTGTATTTTTTGCTTCACAGATTTAATACACTCCCTGAGCAGGTCACTTCAAATACGGGCAAAATTCAAGGAGTGAAAAAATGTCACATTTAATTAGGACTACCAGGATAGCAGTGGTGAGGTACACTCCTTCGAAGATGAGACGAAAGTATATGCATTTCATATAGCTTAAAAAGGCTGTATTGTGAGGTAGACTGATGTGAATCCAGAGCACTGCACTGGAGTTATGCTGGTGTAAACCTGTAGAGACTGAAATTCAGGTGTGTCCCAAAGCATTCCTTTTATTCTGTAATTTTCTAGAGAGTAGGTTTTCAAACAATATACACTGGAATAAACAAGAAAATAACTCCAATACCATCAGTAGAGTTATTTGTGACATATAACTACAGGAATGAAACCAGAATCCTGTCCTCAGAATTACAAATATTCCTGCTGAGTATCTTTTCTTGGGATGGAAACAGATGGTTGATGCATCAAGGCCAGATTTTAATCTCAGCTACAATCATGTAAGTCTGAAGCTGTTTTGCTGAAGTCTTTGCAGAGGCCTGTTTTCACAATAGAAAGTGGTCAGTGGCTTAAGGTATTCCCAATCCCCAGCTTGTTTTCATTGGCATGCTGTCCCCTTGGGGATTTGGGTTAAAATAAAACAATTAATAAAACATGACTTTTTCAACTTGGATTGATTCCCCAATTTAATCAAAAAAAAATGACTCCCAAACGCTTGCACCAGCACAACTTGAAGTTGACTTCCCATGACAAACACCAGAGCAACTGGGACAGGAATATATTTAGTCAGCAAACATGAAACTGCAGCCTCAGGAGGCCAACCATGATCTGAGAACTAACACAGTGATGTAAAGCAAGAACTGAGGCTAGGAAAGGGAGAGAAAAAGTTAGAGGCTACTTTGATAAGTTATAGGTTTTGATAAGTTATAGATGAAATTTGCTATGGCCTAGAGGGAATTGGATAAAGTAATTTAAATTCATTAGCAATTTTTTTTTATGTAACCTCAAGGATAAAAGAGGTTTTAAAAGACTGTAAATAGATAACGTCCAAGCTGGTTTGCACAGGGAGAAAGAGGAGCTCATAATAATTTTAACCCAATGTACATATAGGTAGTCAACAGACAGGGAAGTCACTTTGTTCCACACATCTGGCCATTTGCCTAGTGTTAGCACTGGAAATTTTGCAGCTGTGAGGTAAGCCAGGTAAAGGAAGCAAAACTCTTCCCACCTCCCTGTCTACCCCTATCCTCACAGCTGGATTAGCTCTGCTGGATCAAATACTTAAATTTACTGTGTGTGTGGCTGTGTGACTGTGTGCCACACAAGGAAAAAGGAACAAGCAAATCACACGGAGGAGGAAAACAGCATATTTGGTAACGTAATCACACAATCATACCCATCAGCTGGCCAGCCTAACTCAGCTCAACAAATAATCACACAAGATATTTATAAGCCCAGGATCTAATAGAGAGAAGAGAAACAGGATATATTTGTTAAGATTAAATCAGGTCAGGCCAACCTAATTTCTATCTGTGACAAGTAACAGGCCTCTTAGCAAGGACAGAAGTAGCACCCATAATTAAATGTCACTTACATTCTGCCACTATTCTCTGTGAAAATCTTGTAATTCAGGTAGGGTAACATGGCCAGGGCAACTAACTGCTAGATGGTCATGCTTAGATGGCAGTTCTTTGTGATCAAAGCTGTAACGTAAAATGGTGAATTTACCTGTGAAATATGAACAAAGTCAAATGAAAATACTACCATCAGCATAGCAAAGTAACCATCACCATAACCAAAGTAATCATATGGGAGCAATATTTCAATATAGTCAGTCGCTACAAACAACAGACCTTATACTACTTTCATTTTTGATAACAACATAATGGCTAACAAACTGTCAGAGTTATACTTCCTGTGTTTGGCCAACTGGTATTTCTTTTTTCTTGTCTTATAATTCTTATAATTAGAACTGCGCCCTTTCTGGTATTGCTTCCCTGACACTGGGATTATGTTAACCACATCCCAAGGGAATCCAGTAGGAAAAAACCGAAAAGAGCCAACACAGAAGTAAGACTTCTGTTTCTTCCACAATAACTAAAACTTCTTGTTTTAAGCAATAACTGAAGTGACATACCCATTGCAGTCTACTTCTCTTAAAAACACCTATGTACTTGGTTATATAGAGAAGTACTTTTATGGTTTAAAAAAATACTTTAAAATTATTCTGCTATTTTAAAGTACTTTAACACATTTTGCCTTACATACAAATAGGAAGGTTTTTTTTATATTTTAATTTCAAAAAGCCATTGTGATTGCTATATTGATGTGGCTGGCATATTTCTCCACATGGAGATTTATTTCTTTTCACCACATTTCTAAAATATTTGAGGATATTTTATCTAAATGATAAGTAGTACTATCCACTTAAACCTAGTGTGAACTCAAAGATTTTTCTAAATTAGAAACCCTGGATTCTGGAAATGAAGGATATTTTCTGGAGTTGAGATGCATGTTCCAAACCTGGGGTATGAGTTTGATTATCTCTGCTTTTTATATTTCTCAAAGGAATATCAAAGAACATCTGTTCTTGTAGCACTTACTTTTCTTTCTCTCAAAATAGTTCTCCATAGTCTTTCTGTATCAGCGTAATTAAAGCTCAGTTTATTTTTGTTGGTTTTCTTCTTAAATCATCACTTAAATTCCAATTTTTTTTAACATTAAATCAGCCAATCAACCATTTGTGTTCCATAACTCCTGATCTATCTTGACTGTTAGGTGGCATATAGGTCATATTTTACTTCAGCACTATTTAAAGCTGTATCGCTATTTGATCTGAATCATTTGTGAGTCCGCCTACATTTAAGCATTTTGCATATTTAATATGTCTACTTTTAAGTTTTTTTTGTTTGGTTGGTTTTTTTTAACAGGAATATTATCGCTACAGTAACAGTGGAATATTCTAAGCCCCACTATATATTAAAAAACAGAGAAGATGATCCAAAACTCCCCTGAATATCACAGTTTTTAAAATCCATCAGAAATCCAGTGTTCTAGCTAGTTTCCGCCTTGGTTCCTCTGACAAATGCAGTAATATGCAACAGTATTACCATGACACAAAACAGTTGAGAGCTAGAATTAGTGGGGCTAAAAAAAAGATCCTTATGAAGCTTCCAAAAATGGTATAAGGATGATCTAATGTAAACTTACATATTAACAGCTGAATACATGTATCCTTGTACTTGTGTGTTGGGTTTGTGTTAATCTTTGAAATGGGACAAGCTACAAAATAACAGAGGTAACTTAGATGAAGGGATTTCCACCTGCTTTGTAAATGTAGTGCTAAATACCTCCCAGATACATAAAAACTTTGTGAAATAACATGTTTTTATATTGTTCACATGCTATACTCAGTAGAAACTGTGAGTGATGGCATATCCCATTAGTCACATGGATGTATTCAAACTGCTTTATAAAATCAGTATGTCCCTGCCAGCTCATCATTTACCAAGCGGCCTTCTCACTGGGGTTGCTTGCTTAGGTCTGAGTCATTTGTTGTGGGTGAAGTTTTGCATAGAAAGTACCTCCAGTATCAGAAAAAATGTCTCCATCATGAAACCCACAAATAAGTAATATGTACCATTCCTTTTAAAATACCCAGTTGTTAATTTGTTACTGGTGCACACTACTCTCTGTGATACAAACTAAATCAATACAAGGCCTGGAAGTTCTGTAGTGATTTTGTCTGTCAAATGATACTCTGTTTAAGTTACACCATCTATATGAAAATACATTTTCTTTACCATTCAAATTTGCACTGGTGTATGTAGATGAGGAATCAAATCTTTTCATTTCATAACCCCCTTTTCTGCCCTGCATATCCTCATAAGCTGAAACCTTAAAAAACCCTTTGGAGACCAGAGCAACTATGGCAACAAAGCTCCATGTCTGTCCATGTCCACAGTGCACAGAGCCTGCAACTCCTTCCCGTGTCCCAGTGACGAATATGGTTTGCAAACCCTTTCCATTTCCATGGAACAGAATGGGAGAGCAAGGGAAACTGAGACAAGACATGGAGCTGACACAAGATGGGTGTTGATTTCAGGTAAAAAAGAACAGTTCTGAGTCAATTAAATGTTTCCCAGCCACAGCAAAGCATGATTCTCACAAAGATGCCTAAGTACACTCATGGTGTCTACTTCTCTAAGGGCAAAAAATGGTGCGAAACAGCTTCTGCTGAAGAGCTTTGGCACTGACTTAACAAAATCAGCATTTCACCCTAGGACATATTCTCTGTTGCAGGTTAGCAAGGAGGACTGGGGCTTTAAGCCTCTGTCATCTCTCCAGAATTCATTAGGCAAGAAGTTAGACCCAGCCTCATGAAGACCTGCAGCTGCAGCATGCAGCCAGCACTCACACACCACAATTTCTCACTCCATTCCACTGATGATCTAAAGAGAGCAATTCAGTAAAACATTACTCATGAATTACACTGGTTTCTAAGGAATTTACTTGGAAAATGCACAAACTGCACCACCACTCGGTCATGCCACTGGCTCTTCTGCTGACAAAGCTCTCTTTTTCCCTTACTAATGTTGCCTCATTCTGTGTTGCATCAGTAAAGGAAAAACAATCTTCTGAACAGTTTTCTAACCATGAACATGCTTTGCATCCTTTCACTTTAAATAATGCCAGCAGAAATGGTATTTTCCATTTGCAAGGTAATATGAAGTTTACTGATAAACATTTTACCTTAATGTATCACACCAATCTCCCATGAAATGCTGTGTTTTAGCAGAGTCATGTTTCAGAATGCCAGGACTTCTTCCCCACATCATTTTTTTTTTTTAAATATAGCCTATAGAAAACAGTATGTTTTTTAATCCTGTGATTAAAAGGAAGAGAGGAAGAGTGTGAGCACACTGCTGGTTTTATGTTGCTTGAAGCCACATCAAAATAATTAACAATTATGTTGATCTCAGCAATTATACTGCAGCATATATTTTTCAAGGGCTATGCGAACATTAATCCAGGCTTCATGAATCTCAGTTTTTATAACTTTAATCGGGTCATGCCTGGTGGGTACTCTGAATGGAGACCTTCTCATCTGCCCTCACAAATCTCAGAAGTACAGAAGGGAATTATATGAGAGATCCAATGGATGGTGCTATCCAGAAAAAGAGGAAACAGTTTCAGAATGCAAATTTTCAGAAGATTAAAAGAGTTCTCATTTTCATGGAGTTAGACTGAACCTGGTTTTCTAAATACCATTGTCGAAAGCTTCTTAAAAAGGTCAGAAAGCCATGCTTTCATATGGGAAACAAACAACAAATACTAACAATCATAATACAAACAATTTGGGGGGGTGGAGGGAAGATAATTTATTTCACTGATAACTTCATTTTTCAATCCACAGTTATTCTTGTAAAAATTCCCAATGGCACTTGCTGTGCAACAAGTTTGAGATAATGATGATACCAGCACTGCCAGGTGACGTCTTTCATGTGAAGTACAAAACCAACAGTTGGACCACTAATGAGTACCCTCAACATTTTGGAGAGTGGTACTAATGAAAATAGCAATATTAATTGCTAGTACGTTTTGTTTTCCACCTGAGTTCTACAATTCAAAATGATACAGCCACAAGGATGGGAAAGATGCAGTGCTGTCCCTAAAAACCTACCCACAAAACCAACTTAATGGAATTAAAATAAACATATTTTTAAAGTTATCACAGGAAATTTCAGATTTTGTCTAAATCAGCAATTTAGATTGTTGGTAATTTATCTTTCCAGCTACTCGTGTTTATTGCATGGAGCAATCTATACCAATCTCTATACATTTTGTTCAAGAATGAAGTGGCTAATAAAGTGAACAGTTAAGATACTGTCATTATATCTCCAAGCTGATACTCCACTGAGATTAACGGGATATTTCTTAATTCTCAGAGATGTAATTGCAATCTTGCAGACAGGTGAAGGAGCTTCATTACAATACTTGGTATTTGGTTTCTGTTTGTGCCTCCAGATGACTCCATATAGCCCTAGAATTGCCCAGATTTTAAACGGATGAGGATCACATACAAACTGGAAAAAATTTCAGAGTTTTTCATTATAACTATCAATCAGGTTTGTCAGTTATTCCAAGGGAGTTTAATGTGAATGAAACTGAAATCCTTACAGCTGATTTTTGCTTTAATGAAAACCTAAATTCTGGAGCACAGATGGCAGTTAAAAAAAAAGAAGAAAAAGAAACAGCATGACAACCTACTGTAAGGCAACTCACTCCAGACCCTGGATACAGCAATTTTAAAGTGTTTTCCAATATTGTTATATATTACTAACAGGTCCACTGTTAGTGTGGATAGAAATGTGATGAGACTAATAAACAGCTTTTATGTGAAATTGTTGAATAATTTTCAAACTACCCTTTAGAATGTAGATTTCTATGCAGATGCAGTTTGTTATGGTTTCTGGGTTATATTGTATGGCTCATTTAATTCCATCCATATAGTTTTATATTGTCATATATTTTATTTTATTAAAAACAAAGCTGAGTTAAAAAGCCAGGCACATAATTTTGCCTCTTTTGAAAATCTGAAATAAGAGGTGTGAAATTCTGCCATTCTTACTCAGTTGCTACACTTTCAAACTTTCAGAATCCAGTTTTTGCTTTGCTTGAAAAGCCAGACTTGTCCAAATCACTTGCAATCACGAAGTTTTCCAGACATACAGGTTTGAAAACTAAAGTGCTTTTAACAGCTGCGTCCCAAGTTCAGAATGTAGGTCTCTGCTTGCTTTGTTAGCCCAGAGGAGGGAAGTGGGGACTTCAACATTTTGGCCATGTCTTCCACTGTTTGCATTTTACTGTCACAGCGGCTGCTGCTGCTGCTGCTAGGGATGACATCTGATGTTGACATCAGACATTGGGGAGATGGAACAGACTTTCAATATCTGCACTCAGTCACTGGGAGAAAACGCCTTGACAAGAGCCACCACAAAAGGAGATAATCATCATCTCCTCCTCCTCCTCCACCTCCATCAACCCTCCACCCCTCTTGCAAGCACCCGTCAGGGCTATTGAGCCTGAACTCATGCTCCCAAAAAATCCCACCATTGTGGAGGGAGGCCCAGACCCCTGAAAAAAAGAACCTTTTTTTTGCTCATGAACCCTTGAGTAAGGGAGGAAGCAGGTTTTCCTGGACTTAGCAGCAAAAAAACCCAGCAAAACATGGCAATGACATGAATGCTGGCAGAGTCACCTCAAAGGCAAGACATAGGATGCTTCAGAAGGCAGGCATTATTGACAGCCATGCTTGGGACCTTACATTGCCTGAAGAATATTCAGTGCAGGACTTCACAGGAGGTTAGTAATCCTGACTTGCTTGACAGGGAAGTTGTGAGGGTAAGTCCCTTAGCATCTATGAAAGCTAAGCTACTAGCTCTGATCATCTGTAATCAAGCAAAGGTTTATTTCATCAAACACCTTTAACTCTAGATAATGTGAATTTCATCATTTGCTGCTGCTCTACAAACAGTTGTACTGAGCAGACCATTTATGCAAGTCCAGTGCAGGTAAGGAGCAAGGTGTGAGATACGGAGTTAATACATTCTCTCCTTTCTCTTTTTCTGCTTCTAGCTGGCAGGTGTCCCCCTGGGCAGTGCATTCATACTACTCAATAAGGCACCACATGGTTGTCTTCCCTGCTGGAATGTTCCGCAGTCCTTTTTTCCACGTGGAATTTCCCAGGTATGGAGGGGCTGCAAAGGTGGAAACTGAATGTAGTCCATTGGCTGCACCATGTTTCTAGGAAGAATCTTAATAGGTCTGTCTTTAACTTTTAACTTTACTGACAAAATCCAATACAGATGACTGGGAGGATAATTTTTAAAATAAGAAGTCAGCAAAGCAGTACAATTGTTATAGAATCATAGAATAGTTTGGGTTGGAAGGGACATTTAAAAATACCTAGTTCAACCACCTTGCTATGGACAGGGACATCTTTCCATAGATCAGGTTGCCTAAACCCCCACCCTTGACCACTTCCAATGCTAAGGCATCTACAACTTCTCTGGGCAACAATTACATTATTAGGTACAGAGCTTCTGAAAGAGCAGTTATAAGAGAAGATGAATTGTTCTGTATTTGTCACTTCTTACTGAGTTCCAGTGATGTAATAATGATCTAATACAGTAATTTCATGCTTCAGCAGCGTTAATCAGTGCATGTAAAGAAAGAATGAGCCCATCATTTCATATTATGGAAATGCATTTTGAATGTACTTTTACTTGTATGGCAATTTATAAATTCATTGCATAGAATCGTATAAATTCTGATTGGAAAGAACTGATGGAGGTCTCTAGTACAATATCTTGCTTGTAGCAAGATCACCAATGTTAGACCACAGTAATTGTGGTCAAACATTTATGATTTTAATTTGTCTTGCTAGTTTTATGTATTATTTTTCACTAGACAACTGTTGCAAGATTTCTTCTCCAGCCATCCTGCTTTTGAAGGATTACTATTGCAGTTACTTTTTGTGTAGCAGTTCAGCCAGTATTGGGTAAATAAGGATGTATCAATACATGTCATTAGAGTTATTAAAGGCAGAATCTCATTCACAGGCTATTTATTATGATGGCTTATTAGCTACAAATACTTTAATGAACCCCATAGTATAAGTTTAAGCACTGGTAGAGTAATTTACACTTGGATTTGAATTTTTAAAGAGTGTACCACATCTGAGAGACATTAAATAGAAAGTGGTTCTGTATGCTCTCAGTAGAATGCTCCTGTGCCACCCACATTTGTGCTCAGGGGATATAAAGAATGCTCACCTGCCCTCCTTTTCCTTTCCAAAGCACTCTTTTCATGTTTCCTTTTCAGTGCTGTGAACTTTGGAGCCATCGGGGTCTTCATGGCACATGAACTTCTTCACACGTTCTATGGTTATGGTGGGTACTGGCTGTGGCATCTTTATTTACTCTTCTAGGTCCCCACTAGTTCT
>JAOXNG010000012.1:41064267-41076036 GCA_028566535.1 Scolopax minor
CTTGCAAGCACCAGAAATCTTCAGAGGAAGGCAGGCTAATGAGTTACTCCTGAGCCCCACTTTTAATTCATTTATGCTCTACCTTAGGGGGGGGTCTCTCCACAAGCACAACTGATAGTGTAAATAAATAATTTCTATTTTGCAAAAAGTCATATTTATTGAAGCAATTCTAAATATTGTAAGCAAGCGACCACATACTGACATTCTTTACAAGCAAAAAGCTGTCTACATCAAAGGAAGAAAACAATAATAGAAAGAGATAGTGGCAACCCTCTAACCCACTTTAGTTTTAACAAGTTATACAAAGAACTACCGCATGATTATCTTTATGGTCCCACACTTATTATGTGAAAATGCACTGAATACAGGACTTCCTGAGACATAGAAGTTTTCAGAGAGCCTGAAACTGCATTCCTTATGTCTGTTATACAGAATCTACCTATATTAGCCACCTACTTGCAATGGATCAAGTAATTTGAGTGTTGTTCAACACAGGTGTTTCTAGGTCTGATCGAGCCTTAATTTCTGTATTATTAAACTTAATACAAAAATTTGCCAATGTTAACTCTTGTTTAACTTGAATATTTGCTAATATTAACTCATTAATATGATACAAAGCCTATCTGGGTTGGAAGACTCCCTAGTATTTCTGTAAAATATAAAATAGTAAACACTTCAGCAATATAACAATACTCCTTCTAATAAGAATGAACTGAGTTAGGCACATGAAGGAGAAAGAAAAAGGAGGGTTTGCATCAGTATGGTAAGCATATACTCCATCCTCTCCAAAAAGCCATTGTGCAAGCTATTTGGTGGGGCAGGCTGCTGGATTTGATGTTGATGGATCCAACAGATTTATTGTCCTTCAAATTTATGTCAGCTGCAGCAAAACAAAGAAGTATGTCAGTATTTTAAATTATCCATCTTTTTCCATTCTCAAAAAGTATTTCAGCACTAGTCAAAGTTTCAAGTCCTCTGAGATTTTTTTATACCTCTCAATTCATCTATCCTTCTTCAGTACTCATACATGTAGTTCCAGCCAGGACAGAAACACAGTTCTGCTGCACATCATAGCATCTAAAAATTCAAGATTTGGTGATAAGCCAAAGAGAATTTTTTTTTTTTTTTCAGAGGGAACTCTGCATTTTTGTTTTGAGAGAGAATAGGAATGAAAGGGGAATCCCAGAAATTCCCCTCCCATTAGCTCTGTGCTCGAACTATTATTAACACTTTCACTTTCTCACTCCTACTCTCACCATTTGAATCTGGGTCATAACAGCATGCATACCCTTCGGTACCCTGAGTGGGTGGTTGTTTTGGCTGATGCTAAGGCATATTTGCTTTGTGACACAGAGTGCCCTTATGGTGACACATACCTGTCCTTTTCAGTTGCATTTCATACTTTTTTTTATCAACTCGTTTGTCATAAAAGACAGTGTTGAGAGTGGAGTTTGTGCTATTTGGTATTAATATTGTTTGAGCAATGTGTGAAAGGAAAACCCACAAAATATTTTAGCCTATTCTTTTCACAATACTGGCTTATTCCCTATAGCATCTTTTTTTCCCTTTCCAAACCTTTTCTAAATAAAAGGCTATAACATGAGCTTCAAATACCTACTATGCATGCCTGAAGTCTCAGATTGGGCCTCTTGTACTAGAATCCCAACAGAAGAAAAACTTGAACAGCTATGATTAAACTACAGTAGAAATTAAATTCAGTTAGTGCCAGGCTTCCTATCTAAAGAAAGTATCAGACCTATAAGAATTTCTGTATGAAAAGAAAAAAGGGACCAAACAAATATGTGAAAGAAGAAAAGGTTTAAGTTATGTGCAGCAGAATGGGAATGACACCTGTAGACGTATGCCTTTCCAAACAAGTAAAGTCTCTTATTGACTCCTTGTGTATCATGCTTCTTTCTGTGCTCTGTAGAGGTTGAAAGAGTCTGCAAGCAAGTAATTACAGACTTTTAGAAAAGGAGCAGAAAGATGAGATGCTATTTCTCAAAACTAAAACTGAGTATGATTCTAACAGAGATAAAGATGAGAGATTATTCTATATGGTTCTGTTTCACCTTCAGTTATTGTGAAATGGTCATTAACAAGTTGGCAAATCTTCTAAACAGCTGCTATTTTAAAATTTATTTAAAATCAGTAACAATAACCTGTTCAAAGTAGTTCACAACTGTCTTTTTTTAGCTAACATAACAAGTAGAGACAAATTATTGCTCATGTAGTTATTATACACAATATTAACACATAATCCTAAAATTATATAAATATATGTGTACTGTTTGCTTTTGCTACTATTGTCACAAAGCAAATGCAACATTTGCAACCTGTGTAATTAGCACCAGGGCTGTTCTTTCTAAATTGTAAGTGAGTATCTCTATGCCATCCTTTATCTTTGCATCCAATTAAGGCTAATGCTTACTGCCCTACAAGAATTTGCAAGCTGTACTGAGAAATAATGCAGTGTTAGTTTTGTAATTTAGTGCACAGGGCACATTTGTGCTAAAGCTCTGTAAACTGGGCCCGTGGTCAAAAGGAGCAATTAGCACTTTGTTAGTATGCAATGATGTACTAATCTACACAGTCCCCAAAAGCAATTGTCTATTTCTTTTGCCCTCATGTACAAATTTTCTACAGTATGCACCTAAAATCTACTCTGCCCCTAAAATAGCCCATCACAGCAGAGCTGCAGTAAAGCAGATTTCCTGTGATTAGAATCTGTATATCAATTAGAATTTATTTATTGGAAAAAATGTTGTACCACTAATTCTTTTTTCTGTGTTGAGATAGCTGCATAATTCTCCGAAAATGTTAAACAACCGTAACTGTTCCAATTAAGAGTAAAAGGGGGGTAATTTTAGGTGACAGAATATTTCCATCTGACCCCCCCCTCTAAATGTTGATCAAGACTAAAAATAGGCTATTGCAAGCTGTGATCTCCAGGAAAATAAGCATAGTGCTAAATATGGCTGGATGGTAAAAATCATAGAAGCTATCAATAACACTGCCAACTGTCAGAAACAGTGGACTAAAACCTACTATGCAGTGGGTATTCCACATCCCCCTCTTGTGGCTGATAGGTAAAGGATGTGAATCTATCATAGGTACCAGCTAAATAATATTTTAATATAGTCCGGCTTTGTGAGAGTCACGAGAGATAGTCCACAGTGAGGGCTGTAAAAATCAAGGAGGAAAACAAGACAGCATATTGCCAAGCATCAGAGAGGGACTAGTGCTTGTTGTGAAAGTCCTGGTTTCAAATGCTATTTTCCAAAATTCAGGCTTATTATAAGGTACCTCTACTGGGGCACGCACCAGCCAATAGACATTCAGCCACTAACTATTCTGGAAAATCTTGGTAGTGCGATACATACCTACCCATTAAGGGGGTACATGCTATCCATCCTCTTCTCCTTGTCTCATTTGCCTAGAAGCAAGCTAAGACTATAGTTTCATATTTACCCAGCAAGACTTACAAGGCTGATAACATCTACCACAGAGTTACAGTTTCTGAAGGGAGTTTGGAAAACTAGGATGTTAGCTCCCTTAGAAGAAAGGTAATGCATATTAAGGAGGCATAGCACCTCCATAATAACAGACTGATACATAATTGGGATGAGCTGAACATCACTATCCAGCTAGGTAATGTGGAAGTTCAGTCCTTAAGTTAAAGGAGAACATAGAAAAGAAAGCTCCATGAACTGTCAGCACACTCAGTAACTTTAACAGAATAATACTTTGTGGGGAGGATCTAAATAAAAAGATATCCTTCATAGTCACTACCCACATACCTGTCTCTGATCTTATGCAAAAGAGCTCTTTGGTTCTTCAGCCTAAGAGAACAAGAGGCACAATCTGGGCTTTGACAGAAGAAAGGGAAGAACAATGAAAAGAAGGTTGATGTAGTTGTAGCAGGCTGACAGAGAATTTTTGCTTTCTCATTTCTTTCCTATTACATCTGCCATTGGCATGTATTCAGTAAAAAGAGTTTCCGGTTTCCAGTTTCCCTTTATTTTTTCTTCTCCTTGTTTTTAATGGGAAAGAAAGGAAGAAAAGAGGAAATGACAAATCAGTAATCTAACTGCAAAAAAATTTTCTACATTTACTTTTTTAGGGGCAAGAAATTAAAATCTAACATTTTTGTGAGAAATGTCCAATAATTGCCTTTCCCCACCTCAAACCCTTTGAACAGCTTAGACTGGCTGTTCTCTTGATAAATATTATATTTACTTAATGGTGACACATTTCCATTGCTTCTAACAAGAAAACTTCACCTCAACAAAACTAGCCCCAGGATATCCTTGATAAGCCTGTCAATATCCACCAAACAGGACAGTCGTCTTTAGAAGAGGAGGGCAACAAAACAGTAACAGATTTGTTTCTCCAAATATGAAACTACTGAACACAAGAATAAGGCCTGTGTGAACTGCATTTTTCTCTTAATTAGGGGACCTAAATGTCCCCTAATAGTTTCTCAGTATTTGCCATTTTGGTATCAAAAGCAAAAGTAATTTGAAGAAGTATTAGAAATATAATTACATTCACTACTTGCAACACTGTATAAACTAACATATTTCTTCAAATTTTCTCTCCCTTTATCCAGATAGGAGTCGTAGTATACCTCATGGATATGAAAAGAATAAATTAGAGATGCTAGTTAGGAGGTGGAGGCTTTTGTGACTTGGGATGAGACTACTTAGATCAACTGTTAATGGATAGAATACTCTAACATCATGTAATTTAATAATGGGTCTGTTATACAGCAATATGGATCTACTAAGGTCATATACATTACTTGTCTTCCTCATTCACTTCCTTGTGCAAGCAGCAGTACCTGATTCATTTGATTTCCTCCATCTGTCTTTCTGTTTTCCCAGTTCATCTCTCCAGGACATCACCTTTTGCAAAGAATGCTTTAAATTTGCTCTGGAAAGAAAAAATAGTTGCTTGGATGTTATCCAACATGGCTAGATATAGAGAAGATTTCAGAGGTTCTCTGCTTGGTTTGCATTTAAGCTGCAGAAAGGTTTATGAAGCTGTCTAAAATATTTGTAACACTACTGAATTAGTTTTCAGTTAGTTCATTTAGCTTTCATTGTCAATGAGTTTTGTAACAGAGCAGTGGTAGGTGAGGAGTAGATAATATGTTAACAAGAAGGCTGTTCCTCTCTCTACTTAGTGTCAGCACCTGCCATTTGGGATTCTCTCCAAAATTTGTGTTCTGTTTGTGAGAATACTGAAAAATTATGAAGACAGTTACTGAGAATTCTAGTTCTGCTAGTCTACGCTTACATTTCCACACATAGAAAATTAACAAGGAAAAGAAAATGAGCATACAGAATTGTAAATTTTCGATATGCTATCCACAGTAGACAGAAATAAAATCCTGCCAAAGATTTAGCATTTGAACAGAGTGTTTAATATACATGGAGGAAAACTTAAACTGATTATATTAAAAAAAATTTTTTAAAATATGACTTTGCTGAAAATCGTGAATTGCTCATCTATTTTTTTTTTAGAATAAAATAACATATTTTAATATATGCTGCTGTGATGATGTTATAAATATCAGAAATGATTAACACTGGAAGAGTATTAAAAATTTAAACTGTCTCACCATCTGTGCTGTTTGTTTATTTTTCACATTTCATTCAACTTGGACAGTGAAAATAGATTCATTTGTTTTTCTCTTTCACTGTCATGCACTAGCATAATGATTCAGTGTTTCTGCCGGAAACACTGCAAGAGTATATTTATCTCCAAACTGCCATATCCAAAAATGCTGGTTTCATAAAAAAAAACCAACCCATTTATGTATATCAAAATGCAAATAACTTGACTCCAATAACATTACTACATGATTGGTCCATTTTTTTACTTTATGTTGATTACTTTTCCCAACATACTACAGCTATACCTGGGCTTATACAGCTAGCATATATCTATCTATCTGTTGTACTTGACAAATATCTTTTGCAAAAAGAGGTTGATGGTACAGTACAGCAGTCTTTGATAATGCATTCTGTTATTTTTGTGTGATGAATGGAAGACAAGTGTGAATATTTTTTTCATAGGCCCACCTTCGTTCAGAATGTCTTGCCGCCCTGATTGTTGCCATTTAAAAGCACTAGACTCTTCAGCTGCATAATAACTGAAGATGGAATCAAGTTTCAAGATCCAGATTTACCATGGAAAAGAGTTCCAGCTCTGTTATCCTGTTACAATTTTGCTGCTCAATTGGATTATCTATGGGGCATTCTTCTTCCATATTAAAATGAAAAAATACCTGGAACAACTGAATCCTGATTTGAAGTTCCCCCTCACAAAGACAGGTCACATCCCAAGGCCATTTAATCTCTCAGCTGACAGAGGAGCAACTCCCCATTGAAGCACTTAAATTACCACAGGAAGCCCAAAGATAAATCTGTTTGATTAGCATTAATAAACAACACCTTCTGTTCACAGGCACAACAGCTAGAGATCAGTGGCATCTCTAAGATGGAGTGGATGTCATTATTCCTCATAAAATATTTTCTGAATCACACCACAATTACCCCACAATTATTGATTCCAAGTCTGGATTCAGTGGCAAAGCTCAAAGCCTAAGATCTTTCTGTTTTTTCAAAGTAAAACAGACTAAAACCAGTATCACACAATGCAAAACTTCACTTGAGATTGTTAGCTATCTCTACTTACCTCTTGGTTACACTTCTCCTGGACAATTTCCTGCAACCATTTCACTGTAATCCTATAATTAGATGCAGTGTTCTGAATTCCAAGTAAAATTTTTAAGCCTATAGTGAAAGAAGTTGATAAAAAGAGAAAAGTTAACATTAAAACCTCCTTTAAATTAATCATGTTTTTCTTGGCAATTTGATCTGTGTGAAAACTCCACCACCTCTCCCCCCAATATCATCACAGTGAATCAGGATAACAAGAAAGACTTAAGGAATTACAAAAAGAAAAAAAAAAGGAAAAAAGAATAAAAAGTGTGACTTAGAAGGAACATTTAGGATGTGATATAGAAATGAAGAACAGGTGTAAATAAATTGGAGTTGTCTAAAAAATGAACTTGACCAAATAGAGTTGTTTTATCCTTTCATTTCACCTTGAATTTTGCCAAGACTTCCCTTGCATGCCAATTGCTGGGATTTGAAAGGTTTGACAGATAATATTCATAGTAGTCAGCTTCACTAATAGTTCTCCACTCTTATTGTTCAAGAAAAAAAAAATCACACTTTTTGGAGATATAATTTCCTTATTCATGGGGGGAATTAAAATATTAAGTCCTTTATTCCTTACCTTTGATGAGTCTGGAATGGATTGTGAATGTGATATTGCAAATTGGCAGAAAGATCTTATTTTGTTTGAATTTTTGAATCAGCCTCTCTCAAAGAGTCTAATCAAACCTGTCACTCTTATGAAGACTGACGTGGCCAACAAGTGTGCTGCTGAACTGCAACCTGCCAGACTTAGCAACTCCTGCTATAAACACATTTGAAAATCTAGATTTTCTATTGATCACAACTTGGTTTTGCTATATAATGACTTCTGTACCTGGATCACATCAATATTTCTGTCTGAAAAGTTACACTGCATGTGTTGATCACTTCCAATTCACAAAATGTTGAAGTGACAACAAGGGAGTTATTTGAACATTTATTGTTGAACATTGAGAAATAGTGTATTTGCTGATGTCAAGGAAGACTCTATACATGCTCAGATCAAGCAAGTGCAGATGTGATTTATCTATCTTTCACAAGCCCTTGGGAAGGCCTTTTTCATTCTTAGCTCAGAAGAGCCTTCGGCTCAAAAATAAAGGGCAAATATTCTTTTGGAAATTGATATTGAGAATTAAGCCATGTTTTACCACTCTGGAAATTCATATGACAAAATGAGTGATTTTTATTTTCTTCCTCTCCATAGGGAAGGGTCACAAACACATATTCCCCTGTTCTCTCTCTCCTCTCTATGAATGTTGCACTTTTCCTGCTGCATGCAGCAGCATAGCTTACACTCAGATCACAGCTGGTTATTTTAGGGGTCTGGGAAGATTCTGACTCCTCCACCCAAAAGTAAAGGTTAGATTTTTTAAAAGAAATATGAGAATTAGGTAAGCAACTGAGTTCAGGGAGGCTTGAACGGCTAATGTGCTTCACTCCCAGTAGAAACCTGAGACTGGAATTCTGCAAATTTTCCTTAGGCAAACCCTAGTAGAGAGTTTTGCCTGAATGTGGATGTCAGGACTGAATCTTTACAATACCATCCTTTACAAAATCTGGATGGTATAAGACCTGTTCCAAGGGCTTGTTTTCTACATTATATTTCCTACATGCAAGTAAACAAGAACAAAAGTGACTGTATAAAGTGGGCAGAATAAGCATGTTCAAAAAGAACAGTGGCTCAGGAAGTTTCTGTGGGTATGAGGGCTATAATAATATTAAAAAAGCTAAAAATTTCCAAGTCAATCCAGTCAAGTGCCTATTAAAAAAAAAAGGATGAAAGAAGAAAGGAAAAAAAACAAAAAGAAAAAGCAAAATAAGAGAAAGCTCTCTTTTTTCCTCATCTGTGGTGGTGCAGCACCTGCCATTAGCTGTGGTGGTTCCTATTTTCATATTGTCTGACAGTAGCAGTTGGACTGAGCCAGAGCCAGTGAGGCCGAGAGGCAGACTCCCTGCTTCCACAAAGCTGAATTTAATAAGATGAGAACAGTATGCCAAGATGGTGAACTCCCTCCCTAGCACTTATCATGACACTAGTCACTCAGCAGGGCCCTTATTGCAGCAGTAATCTGGGTGAGCCTGGCAGAGCGTCCTCCTTACAAGTTCAATATAATAGAACAGCAGGGCACTGGAGGCCTGGCAGAAAAGCTTAGCAAAGTTAAAGCCTATTACGCTATGCTTGAAAAAAATGGCTCTCAAAATATTATATGCCGAGCAAAAACCTGGACATGCCAAGTGCACTGACATACTAAGCCTCTTCCATAATGGTGCACTCATTAGTCTATAGACGCAAGCAACATGGATTTAAAAGTCCATAACTTGAATGGAAATGGATATGCAAATTCTTCCTTTTCTTCTGCTCGGCTTGAATTTAATAGGCAACACTACAGCATAATATAAAGATAGCAAAACCAAAACTTGAATCTGCTCTGAGCTGCATGAAGTTGTTGAGGTTGGAAAAACCCTGCTCTGCATTTTGTTTCCCTTATATTTTCATAAATAACAAAAATCAGTTGTAAGTAATAACCTATCTCACTGGTACACACTGACATGTGAACATGAACCTTGACAAGAGCTGTGGCAGGGAAGCTGCTATCAGATGCATCTTTAATTTAGCAACATACGACAGAAACCCACCAGCATTTAAATTAAAGCAGAATACAAACTTTGTTGTGAGTCATCCACATTAATATTGTAAGTCAGACTGGTCTTCATTGGATTATTACCTCTTTGATTGAACATTATAAAGGTCTATTTTACTCCTGTCCTATTTTTAACTTCAGTGGTGTCTATTCAAGTGAATTTCAAGTCCATACTATTGAAAGTCAAAATGTGCTTATCTAACCTTGAAACATGCTCCCTAGTTTGAATGGCATTTTGAAAAAAGAATTCTACTTGTAGGAAATCACCAGAAAAATATTTCCATCTGGTCAAAAGATCATAATGATAAACTCCCCTGAAATGAATTCTAAAGTAATAAAATAGCTAAAAAGAGGTAGAAAAAGAAGAGGTAGGCATATATTCCCCTGCATATACTTCACTTGTAATGGAAAGATCAATGTGTCATCTTGACACTTTGCAAAGTCAAGCAGGCTTCCATTTGCCTAAACACAAGCCCTTGAAGCCATCTAGCATGCCCTTGGGTTTTCCTTGTAGCCTATACCCATCATTCCAGAAGAGCTAGAGCCTCCTGTGGTTTTTGCACCATGTTTGTCCCACATACAATAGAACTGCATTATCCTTCCAACTGGAAGGAACCTCAAGAGGTCTCCAGTCCAACACCCTGTTCAAAGGAGGGTCAACACTGTGTTCAGATGTGGTTGCTCTGGGCTTTGTCCAGTTGAGTCTTGAAAACCTCCAAGGATGCAGATTCCATAATTTCTTTGGCCCCCTGCTCCAATGCTTAATTATCCTTGCAGTGGAACATTTTATTCTTTATTTCCAGCTATAACCTTCCCTATTTCAATTTATGGATCTTGTCTTCCTACTGTGCTCCTTAGCAAAGAAATTGGCTCTGTCTTCCTAGAAACCTCCTCTTAGGTAATAGAAAGCTGCTACTACGTGCCTCGCATCTTCCTTAAACAATATTGTTCTCTAAAAAAGCACAGTTCCTTCAGGTTCTCCTGACAGGGCATGTGCTCTAGCCTTCTGACCATCTTGGTACCTCTCTGTTAGACTTGCTCAAGTTTACCAGCATCACTCTCTGAGTCACGAGAATGGAGTTAGACCCCTCCACGTGGTAAACAACCAAGTCAGCTGGCTGCCACAGCAACAAGTATGCTCTGCTTCTGTCCAATCTGCTCTAGGTGAACCTGCATTGGCAGGGGGATTGGACTAAATGATCTCCAAAGCTGCCTTCCAACTCCTGCAATTCTGTGATTCTTTGACCTCTTTTACTGGGGAGCATAAACCTGAAGGCAATATTCCATATGCAGTCTCACAAGTGGCAAACAGAGGGGAATAATCACTGTGCCAGCTACGCTCCTGTTGATATCTGCATTCTTATTCTATTGCCCACCAGGCACCTCTGGTCCTTTTCAACAAAATGTTCCAATGCTAGAGTGGCAATCTGTAAGAACCACGATTGGTGATACAGCGACTTCCTTGAGTTCCATTTCCTAATATTGACCACATGATTTGTAACAGATTCCCATGAGAACCAGGGTCCCCTCTGATCACGATCCACAAGCCGTTAGTCACCCTGTCTTCTGCTCCATATATCCAGGCTGCTCCCTCACATAGATAGCACCCCCCTTCATTGTCTTCCCTGCCTGTTGTTCCTAAAGATCCTGTATGCTCCTTACAATGCAGAGCTTCTGCCACATCTGTTATTCTCATGATGTCTTAGTTCTGTGCCCGCACACAGAGCTCTAGCTCCTCCTGTTTGCTTCCCAGACTGTGTGCATTTGTGCACAAACACTGGAGCCAAACCTATTTTGAACCTGTCTTATCCTTCCTGAGGGCTCTCTCGCTCCTGTCACCCTGTCCCATGTATTTACTGCCCCGACTTCTGTTCCCTCACTTATCTGCAAGCTGTCATCACCATCTCTGACATACCTGGTTTAAAGCCTGTTGGCAAAGATCATATGTGTGGATATCTTGGATACTCTAGGGCACCTCAAATGGAAAGTACTTGCATTTAGACAGTTAAATCCTGCCTTTAGTGTCTGAGTCCAAGACTTAAAACTGCTTCTGTCTGGTCGTGTCTATTTTTTATCCTACCCTTCCAGTCTGTACCATTTCATCAGCCATTCAGAGAAACAGACCATTATATTCTTAGGTATTCTTTATAAATGCAATGAAAGAATATTTTAGATGCAGATTTTCAGATTTTTTTGAGAAAAAGCCTTCCTGTGTGAAAGAAATTAGCTTCTTTTAAGTATCATCCAACAGAATCTAAGCTACAAAGTGCTTGAGCTACAGCACAAATGTAGCAAAACCAGCTAAAATATTCCTACCCCGGTATTTAAGAAAAGCTCTGCTACAAGACTTAAGAAGTCTGCAATGACCAGGAACGAGAAATTTATTGTCCCTATTT
>JAOXNG010000012.1:41096337-41111444 GCA_028566535.1 Scolopax minor
GCACCATCCCTGGAGGTGTTCAAAAGATGGGTTGACATGGTCCTCAGGAATATGGTTTAGTGATTTTTATATCTCATTTCTTATTTATTTTTTGGCAGTTAGGTTGATGGTTGGAATAGATGATCTTTAAGTTCCCTTCCAACCTAGATGATTCTATGATTCCTTCTCAGATCAACTCTATGTATGGACTAGAAAGGTATTTTTAAATTCTCTGCATGAGAAAAAGTTCTGAAGATTCATATGTATCATACACTGAAGTTGAAGTTATATGTTTCAGTGAGCTTCACAATTTGAATCCATTTTTCTTATGAACAACAAGAAAAAAAGATATAGCCTTTTAAACAGATATGCATGATCTATTAAAATACCTAAGACCTGCAAGGAGATCCTTGAAGTCTTTAACTTAAATTCAGAGGGACTGTATCTCAGCATGAGAATATTTACCATACAGATTTCCAGAGACTGATTGTACAAATGAGAACAGAAAGCAGATTTCCAAAAAGTTTCGAAACCTAAGCTAAACTTCTGCCCCCACTGAAATACATGATAGTGGGACACAGATTTCATCATTAGAGCTTCATTATCATATGGATAAAAACAAAGCAGCAACAATATAAACAAATATAATATTTTTACTTATCCTGAGTAGCTTTGATATTCCAGTTACTGGATTTATTTTTTTTAATTAATATAAATAATCACGATTTTATTGATTACAGGGGAGCTTGTAGTCTCCTTTACCTCAGAGTAGAAGAAGAATGGAGAAAGCGGAAATTAAAGGAAAGAGAACCAAGTGGCAGTAGTTCCCACCTAAGCAGTACCTTCTAATTGCCCCTTCACCTTCATTCAGAATGCAGCTGAATGGAGCCGCTTCCAGTTTTATGTTGCTTTAACAATAGTTACTACCATCTAATTGTCTAATCTCAAAACTTCACAATAATATAAAGCTGTACTTGTTTTAAACTATTAGGCTTACTTCTCATTTTAGTTACAATGACAAAACAAAATTATACAAGAAAAAAAATATCAGATTAATAGAACACAGAGGTGGATCACAGCCAAACAGATTTATGCTTCAGCATACTAAATAAAATTCAAGAGATTATGCAGGTATAATCTCCCTCTTTGCTACAAAAAAGAGAGGAACCAATCAACAGAGAAGTTTTTTCCTAACTCCTAAAGTTGCAGATAGTAATGGAAGAAAAAAAGACAACATATTTTTCAGAAAAGCATTTTTCCCTTTTTTTCTTGAGATACACTTGATCCCAAATCCTCGGTATATTTGTACTATTTGTATATTCTTTTGTATATTAATTATTTGTATATTCATTGCCTCCATCAAAATGCCAGGGTGTTGTTCATTCTAATGCAGGATGTCTCACTGTTTTAGCTGCATTTGTTTCAATCTACATTAAACACAATCACTAATAATTGATTGATTATGGACTGTGAAAACCTGAGACTTTAGTTCAATTAAAACATTACCCACTGGGTTCTACACTAGTTTAGTCAAAAGACATATTTTTGAGGCAAACTTACGACAAAACTCCTCCAAAATTACCGCCAAGTCCTCCAAACTTTTACAGAAGACAACAGAAGCTGATTAGATGTAAAAAATTGGATACCTTACTAGAATGCTCTAAAAGACAGGAATGTAAGATGTGCAACAAAAACCTATAGTCAATATGAGACCCATACTTTGATACATTTCAGGTGCTTATTTAAAATCAGTGTTTGTCATGTGAGAAATTCTGTGGTGAACGTCGAGACAAATATCAGAATAATAGCAGTGATCACAGCTGGAAGTAATTTTGAAAAAGACACAACAATGAAAAATCCACTCTCTAAATCGATACAACTGATAATGTAGACCTATACTTTTTTCATATTGACTGAAAGCTTGGAATATGCTGACCTAGGTCTGAACCCACTGCCATGCCAGATATATGTATCATGTGCTCTGAAAACTAACTGGTTGATGGACTTACGCATGGAGGCGTGAAAAACTTTGTAATGCTCAGTCACAGCAGGATAAGACCAGAAGAAGACATTAACAGGGACTGAGGAGGAAGATGACATGGTAACAAGAGTGAAGTAATACATGTCCTTGTAGACATAAAGGACTAGAAAGATTAAGTAAGCAAGAGCTGGTTTTCCTTTTTCACTGTCAGGAAACAATCCTCACAGATATTTTCCTAGCTTTTCTCAAAATCAGGCTCCATTTTCTTATTTATTACATGTAATAGAGAACAGTAATAGTTCCATATGACACAGATGAATGTAGTATAAATGCCGGAAGTGTAGTCACATTTCCTTCCACATTTTATTCAAATTTTCTTTTGTTTTATTTTGGCTAAAGATGGAAGAGATATTTTTGCTGTTGCTTTAAACAACCAACAGCATGTTTTACCATGATTTTTACTTCTAACAGCAATAACTTTACTAAATTCCATTTGCTGTCAGTAAATTTGTGTGCCACAATTCTGTCAAAAGTATCCTTTTGTTAAGATTTTATAGCCATTGCACAGTTCGGTGCTCAAACTACTACTTCCTCCATTACCACACTTCCTCTTGTTCAGCTGCAGTATTCAGTTAAGGGGGAATTTAAATACTTCGGTAGTTAATCCATTTCTTAGAGGAAATTTTATAAACATTTATGTCATAAAGAAATCACTATCTGTAAAACCACACAGTTCATAACTTACATTCTGCAATTGACAACCATGGTATGTAATTCAGCAAGCTCACACTAACATTTTGCATAACAGTTCTTTGAACAGGATCTTCAATTTGCTGGGTGACTTCTCCATCCTGATAAACAAACCATGATCTGCTCTCCAAAATTGCATGTGTCCTGCATGATATAACCAATACAAACCACTGCAGTGTGTCTTCTCAGCAACTGTATACCAGGTGCATCAAACCTGTCCTGCACCCCTTGTTCTGATTTGCCACTGAATATCAAAAGTTGGGTGTTCATTGACTTACACAAAGGGTACCAATATGAAAGATGGCCTAATGCACACAGATGCAGATGATGACTGACGACAATTTTCTGCTTGGCTCAGTGGAGCTTTCAACAATCAGGAAAATCTTGTTTGCACAGAACATGCAGATTTTGGAGTGCTTGTTCATTTCAGCACTTCTTGAGGAACTAAAGATCATCACAAACCTCATGTCTGCCTATCCAAGTTAGAATATATACTTTTGAGCTTCTTAATATAACCTTTTCAAAATAAAGCCACTTTACTGAACACACTGCTGCTGCCTCTCTGGAGTCCAAGAACAAACACTACAACACACATTAGTCATCTGCACACACCGCTTAATACACTGATGGAAGGCGCATGGATACAATAGTAAAAACTATGAAGAAGAGAACAGAATACTTCAGTCCAGATATAATTGACTGGAAGTGCATTAGGATTGTAGAATGTAAGAACAGAGAAACCTCTGTAAAGGTTAGCTGAGTACTATCAGTCATTGAAATTAAAAGCACTCATAATTCCTGTAAAGCATGTGGTCTTTGTAATGAACCATTATAAATACCACAGAACAATATACATTACTTTTGCAAAACAAATGTGAAGTACTTTGGAAACTGTTAAAATAATCATCAAATGCTCTTTTTTTTTTCATTTACATTTAGAAACAAATGAAAACTATGAGATAGAAGATGCTACAAAATCTAAAAAATAAGTCAATAAGAATGAAATTTATTAGTGTTTTCCTACAAATTTCAAAGCGTCCCATAAGAATAGTGAATATAGAAGCTCTGGCAGTACTGAATATGGACAGCACAAACCAGAGAACTCCAAACAAGGGCAGCAGTGAAAAGGAATCACTGGAAGGTGTGCAGATGGACATTTATGTTCTAGCTGATAATCACGGTTTGCACGTATTGTAGGAACTGCTATTCCTACCCTAAATTTTTGATTGCTGAGATAAAGGCTGTTTATTTTATATTTTGATACACTTGGATGCTAAGTCCATTAAGCATTGTATGTCTGTAACTGATTTAACCTTGGGCTGCAGGACTACAAATCCTTAACAACACGTAGCAGTACAGATGAGGGGGTTTACACAGGCTCAGAATGGATCATTTTGCACCGTGCAGCAATGAGTCAGGAGACTTTGAGGAATTCAAAGCATCTGAATTTCACTACACTAAAGAAGACAATTGAGACTGTACCAACATAAAAGAGGAAGGGAAATATTGAATATTACATCCTCAAAATTTCAGAGGTGCTAGAAGGAAATCTTCAGATGCTATGGGTAAATTGGCTGTTTTAATACTCACGAAGCTTACGCTTCAGGAGGAGGGAGATAGGCACCCAAGTGATAAGTGTAGGAGGAATGTTAAAAGACTTCCCACTGGCTCAACCATTTCCAGTTTGCAAGATGTTTTTTGTTTTAGTTTTTTTTTTTAACACCACAGTTCTGCTGGCAGCCATTTCAACAGCTTGTCTTTGGCTGTGAGACAGACAGCTTCTCCTTCCATGGGATAGAAAGATATAAAAAGAACAACCAAACATACTGTAAAAAATACAGCTATTACTGTAAAATAGAACATTATTAAATAAAAACAATAACCGAGCCCCAGAAAGTTGGAGATCCTTCCTTCCCTATGTGAATGAAGCAATTCCTTCTGATTTTTGTAGCAAAGTGCACTAGTAGAGAAACACATTCTTCCAGACTAAGGCAAAAACCAAATAAAATATTTACACACATCATATAAATCCTCAATAAGCTTGTTCCTTATTTTTTTTTTAATGAGAATGAGGTTTCTAAGTTTTTTTTGGCTTTGAAATGCATGTCAGTAGTTCTGTCATCATTTTTATTCCCAAATATCAAGCATAGCTTTCCAAACTAGCAAATACATCCAGGCTGCCAATAAGTGTGTAATTCAATATGCTGACACATTTTTATTTTCTGTCTCAGTAATGTCTCATTTCACTAACTCATTGCCATAGGCTACAAGCAACTCTCACTCTCTGAAATGTCATACATAATTAATACATGGTAAATTTTAAAAGAGAAAGTTCTTCAGACCCATTGAACAGGGCATTTCTTTCACTTTCTGTTCTACAGTATTGTGTAATGTTGATGCAAATCATTCTGTTTTCAAAGTTACCATATTTGGATCACGAGTGAAAATCTCTTATGCCAAGAGGATGATATTCTCAAGCCTTCAGTTGTATAAACATAAGCACAAAAGTTCAGCTAAATATGTTGGCCTAATTTACACAGTGATTCACTGACTGCAAGTGCAACTTACATAGCATACTAAATTGTGCATATACTTTTGGCCCTATAACATTTGTAAGCTCATGCACTAAACAATTTTAAAAAAATCTAGCCTATACATTTTATAAATATTTTTAGTATCTGTAGACAAATATAGCACTATATAGTTGGATGATACATTTTCATGATGCAGTGCAATGCCTAAGATCTATGCCTCCTGGATTCTTAAAGCCAAATGACATTTAGAAAAAAGTTTCTGTTCCCTTCTTTCTCTTTCAGGTAATGTGGTGTAGCTATCCATATGATAACTTTGGTCCAACACTATGTGTATATGGATACAGTTTGTTTCCACAAATTATGTTTACTCACACAATTATATACAGATTTAGCAGCACAGTCAGTTAAAAGAGTCCTAGCCCTGAATACCTCTTCCCATCTAACTGTTTTTGGAAGCAGAGATGTAAATACAATGATTACTAAAACCTTTCAGTACCAGTCAAAAGAAAGCTGCACAGACTTCATCTTCATTTCACTTTGCCACCCTCAGTTTTAGCTATGATCCTTCATTTTTGCTTTCCTATTATTTCCTTGTATGTATTGCAGCCCTTTAACAGAAACTTAAATGTGACAGTTAGGTCTAAAAATTCTGCTTACATTAGATAAGAATGGTTAGCAAACCTTCAGGTGTCTTCCCAGGCAGATGCTAATGATATTATATACAATTTAGATCATTTTAAGAAGAAAAATATAATGAAGCATATTCGTCTTCAAATACAATTTGATAGTGGTTAACCTACAGAATCTTTTCTTTATGGCTGGGCACAGTGAATCTGTTTCAGCATACGATTGTAAATCTGCTGCATGACCAAGAAACAGGTGGCTAGTAATCTCACAGGGTTTTAGTGCATTTTATGGGAATATCTGTGCAGTCTTGGTTGCCAGGTTCAAGCTCCCAAAGCTAAACGTTTAAGGCCAATTGTGTCCACATTGTCATCCCACATTCATTCACAACTGATGCCTGTTGCATTCAACCCACTTTAACAGGCTTGTTGGGTTCACCTGGTTTTGCACTCAGCAAGGATAAGCCTTTCCAGGAGTAAATATGATGTGATCTTTCTGCATTTCACACATCTTATGATCTCCCAGATCACTCTGTGAGAACTTCCCTGGCACGTCAGTTCTTGATTGGCTCAGTCAGGACTGAACTCACTGCACAAGAAAAATGCATGGTAGAGATGATGAAGTCTGGGATGTGAGTAAGAGGCTTCAGTGTGATTTGGCTTCCCTACCTTAAAGCTGACATCCCCAGAGTTACAGGACCCAGCATTTCTTTGCACCTTACTCTAACTGTGCTAGGTCTAGGTACAGTCCCAGCAAGGAGGATGCTCCCACATTTGTCTAGACCTAGAACAGATTCAGCTGCCTCTTTGAGTTTTAAGTGAACCAAAAAGGTCTGAGCAACTATCACATGTGATCTGCATTTCCAGTTGAAGCTCTCTTGTCTAGAAGCCAGTCATTCTGCACCAAAGAGGCTGAATGTGAGCCAACAGTGGGTACTCACAGGATCTGGAATCACATACGTGAGCTTTCAATCGGAGTTACCATGAGAACACGAAGTGCAGTACTAAGCGTAGTCTAGTTCTCATTCTCAGAGAGCTTCTGTTTATTTCCATGACTGGGTTCCATTTTCTGGGTAACAGCCAAGAACAAACCAAGCCTCCAGCAAGGCTGCTTTTGTCACTCATCCTTTCACCTATGTATCATCATTTTTTTCTTGCTAATACATTCAAGAAATAATTAGGCATCCTGGTTTAAACAACAGCTTCAACATACATTTTAATATTGTATTTCCTGTGCAACTTCCACAAGAATTACTACTAAAAATGCATTATAGTCCATGTAATTTTTCAACAGTTCATACATGAATGGTAAAAGCCAAGACACTGCTAATGGCTAACTGAGGGAGAGGGGCAGGAGGCAGAAACAGCAATTAAAAGTAGCAACTAAAAGAGTTTTAATTTATTTTATCAATAAAACTTGCCATCAAACTTGCACTTAAGGAGACTATGTTCATTTAACTAGTAAAAATTAATAATATTAGATAATATTAGGCCTACTACAACCTGGCATTTATTTTCTTTTATGAATACAGGTTTTACCCAAAGGACTGCCTCTACTAAAATACTATATCTTAATGCTTTATAATAATTCATAAATTGTTTAATTGACAATACTCTAAACATCCAATGACAATGTAACATGGTGCTCAATGTTTTGCATCTTAGTGTTTCACTGCTATCTGTGTGTTACTTATTAATGGAATAAGTCAAAGAGTTTCTTCTTCACATTGTTTTGGAGAGTAGTATTTGAGACGCTCTGATAGTCTCATCAGTTAAATGCTTAAAGACTCCTGATAACATAAGCCCAGCATGTATTCTTCTCCAGGAGAAGGGTTTTAACAAAATTAACATAATAAGACTTTTACAACTGCACTTCAAAGAAACTTGCAAAAATTTTTTTCTAGGGTGAAACGAGATAATTTCACCATTCTACTAATGTCTGATGATACATTTATTTCTGGAAGTGAGCTATTTTGGGAAATTATTTATTTTCTGTGACAGTTTCTTTTCACTGCAAACATATATGACAATCTGTACTATGTTTCTAGAGGTTGTTTGTATGAATGGCTAATAGAATTAAAATTGTCCCTCCCCTTCTTATAATAAAATGTTTACTCTCTAAATAATTTATCTTCTTTCTGGGTTGTCTAATCACAGAAGGCACCTTTGTGCCACATAATCAGTATGTAGTAGGAAATTCCTCCCTGAACCAGCTGCCCCATACTTACTCTAAGCAGAGAAAGATGTCATAGAGGTTCCAGCACTCCTAACATGGGCAGGTGTGGTAATGAGACAGCACAGTAACCGGGCTCCTTTACAGAGCAGGAGCTTCTACAGACCTTATTTTCCCGGTAGAAACTAGAAGAAAAGGCTGTTTATGCTAGGTACTACCATCCTGTACCAACTCCATCTAACTTTTAGATATAGGGGAGAATGGAGGTCTGTATCCAAGTTTTGAAATTTCTCTCTGTGTGAAAAGCATCCAAATACACTGATTGATGACATGATGTTCCACATAACATTACTGCATCTTGCCAAATGTTTCTGTAAAGCCAATTTCATTAATCTTTATATTATTTTTTTCTGGTTTTACCTTTTCAGTATTCAATGGTGTGAAAATAACAACCAAGAGAAAGCTTTCCAACAATCACTAAGGTGTTTGTCTTCAGCAAGTAGTACAATAAAGAAAAATGCATGTTATGGCAAATTTATGGACATCTGGCACACTAAGAAACACAAATCTGTTTTCTAAAGGTCACATGCAATGGGTAGGATAACACTGTCATCAAGATGTGTTCATAATTCAACTGGAAACTCAAGCAGATCTTTTCGCTTACAAGTTCAGAGCTGAGAATAATTCACTAAATATTTGTATGTTTATTGAAGTAATTTGTCAGTGTTTCTTTTTCTCAGCTCCAATGCACCCTTCAGCTCACTAGATTATGATATCCAGTGCATTCACTGTTTTCATGTCTGCCACATACAGTTTCCAGTGAAGTGATGATAAGTTTTACTGAACCAGACCGTTATCTACGAAAACATAGTCAAATATGCATAAGTTTGTCAGTATTTCTCAGCAAATTGCTCCGTTAATCTTACAGCCTTTGTTTTTCCTCAACTAGAGACTCAAAAATTGTGTCACCTGACTATACCAAAAAGATTGTGTAATTTCTGCAGGTGAAGAAATTTGTTTAGAGTGCCAAAGATTTGAAATACAATGAAAGCAATAGAGCTGAGATGGTGAAACATTTGCTTCCCCCAGAACACCAAAGAAAAAGCTTAGTGTTCCAAAATATATGCAAGGACAGGTAAAGGTTAATATAGAAACCATCATTATTTTGCACAAAATCACACCAACAGATCCTAAACAGAGCTATTTCAAGAGGCCAAAATAAGGCATCATTATCGAAATCACAAAGATTAATAAACAAAGGCATCTGCTCCTAATTTTCTTCTGCACAGAGAAATAGAAATTATAATCCAAAATGTCCTTTTGTTCCTTGTTTGGGTGAAGTTCCAAATGAACACACAATGGAAACTCACGGGAGAAATCCCTTCAAAAATATAGCACTGAGTTGTAGTAATTCGCACGTGGATGACCCTGCTTTACTGAGGTAGGAGGGCTGCTGAGAGTACAGCCTCTTAAAGTGAACTTATGAAGAGTTTTGCTGAGGTAAGTAGAGATGACTATGTTTGGCACTTTTAAGAAAATGAATATGAATATGAGAGAGAACCTTCACATTTCAAAAATCAAGATTTTGTGCAAAGAGACAAAATTAATTCAAAGGATCAGCGACTTGTGCAGATACAAGACCACACTTTTTTGCTTGCCTGCAATCTTAAATGGGAAGTTAATTCACGTAATTAATTTCCATAAAGATGACAGAAATTGACCCTACAGCCCTATTGTTTATTCTAGCCCTAATTCTTCAAGTATATAAGAATATAAGTAATATTACTCAGTTGAACACAGTCATTTGCAAAAATTGGTCTCCTGAAGTTCACAAAGCTAGAGAGTAACTTGGGTTTTAATGGGCAGCTGACAGTCATCTGTTCCTAACTTCAAAGACATACCAGACCCATCCCAGTCAAGTGTTGCATATCTTTAAGGTTGGAGAATCCATAATGTTCTGTTCAGTTTAATTTTAAACATAAATCAAAATCTCACTATATAGAAGTGGTGTAAGCCAGACAGCCAGCCTAGCTTTCTCCCATCAAATATGAGTTGGTTCACATGAGCCTCACCAGTTCCTTCATTTTGTTTCTCCCATGGGTAGTCTACAAAGCTCTTGTTGTCTTTCCTCACTTTTAACCCTCGTGGAACTACACTCTACAGAATATCTCTGTAAATCCTAAGCACTGCTTAGTCACTCTGTGAACAGCAAATTCCTAGGATGATTGATGAAGAAGTGAGATAATACATAGCTTCATGCTACACATTTTTAGCCTTAGTAGCATAATTTATACCTTGTCTCTATTTTATTATACGTGGATATCAAAGGGCTATTATTTTACCCAGCCTCCCTTTCCTCACTGTTAAACTTTTAAACATCACAAGACAAAGACTTTCACACCATATGGTCTAACTGTGCTGTAACATGAGCAAACACTCACAATTGCATGCTACTCCCAGGAAAAAAAGATTCCAAACTAATTTTTAGCTTTTATTTCTTCAACCCATAGAGCACTTTCCTACTTTTTCTAAATGTTAGCAATAGTAACCCACAGTCTAAAATCAATGCAGGCAATAATGAACTCTTATTAGCAGCACTTTACAGACAACAGGAACAAGATCCTGGAGGAGATCAAATCCTTACAGGGGAAGGCCGACTTCTTAGTCACACAGGTAAAATCCCAGTGTTGGGGCTCTGCTAAGAGGTCAATATGGAGGGGGAGAATAGTAAAGTGTCAGATGCGCTCCTGTAAGGAAGGCAGAGATAGGGAATTAAAAGTGAACAAAAAGGAGGTGGAGGAGAAATCATTAAATTTCACAGGGCTGTGTGTAAAAGCAGTTCCTCTTTCCACTTTTCTCTTTCATTCTGTCTCTTTTCCCTTGGGCATGGTTCATGCTATCCAGTAATCCTTTCCTCAAGGCACTGACTATCCCCACCCTCACCATGTCCTCCTTTTTTCTCCTTGCCCTTCAGCAATCTCCATCTATTTCTTGGGACAGTGAAGGAAGAGGACAGGACTAGGGTCAAGCCTTTTTTCTAAGAGGAGAAACGTCAAGGAGGGAAAAGTTTGCGACTAAGGAAGAATGTGGGAGGACAGCATTGCCACTCCTATTGTCTAGAGGGATCATCTGCCATGCAATAATGTTACATCAACTACAGAGTCCAAGCTGCATCTCAGCTGCACCTGCAGGAGATGGGGTGAGGGCCCATTTCTCCAGCCACAGAGAGAAAGGGCTCTGCCTCTCCTTACAAGTACTCTGCTAACTTTCCTTAGTCTGAAGTTGCCTCTGTAACACTGAATTCAAATTAGTCTTGCTTTACAGATTGGTCTGTCTGTGTCCCCAGACAAGGAATTACCAACCACAGAAGCAAGGGATATTAAGAAAGACTTGGAAGATGAAGCCAAAGGTCTAGAAAATGAAGGGAGACAGAGGAAGAAGAAAGAAAAGTCTAAAGCAGCTGAAAGGGCCAATTGCACTAGTTTTAAATTGCACAGAGTTCTGCTTTTGGCTTTGGAAGAGCAAAAAGAGCCACAAATACCAGTCCAAAAGATATGAAGACCTATGAAGATCTGCATGAAGCTGAATAACAACTGGAAAAGGCAGCTCCAAAGAGCTTGGAAATGCTTTGGTAAAGAAGAGCAGATGAACACCAGGATATTTTAAATGATGGTCTTCAGTGAAATACCTTCAAGTTAAGACTTTTGCATCTCCCACAAAAGCTTGAGGAACAAAATAAAAAAAACAAAATCAAAACTTTCCTTTTCATTTCGCTCAAGATCAGAAAGGAACAGGAGATCATCTTGTCTTTCTTGTCATGTATCACATAATTAATTTCTACTTGGTCAGTAATACGAAAACTTGTTACTTTGAACCACATAAAATGATGTCGAGCCTCAAAAGACTGAGTTCCTTTGTACACAGGCACAGAACGTGACAGATGGAAAGGCAGACAGAAGAATCTTGCAATGGAAAAGACATTGGTAAGATACGTTCAAATGATATTAATGACAATCCAGCTCAGTTAGTCTGAGGAGGAAATTCCATTTCAAGCCCACTTTTTGGGGTGAACTCTCCAGGCTTTGCTGGATCTTAACCAAGTAGTTCAGATCAATCCTAAGGGTAGCCTAAAAAGTGTGAAATTATGAAGGGTCACCAGGTGCTAAGCAGATCAGTTAATATTTAAGGTTTCCAGTACACTTCTGCAAGTGAGGATCAGGGAAATTCTCCTTATGAAACTTCTGAAAATATCAACTGTCTTATGAAACCCCTAGTCATTCTACCAGGCAAGAATATTTGCAGTTGAGCTGTATGAAAAGCTAGCAAATATTTAAATAGGTTTCTTAAAAGAGAGCCCTTCCTCTATACCCTGATCTTGCTCATCAACACAAGGTTCCTGTTTAGGATCCACTCTCGTTTAGAAATATGTTTTGAAGAAACAGCAACTTGATATTCACATTCTTCATCCTACAACATGACACATCTTGTACTCCTGGGAAACTCCCATTAACACAAAGCAGGGATCAGCTTTCTGATTCAGTAGTTGCACAGTTGATGTACAGCTACACCTTTTGAGAATTTTTTGCTGAAAAATGACAAATTTTGACTAAAGCGCATACAAGCCACACGTACGTCATTACTTATAATACAGTACTGTGTATCATGATGATTGGGAAATTCAACATTTTTGATGTTAAACGCTACCTGAGATATTTTAAAAATGCTCACTGCCTGAGTCATTCAAAGGAAAATTGCACCCTTGCGTATGTGAAAACAGTGTGCATATTCATTAACAGATAAACCATCTCTTTTCAGATAGAGAGATCAGTTCTTTCTCAGAAGTGTTACGCTTCTTACTGCAGCTGAATTTCTCAGGACAAAGATTACCTTTATTAATTACAGTGTCTAAGCCAAAGCATTTAGACGTAATAGTAAAGTATGATGAATTGTTGCAGTACTGTCAAAATTCACCACACCTTTGCTTTCTGCAGGCGTGGAGCAAAATGCTTCTAATATTTATACAGGAACCTCACCACACCCTCTGGCAACTCATAAGGTTTTAAATTTTGTTAAGATTATGTCAGCAAAGATTGCTTGGCAAGGGAATGCTTGCAAACTTACTCGTAGGAGGTGCACAAAGGATAGCTATCTATTCTGTTTCAAAATAAAGACACGTGTATTCCTAACCACGGCTTTAAAGGGCAGAAAGATACCCAAAGAACTAATCTCTCCTAAATTTAAAAATTATTTGAAATTTCAGGATGACACAGACTTATCCTACATAAAAATGTGCTATAGCACAAACCAAAATCTGTTATAACCAGCCTAGGTGATGCATATGAAATACTGGGTTTTTTTAGTTGACAAAGTTAGGAAAAGCTTATCTGTGATCTCAATTACACAATGACTGAGGCATCACCCAGAAAAGAGTCCTCCTTAGAACAGAAGAGCATAGAAAATGTATCTAGTCACTCAGCACCCTTACTAGTTTTTCAGTTTCTGTGCCCTTGTCCTACTTACAGTTTTTATCTTTAAATCACAGAGATTTTTAAAAAAAATATATCAGACCTCCAAAGGGATTAAAATATTCTCAGATTTCAAAACCTTTCTCCTCCCCAAACTTTTGTATCTCCTAAAGTCCTTTTAAAGGTTTGGGGACATTTATAATCCTTTCGTGTTTAAAATCTACTGGCCTGCTGTCCCTGAGCCAAAAGCTTGAATAGAGTGCTCTGCTGGCTGAACCAGAAATTCTTCCCTCCCAAGTAAATAAACAGTTCTCATACTGGTAAAGACAGTATTTTAAGATATCAGAGAAACTGAACAGCTTTCCTTCAAACATCACTTTTTCTTTTGATCTACCTGAAATATAGAACATGTTAGTTTCTAATTAAACCATATTTCCAAGAGCTGTACAGACTTTGCTGATGGATGAAATAATCTACCACTGAACATGAAAACCAGCCACGGAAAGTTGTATCCTAAAATACTGTGTGAAGGCAGAAGCTATCATTTTTCTGTGACAGAAAAGTCTTTCTCTCAAGACCCTCAAGAGCCTTTATAGAGCACTTTATAGTGTTGTGTTTAGACATCAAGCATTTCACCTACCCCTGAACCCAGGTGCTAATGAAAAGAGCAACACACTGTGTAGGAAAGCCACAGTGACTTGTGTTAAGTTACATTGAAACTAGAGGAAAACAAAACGCATTTATATAGCTGGGCTCTGGCCAGGGCACTGGGCACCGATGTCCTGCCAATATTTGTTCTGACCAAACAGAAAGATGACTGCCTGCACTGAAAGAGCCCATAGGTTTACTTCCCACAGGAAGGATACTATTAATATAAATATAAGTCTTCTAGTGTGCTGCTGTGTTGACGTAGTACAGAGTGGGGTGAGAGTACTGCTGCTACTGAGTCACAGCGGCACCACCCATGGAGCCGTGTCCTCTGGTGGTGCCAGTTTACAAGGATATTGGAAAACGTTATTAATCCATCACGTTGATTTAGCATATATTCTCCTTTGAGAACATAATTTTAGTTACTTGGTATGTTTTTTTGGTTTGGTTTTGTTTTTTCTTTTTTTTTTTTTTTTTTGCTAATTACCACCCATGCCATACAATAAGTATTTTAAAAAGGCAGCTTTAAAACCTTGTGCAAAGGCACAAGCCTCGTTGAGCATAACCCAGCATTTCTGCATAAACAGAACACCTCAGCCACTTCTTCTAAAGCAGCAAGCGGTATTACAAGTTAGCAAATTAATTTCACCCCTGCTTTAAAACCAGAAAATCCAAAGTAATTGCTCTAAGGGATGAAGTCTATCCAGCATACCAATCACTTGTTCAACAAGATGGCTAAATTTGCAAAGATTACTCAAATCATTTAGGCTTTGGAAATCACTTAAGGCCAATGTAAACAGATTACAACTTTCCCATGTGCAATGGAAGCAATTAATTTTGCAGTGAACACCTCTCCTACACCACGCTGTTCTCAGGAAAACATAACATGCATCTAATTACAGCTCACACTGAAACACGCTGGTTTTGTGCAGGTACAATTTCAAAAGACCCGAG
>JAOXNG010000012.1:41131727-41142393 GCA_028566535.1 Scolopax minor
TGAAATTCTGAATACGCCTTAGCAATTTCTGCAGCTGCTTCTCACCCTCTTAGTGTTGGTTCACCAGGAGCAAGAGGTTTCCCTAAGGTGCCTTCTGTGGCCTCGACTCTGGAGATTGAGTGTTACCCCTGTCAAGAAACCACAGCTCCTCAACTGGACGCCTGCAGGGGCCTAACTTGGTTAGCACTTAGAATTTGCTTCTGTGGGTTTTTTGCTTTCAGCAATGGAATGAAATTATGAGGAAAAAATAAGGCTGAAGTGGACATTTTGAATTCTTAGGTTCAAAGCAGAACATGGCTTGTTGAATAGAAAGTCAATAAAATAGCCAGTGTATGGTCCCCTGATATCAAAAGAATTATGCCTGTGCAGCTGTCATAATCTAGCCGAGCTGTAGCTCAGGTAGAACTTAGGCTATTCAAGACAGAATTCAATACAAATTGTGTTCAATAGATGGATATCCTAATCACCATCTGGACAGCCATTGAATTTAAGGCTAAATTGTTCAAATTGATCTTTGAATTACAAAAAGATAATTTATTTAATTATATAAAGCATTGTAATAATTTCTTTGGAACAATTCTTTATCTTTGTTGAAGACACAATAAGAATGGAGCTTAAGAGGCCACTACAACTGGTTACACCTTCCTAGAAGTCCTTTGCTTGCACTTATTCTGGATGGTTCTTCTTAGGATTATATTCTAGGTCTCATACATCTGAGTAGCCCTCTCTTCCATAACGAAATCTACAATTGAAATCAATGTGAGACATTCTTAAATATCATACTATTCTAGAAGCTTAATGATAAAGCAAACTGCTTCTTTTTTTTAAAACTAACAAACAGTCCTGCTTGTGTAAACCATACATGAGCTTAAAAGCATTAAATTCAAAATTTCCCCTCATTTTTTGACTAACAAGACTTAATTTCATATCTTTAATAAGAATACGAGAGTTGAATGACTAAAGTATTTATTTACTTGCAGTTACAGTTATTAATAGCTACCATCACTGCTGTAAAAGCACAAATGCATTTCAAAACTTCAAAATGGTAGCATCCCTGCATATGCAGTATATTTAATGACTTGACATTACAGGTTAGGGATTGTTTTTTACGGTAAAAAGGAAATTAACATGTAAATGGCTAAGCAAGAAGCAGATGAATATGAAGGGACTGTAAAAGTGCATCTGCAGAAATTCCAGTTCACCCACACACCTCATTTGCATTAGCACATCTGTCAATACTGGTACAGATCAGGTGCCACTCACCAACCAAACCTTTATATTTAAAAAAGTAAACAAAAACTATCATGCACAAAAAACGATGGCAAGAAAGACAAGTAATATTACAAATTTAGAAATGAATCGTGGTGAACACCGAATGATATTGATGAACTTGAGTATACTGGATGACAGCATAGCTGGCATACCAATGGGTTCCAAATTGAAACTTTAACAAGAATACCATTTGCCAGCAATGGTAGATAAAAGTTTTGCAACATACTGCTGCTTCTCCAGCTAAAATTGACAAAAAGTCATCCTTATGCAAGGCCAAGCTGTCACACCTGTAACAGAGAACAAAAGAATAACAATATTTTTCTATGCATGAAATAGCAATGGAAGAAAAGATGTAACATTAAGATTATATACTTACCGTATATATTTCTAGAATGAAAAATCAAGAAGCATAACAAGAAGGTGTAAGAAGCACTTTTAAAAAAAACAATTAAAACTAAAGGTGCTATGATTTCTCCAGCTAACTTGGCTGTCTCCATTTCAGTAGGATTTCCTAGCTGAGTAAATAAATACCAAGCTGTGCAAATTTCCACATGTTCTTTTCTAAACAGGGAGAAAGGACCCTCAGAACAAAGAATTTCTATTTCTATAGATGCTAGCAACAGTATATAGCACAGCCAAGTGGAAGTTATTCTGAAATTCCAAATGCAATGTTTTTTTAGAACACAAGGGTTAAAATCTTGCTGTTACTCATAATCTGCTGTTCAATATCAAACGATGATGAAATTCAAACTTAGGCTTCCTCTTTCTATGGCTTATCCCAGCATGGGAATTGATTCCTCACACCCTGCAATCAACTTTTTGGTACTTAACTGAATACAAATTATGATACTAAGGGAGATTTACAAGTTTGTGTCATAGAACACAATGCTCAGGAAAGAAAAGTTGATTCATCCTCTGCAGTGGATTTAGTTATATTTCCAAATTCCCACTCAAAGTAAAACATAGAAAGATTAGTAGAATGGGTATGTAATTGTTTTCTATGCTTTTCTACTTCTCTACGTTAATTTATGTTATTGTTATTTTTTTTAAATGGTAATTTTCTGTTTGTTTTGAGACTTCAACTTACCAGAAGTATCAAATGTGCTCTCCTGTAATTTTGCTGTAGAAGTTCTGGGAAATCTCAGAGATGTTATGAACCTTATTGAAAGCTTAGAACTCTGACTATTCTTTTCTCTAAAATGTGACTTAGTCACTGAAATTAAATAAAAGGTGTTATAAAGTGGGGTGAGAAAACTCAAAAAAACAATGCAATGAATACAAAATGGCCTGCCCAAAAATCCCTGCTTTTCTGAGTTGATTAACACTTAGCCCTAGATATGTAAAAGCATGACAGAAAGTTAAACCTTAGTTACACTTTCTTTTCCACATCACTGTTCAACCATGTACTCTTCGGTGCTAGGCTTCTTCCTATTTCTATAGGATGGATAGTAAAGAGAATTAAATAACTATATAAATAACATATATACTACATTCCACATATATCACCTATGTATAATGATTACAGATATGCAGTACATACCAAATATGTTATTTGTAATGTCTTCTTGCTCTCTTTGCCTTTATTCAGTTCAACTTGCTATGTTGTTTTAATTGTTTATATTATGAGATTTTTGGAACAGATATGCAGATAATGCCTGAAGAAACAGAGCCCGATCCCTGATGCTGATGTTAATAATACACAATGATCAGACTAATGCCAGAGATAGGTAAATAATATAAATATTTAAGTAAAATCTATAATCACAAATTGCAGCTTGTTAGGAAAAGTCAAGATATATAGGCCACACCTTAAACAATTATTTAATTGAAAAGCAAAGAGATTGACTACGAAATCCTGAATCATTGTATCTGTAGCCAACTCCCAGTTTCAGTTTGCCCTAACTTAAAATTGTTACCTTTGCCACTGACATTTCAGAACTGTCTAGGATTTCTGAGATCTTGAAAGATTTGTTTTACTAACTTTGCCAACAGTTTCCATTGAGTACCTATCTTTGTATCCATCTTCATACACTTTTCATTTGTGAATAAAGGTTGAACATTGGTTGTAAAGCAAAGGAGACAGATGGTTAATTAAATGTTCTGCAGCAAGGAATTTGAATAGAGAAGTAATCAGGTTCTTAAGACCTTCTAAACACAACTGGAATCAACAGGATAAATCTTTTGAGTTTTCATTTGGATTCTATGTACTGAACATGTCACATCAATCAGTTTAAAAAATATCTCAGTATTCTACAGATGATGCTATGGTTCGCCACATCAACAGCAACTAACCCTCGCTGCACCCCCACCAATCAACTATCACAAAAACTGTGTTACTTAAAGATGCAAATATCCCAGTGAGGTGGATAAGTAGGAATATATAGGCATTATATTGCCAGGAAATACATGTCAAGAGCTGACTTTTCAAATCAGGTCTCCCTTTCCTGCATTGCCTTAACACTGAAATGAATGTCAGTAGGTGAAAGTACAGCAGCCATAAAACCATACTCAACAACATCAAAAAGATGAGAAAGGGACATGGGAAGAGAAATCATATTTGTTTGCAGCTACAGTGAGAATTTATTTCTCAGCTTAAAAATATGCGACATGATAATTTCACTGCCTTCAACAGTAAGACTCCTGTACTTATAAACAGGCAAGTGCTTAACTGCACAACATAGATAAGATACTAGGAACTAAATAGTTGATTTCTGTAGCAATGGATGAACACAAAGAAGTATGTAAGAATTTCTTCCCCTTAGTGAACTTCAGATTATGGAGTTTTATGACTGCCAATACTACCTCTTGATAATATCTGCATCTCAGTAAGTAAAACAACAGAATCAGCGCTGGTCAGTTGAAGCTCCTTAGCAGAGTAGTGTTAAATTTAAAGTCAGATTGAATTTTCCAGACTGGTGAATATGGAGAAGCTGTGTTCAGCATCACTATTGTTGCATCACTCTTATACACCTAAAAGCTAAATGGGGGGAAAGCTTTTGTGAAACCAACATGTTTTGATCATATCTGCAATGGTCTGAAAAGCATCTTCCTCTACACACATCCTGTTTATCAGTTTTTAAGTGTCAAGTTTGAATTTGAAACAAGTGAAAGTACAATGAATATACTAAATTATTGTAATTTTTAAGGAACATAAATCCCAATATCTCCAGTTATTTTTTATACTTTATGAAGAAGGAGACAATATACCACAGATTCTCAACAACATAAAATTATGAGATATGCAAACATATCATAGATGACTATCTAACACTACCCTAGTGTAAATTCAGGTACGGATAGCCATGAGGATTTATTATAAACTAATTATTGAGAGTATTGAGAAAAAAAGAAGCCATCTGGTAACAGAAAGAATTTTTTAGACAGTATCAGGATCACATTCAGCAATAGCATTTTTTCCTCATTTACTTCTGCACGCTTTTCAAATACATTAATAAGCAGCTTTTGTTTAATCACCTTTGTCTTCTGCCCTGATGACTCGGATATTACCATTTCCAAGACACCAATACAAATGCAGAAGTATGGGTGTACTCAGGCCCAATTTTCTGAACTATGAGAAATGTTACGATCTTATGTCATCTCAATGGACTATAAATTGAGGTGCTTGATCTTCAGATTTCTACTCTACCAGGGGTGTTCTTCCAGAAGTCAGGCAAATTGCTTAAGATCTTTGTACTATTGTTTCCCTATCTATAAGGCTATTTGAGGTATAGGGATGAAAATAAAACAACTACTACAGTTGAACTTTAAGGCAGAATGGTTATCCTACATTACAGGGTAGCGCATCCTATAAGCAGACATTTCCAGAATTAAAAAAACCAGACAATGATTCTTAAGAGAATCAACCAGCAGTTAAGAGGATTTGTGTCTGTAAGCAGGGATTTACTACATAAAAAGAGTATGTACAAATAAGACTAGTGCTCAAACAGGATTGACTACATTGAGTGTTTCAGTTATTAATGGCCTGACTCTTTTTCTATACTTGTAATAACTCCTGACACCAAGGACAGAGCTGTAACACCTGTCTTCATTAAGGAATGGATTGGAAAATACCTGTGAACTTCAGAGCTTGTCTCCATAGAGACATTTCTACTGTGGCACAAAAAACCCAAAGAAATTAAAATCAGACCAGTGAGTGACTAGGAAATGTCCAGGGTAGCACTAATGGAAAGACAGGGAAATGGCTTCAGTGCCAGCTTAGACATTGGCTTGGACCACACAGTGGTTATTGTAGCCTAGAAGCCATATTGAACATTGAACAGTTTCCTTTTAAACATAAATAATCAGAGACTTGCCTTTCTTTGCATGGCATTTAAAAAATGGGAAAGGATAAAGCAGGAGAATGGCTAAGTAGTTTTTTAAAGAATATCATAACTAGAAAGAAAACTTGTGACTGCATGCAGAGCCAGAAGGAGAGACACAGAAATCCAAAGCTTCAGTAATGCCTGAAATAAGTTTCCAAATAAAACCACCAGTGCAAGTGAGACTCACCTTGTCTCATCTGTGACTTCACCCGTTGCGAAGTTATTCAGACAAGAACATATTCTGACCATAGCCAGAAAAGTAATTGTTCTGGTAAGCAGGGTAAAACAAAAGACAAAATTTTATAGACTGGTTTGTTTGGTGGTAGACCTTCTCTGCCCTTTACAGTTGTGAACTGCTATTATTTGAAAACCCTGACTCTGGTCCAGTTATCTACATCTGGTATATAGTTTATAACTTTGGGGTACATATGAATGTGTTGAGATAAAAGAGGAAGTTTTAAGGAACATAAAAGCCAGTGAAAGACTGTGCTACTGTGTGCAGACTTTGAAAATGGAAAGGAACCAAAGTGTTTTTCACTCTGCCAATCAGATCTAGTAGTGACCGGCAAATGTAATTATTATTTGATGCAATTTTTCTACTTGAGCAGATGGCCAGCTCTCTAGACAATTCTTCAGTCTTGCTAGAAAGACAACAAACAAAATATGGTAGTCACTCTGACCAGATGCCTCCAACTCCCATGAATCATGGGTGGAAAGGCCTGGCCCATGAAAGGAAAGGTTTCAAACCTGGTGAAGTGCTAAGAGACGACAGGTAAGAGGCAGGCCACAGGACACATCAGCACTGCTGCCAGAGAGCTTGCCACCTAGTGACATGCCAGCTGCAGGTCTTCTAGAGCAAGAGGAAGGCCAAGGCAACACAGGGCTTGTGCTTGCACTGTGAAGAAGATGCTGCAGAAGTCTCAATGTCAGTAAAGTTTGATTAATAAAACAGGACAGAGATAGTTCAACATTCCTCATGCTTCCTCTTCCTACAAAACCAGATTCTACTGTTGAGGTCCCTGATCCTTAAACCTTTAGAAAACAGACATATGGATGGGTTTAATTTTATATGGGGGAATAAACAGAAAAAGTTGCATTTTGCACAACCAAGAGACACTACAAACTCCTTCATCTTCTTCCTTCTTCTGGAAGACATGTCTCCAGTCAATGAAAATCTCAGATGACAATTGCAAATAAGGCCATGAACAACTTTACTTCAGCTTCAGTAAAAGTATGCTGCCTTAAGAAAAGAAGGAAATGTTTCTTTAATTCTAAATGTTAATTCTTATTTAAAACTCCCCCACATCTTTCACCTATGAGCGAATGTATTTCACACGGGTAGGCTTAGCAAAGAATCACAGGCTTTTACTGGAAGCTGTATTTCATGAAACAAGATCAAAAATGTCAACAGCAAACATGTTGAAGAGGTGTCATTTGAACTATTCCTTTGAACTCATTTGAACTCATTTGACCAAAGCTATTGTTTGGACTTTAAAAAACATTAAATCACAACCGTGTGCAGATAGGCTCTCCTTATATGGTAAGAACAAGGTGCAGAGACTTGTGCGATAGATAATTAATCTCTATTGCTATCTATAGTTTCATTGTTAACACTGTCTTGGTTGAAGTGTGAAAATATGTTCACACTTTTGAAAATGGGCAATTAACTAATCGAATGACAATATGAATCTTAGAAACACAGAAATGACTGCAATCCAACACTACTTATGACTGTATTTTTAATTTCATAAGAAAAACATTATCTCAAGCATCGTTCAAGACTATATGGGAAGTTACCAGATCTTGCCCGCTGTAATAATCAAAGCATAAATTGTGATCACCATCACGAGAGCGCACAGTATTTTACCCTGAGGGAAGTAATTGCAGAGTATGTTTTCCTCATATAGGCAAGTTCCAAGACACTGCAAAGTAGAGATGACATAAGCAGCTCTGAATAACCAGGGACAGATGCTAGTAAGCAATAGCAACTGTCCCACATCAGGTCTCAGGAGATGTCCCAATTGAGCAAGTTTTCTGGAAAGTATGTCAGTTAAACAAAGCACGTGGTACTCACTTGTATCAAAGTGCTACACAGCAAAAGCCCACACATTTCAGCACAACTTCCCAGGGCTACAGAACTTGGGATTTAACTAAACAGAAATTACATGCTCCAGATGTAATTTCAAAATTCTCTTCTGGGAAGAAATGCAAGTTAGACTCCATATTTAAGGGAGACCTACTTTGCACTTTTTTTCTTTGCCTTTTTTTTTTTTTTTAATTGAACCATCCCTTTATATCCTTGGATGCTCTTACTGGTGGAGTTCACATAACAGGCACTTCCACATGAAGGAAGTAAATTTATCTTTTCTCTCTGTATAGGTTGATGATCTAATGTACATCTAGACTATATGCAGAACATCTACTTACAAAGTGCTTAGCTTTTTTTATCTGTGCTACTAAAATTCTTGACACAGCTCTTAATACTTCACATCTCTAACACAGTAACCTCCTTTCTGGTCATGAAAATTATTTTGCTTAAATTCATTCAAACTGCTATAAGAAAATAATTTTCTTATATCACTGAGTCAACCACTGCACATCTCTTGGGATCATTGCACTAACTCCCAAATGAGACACAAGCTATTTACCTTCATTTAAAGCTCTTTGTGGACAGTTTCTAGCTTATTCTCTTACTTATGCCATTCCTGCTTCACATAATGCCAGTCTCATTTGCTTACCTGTCAGTATACACTTTCTCTGATACTTTCTCATTTCCAATACTAATAGTCCCAAATAGCATGAGACCATTATCAGACTCACATCTGCATATTATGACATTCAAAAACTATTTTTGCCCCTCAAATCTCCAGAACAAAGTTGTTCTATCCATTTTTTTCCTTTGCATTTGTTTTTATTTCCCCAAGATGTCTCTTACTCCCTTGCAATTCTTAGCATTCTTTATTCTTGTCTGTCACACATGAAAACAAGACTTGCAGAAAGATCCTGTTTCTGCTTTCCAGGCCTGCTACTGGAAGATGCAGCAGGAGAGGATAACTTCCACAACTTACGAAGTTGTTGGATTTTTCTTTTTGTATTTATTCATCAAAGAACAGGAATGCTACTTCAAAGCAAAGTTCTGTCTAGCCTAGTATCCTGCCCCTGAAAATTATCAAATTAGCACAAAAAGCTCACATTTAAGTTCAAAGACCTTAATCTTAAATAAAATAAATCTTCACAGTTCTGATTCTGCGGGGCATATATGAATACCAATAGCCAAGAGTTTAAGAGCAGTAGAAATTACTAACTTTATTTATTTATTCAACTTACTGTTGTGAGTGTACATTCTCTTTTTTGGTTCTCATGTTGAAAGCTCCTTTTGGAATTATGTGTTTTTATGTATTTTCTCATATATATATTCTCATATATATAATAATTTTTCACAACTTGGCTGGTGTCCTTCTTTTTTTAACATTTTTTTGCATTCATTGCAGAAGTCCATAAAACCCTTAGTAAAACAAACACAAATAAATTGGTATGTTGCATTTTCACAGCCCTCTTCAATTCTCAAATCAATTCAAGCCCCCTTAAAATTCTCATATCAGTTTATAAACATTAACTGAAGTGGTATAGTTTAAAGTTACAGAAAAAATTTGTAATATACAGATTTTACTCTAAGGAATGAGACCAAAATTGTGGATTTAAAAAAAAAAGCATAAAGACACTTAATACTCTATAGCAGAAATGCTCTAGATCAGGAAGGCCAAAAGCATTTAAATGGAAGATTTTGCCTACATCATGCTCTACTAACTTATGTGAATGTATCGGCATGCAGAACTTGGCTCTTAGCGTGGCTCAAGTTGAAACAATCCATTTTCCAAAAAAAGTACTGAATTTTCATATGCGTAAAGTAACGTAAATCTGGAAAAAAAATGTGGACTTGAAACTTATACCTTTGCCTTAAAGAAAATTAATTTTAAAAATAAATAGCCCAGTAATTTTGATCAAAATTCTTCCTGACTTTTTTCCTAGACAATATGTCTTTTCCAGAGGTATATAAGATCTATATAGGGTTTGGGAAAGACTCCTGGACTCTGGGTTCCCTGACAATGTAATGCTTAAAGCTCAGTTTCTTTCCACTGAACAGGATGTAATGGTGTCAGATAATGAGGAAATACTGTATTTAGAAAAATTTTTGCACTCTCGTTTGTGTAAGAGGCTACTGCATAAACTAATTTTCTGTGTCACCTGTCAGTCTAAAACATAGAACAAGTATACTTCACATATGTCTCAATGCTTACTTACAGACCAAAACACACAGATAAATTAGTCATTTTTAACAGTATCAAATTTTAGTGAGACTATCCATAAAAAGCATTTTGTATTCTTTCTATAGACCTCCTCCTTCTATTGGCCTCTATAGATCTAGATAAAAGTTTTTCATAGGCAACTATACTGTTCTTCACATTTTGTCTTAAGCCCCAAATATTTTTAATAACCAGGTCATAACCCATATTAATTCCTCTATAGCATAGCAAAAGCATTTGTTTGACCTTTTGATTGCTAGTAAATATTATGCAATATTTTACATGGCAAGGTAGTTTTCTCTGTATGCAGTGCTTGAAAAAAAGGCAGGACCTTGACATAACAGAAAACAGAGGTACTTGACATCCTTTACACTGAACTGCACAAATAGAGGTGAAAAAAATGTAAGTGGTAATAACTGAGGTATGGAGTAACTCAACTGCTGCATTTTGCTTGGCTGACTACCACAACAGAAATCTTTGTAACAGAATTTCATCGAAGTTTACAGGGGGACACTAAATGTCCTGACTCTTCCGTCACAGGAACATGGTCACAGAGTCAGGAGAGCCAACTCATCGATAAGAATGGCCACCATTGTAATCACAGAATGGCAGGGGTTGGAGGGGCCCTTTGGAGACCATCCAGTCCAAGCACCCTGCTGGAGCAAGGTCACCTGGAGCAGGTGGATTTTGAACTTCTACAGAGAAGGAGACTCCACCTCTCTGGGCAGCCTTTTCCAGTGCTCTGTCACCCTCAAAGTAAAGAGGTTT
>JAOXNG010000012.1:41203343-41215712 GCA_028566535.1 Scolopax minor
AGTAAAGGAGGTATAGCAAGTCTGGAAACCTTATTACAAAAACACGCTTTCCTGACAGGTTACATGGAACTACCCTAAAAAAAAAAAGTGCTAGACCTCTTTAAACAAAGCTTGTGATATCTTTAACATAAGCATTCTGATGTTTTAAAAGAAAAAACACAACAAAACACAAACAAACCAACACGAACAAAAACCAAATAAAACCAGGTTTTGCCCAAACTTTCTAACAAGTCCAGCCCAAAACTAATACTAGCAGAGGACACTTCAATTTGATTTGTTATTTATAAGAAATTGTGAAGCTTTACTTCATGTTATTATATGGGCAACACCTACACAAGTCTACTATTTCCAAGAAACAAACCAGTCTACAGGAATAATTAAGAATAATTTTACTAGGATGTTAATCTTTCACTCAATTGTATACTCCATATCTCTGTTTACCCTTTATTTCACTTGAACAAGGGATTTCAAATAACGCTACAGCACAGTGAAATCTATTAATACAAAAATTTCTTTAATATAAAGGTACCTTCTGCTTGGATTTTTGCAACTCCTTTTTGAGACTGTTGCACTCTTGCTTGAGCTTTTCTAGATCCTGTTCCAGACTATGCACTTTCAGGTCACTACTCAGCTTCTCAATTTCCCATCTGGATTGAGTACAATTCAGATTTTTTATGACTGTAAGAAGACAAGTAAGACACTCAGATCTCAGTCTCAGTTCAAGAAATGTAACTCAGTATGTAAGGTTTCGCCTCAATCAGCCCATACCCTACAAAAAAAGTTATCACATACATTCTGAAGAAACTGCAGGCTGTGACAACACAGAAATAGTAACACTGGTGGAGCTGCTGGCAGAGAAGCAGTCCGTTTTCCGAGTTTAAAGTATGGAGCTCTACTTTCTAAGCACTGGAGATTTTACATAATGAAAGAGAAAGTAACAGCATAAAAACGCACTGGAAATACAAAAATCTGTTAATGGTAAGCACACATGATATACACACCAACTTGCATACTTCTTACATGCTGTGAAAAGATGAGTCTTTTCCCCCTTGGATTTGTACCATTACATAATACGCTTAAGTTTTTCCCAAGTTTAGTATCAGACATTCAAAACAGAACTGCAAACAATACAATCAAAATAAAAGGGTAAAGTCTAGAAGTTATGTAAGTCTTCTTATTAGACAGAAAAAATTCTTATGGTCACTGGTAAGAAGCAACCTGAGACGATCTTAGCATCAAATCAGTAGTAGGATGCTAGTTAGAAAGCAAGAAAAGAAAGGACACGACAGGAAGAAAAACCTCAAGTCTCCAACTGCATAGTACACTCAGTCCCAGACCTAACAAGTTCAACAAGCTTAAGCTACACTGATTTTTTTTCTAAACAAGGTACTCAGAGGCCACAGCCCACTCAGAGCCCAGACTAAAATTGATTACTAAATAAGGCTTGGAATCACCACATTTTAAGAGCTCGCTTCATAAACCGCACTTCTTACCTCTTTAAATTATGATGTCCTCAACAATGATGCTACTGCTACATGTGGCTTGCTCCTCTAGGTTTAAGAACTCATGCAATTGAAATAGTTCATTACATGCTTGATGTCCTCTTGGAATGTAATCCAATTCAAGCACAGCAGTACTTACAAACACCCTTCAAATGACTGTCTTTGTACAGTCCATGTCTCTAGCTTTACATTTTCTTGTTGTCTTTTCTTGTAACAGTACATTAATAAAGATTTTTTTTTTCTTTACAGAGCATTTTATTTTACATCCCTATCATCTACACAGCACTCTTTACAACAGCAGCTGGATTTGGGCTTCTGGAATTACCACAGTACGCCATTTGTCTCTCCTTCCTCTTTCTACCAGGCTCTCTACAACCAGCATCTTTCTACCTTGCCTCATCTCCCAGCACTTTAATTAACCATTGTCAACTGCAGATATTGCTATACAACATCCTCTTGTACCTGTCATATCCCACCAGTGAGACAGAGCAATATACAGGATCATCTGCAGGAACCAGAGGAAGTGATATCAACTGAATAGTGTTTGATACTTGAACAACTATGCCCCCACCCTACTCTGAGGAAAAGGTGGTAAAGTCCAGAGATGTGCATGACCAGCCTATTACCTTTCAAGTTGTGCACATTTTTCAAATTATTTAATAATTTACAGCGGAAGAACACAACAGCCTCAGATCTTCACCATGGAGCTCCTCGCCTGTGATAATCTAACACACGTGTCACCATTTACAAGAATGATCACAGACAGGAGCTCAAAGTACCTCAGTGCAATGTACTCCTCTTTCACTTAGTCACTATGCGCAATTAAGCCTCTTCATGATATGAGATCATAATATAACCACCAAGACTAGCCAACACACATAAAGATGAAGTAACCAAATACATACCTTGTTGAGTTTCCACTTCAGTTCTTAGTTGTAACAGCTCTACTTCTTTAGACTGCAACTGTTCGTTCAAGTTTTTCAAGGATTCTGTACTTTCTTTTATCTATTTTCAGGGGGAAGAAAAACACAGAAAAAAGCATCACAGATAGTTTTATCATGTCTGACAATACAACAAAACAAGAAAAGTATTGCTTTGGGTATTTTTTTAGCATTAGCCTAGTCCAGAAATAAAACTGAGATATTTAAAATTGTTATTCCTACATGAAGTATTGTCATGTATTTTAGAAACCTAAGGGAGCAATAAAACAAATACCCTAGATCTTCATCAAATAAAATTCATTCTACAGTAAACATTTACTAACTATACAGTATGTACATAGCGTGCATTTAAGTCATTACTTAAAAAGGCATACCATTTTATCCAGTTTGCTTTTCAGATTATCTCGGTCAATGCAGACCTCTCGATAGGCTTGGTATGCCTTATTTACTTGTTCACGGCCAACTGAACTGCATTCTTCTTCCAGTCGGGAGCCAAGCAGCTAAAAGTTTAACAGACATGAGAAATCAGAAATTTCGTATGTTATATCGAGAACTGCAAATATAAAAAATGCAGTGGCAGAGTCTGCAACATTAAGCTAATGGCATTTTTGTTATTTTAGAAAATAAATGAATCAAATACATTGATATAGACAAAAATCTTTTACAGAAGTGCAAAGGCTGTTAAATTCTTCAGTCTTTTCGCATACTTAGTGCTTGCTAGTTGACTGCTATGAGTATTTAAAAACAAAACAAGTTATGATTATTCACACTGACAATACCTTAATCATATTTTTTTCAGGCTCTAAAGGTGTATAAATTGCTCTTTGTAAAGAGAGTTTTAAGCATATGTATATACAACATATAGAGAATGCAGAGGACACCAAACAATTTTTTTTTAATTACTCATAATTTAAATGAAGATTTTTTTTTCTGTGTATTTCTGTGAGAAAAGACAAAGCAGAGTTATTTCACAACTAACTATTAACTCCCAGGTCACCGCTATCTCACTGCCTGCTAAGGCAAGAGGCAAGCAAAGGGGAATAAGCACTACCAACTACATTGTCAGAAAGAGGGGAGCAGAGATAAAATATATTCATTATTTTTAGTAAGACAGCAAGAAAAGAAAAGAAGTCTTACACAGATCACACCTGTCTATACAGAAAGTTCTTGTTTTGACTAAGTATTGCATTATCCATTTCATCCTGTTTATCCTGCAAACTTGCTTTAATGATGCATTTAAACACGTTCAAGGTACCTAACATAGATACATGCAACATACATTTACACAAATATATATATATTTTTAAAAGTTATGTCACACACAAAAAATTTACAAGAACCAAAGAGGTGACAGTTATGGATCTGCCTTAAATATCTCCTCTTTTAGGCATTTGCTCAAAAGAAAGTATGAAAAAGCAAGCCATAAAGATCTTAAGTGTTGTACTTTACATTTTCCTCCCTGAAATAAAACTATTCAGATAGAACTTAAGCCTTCCCAAACTTTCCGGAAGTTTATGTACACTTCTAAATAAAAGACTTAAAAGGGATAGCTTCCCACATACATTTTTATCATACAGCTGTATTAGCCATTAAAAAAGACTCGAAGTTAGGTTTGCTACTTAACAGTCTAGGCCTTCTCAATACCCCTCTCACAGAAATAGTTTTACAGTATTCACATACTATAAGTTTTCTCTATGGAAAACAAAGTATCATCCTCAAAACAATTAAGATGATCTGGGCCAACCCAAAATGGCAGATGACTAAAAAGAGATTGCAAGGTCATCAAGACATGTTTATTGTGATTTTGAGTAACGATGTAAAAGATGTTACACTCAATATCAGAGAATGCTCAGGTTGGAGCTCTATTCTTGTCTCCATCACCCCATAGGACCTTATACAAAGAAAGTGCCAAGAAAGTTTTCCCTTTTGACAGAAAGTCAATTCTGTCAAACTAGTCACCTCAATAATTCCTCAATAAGCGTTTCAAAACAGTACTGAGCGTGACTCAATCTCTTCATTCCAATGTCACAAAATATGTATTTATTATATACAATATATACATATTTATTATGCTTTTAAGAGTCAGTACCACATACTTAAAACTAGATCCTAATAAATGCCTCAGCTCTAACTCTAGGATCTCTCTTTCCATCTTATATTAAGAAAGCAATCAAGACCTTCTGCAGTACAAAGACACTTGCTACTGAATGATAGATATACATTTAACCATAGCATTCTTTACTTGGGGAGAAAAGCTGGCGCTATGGTCAATTTTTAGCTTTAATAAACTTCACCAGACTAAAGCCATAAGAAACTGCATATAAAGCAAATTCCTAGATTTGTTTACATTTTCGAATTATTGCATCAAAAACTAGCGAGACGACACCTCTGTGTTAAGTATTTCATGTTTGAGACTGCTATTAGCTAGACCTGCCCACATACTCCTAAACCACCTACTTTTTCTTACCATTTCAGAATACTGAGCCCAAGAGGTTCTTTTGACAGACAATCCCTGGATTCCAACAATTTATAGCCTTGGCACCCCATTATTCAACCATACTAAGTGACATGTGCCTGAGTTAATAAACACCATAAAGAGGCAGATGAAATATAGTAATGATCCAATGTAATTATACATCTTTCTGAACCAAAGCTTTCTCTTTATAGGGGACTACACTGCATCACATACATACGTGCTCAGTAGGAATCAAAAATCCCAGCATGACATAACTAGACTACCAGAGGAACAAACTGTTTCACTTAAACAAACAAATTATTTTAAGTACAAATTTTAAATACATAACCACGTGCTCTACCATCCAGACAAGAGCAAAAAAGTAGCTGCTGCTGTAGGCTGGTAAATTGCATTTTTTTCTTACCTTCTCTTCTAGAATTCTCACTCTTCTTTTTAAGAGGGAGTTCTCCTTCTCTGTCTCCTTCAGCCGTTTCTTGATATCTTCATATGCAGTGACAAGTGCGAAATGTGAGGCAACAGACTCATCTCCACTGTAAGATGAAACAGGAATCTCCCCATCTCTCTTGTGACCATTTTCTGCTTTTTCATGGTTCAAAATACAGATGTCATCCTCTACCAGCTCCTCCATGACAGCTGTTAAAAAGACAGATATGAGCACAAAATTTTCACAGAGAAAAATTCATCCAGAGGCTCGAGTCTGAAAACCTTCCAAAATAATACTGCAGGGTCCTTCTGTCAAAGAATGACAAGACTGAATAATTAGGAAATATTTTAATCTTGCAGAAAAATCTTGACATCCATTATACATTGAAAATACACTGCTTAGAAAAGAAGCATCTTTTACTATTACTTGATAAAAATATTTTGAGTATGCATCAAATTTAGAAAACCCCAAACACATTTTTATTAAGGCTTAACACACCATCCTAGAATCTGGCTGGTACCAAATAATTGAACTCCAAAGGAATACTGTATTAGAGTGCAAGTCAGCACTGAGCAGTAAAAGAGATTACAGTTGCAAGAAATCAACTAACTACTATGGTTCCAGAGCACAAGTGCCAGATTTCCTTCATTCTTTAATGCAGATATTTATACTTTTTCCAAACTTTAAGATGGAATCTTAAGGTACACTTGCATTAGTCCATAAAGAGGCTGCATTAGTAGCTATTCTTTACTTAGGTACAGTAGAAAACATCCTGCTGACCAACAACTACTGTAATTCTTGACTGCAAATATGGTGAGAATGCAAACATATTCAATAACATGATCTGCCTCAACCTATATGGAGAAAACTGACAAGAATGTGGCTATAAAAGAAGTATCACTCTAACATACTAGGCAAGTCCACCTGAATGTCAAATTCAAAGTAACATTGAGTTTTTGTTACAACACATAACATTTAGGCAGAGCAAAGTATTCAATAAGAGCACTTTTAAAAAACTCTATATACTTTCTTAAACTCCAGGCCTTAAGGGAAAAGCCCCAACAGCATTTTCCTTAATGTTACTAGTTATCTGGAACAAATTCAGGGGCTCGATTTAAAAAACAACCAACCAAACTCCCTCCTCCCCCAAAAACCCAAACCCAACCAACCGAAAAAAAGACACAGCTCATTCTTATTTCATTATGAAGATTCCTTGCATTTATATGCAATACTAAAGAGCGCTATACTGTATCTGATAACACATCTCTCCCCCCCTTAAGAAAACCTACTGATACTACTTTTATTTTTACATTTATTTTTACGCTAAACAAATCCTTGGGTTCCTAATGATTAGCTAATGAACCAAGAGAAATGATGGAATGAAAGAAATTAGCATAACGAATACAGTTTGTATTGTAGCAAAGATGTATTTCAACAGAAAACTGACCTGCTCAGCAGAACAGGGTAGGAAAAACACAAATCAGTGGGGGAAAAACCCACAGCCACAATTGCTGCTTCTACTGTGTATTTGCTATTTAAATCCAACCTAGATTTCCATTTGTTTAGCCATACTAAGAGGGAAAGAGATCAACTGCCCTGGCACTTATCTATGAGGTCAAGTTTCTCTCACCATGCTAGCAAAGGAAAAGCTGCACAGAGGCTACAAAGGGTTGCAGTACAGCTGAACAATGGTCCGTTACCACATTTGTCTCAATTTGCTCCAACCCCCTTGGACAACATAATAAACTGTGACAGTTCATTCATACTAAATAGACAGCAATGGAGTTGCAACAGTGGGAAAAAAAAGACAAGAAAATTACAAATCAAACCAGAAGTCCAGTTAATGGTTACTTCAGGAGGCAAATGGATGCCGTGCATACTATTTGATGTATTCTAATGAAACAGGCAGCAAAGCTTCCCTTGCTGGTTGCTCTGCCTCATACTTCAGTAGGAAGTGCCTTGCAAAAAAAGTTTGCTTCCTCTTCATTGTAAGAATAATATCACTCCACGCACAAGGGGATCAAAAGCACTGCATCATTCAAACAGCATTAACTGACTGATGGAATTGCTCATTTTGCCTTCTAAACTGAGCATAACATACTACCTTTTCCTCCCCCATTTTACCAAGGGCCCTGCGACTCTTCTCACCCATCTCATCAAATTCCAAGAGCTTGCCTTCTCCAAGCAACATCTCCTTTCCTCTGAATGCTAGAATCAAGTATCATGAAAGTGTCACAGCTTATCATTATCTCTTGAAGAAAGCAGCAGTTTGTGTGATCTCGTACATAAAGATACATCTTTATTCCCATACTTTACTGTAACTCCTACACGTCAGCATCATACATTCCCCATTTCTTGCACACATCAGTTCCACCAGGAGATGGCAATAAGGGAAAACAGGAGACAACAGCAAAAGACGAGACCATATTTATTTGGTATCTATTTATTTGCTAACTAAAATTTACTGCCTTTATGAGCTTCCAAAAGAGCAAGACTTTCCAAATAAGACCCCAGCCTACATAACTACTATTTTATAAATTCAGGTACACACCTAAACCGCACGTACTAAGAGGACTAGTTACACGAACACTTTTTTACGTGAAAGCCCTCATTTAGTTTACAGGATTATTCAACTCTAGATTTTCTGATGCTGCTACCTAAGCCAGCGCTAGAAGCTGTTTAGAAGAGAAGGGTTTAATTCCACATACTTCAAAGGAGCTTGCAATACACATTACTTTAAATTTCAAGATAATTGTTTCAGAAAGATGCAATACACACATTTTTTGATAAATCTTAGTGCAACTAAGTGGCGACAAGCTGCCTTCACCACAGAAATCTACTTCTGAGAAAGAGGACACCTTCCTCTCAGCTCACACCTTTATAGAACAGATTTGATGCTGTAACACTTTGGAGGGGAAGGTGGCAACAGACCATACACAGGCTTAAGTGAAGTGGGATATTCTGAAGGAATTCTGAGATTTTTAAACTTTCTGCTTCAATTATTAAAAATAAAAAAAATTACCATGAACCAGGCTTCTCTGTACTAGAAGCTCATCAGCATGTCAAGAAGGGAAAATCACCGCAATATTCACATTGTATACACTTTATGTTAATAGAGATAATGAAAGATAAAAATAAAGTATTTATAGTCACACACTGTATTACACTGCAAGGACCATAAAAAAGTGCAACCGTTTCACCTTTACAAGAAAATTGATTCAAATCACTATTGTCATAATGCTCCACAACATGGAAATGAAACCGAAACTTCAGATAGATTTCCCTTTCAAATAAATGGACAGATTTACATAAATTGAAATTTAAATGCCACTGAACACCAATTCACCCAGAATTTTAGAGCATCACATGAAGGAAATATAATAAAATATTTATATTACACTATGTTTAGCATAAGATCATTTCAAAAAGCCATAGCATACATACTCAAACCCCAAAAATGTGTTGGTATTTTGAGATTTTTTCCCTACCTTTTAAAGGACTTTGCTGCTTTTGGAAAAGAGCGCTGCTCTTCAAACTGAAAGCACATTTTCCTCACAGTATGAAAAGCCAGGTTTCATGACACTATTGTCAATCTGAAACAAAAATTCTTTACCTATTTTATTCTAAATAGCTTTCCACTTTCTCTTACAATAGTTATTCTACAAAGCCACAGAGTTACATTTTTAACAAACTGCAAAAGATGTAAAAAATTAATTGAAAGGGAAAAAAACAGAAGAAAAGATGCAATTACCAATTCTCAGGTATAAGTTGATACAAAATAATTTTAAAAGTTAGCTCTATTAGTAAATATCAGTCCATTGCATGTGCTTACTGAATATTCCTTTTATTGTGTATTTCAAAAAGGTTTCCAATCTCACAGTCTACAGAACTATATGAGAGACATTTCCTGAGGAAAAAAAATAAATGCTATGACTTCTGTATTGGCTAGAATTATAGAATGGTTAGAGTTGGAAACGACCATGGGCAGGGACACCTCCCACTAGAGCAGGTTGCTCAAAGCCTCATCCAGCCTGACCTTGGAACACTTTGAAGGATGGGGCATCCACAACCTCTCTGGACAACCCGGGCCAGCGTCTTACCACCCTCACAGTAAAGAATTTCTTCTTAATATCTAATCTAAATCTTCCCTCTTTCAGTTTAGAGGGATAATGACTCAAAAATAAGTTATAAGATACATACCACTAACTGCAGTACATATTAGATGAGCATGAGAAAAAAACTACATTAGAAAAATTAGAGCTACATCGCTACGTATATCTAAATAAATCAACACTATCTAAAAAAGAAAAAAACAAACAACCACACAATGCCCTGCCCAAACAGTTTATCTATACACTGCAAAATGCTTTCTGAAGTGTTTCTAATGGAAAAAAAAAATGTAGTTCCTTCTCCAGCACCTGCTAAGCCTGTATTAAAAGGCCAATAACAGATTTAAGCTCATACAAGAATAAAACCTGGCAGTTAAACAGTGTAAGATTAGCAGTTCTATAAATGTCAGTTCACCCAGGTCTTTGTTGTGCTATCAGAAAAAAGAAAAAAAAAAAGTAAGATAAAGCATACTCACAAATACTACTTTCTCTAGAAGAAGATCTCTTGTGATATTAAGACAACAGCTGCCTTAGAAGACAAAAACCTTACAAAACCAGGCTGTATCTGTAAGAAAACCCTGACTCCATCTGTAGCCTTTAATTTTACTCTTCAAGGACAGGAATCCAAATTTAGTTTCTCCAGGATTATATTAGATCATTTAAAAAATATGAACTGTAAGTAACAATCAAAGAAGTGCTTTCTGACACAATACATGCATTAGATTGTTCCACAAGTTATGACTCCTCAAATCTGGCAGGTCCAGAAGGGTTTGCAGGATGGCAGTAACTCCTGAGTCCACAGATCTCTGCCTGCATTTTATTCTGTTTGGCTTCTCCAGTTCAAAGCCAGACTTGTAAGCACTGCTGCAAATGTCCCAGAGCTGTCACTCTGAAGCACCTGAGTGAATTTTGACCTCTCTGGAGTTGCAATTCCTCATTTAATCTGTACTAGAGTAACCAGTTAAAGCAAAAGAGTTCCCATTAAAAAATTTAAAGTAATATACAGACAAATTAATGTCTATGAATACAAATGACATCCATCTTAGCCTACTTGAAGCAAACTTTACAATCCCACTTCATCACACATCCCATCCCACGATGACAATGAACCATGTTACATTTGTATTTTTTAGAGCTATTTGCACACAAAACAGCCTGCTTAAAGGGACTTGAATCTTTACTTCCAAAAAGAAATACATTAAATGAATAGTATTAGTGTTTGTATTAAATAATTAGTGTTTTAGAAAAACCCCACTAACCTAAATTCACCATTGACAGGATGTAGTATAAAGATCTAGCGGGAGTAATTGTGTCCACTGTTTATAAGCAGATGAGTTTAAAGAGAACATCACTTAAGTTGTCTTTTACACACTGTAGAAAATAATGGTTTACAGAAGCTTCTGTTATTTGTTGATGCTTAATGTACGTTATAGAAAAGCTTTAATTTAATATAGTAACTATATTGAGAATAAGAAAGTTTTCCCATTTCTTACTAATGCTTGGCAGAAATACAGCTTTTCTCTTCATAGAGCTTTACAAATATTAGTCATTAACACCATGGGAGGTAGCTAAATATAAAACCCATTTTACAGATGAGGAAAGCAAACGCTAACAGCAAACAGACCACTGCTCAAATGGATTTCTGTAGTTTGAAATATTAATATTATTCTCAGATAAGGAAGAGAGATAGTAGAAGCAGGATGACATTAATTTTTTTCCATGGAAGATTCTCATTTTGCCCCATCTTCTAATTAGATGTGAAATGCAAATAATTTCACTATGGTATTTTCCTGACTTTCATCAAGACTACTTAAAGTCCGAACCACTGTACTTTGTTTACCTTCTAGACTTGAAGGGTTTGACTTCCCCTCAAGTATGAACAGTCTCCAGCTGTTAACAATATGAACATAATTTTTCTACTGGTTTACATATACACCCTTGCCTAGAAGGGTGTATATATGCATGTAGACATAAGACATTAAATTCAAGAAATGCATTTGATCCACAGGGATCCTGAATGAGTGTGTTGCAGCCTTCACCTTAAATTCAGGAAAGTTGTACTGCCTTCTTTTCATTTTTAAAAGATGCTCCAGTACAGCAACAAAACCCACAGAATTCCTTCAGTCAGCATCAAAAACTCCACATAGTATATGAAGTACATGACACATGATGTTAAAACAAGCAAGACTTCAGTCTCTTTGAGCACCTATCATTTTGCATCTCTCCATCAGAAATCTTCTGTTCTGTTTGATTGCAGTTGTGAACAGCATGTTCTACAAAGAGAGACACTGCTTTTTACTTGCTCCATTTTTAGAGCAAAAAGTCTGCCCACATTCATCTCAGTAGCTGCCAGCTTTGGCTGCTGCTCATCCTTCTGTATGGACAAAGTCCATAGGCCTAAAGCACTCCCCGAGTTCGTGTGTACGAGGGCAGAGCCCTGCAGCCTCAGCATACTTGGTGCTCTTTCAGAAACACGTCAGCTAAACCAGGCCTCCAAATCGCTTTCGTTTTTCTGCCTCCAGGAAACAGAAAGTTACTGCCTCTCAGCTCACAAACCAGCTCACTGTAGTTCATCTGTCATGAACATCTAGGGAAGGGAGAGGAGCTCTTTAGGTACAACAGTAAATTTTTTCCAATCTCAAGCTTTTTATAAAAAATGATCTACTCTCACAAGAACTAGAAATGTACTAAAAAGCCCATTTTATGACAACATTGCTTGATAAATTTTACTTTCTCTGAATAGTTTCATACTGCAGTATCTTTATTGCTGACTTGCAAACCCTAGGCACCTTCATCATCATGTATTCAAACTGCCTTTCTCTGGATGCTGTCACAACAACCACTTGCTCTGACAACCATCAGAAAAGGCTACCTCTTAGCCTTTCCCTAGTCAGTTATCCTCAAAAGTGCAAAATCT
>JAOXNG010000012.1:41225023-41237775 GCA_028566535.1 Scolopax minor
GGGCAGCATTCTGTCAAGGACGTTCATAATTCACTGCCCAGTTTTCATTGCCCAGGTATTAATGAAAATTCCATGTAACAACTTGGCCGGGCAGCACTCTGGTTATCTTTGAGTTCGGTGGTCGCAGAAAGGGAAGGTCATAAAGCTAAAAAGCTCTTCTGGGAGTTTAACTGGCAGCGACGGCAAGCTCCTCAGAGGAGCTGAAGAATGTTTTTAATTGTAATAGGTCTCTATATCTTGCTTATTTTTACTGCTGCTGTCTTGGAACCCGTGTTAGTTAAAATGGTAAATCCAATAGATGCTTTGGCAGGTGAAAAATTAATTACTTTAAAAGTACTTTAAAGGGGTAAAATAACATTAAATAGTGAAGCTTGACCTTCTGTCCTCTGTAGTTTAAGTAGTTGTGGGGTATATTGTTGAAAAATCAATGGCAAATCTTCTACTGAATTCAGCTGAGCTAAATTTCTATTGCTGCCTATACATTTTTGAAATGATAAAATGTTTTGTATGCTAGAATTAAATGTTGCTTGGTTTTTCTTAGATTAATAATATTATCCTGTTTGCATTCAGGAAACTTGACTAATTTTTCTTTCTGTGTAGCTAAAATACTTAATGTCTATCAGGTTTGTTCTATGTATTGAAGTAGGCTAGAAAGTACTGTTTGTTTGAAGCTTTTACAATTTTACTAATGATGCAAAAAGATTGTTAGAAGTTGTATTTTTACTTTTGTTTGATGTTGCCAGGAGGTAAATATGCGCATGAATGAGAAGAGAAAGGAAACTTTTTTCATATCTGTCCAGAACTAATCTGATGGTAAACACTGTGCTTTAGAATGGTCAGACACTTCTGTGAAGGAAACTGTTCTGAAAGAGAATGTAGTCAGCGAAGTGCATAAACTTCAAGATGCTACAGGATTGCCATTCAAGATACAGCAGTTTACAAACTTCGATTGTAGTTTTTAGAGAATAGTTTTTTTAATTGTAAAGGAATTGGTCAGGGGGGAGGAACCTTAGAGCATCACCTGAGTTTTGCTACTGGCTTAGTACGTATGGAAGCAAGCTACTTAAACATTTCTTCTTTTAATTGATATTTACATATCTTTACTTATTTTCTTACCTGTTTTGTTACTCATTAGCAGTATATAATCAAGGCATATGAGCCATTGAGATCTGTTGACTGTGAGGACGACGTGTTCTTACAGTCTTCCAGCTAAGGGAAGAGAAGAGGCTCTGGTCCTGAGCACAGTCATTCTTTAAGTTGCAACAGGTTTGAACTTCCTGATGCTAACATGATAATACAATATATGACAATGAAAGAGTTAAAATTCCATTACCCTTTTGTGACTAAGCTTTTCAATTTTACTTCAGTGCTAATCTCAAACTGGTCAGCTTTTACTTACAAGTATTTACAATTGGAAAATTAGCTACTTCTGTAGCTAAAGATCTTTAGAACTTGCTCAAATATAGGCTTTCACACTGTTTGGCTATGTCTTTATTATTTCTTGTAAAAAATTTAGTGAAATAAATTAAGAAAACACAGGGAAAGGAGAAGAATTTGTGGAGGTCTTTTTGCGTGCATAATAGGTGTTTTGTGGGGAGGAAATGTTTGTACTCCTTATTCCCAGAAGTTATTAAGTGGTACTATGTTAAATAGCTGATTTGGTACTATAAAAAGAATGAGACATTTTCTGCTGAGATAGTTATGTTAATTAGAGACTGGCTTAATAAGTCTCCAGTTCAATGCTATGCGCTATACATGGCTTGTATTCTCAAGTCTTCCCTAAACAATAGAATTCTTTTTCAATGGCTTCAATGTTTTAAATACGTTAGTTGATTCAAGAAAATTGTGACAGCTCAGGAAAACGGAGTAATTTTCTCTAGGTCTCCTGTGGATAACGTAAGCATTGTCCTACTCCTAAGGGCTCTTTTAGGAAGGTCCTTTGGTATAATTTCCCACCTCTGTTTTGTACCATTAAATACAGCTGAACCACTAAAGATCTAAGAAAACAGTTTCAAGGCCCTAAGTTGGTAAATGTGAAAAGTAATGTGTAGAGATGTTCCAGTCTGCTCCTTGATGGATCTGTAGCATGTTTCAGAAGGCCAAGAAAGAGAATTAATTCTTCTTTCATTTTTGGAGGAGTAACTGCATGCAGGATAGATTGAGGTGCTCCCCAGAAAAGCAGTTTTTTTCTGGGGGCTCTTTCTTCCATCTTCTATGAACCTCGAGAAGAGAGGTAGAGAGACATATAGCGTATTAAAGGTAGGTAGGCTCTGTGTTCTTTTCGCTTCTTATCTTTTTCTTCCTATTTCTTTTACTGGGCTCTCATATGAGAGTGCATTTTTAATGTCTTTCCTGGTAGTCTCAAATCTGCCTGACAGAAATAGACTCTGGACCAGGTACTTCATTCTCCTATCAATTTACATTGTCGGTCTTTTAAATTTTTTATTTTATTTCACTTTTCGTGCATACATGTACCAACAATGTCATATTCTTCAGCTAAGCCACTTAAAATAGTACCGGTTTTAAGCTCTGCCTAACATACTCTGTAATCACTATACTGACCTGGTAATGTTGGCAAGGGTCTTTACTGTCATATTTGATTTCATTTTCAAGCATCAAAGCAATTAATTTTTTAGAGGACTCCCTTGTGCAATATTCTGATTCAATGAAATTAAAAGCAAAAAATGTGTTAAGGTATAGTTGTGCTTCTGTGATAAAAGAAAACAGCAGGTTGTCTAAATTGCAAAATGAGTGAAAATAGAAGGTTACATTATGATTCCATTGTTGAAATGTCATTAATGCGCATATAACTAATTATACATCTTAAATATCTGCTATGCTTGTGTATATAAGAATTATGGAGAAATATATTTAAAATGATCCTCCTTTTTCTCCATAGCATCTTTGCCTTTTTTTCTTCTTTCTTCATTAGTTGGTAGAGAAGTAAGTAGCTGAAGTAAGCTGTTACATATCCACTGATTGACAGTTTGTTGGTATCCTTCTAGAGCGTTAAGATAAAATGCTTTTGTTAAAAGATATGACTTTTAGATCATAAAAAGAATTAAAATAACTTCACCAATAAGTAAATCTTCCTTGAAAAAAATAATCTGTTGTACCAATTATTATAACTTTGGTATTTTTTCAGTTTAGAATATAGTTTGACACTTTTTTTTGAAGGATTAGCAAAAATTTTTCCTTCCTATGGCTGAAAGAAACGAAAATTTTATCTATGTATACTGTGGGTTCAGAGTGAAAATGGAAAATGTTTAAATCAGGGACAGTTTTCAAGTGATGATGCTATGTAAGTTTATATAAATTAGCCATGATACTGTGATGCGGATACTCATACATGATTAAATACATGTTTGATTTCTGACAAGTATTTTCCTGAAGACTCTGAGCTCCATAAAAGTGGAAGTAAATGTATCTGTCCAGAGTTTCCTCTAGCAACTAGTTGTGGTAAAAATGTACATATCACAAAGATAAGATTACAGGTGTTATAATCTTAATTTTTGGGTCATCTTCTTTTTTTCTTGAGACATGCACATACTAAGTGATATGTGCAGAACTATTTTACATGTGCTCTTTTTCTCAAATGTGCTTTAGTATGAAAAATAAAAATGTTGCTTTAAAAAAAACCCACTACTTCATATTGTCTCAATCACTGTTGAGTCTTTGCTCAGTTATTGGGGCAAGGTGATTTATATCTAATTTTCAGCACCAGTTACATTTTTTATTAGATTGTATGTCATGTTGTCTTCATTGGTGCCTGTTTAACTCTTCTGACTAATGTTTTGTAAGAAGTCTTTGTTAAAGATACTGCTGGTTGCCTTTTAGTGAAGATGACCTTTTCTGATGATCTAAGACTTGGTTTTAGGTATACAGAAACAATAGAAACGTGCAAGCCAATCTTATCCTTTCAACAGATCAAAATCTGACCTGACCTCCCTACTCCACTCCTGCATTTTTCAAAGCTTTCTGTTCCTTGGGGCTTTCTAGTCATTTTACTCTCTTAGAAACCATACCGTTATTTTGCCCATAAATGAGTATGTTGAACTCTTGCAAACCTTTGTCTGATGCTCTCTAACAACGAACTCTTCTTCTGTCCATTTCTCTGGAGAGCCTCATGCCAAGCACTACACTCTTAAGCAGTGCCTACAGCATTGCTTTTTATAGTGCTCACAGTCACTCATATGCCCTGGCTCACAGTTTCCAACCCTGTTTGCGTGGATTCTGAGCAGCTATGGCACTTCTTGGAGGAAAGTTTAGCTCTTGCTTGCCAATTGTAGCATTGATAGAATGCATCGACCTTTGCTGTGGAACAGGACAGCTTTCCAATTCGTTTTGTGAATTTTGCTTTTTTAACAATGTTAAGGATGTAGAAATTACAAAGAGTGCATCTTGCATGCTATTCCAGTGGAAGTTCTTTCCACTGAAGTTTTACAGCCATTGTTTATTTGGGGGTTAGGTGATCCTAATTTGGGAGCATTAAGGTGCTCCCTAATTAAACAAAATTGTACAACTGTGATATTTGTGTCATAGTGCTATTGCATTTTAACATCAACAGGTCTTTCAAATCCATGGTAAGAATTTCTGAATGTCTGTAAAGACAAACACAATTGGCAATTTCATCATTGACAGATCTTCTAAGCTTTATGTCTGGATTTTTTGTGGTTTTAACTTCTAATGAGCAAATCCATAAAGTCAAAAAAATGAACAGCTACCGTGTCCTGCAACTGCAGGAATATCAATGAAATGGGAAGCCAGATTTGTAGAATGTATTAGATTGGACTTGTTCTCTGTTGGTACAGAGGCTTCCCATGAAATTCAGATGAAGTCAATATGGATGTTATAATTGTTCATCTTTAGAGAGCCTTCAAAGTAACATCAGCACTTTCTGTATTTCCCATAATGCATTACATGCAGTAGTTCATGGTAATAGAGCTGTGGATGAATCTCCCAGACATACAGCCTGCGAAGGTGTGTTTTAACTAAGTAACTTTTTAGGGTGGCTGGACACACTTTGTTCCAATCATGTTAGCAGATAGTGCATGATGTATAATTTAGATAGCTTTGTTTAAAGTTATCACATTGAAATCCTGATTAGTCATTGTTCCAGAGCTTGAGATGCATGAAGACATATTAACAGTTATTCCAAACCCATTTAATGTTGAGAAAATAATTACATTATACACAAATGACTGATAGAATATTTTCAGATGTGAATACTGTATATATTTGTGCTTAAAGGTAGTTGGAAATTGATATTGCATACTTATTGTTATGGATATTAACAGATATAAGAACAAGGTTCTAATTATTTAGATAACTTTTTGAGATTTTTTGACTGTCAAGTCAAAAGTTGAAAAGTTAAACCATATTTTCAAAATGAAAAAATTCTAGTCAAAAGTAAAATTTAAATACAAAGTAGATTTAAAAATGAAAGCTATATATACTTTCAGATACACCTATGTGTATCTACAGCAGCTATATGAAAAACAAGTAGCGTCACCAAAGCTGTAGGTTCAATTTGAATAAAAGAAGGTGCAGAAATATGGTTGAAGTTTCTGTGATCATGAAGGCAGTGGAATAAAATGAACAGGAAACTGTTCCTTGCCAAATCTCACCATGCTAAAATTAGATGGCACTCAATTAAGATAGTAGTAGATGAATTTAAAACAGATAAAGTGAAGTGCTGCTTTATGCAGCTGGAGATTGTAGAGTCAGGTAGTGTAAGTAGGTTCAAAGAGTAATTGTTGTCATAAACAATCTGATGACTTAAAAAAACAGTAAGTACTTTCTGTCATGCCTAACTCAACGTTTGTAGGGGCTGTGGGAGTGTGCTGAGAGAAACTGGCTGGACGTGTGTGTTCTCCCTGAAAAGCATTTCCTTTTGCTACACTGAAGCACAGTGCTAGGTGGACTTTTCGTCTGACTTAAAACAGAGTTCTTCCATTTTTTTCCCCAAAATATTTTTCTACTAGCACTTGCTGGCAACCTCACAGGAGCTTACAATTGAGATGAAAAAGGAAGATCACTTTCTTTCTAAATTACTTGCAATTTTTGTGTGTGTGTTCCTTTTTTTGCTTTTTATATGCATTTTGAATATCAGTATGCATTTCTTGGCAGTGTATACTAATGAAAATCTCAGGTATTTACCGTAAAATAAAACTATCTCATGACTGTTGCTTTGACTGCTTTTGAGTGCTTGCCTGAGATTAGACTGTGGGTATAATTTTCTTTTAATAACTTTGTGTTGAGTAGCCCTGCACTCTAGTTTACTCAGATTTGTGCCAGAACAAATCAAATATGAAATCTAGGTCTTATTTATTTTAGAATTCTGGATGTAAAATAGCTTATGGATATTTTAAGAGAGTATGTTCTCTGTGCTGTTATCAACTATAATCTTCTTTCTTCAACTTTTTAGTGTATCAGCACTTGTTCCTCAGTGATATGCATATTTTTCTGGAAGGTGTTACTACTTCCATCCCACTTGCAGAAATATAAAATGGAGAGCTCAGAAGTACCTTTTTTTTTGTGTTTAATATTATCTGAACATTTTTCAAGTGTCCTTAATTTTCAATAAATCATTAGGGCATTGCATGCTACTTACTATGTTAGCCATTGTCAGTGCTTCTATTTAATATTGATAGAAATAGCAGAATGCTAATATATTTACACAGGGTGTCTGTAACTCTCAATATTCATTTATGCAGGCCAGAAACTGCTGATATACTGTAATTTTTGAGTCTTCAGGCACAACACAGCTTTATATTTGTGGATATATACCTGTGCATACATGCATACCCAGAAATTGGAATTTTGAATGTTGAAATTTAAAAAAATTATTTTAAATAAATAAAAATGGTCCTCAGAGATGTAATATTTTGTGCAGAAAGGAGTCTTTGATAATTTTTAAAAAAACATTCTGTAACATTACCATGAATTTTTATTTATGTGCAATTTTACCAACCTAAATCTCGGAGAAGTGTTTGAGTGGTTTCTTTAGAAAAGATAGCATTTTGTCACTCATCTTTAGAACCTCCAACAGATGATTAAAATGTTAAGGTGTAGACTGTGGACAGATATGCCTTCAAGCATAATCAACAATTTAAATGGCTTCCAGTTTGTCTTAGATTGACTGAAATATTTTTTTTTTATGTGTGTGGAAACAAGCTGAACCTTTGACGTTTATGCTGGACTGAAAGAATTTGCCAAGTGCCTGATACGACTTATGCTTAATTCACTGAACTCATTCATGTATTTCTTAATACACCTGTTTCTGTTATTTTCAGACATTTCACTTCTTTATCTTAATAAAGATGTGTCCGTTCTTGTAAAGAAAAAAATATTTCTTAAAGGAATTGATATTCTTGCCTTTGTCTAAAGGATATATCTCAGTTAAGATTGTGAGGAAGCTTGCTATGCCACTCTGCAAAAGAAGCAAGATTACACCCGAGATTAATATTCCTGTTGACTTCTTTCATAGGCTTTTTCCTAATACCTGTCTGAGAGGTGACTACCTACAGTGCTGATTGGCAGCAAAATTAACTCCAAATGGGCATTATACATGAGGACTGTGGAGCATTCCTCCAAAAGTCTTCAGAACCATCTGCTAGTGAGAACTCTAAGAAAATATGCCTCAGGACTTTATTTCAATTTTCACATCCATCTGATCTGATCATTAGACACATCTGATCTCCCTGTTGGAGAGGCTGTCTCTGACTGGGAGAGAGATGGGGTGGCCAATGCAGCTTTATATAAGTGTTTCTTCTTCTGTCTTTCCTCAAAATTGAGCAAGACATGCATCTTTCAGCAGCTAATACAAATAAGAAAGCTGTATTTTAATGAACATGCAGGAGGAGGTTTATTTTCATTTTAGCAGCACTTTGAGATTAGTATCTAGCTTTTCAAGTACATCTGATGTTAGCTTTGCCAAATGGCTGTAAACCCCTACCAGCAGGACTCAACTGCAAGTTTCAAGATGCAGGTTAGACTGTGGTATTGTGCTAGGCTTGCTATTTGGGAGGTGCAATGATCTATTTGTAGGTAAATTGTGACCTAATGAGTAGGAAGTATTTTCAGTTTTTGCTGTCAAATATGAGTAGGTAGAAATTTGATCACGAATGGGTTTGAGTTGATTAATTTTTGTGAGTTTCTGCCGATTCCAGTAGTAATCAGACATACACTGAATCAAATTGTGTTATAATGAGTTCTCCTATGCGGAACTGCTCTCCTCTCTTACCAATGTCTCCTTTCCATACTAATTCAGAAAAACTTATCTGATCCTTATCCTTACATCATGGCTTATTTCATATAACATTGACTATAACTGACTTTGTATGGAAGTCAAGATACTATCTGGAAGTGTGTGTACTATACAACATTGTGCTTGTGAGAAAATACCTTTTTTTATTATTATTACAGCCCCCCTCATTCTGTATCTATCTAGTCCCATTATTTATTGTGTTAGATATTTCTAGTTTATTTGGGCTTCTAATTTGGGTATTTCTGTTTTAACTCTGAACTTACCTTATGTCTTGACTAGGATCCTTCTGAAAGGTCTTAGTAATACTTCAGTCCTTGTCATAAAAATCATTCTGTTACATGACCTCATCCTATTGCTGAGAATTAGATTTTTGTCTCTGAAATGTTGAGTGCTCTTTGCTTATGTTGCCAAGTACAGCATTTTTCTTACTTTTTAAAAAAAAATGGAACGGGAGACTTTAATCCTCATAGTGCTGTATTGCACAAGAATATATTTCATTCTCATCTAAGAAAAGCATACTTGCAGCTTAAATGCCAAGGGAGTATTATATATGCTCATTTAATTTAGTTAATACTAAATTCATGTCAAGATTATAATTTTCTTAAAAACAAAAAGTTGGCTAATGTGGTTTGCAACACTACTGAGCCCTTTTCATATCTAAACATTTTTAAACTATCAGACCTAATGCTAATTGAGATTTTTGTGAGAAGGAAATCCCCTTGAACAAGTAATAGAAAAGTTTTGTAGGATTTCTTAAGGTTGTGAAATGTTTTGTGGTTATTGTAAGTGAATAAAACAGGAGAAATTCAACACAGCCAGACAATATAGTATCTTCAGGAGAAAGCACCTCACTAGAATGACTGTCACAAGCAAAGCTCATATAGTATCTGCTGTCCCTAAAAGGCAAGCTTCTGATCTTCTCAAAGGAGTCTTCAACACTTAAAACATGGACTGCAGAAAGCGAATGAGGGTGATTGCAATAATCCAGCTATTCTTCCACTTGCATGTTTCACTAAATCACTCACAAGTATATCTTCAGGTAAAGAATTATGCCTTTCTTCTGGCATCTTTAAATGGAGACATCTCAAATACAAGTATGTATTAGGTACATTTATGTACTTATTTGTTCTTTAGACTATCAACAATAAAGTTCTGTCACTAGTTTGATTAATTTATATTTGCATCACTCATGTTAAATAAGCTCTATTAACCTGTAAGGAAGAACCATTAAAGAGTTTATTTCTAACCAAAAGTTGGAAATGCAGAGAAAGAATTAGAGCTGAGGATTAGATACAGCTTTTACTGAGGATTTTACTACATAACTTTCTTGTTCTGCTACTCTCACTACAGAAAATAATTGTATCAATATGCACATTATTTAATGTCTGTTAATATTTCTATATGGAACTTTACTTAAATGATTGTAAGTATATAAAATGTTTTGAGACCTCTTCTGTTGCTTTATTCATATTTTATTAAAGAAAGATTGTTTTTCTGATATCATATTTCTGTCAACTAGAGTGATATTTATTTATTTATTATTCATTGGAAATTTGTACTTGAATGGGTATTGAATGCATTATCCAGTATGTTTACACTTTGAAATTCAACATTGACTATATGATAATATTTAATTTTAAAATGAAGTATTAAATCTGTTCACAAACCTAAAAGTAGGTAAATGAAAGCATCTATAGTAGTTGAAAACTTGCACTATAGTTCTGACAAATTCTATATACCCATTTCTTTTAAGGATCTCAAAATAAAACTATTAGCATTGCTTTCACAGTGCTGAGCTGAATGGCTTTTTAAGGTGCGCAGAGCCAACACAAGAGCTAGGAAGAAATTATTTCAGAAGAGTTTCCAAATGAACAGATATGTTTTGTTTCCTACACATGTGTCTTTAAGATTCCATGTGTCTTTGTGTCTGCTCAAACCATACCGTATATATGTGCTGTAACTCAAATTCAGTTCCATTCACAGCTGACAGAGTATTATTCAAAGGTTCTCTGATTTTTGGGCTCAGATTAAGCTCAAAATTTTGCTCAGTAATTGAAGTTGTATTGCACAACGTTAATGAAAGCATGTCTGTAGAACTGCATTTAATTCAACTATTTTTTCTTTCCTCTATCACTCTAAAACTCGTAACTTTAAGACTAGAGCCCTAACAGGCCTTCCTAATAACTTCTCTTAACTTTTAGAAAAATAACCATGTATATATATGTAATGTATATTCCTGATTGTATTCACACAGAGAAGTTTTGGATGCCCTAAAAGTCTTCAGTCAGGTTGGATGAGGCTTTGAGCAACCTGGTCTAGTGGAAGGTGTCCCTACCCATGGCAGGGGTGGAATTAGATAACTTTTAAAGTCCTTTCCAAATCTTTCTATGATTCAATTCGCACCCACCCCAAACCCTGATCATGACTTCAGCATCTCTGATTTTAATACCGAAAGCAAAACTAAAGGTGTTGTAAAGCACTATATTTTTAATGCATTTACACGGACTGGCCACTAGATGTCACACACCGACCTGTGAACGTGTAACAGTTTAATACCATTTATTTAAACCTATTTGTAAGGATATTTTTTTCCCTTTCTTTCTCAGACCCCTCCCTCAGCCCCACCCCCGAACTCTAATATTGTCTTTAGAGAAGTGTTTGTTTCTTAATGTCAAATATTTGTCTTCAGCTGCCTTTATCATTTGCTCTCCATTTGCTAACTTGGTAGTCAAAACATTTCTGGTTTGTGACAGCCATTCATTCAGACTTTCTTCACAGCTTTACTATTTTGCTTTCTCTTTTAAGTAATGGAATTTCCCCTTTTGTTGTTGTTGTAGGTATTTATTTTTTGTGAGGATATAGAAAATATAAACTTAAAAAAATTCTGAAACTATCTTGAAAGTTTCCCCCCCCCGCCTTGATTGTGGCAAAATTTCTGAAAGTGCTGTCACCTAATATTCCTGCCAGGAACTGAGCTCTTCAGAGGTGTTTCACAGGTCTTGAGACCAGGATTCTCTTAGAATTCTATTTCTAAACCTTTACTATTATAAAAAAAAAATTGGATCCACCTCCCCTAGTGATTCTTTTCAACTGACAGTTTATTTTCTCATCTCTTGAAAGGGTAGTATGTTTCATACTTGGTACTTTAATATATAACTCTTATGTTTGATGGAAGGGTTTTTTTGTGGTTTGGGTTTTTTTTATTTTTTCTTTCTTCATCTTGCATAATAGATCAAATATTCCTTTCTTATTTCAAGATCTTTATTTTTTTCTGTCTTCACATTCTTCCTCCAAGTAACTTGACGTGTTCTCTTCCTGAAAGAAAACTCGGCTATGCCTACCAAACTAGCACAACGTGTAGATTTGGGAAAGTGGTGAAAATGAATGTATGTTATACAAAATTATAAGGATAGTTCTAGCAAGTCAGACTGTTAGTCTGCTTAGCCCACATTATCCCTTCTCTGATAAGTCAATAGCCTACGTCCAGCAAAGAGTACATAAGTAATGCCATCATGTAGAAGTATTTCTGTAAGATGTTCTCTCAGCCTCCAACAGTTTGTAGTTGTAGGGCCTTTCTTTCTTTACAAGCAAAAGTCTTGGCAAATTGTTCTTTTCTTCCCCAGAAATTGTTCACTTTTCGACCCATGTAAACTTTGATATGATGTGGCAAAGAGTTCTTCGGTGTAGCTACATATTTTATGAAGTATCTTCTTATGTTAGTTTAGAGCCTACAGTGAACAAAAGTTGTTTGATGCCACTTTGTTCCCATGCTAAAAAAGACAGTGGAAATCATTCCCTATTCACGTTCTCTATGCTAGTCAAGATTTAGTAGATATCCATTTTACCAGCCTGTCAGCCATCCCATTTCTAAGCTAAAGAGTTTTACCTTATGTAGCAGTACTTGAAATCTATACCTTGATTCCTTCTTGCCTCTCTCTCTTTTTTTGTTCTATGTTGTTCTTATGATTGTGAAATCAAAATGTGTGCAGCCTGTAAGAATATTGTGCAGTCACATGGTGGCATGGTGATGTTTTTCTCTCTTCCATCTTTAATAATTCCTAATACCCGATTTACTTATTTGTTTGCTACTGAGTAGTGAACCAATGTTTTCATAGAGCTGTCATAACCTTGAGGTCACATTTAAGTGTCAATTTTTAATTTGGAGCCTGTCATGTTTGTGAAGTTAAGATTTTTTTTTTTCACACATTCTTTGTTTTAATTCTTCTGTGTTTTAATTTATGCTGGACTTCACCTGCCATTCATCTGTTTAGTCAGGACTAAAAAGTTATTCAGGTTTTGTTTGGGTTTTTTTAACTTCCTTGTTCCTATGCCTTTCATCATTCTGTTACAAATTAGTGTCATCTTTGGAGGATACTTAGAAAGTAATCTCAGTGTTTACTCCATTTTCCAGATAATTTCTGAACATGTTGCACAGCAAAGGCCAATCACAGACCATTTTGGGATTCCCTTAGTAAATGACATT
>JAOXNG010000012.1:41240222-41253964 GCA_028566535.1 Scolopax minor
TTTTTTTTTTTTTTTTTTTTTTTTTTTCTGCAATAACATCTGGCACCATATGTTGAAGCGTTCACTCTTCCTTGTTAGTCAAGAATTGAATATTATAATTAACTTTCAGATTCACAAAACCAAATGATGTGAATAATGAGATGTCTCACATCTCTCCCCATCTCTAGACCTTCATGCACATATTCAGATCCTTCTCTGCTTTACCTGCTGCAGGCCCAGTTTAAATTGTTCCCTCTGACTTGCTTACCTGGATCTCAAGGGAAAATTGCCTATTTGTGCACCTGGCAAAGACGTTCCTGTGACCATCAGAAAACCAAAACCCAAGAGTTGCAATGAAATTGCAATGAAATATACTTAATGTATATTATTAATCTGATTCCCTGCTTAAAATTGGTGTATGCATGTGCTTAGTTTTAAGCATTTGCCCATGTTTGCAGTGAAAGTTGATCATCGTCAGAAAGTCCAAGTCCTCCAAAGAAGACTGCAAGAAGCCTACAAGGAATAAGCTCTCTCAGAAAAGATGATCATTGCTACCATACTCTGGGATGAAGCTTGCCACCTGCTGTCCATGCCAGCAACATTAATGACATACTAGGAAGGGCAGTATTACATCCACAAACACAAATACATATGTGTACATACTGTGAGATTTATACAACATTAAAAAAAAAGATTACTGAAGGATTTAATTCCGCAGAAGGCCACTGGTAACGTAATACAGTCAAGGTGTAGAGCTCCTGGGGTTTCAAATGTAAAAAGACCTAGCCCATTGCAGAGTTTTCTGCATTGATAAGAAACATCAGTGGTCCAAGGAAAGATCTAAGAAATGCATTAGGTGCTCCGTGCACATCCAATCACATATACATGAAAAAATATTTTTAACTAAGAAATCTGCCTAGTCTCATTGTGATATCTTTCAAATAAAACTTACTTCAATATTTTATTTCAAGATTTAGATTATGTTCATTCCAAATGAAGTCTAGAAAGTTGATAATATGAAATAAAGCAGCATGAACACGTAATGAACTTAAGGTTGAGGAAAGGAAACATCCTATAACTTTTATTCTTTAAAAAAATATTTTGTGTCCTGTGGGTGAGCAAATGTCAGAGGAGTATACGCTTATTTTTGAGCCAGGGAATCTAATGCCTAGAATGGTACATATCAGAACCCAAAAAAATCAGACTTCTATTCCCTGCTGGGATAAAGTGTGGCCATGGACACATCACTTCAAGATTAATTTCACTACATTTTAGCTTAGCATCTCCTTTAAGATAATCTTTCTCAAGGGGACATTTCATTGCATCATAGAAAGTTTATCTATCTTAAATGAGATGTATTGCCCCTCGTGGTGGTTAGTTATGGGAGATTAATTTCACTTTAAGTGGAAATAATTTTCAAAAGGACCTGTGAGACATAAGAACATAAATTCTAATGAAAATCATTCAAATTTCCTATTTTGAAAAAACTCATTATTTCTCCCTCGTGGTTCTAGTAATCTTATCTAGGTGTTTTGGGAGGACTGCTGTTTTTAAATGCTTCTCTTTGGAAAGCTTTTTCATTAAATGCCAGTAGAACTGTAGCATTGACTCCTGGGAAAGAGAGGAGAATCCACTGGGATACACTGAGCAGCTGAGCCACATCTTTGGCTGAGGTTGGCTGAAGCATGTCTTGGCATTCTTCAAGGCATCATCTAGGCTGGGTCCCAACTGCTCTCCATATTATTGACAATTCTTTCATCTTTTGCTCTTGATAGGTGAAGACGTGCACTTAGCTTCAGCCAATACACACTATACTCACACGAGGATGTTGTGGGGAATGGACGGGAGAGAAACAGGAGGAAGAGTTTGCAACATCAGGAGATGTGTATGGGAAGTTTGCACTGTCTGTAGGTCAGCTCAGAACAGCTGTCTCCTCTCTTTCATAACATTTTAAGATGATATGTTTCTTCTGAACACAGAAAGCATGACCACATTGGGACTAGATGTTGGATGATATGACTGGTCTTTGTGCGAGAACAGAACTAGGGAAAGGAGAAAGCTATTGTAACAGCAGAAATTTCCGGTGTGTGATAGCCAGAAATCCTTGGAAAAATATAGAACTGAATGATGTGCATGGCTTTGTGATTGAAGGGAAGCAGAGATTCCACCCTCAATGACCTTTGGGAACTACCGGAGAGAGTCCAACGTAGGGCAACCAAGATGATTAAGGGATTGGAGCACCTCCCTTACGAGGAAAGGTTCAAAGAGCTGGGCCTCTTTAGCTTCAAGAAGAGAGGGGAGACCTTATCTACATTTACAAGTATCTAAAGGGTGAGTTGAAGGATGGTGGAGCTGGACTCTTTTCAGTGGTTTCCAGTGATAGGATGAGGGGTGACGGGCTCAAGCTGGAACATGGGAAGTTCCATTCAAATATGAAGAAAAACTTCTTTACAGTGAGGGTGCCAGAGCCCTGGAACAGGCTGCCCAGGGAGGTTGTGGAGTCCCCTTCTCTGGAGATCTTCAAGACTCACCTGGATGCAGTCCTGAGTGATGTGCTCTAGACGTCCCTGCTTTAGCAGGGGAGTTGGACTAGATGATCTCTACAGGTCCCTTCCATCTTCCAACACAATTCTGTGATTCTATTAATGTAACATGTTATACTGAAGATGTTATGCTTAATAAACAATAATATTGGGTCTTGTATGACATCTAGAAATAATTACAAAAAAAGTTAATTTTAAACCATATTCTGTCTTGCATTTAAATTTTTCAGATTCAAAATCACCAATTTTCATAAGTAATGTCTTATTAATCCAGAAATTATAGGAAAATATCTTAGATATTGTCATACCATGCAAGTCCCCTTACCTGCTGAAACTTTATAGTTACTCAGAGACCTAATGCTCCCTGAACAATTGCACAATGTGAGTTCAACAGTGTTTGCAGTGGAAGATAGAGAATTATTCTGGATTTTCTGTGGATGCCCAGAGAGTAGTTCAATTTGATTTGATGAGGTTTTCAAGTAATGGCTTCTAAACATGTTCAGTATTTGTGAAAGTTTTGTTTCTTGATTTATACTGTCAACTTCCACACAATATGAAACCTTTTTCAGGCAGCTGGGCTCAGTGATTGCTACTAGACTAGAATCAATGCTGGAAACAAAGTTCAGGTGAGCCAAACAGAAATTAGAAGTAGCACAGAGAATCTTAAAAAAATCCAAACATACAAAACAACCTAGTTAGGAATCAGATTTGGATTGAGCCACAGAATCAAAGTGTGTACTGAATTGAAGGACAGAGTGAAAGTTTGAAGAAGCTGCAAGCTAGGAGGCAGACTTGTTAGGAGTGGGAAGCAGAATTGTTAGCTGGGTTTGAGAAACAAGCCATAGAATGTAGTTGCAACCAATCACAAGTAAGTGAGGGCTCACTTGGGTGGCAGCTCTTTGTGTGATGAAGTCAACATTCACATGCACAAACCAGTCCTAAACTGTTCAAACTATTCAGACTTACTAGGCTTTGCTGAGAAAATTATTCTCCTTTCAGTAGAACTCCAGATGTTGCCACCAGCAACATGACCTTTTGTTGCTGTTGTTATTTTCCTGTTTGTTTTGCTCCTACTTCCTAAAGTGGTAGTATGGTAGCTTCTCCAAGGTGTCTGCCTTTAAAGGGAGGGAAAACAAACAAGAAAAATGTGGAAGTTTCAACTTCTTTGTAGAGCAAGAGAATTCAGTTACCTCCTTCTCTGCCTTTGTTCCAGCAATTCTTGGTCCTATTATTTAATTTCTTGGTCCTATTATTTAAAAATAAATAAATAATATAGCAATACCCCTTTGACATAGCATGTGATAGCTTTGTCAGGAAACTGGAACTACTGGAAAATTCTTTTACTTGAAGCAGGGCCTGCAGGATAGTGATAGAGACATTTTCTTTTTTAATAGTAGCTGTAAGAAAACAATGTGGAGAATTTCAATTTTATATTAATATAATCATTTAGTGGTCATCTAGGCACACCAGGAGGTATACAAGATGATCCACTAGCATGTGGAGAAACCAATATTATAACTAGTAGTCATAAAATCTGTAAGTTTTAAAATCTGAAAACTTGGTTAGTAGTTTTTGATGTGTTAGACATAGTTCAGGCTTTATATAGCCACGTATGAATGTTATTTAAAGTGGCATGCCCAACAGCATAATTCTGTTAACCCTTAAACTATATGTCTCCATTTAATTAAATTTGTTATAATTTCTATGAAATGGTAACAAAACATTTTTTTAGTATCTAATGATCAATATCTACCAACTTATTGGGAAAATAAATCCCAAACTCACTATTTCATTGCAAAGAATGTGAAAACAAACAGGCAAAGCAATGCAAGTTCATTGCTGCTGCCGTGGATTTCCGAATGCAGTGCAATCCATTGGTATGAAAAGTAGGAGCTTACCGTGTATGGTTAAATATAATGATTTGCTGCAGTTGGTATGCTTCAGGACTCCATAGTTTGTCACGTTTCTTATGCAAAATGGTGAGCTCTCATCATGTTCAGTACATGTATCACAGTTTTTGTAGGGGGCTTTTTTTTCTAAACAGTAAACATCGATTTAACATATATGAAAACAGATTGCCTACATGTTGCCTTTTTTGTTTGTTTTGCAGTTGTGTTTTTTAAAATAAACCTATATATATTTATTTATTTATGCATACTTTTCCTGTTTGGAGTCAAATCAATGCCTTTAGACACTTAAACAGGTGGACAAATTTCCAAAAGAGTAAAACATTGAGTAGCAAGCTCTCTTAAAAGTCTGGTCACAAGTACTGTAATGTGTCCCAGGACTTACAAGCATATCTGAAAATCTCATATCACATATAAGGTGAGTAATTCTTTGAAAAAAGTTGCCTGTTCTGGAATTTCAGAGAAATATTTGGAAATTCAGAGATACTTGGTCTGAAGTTCCTTTTAACTTTACTAGTAAATACTAGTATTAGTAGCTTTTCCAGATGTCATAATATTAGCTTCTACAAGTGATACAATTTTTAAAGTTTATTAATTTACCAATCTGGACTTGCTGGAAAATCAAATGCTTTTTAGTACACTACAGAGCAACACAATGAGATGTATCTATTATCAAAAATATGGAACTTCTAAAGTACTAGTCATCAGTCAGTTACTCATCTCTAAGAACTGGTTATGCTCTTGCCCTTTAACTATATTTTTGTAATACTAAAAGCCTTCTGGTTTCCAGTCTGAAGTGATTTCTGATGGTTTTATAATTGTTTTCTTGGGGCTTATGTTGTCTTTACATTTTAACAGCTATGTTCCTTCTTGGTGTTGCCATTCAATATGTATTTATTAGCAAACAGTAATCTCTACTTGCACCATAAATTGTCATTGCTGCATTTACCTCAGCTTTAGGCCTTATTTTCTGTGTGCCAGCGTAGCCTTACATGCTCAGAAAATAAACCATCAAGAAATTGATGTTTGAAAGTTTTTAATAACTAATTAGTTCTTCGACCCAGTTCACTGCATAGCTACATGAGTGTTCAGCTTGGTATAAAGGTGTAGGTAATTCTGAGGCAGAAGCAAACAATAGTGGAACCGGGGTTAAGGAAAAAATGTGGTGTGACACCATTTTATGCAGGCACAAGTTCTTAGTTCTTGTAAAACAGGGGATTTTCCATTCTCTGATCATCCTAGTAACATTTCTCTGCACATGTCCCAGTTTAAATCAATTTTTCTTTAATATACGTTGCCAGAATTCTGTATAGCTGTATAAAGAGGGCTTATTAGTGCAATGTAAAATAGCATAAAGACTTCTCTTAGTCAATTGAAACTATCTTTTCTGATTTAAGGTCATGTATGCCTTGTAGGATTGCATCACATTGGTGGCTCAGTTGTCCTGACTGACTAATTTGTTATGATCTTCATTTCCCTAATAGGTTTTCAGTGTATTAGTTTCTGAGGAGCTGTCACAGAACTAGATTTAGGCATTAATAGTTGTGTATGGTGACAGACTGATGTGTCTGCAAAATCATCATGGTACAGAATTGCTCCCATAGCTCATCCTTTTTTAGCAGCTCAGGGTGCCAAGATCATGTAAGCATTAGCAGCAGCCACATGAAATTATGCTGGTTGTGTACTCAGCCCCTTCTGCCCACACTTTGTCCCCAGCCCTGTCAACTCCACTGCCAGAGGGGATAACAAAATAGAAAGCAACTCACTTGAGAATGGGTGAGTATAAGATGAATTTAAGGGCTTAAAACTGGCCTCTACTTCTAACAGGGATGTGTGCTTTTTAAGTTTTGTAGCCATATAGTTTTAATCAGTTGTGGCTTTTCTCCCTTCCTCTTCATTTCTCCATATTGGAGACAATGTAGAGTTCTGGGAGGATTTGGCCATCGACAGAGGCAAACACAGAAAGACATGGGATCTTGACTGTCTGATGCTGGGACTGGAAGTTGTTGTCACCTGGAATGAGCTTGTCTCAGCTCTCTGCTGTGGCAGGCAGTGTTCAGTTGTCCCCCTGGGGCAGGGTGCACCAACCCATCCCTGAATCACAGAGGAGTTTTTGCAGAGGCAGTGGGACCGTGGCCATCTGTTACTGGTGGTAGGGATGTTGCTTAGCTCAGCAACACACAAACTTATCAGGGAAGATGTTCCTGTCCTGGTTCTTGTCCTGAAATATAGTTTTGATGCCTGTTCATGCTGAGAAAATAAGTAATTTTATCCTCTCTCCTTGAGGGCATCAAAATCCAATTTGGTATACACAGCTAAGAAGCCTTGAGCGCTGAGCCTGTGTCCCAACCTCATACTTTGTATTATTAAATGTCATGACACTTCTATTACTCCAGTCCCCAAGTCACCCAGTTTTTCCTTTATCATAGTTCAGTTCTCTGTATTGACACATGGTTAGGAGGCATTGGCATCACTCCTTTTTATACCAGGCAGTTTTAAAAATACTTAAGAAGATTGTTCCCAAAGATGATCTTTGAGGAGCTCCACTACTACCCTCACTCTAGGGCAGAGGTCTTGCCCACAGAAGTTGACATCTCCTCCATAGCCACTTCCTTGCTGCTTATAATTGTATCATTAATACCCATTTTATGTAAAATTTCTTTCTTAGGTATTACAGAGGTCTGGGTAAATCCTATCCTGCTTTTAATTTGTACATAAAGTTTGCTCTTTGATAGAAGACACCCAGTCATTCTAATGGGATCGCTTTGGTAGTCATCTCATTTTATCTCATTTCCCGTTTACTCTCATTTAATGGTTTATTTTCTTCAGAAGTTGTTTTAGATTCTTTGTACTCTAAGATCAGAGTAATGTGTTGAGATGTGTAGATTGTTTTCCTATACTGTTTGCTGATACAGAAATGGTATAGTAATAGAGAAGTAGGCATAAGTTAGACTGCTCCTCTAATATTTTCAGTTATGGTCGTTATATTTCAAAAAGGAAAAATTATTGAAAAAGTGTTCAGAAATAGCTATAAGAATGTTTGTGAGCTTCTTGCAATGCGAGTTATAATGAGAGGCTTAGAAAGCTCAATCTATTCGATATGTTTGAGCGAGGATTTGGATGTAATTTGATCAGAGTCCACAAATAGGTGTGTGAAAATGAGATTTCTAGTATTTGATGGCCTTAAAACAGTAAAGAATATAATAAGGTCCAGAAACTCTAAACTGAAGGTAGAGAAATTCAGACTAATAAATAAGGTGTATATCTTTTAACAATGGGGGTAACTAACACATGATTTAGGTTGTCATTATTTGGGATCTTTACAAAGACATTTAGTTTTAATAGCAGGACACGTTTTGGCTACTATAGTAAGTGTGGTCATGCTAATTTAATTATAGTCGCTTTTGGTCTTGATATATTTCTACTTCTCTGTCAAAACTCTGTAATATAAAACAAGTCCCTCCAAAAAGCAAAAGAAAGGAAATAACATTAACTTCTATTTTCTGTTTGCCACATGCAATGCACATATTTTCATTTTCTGTACTAGGAGGAAAAGACCTTACAAAATGAAATCTGCTTGCCCTCCTGTCTTGATAACTGCAAAAAAAAGGTATTTTATAATCATAAACTGTTGGAAACACTATCTTAATTTTATAATATAGAAAAGTTTAACATTTAGTCAAGATTATTTGAGCTTGAATTAATTCATAGTCAGTCTTTTTCAAATAAGCATTGCTTTCTTTGTGCTGAGAACTATAAAAATAAAATAGCATTTGTAAAAATACTGGTAGCCACGTAAAAAGGCAAAATGTTGCATATCTGTTGTATGTGGGAATCCAGTTGTAGACTATACAGGGAAGTATTGGGCTTTGTTATGAAACCATGTTTTATGGAGATGGACAAAAATTCACTGAGAAGTATGGGCAGACACAGAGAATAGCATTGGTGCTGATTTTATCAGCCATGCAAAGTGCAGGAGTAGATAGGCCAGAGCTTAAACTTATTCTGGTGTGGGAATCTCTGGAGTTTTCTTAATAAAAAAATTAGAAGTTCTGTGCTTTATACTTACTATTCAATGTAAAAAAGAAAAATTATTTAACATTCCTTCTATCTCCAGACTTCATTAGTGAATAATTAAGGAAGAACTTTTTATTAAACTATTAGAAGGAATAGGAAATAAAAATGAGTAAGCCTAAAAATATTGCATCTTAAAATATTACATTCTATTACTTTCTTCTTCTGTTTTCCCCTGTCATAACAGCTGATTGTGTGTTATTTGAACAATGTGAAAACTATTACTACTTGAGGAATAAAAAGCATGAAAGGAGAGATAAACATATATTGTATTTTTTAATTTAAGAACTTTTTTAACTTTAAAAGCACTGTACTACCACTTAGTGTGGTAACGGTCCTTGACATTGTACAAAACATGTCAGAGGACTGAATTACCTTCTTAGAGAGATCTTAAACTAGATAAAGGAACTTGAAATGTATGAGCAGTCTTTGACAGATAAATTAATGGATTGTCATCTAGTACACTTTTAATACCAAATTTGTTAAATCAGTGCTCTCTTTTGAGACAAATAAATTGACAATGTCACTAGCAGAAATTGGGAAGTGCAATGTCATGAATCTGATAAAAAATCTTGAGGATCTAAAGACAGGAAATCAACTGTTTGTTATAGAACTGTATAAAGAGAATACAATGTTCTTAGGTGTTCAACAACTATACTTTTTACTTGACACCTAGTTCAAGAGTATAAAAATTTGTTATAGAATTTTACTGGAGAAGCCTTTGTCTTCTAAGTAATGAAAGCATAAATGGGTACTCTAGTTCTTTGCCTGGAATTCTGTGATATATTTATCTGGAGTATTTCTGGTCTAGAATATTTGATATAATTTATTTGAACATAAATGGGGTTATACTTATTTTAGAAATGTGATTAGACTAAACATAATAGTATGCCATTACATAATTTCTATTCTGCAGGGGAAAAAGTCAAATCAGAAAGTACAAAATTAATCTGGATTTGTCAATTAGAACAAATGTCCAGAATGAATATGGCATTATTTTAGTCATTCAACAGGAGATTAACAAAGTGTGATGTTTTCAGTTGCAATGGAAAGAGCTATGAGAAACATTACCTTCAGCATTAGAGTAAATTTCTAAGTGATCTCTTCTGTATAATTTACATTATATAATATTATTTAAAAGTTGTAATATTGTTGCTATTCGATTCCCAGCAGTTTTTATGTGTCATGTTAAATCATGCAAAATTGGTGTTTTTACAATGATCCACTAGAGGATACAGAGATACTATCTGTTCTATTTTTAAATATCAAACTTGCTAAGTAGTAGCATATTGTATTGCTTCAGCAGGTTTTCAGTGCACCATTTTGCCCTATAGAAAAAAGCAGGGAAAATCTACAGCAGCTAGAACTAAAGCATCACATACATTCATTGATCTGAACTATTTGTCAGCAGAGATGTTTCAAAATAATTGGCATATTGTGCTTCTTAGATAAGCTTTCTTGTTAAAAAACACAAATTATTAGAAAAAAAATCTCAAGCCATACATGGAATTCACTGTAGTATTTTTTGCTGCTCTTAATTAAAAATGTTTGTTATTTGCAGAACATCACTTTATAAAATCACTTATTAAACAGAAGTGCAGGACTTTACATACTACTGTTTAGGCAATCAGTCCTTGTTTAGTTGAATTTACAAAGTTCAAATATTCTGTGGGGGAAAAAAAGTGTTTAAAAGGCATAAAATTAGTATCACCTTAACAATAAATTACATTTACACATTGAAAACATTTAAATTGCTATTTCTTCAAGCTACATGTGAGCACAAAACTAACGTTGAATACATTGTGACCAGCAAGTAAGAGGTCTGAGATAGGCTATGCTCACAATGAAACCTAATAGAAAAATATTGTAGGACTAAGAGTAGAGAGAATCAGATAAATTGTAATGAGATGTACTTCACACTCTTATAAATATATAATTGTTAGTATTATATGGAGGGAAAGTATTAATTATTATTATAATTATCATTATGTAAGTAACATTAGAGTGACTGAAGACTTCTAATAAAGTGAAATGGAGAACAGTAATGCATTTTCATTTGATCGCATTTCTAAGTAGCAACTTCAGGACTTCTTGTCCTTCTAGGCATTTGAAAAACAAGTAAGAAGGACTACTGATTTTCTCTTGTGAGTGACTACAAATGCCCAAAGACATTTTTGACAAAATAGATAGGATCTGAAATGCATGAGATTTGGGGAATATGAGAGAAAGGATTGAGGAAGGAAAAAGAACATTACTCTCATGTATAAGAAAAAGGGATGAGACAAAATGGAATTATGAGTGGGTTTTTTCCTGTTGTTGTTGGGTTTTGGTTGGGTTTTTTTTTTTTTTAATCACAGACTTCCTGAGAACTATATATAATACTTATGGAAAGGTAGGTAGAAACCAGAGACCATAGCTTTCTGTTTGTTTGTTATAGGGCTTACTTTATGGTCCCAGAAACAGTTCATAAGACAAATCTTAGCTGTGCAGAGTGGTTCAAGATTTGATGCTGACAAATCAAGAAGTAGCTTTAGATTTTAAGTGTTAGCACAAGCAGCACTCAAAGTTTACTTGTTTGATTGATTTGTGCTCCTGAGCTGATTGTGAATGTTAGAAAGTCTTAATAAATAATAGTAAATTTTTATTAATATATATTAAGAGCATCAAAAAGCCTACTCCATGGGACACTATAGAAATATGCAGAAAAGTAATCCCTTCCAAAGATTTCAAAATGTGTATAAATACAGCTGATATAATCAGAAGGATGATGGAGAATCAAAGAAATGAGATGTTACCCAGTATTTTAGAACTGATCAGTGGCAAAATCAGAGGTAAGATGGACAGTAGCAGATTGTCTTAACCAAATGAACAAAGGAAAGTTTACTTTCCTTATAACATCATGAAACTTTAAGCAATTCTAAGGAATACTGGTGATGAAAAGCAGAATGTTTCCTTTGGCAATAGGTCTAATCTTTTAATCAGAAGTCCATTAACTTTACACTTAAACTTAATATTGATTTACTTTCCCTCGTTGGTATTTATAGACCATCAGCCACCTTTCTCCAGCCCACCTCTCCAACTATGTTTCAGCCAATATATCAAGGCTGTGGGTCTTAGCAAAATTCTGAAATGCTGGCTTCTTATGCATCCATGCTTGGTGTAGCATCTCATTTATTTTTTAATTGGAAAAACTTCTGTAATTATAAACTTCAATGTAGATTGAAGTTTGGGGGGGTGTTGCCAAATTTATTAAGCATTAGAGCTAGTTGTCACTCAACTACCAGAATTTACTTTTACTCTCTTATGGAGAACCAACTCATACAAACAGATACGGACTTGGACAAAATAGAAAGTTTTGGAGTAGGCTTTTGTTAATGTTTTTAGGTAATCTAGTAAACTATATAAAATAATAACTCCCCATTACTTGATAACACTGTGACTAACATGCAGAATAATTTATTAAGTTATTTCTGCATTCTTCAGGTATTCATTATATATCCATGGTTCAAGTGTGCCTTTAGCCTATTTCAGTGAGGAGAGAGTAAGAATAAATAGAAACCCTGTTCTGGGATATAACCACTATTTCTCAGTAGTAAATTCACAATGCTGTTGAAAGGAAGAAGCTCACTCTGCTTGCAAGATCCCAATAACAAAGAATCGACAGAGAAGGTGCTGATAAGGTAATAGTTAAATGTCTTAAGGATCCCTAAAGAATACACATAAAATTATTTTATTCAGAAGTTAGAAATGCTCTTAGGTAAAAATTAATTTTTCGCAAATTCACATCTGTTCACCTTGCTAAATAACTTATTGGTACTTATAATGAGTTGGATTTTCATTGTGATTTTTATTAAATTTTGGTCAATGAAAACAACAGCAGATGCAGTTCTTGCTGGGTAACTGTAAGATCATTTATACCTTGAAATGTCTCATTTATCAGTGAAATTAAGTACTTAAAGACCTATATAACTTAGATTAGTTTGCAAGATATCTAGCCAACAGTTTTGCCTCATTGCTTGTAGGCAGACAAGCTGTTTTTCACAATGTGAAACCGTGGAATCATTGCCCTGTTAATAAATTGAAGCAGAATAAGCTAAGTACTATAATTATTGCTAAATTTTAATTTTATTTTTATAGTTGATGTTCAACCACTAACTAACTCTTTTATGAAATCATGTGGCTGGAGATTATATTACAGCTTTTTGAAGTTGTAATTCTTATGGATGTTTCATGGCATCTCACAAAATGTACAATCTTTTTAAAGGAGAGATGTGCCTAAGATGCTCTATTGAAAGTATTGTTGTGGGTATTTAAGATACATAGAAATATTTTATTTATGATGGTCATCTTATCAGAAATTATTTACATACAACTAGCATTCAGTATATGTGAAATATTTAATCAATTCTTTAGGAAGAAAAAAATGTTTATTTCTGATATAGTAACACTATATCAGTACCAACTGGTAGCTGGCCAGACAGATGTATACTTCAGGCCCAAGAAAAAGGCTTGCTATGCTAGTGCTTTTTTTTTCTCCCAGCTGTACCATTGGTTTGTTTTTTTTTTACATATCCTCATATGATCACAACTCTAATGGTACTACTATCACTATGATAAGTATATATAAATAGTATAAGGAAGAAACCCTAAATCCAAGACATCTGCTAATGCCATATCACATTATATTTCTAATACTTTCAAGATAATGCAGATTGCAAAAGCAAGTAACTCACGACTTTTTAGCAGCCTTATCCTTAGTATTTCAGTATACGTATAATTTTCATTTTGCCACTGGAAGCAGCAGTAGACCACGTGGTGGCTTCCTAGTCTGCTGGCCTACCTTATTGTCTAAATAAGTATTGTATACTAAAAGATTAAATATTTACTTTCTCAGATTGTTTGTTTATTTGAGATAGTTCTACAGAACTAGCCTCAGTTTAAAACCAGTTGAACCAACTTGACGTATAACTAAATTGTGTCATTTGGATCTTCCATAGTAGAGGCTAGGTTCTGTCATATTCCTATGCCACAGATTTTGTGCAGCATTTTAGATGATCAGTTAATTTGTTTATATACTGTGTTGAGTGAAAAGACCTCATTCAGTAATAGCTATGAAAGAGTTTTTAATCTAAATCTCTTGAAAAATTGAGATTGAAATGGCCATGCTATAATTCCCAGCCAAAGTTTATCTTCATACAAGCCAATGAGTATTTGGAAAGGAGGAGAGTGGAAAAGAAGG
>JAOXNG010000012.1:41254064-41267912 GCA_028566535.1 Scolopax minor
GGCGGGGTTGAAGGAAGAGAAGCTGGACTTTCTTCAGTTTTGAAGTATTGGCTAGAGATGTAGTTTTGTATGTTCCATATGTAGAAGGTGAAGGAAAGGAAACTCAGGAAAGCTGAACCTCATTTATAGTGTTAATTATAAAAGCATTTTTGAAATTAAATTACTTCTATGATCATTGTTTAGTATCAGTAAGAGTCCATGTTGTGTCTGCCCCCCCAAATTTGACATGAGGAGGCCTTCACGACTTGTTTTGTCACAGTGACTCCAAGTGGAGTTCCACTTTTTGTGTAAACCTTTTCAATCTCTGGTATCATTTTTCTTAGTTTTGTTTTTGCTAGATATGCTTATGCTTTCCAGTGAAATAGCTAACGGGCAGAAACAGGAAATTAAACCAGCTGCTTGACCAATCTCTGCTCTCAAAACCACTAAAAGTTACTCAAAACCACTAAAAAGTTACTAGACTTCATAGTCAGTTTAAAGCATGTATTTTTGAGATCAAAAACCTTTTTAGATGAACCTGTGAAATACAGTAAGTAAAAGTGTAAGAAAATAAAACAAAGTGAAGTAACCCTGTAGAGTAAAACTACCAATATACTCGAGCTCTATGGCAGCTGTTTGTTTTAGTGAATTATTGTTCTTCATTTTCTTCTCTGGCATTCCAAACTGGCTAGCTGTGGTCCATTTGAAAAACCCTTGAAAGTGCTGCCTAAAATTTTAAGTGCATCCACAGATGGTATTTACAAATATATGGAATGCAGTCTATCAGAGAAAATGAAGTCAGGTCCCCCATGAAAAAAAAAAAAGACAAAATATCCTAGAATAATAAAAGCAGATTTCAAAAATTCTTCCTCTTTTGCTTTTCAGATTTCTTGCTGAGCACTCTCAGTAATGACATTGAAAGTGATTAATAGTATTAAACTTTATTATATGTAATTGGTGTGTACAACTGTATTTCATTAACTACAGTTTTAAGGGAACCAGTTTCACAAATACTCTTAATACTCTGGAACAGACTGTGACTAATGCAAAAAAAGTGAAAGAAAAAGTGTCCTGTCCTTTTGACAGGACATGTATTTTTAAAATATTTCTCCCTGTTACTTGGTATATAAGTGTTGAGGTTTGGTCTGGGCTTGCCATAAACGATTGACAGATGCTCTCCTTACCTCTCTCCCCCTTCACAGAAGAGAAAGGAGAGAAAATAAGGGAGAGACTTATGGGTTGAAAAGAAATATTAATAATAAAAGGAACATATAATAATATTAAAAAGAAAAATAATGAAATATATACAGTATATACAGACACAGTGTCACAGTCTCAGAATGATGATGATGGCATCACTGGCAAGCACTGAAAAAGTCCCAGACTGGACTCTGCAATAGATGGGAACTCCATCCCTCAGATGTGACCCCTCTATGCTCTTCCGCTTCTGTCCCTCCAACTTGGTACATAACCAAGTCAGCTGAAGTCAGTTGTTATGGGAATAAGTTATGAGCAAGAGCCTCTCTGCATACCATTCCTGGGTGTTCAGTATAAACATCAGGTGTTGTCACTCTGGAAGCAGATGCTGTCTGAAGAATATGCTGTTAATTTAAAAGAGTCGATTTAGTTAGAAGAGGCTTAACTGAAAAGTAAAATTACTAAAAGAACAGTATTTCTGTTCTACTTCAAGCCAGGGTAGAATTGTGTGTTGTCTATTAGAGGACAGCTGTATTGGCCTAAGGCATTTCTTCAATTGAAATTTATTATAAGTCTTTTCCAAATGCACAAAATCAAAAGCTCTCTTTTGAGGTATCAAATAGCATATATTTGACTAAGTTGAACGCAGTAAGTATGTTTTTACATGGTTGAAGTCAGTTGTCCTGAAGGCATTTGACACAAGGCATCGTTCAGAATACGGGGACGGAACTCAGAAAAGAAAATCTCAAAGTAGTGATTGTCTTTTGGCTTTACCTACTTCAAGTATAGTGTTTATGTTACGATTCTGAGTTTGTGACAGAGGAAAGCTGTAACAGTGATTGAGTTGTAATAAACTAAAATGATGATAGTGTTGCATCCTATGTTAGTAAGGAAGATTTTTTTTTTTGTTCCTTCATTATTTTTCAGTATAAATGAACTGTCTCCAAGTATTAAAAGCAAAACGGGATAAAAATAATGATTTTATTCTTTACTAATTACATTATCTTCTCTGAAAAACTTAGTTTCTTCCAGTGTTTCCTGAAAGGCTGCCTAACAATTACAAATTTTTCATTGATATCATTATGTTTTGGAGGATTTTGCTACAGTGTTGCATTCTTTAGAACATAATCTCCTGATCATTTTATCTTTCATATTTTTAAAACATTTCTGTAAAGAGTAATTGCACTGTAATTTTTTATTCAATGACTCATATATTAGACTTTGATCATATTTCTTGAAAGTGACCGTGTATATGCAAAAAATTCAGGATAAATTATCGAAAACTTGTTTAGAAAATTGACCTCTTACTACAAACCCTTTTAAAGAAAATAGGAGAAGCAGCAGTACCAGAAAGGATTTTTAAATTTGGTACCTGATTGACTATAGTCAAATAATCTTCAAATGAAAAATTGTATATGTAATTATCAGTATAGCTTAGTGACCTTCATATGACACAGAATGCTGTTCAGTGCAATGAGTGTGCTGCATTCACAGGGTGTTACCTCTTTTATTTCTACACGGTTTTTAGTCTCTAAGAGTATTTTATTTCAATCATCTTTAATATCAGATCTATATAACTATAAATGCTTTGAAGGACTTACCTTTCAGGACACCTCTGAGATGCAGGAAAATCTGGGTGAAAATGTTGTGCTTTTGTACCATTGCATTGTTTTGCTTTTGCAGGTGGCAAAATTACTCCATCATAGAATGGTTGAGCTTGCAAAGGACCTCCAGAGTTCATCTTGTCCAAGTCCCTTGATAGGCAGGGCCACCTAGTTGCCCAGGACCATGTCCAGAGAGCTTTTGCATAACTCCATGAATGGAGACTCCAATATCTCCCTGGGCAACCTCTGCTGATGTTCAGAGGGAACCGGCAGTTTTTCAATAGGCACCCATTGCCTCTTGTCCTGTCACTGGGCACCCCTGGAAACAGCCTGGCTCTGTCCCCTTTGCACCTTTCCTTCAGGTATTTATATGCATTGATAAGATCTTCCCTGAGCTCTCTCTCAGCTTTTCCTTATAGGAGACATACTCCTGTCTCTAACAATCTTTGTGGACCTTCATTGGACTCTCCAGTTTGTCCATGTCTCCCAGAAGCCCAGAACTGGACACAGTGCTCCATGTTTGGCCTCAGCAGTGCTGAGTAAAGGGGAAGGATCGCTTCCCTCTGTCTGCTGGCAATGCTTTGCCAGCCATTAACCTTCTTTATGGCAAGGGCACATTTCTGGCTCATTATGTCTAATGGGAGAATATTTTGAAGCTGGAGATGCACTGTTTCCTACTGCAGTTCTCCTCAGAAATATATACTATATAAGCAACTGCTTTCTTTAATTCTGTTTTTCGGTACCATCTTCAGAACCATGGTACCTCAGCTTTAAAGAGTATTCTGGAACCTGGTAATGGGAAAAGTACTGTAGAGCCACACAGTCATATGAGATATAATGAACCATGTTTTGAGAACTTGTTATTTTGCACAGTGCGGAATAATTTTGTGACCCTTAATGGGATACATAAGGATTCACAGGCTTCTTGGTAAATGTTGGGGGGTGTGTGTTTGCATATAATTTTTAGTTTGCTAAGATGACACCAAGATAAAGCAACATTTCTTATATTGTCATTATTAGGCTTATTTTTTCATAGAATCATAGAGTGGTTTGGGTTGGAAGGAACCTTTCAAGATCACCTAATCAAACCCCCTGCCATGATGCTGAGGCATCTTTTACTAGATCAGGTTGCTCATAGCTTTATCCTTTGCATTTACTTTATAAAATATCTTGGGATTCAGCCACCAAAGAATAAGGCAACCTGTATCACCACTGCTATGACTGCCTTCTGAAGCCCTCGCATATTGTCCATGTTTTCCCATAGTTATTGATTCCTAATGAAGTAGTTTGAACTATTCAGAGGAATAATTATTTTAACTGAGCATTACATGACAATGCAAGTGCTAACAAACTTGCTGTATGTTCAAGTTTAAGGTTGAAAACTGGAGTTGTTGGGGTTTTTTCATAGTAAATATATTTACAGAAATTTTACAAAATTTTGGAGAACTGAAATATGACTTCAGATAACTGTTAAAATAAGAACAGATAAGCCTCTCTGATTCTAAACCAATCTTCAATTCTCAATGCATTCTAGGAAAATACTGGATCTCTGTATGTTTGGAACTGAATTACAAAAATCTTCCAGCAGTTAGAAACTATAGCTTCTATTATATATATATTTCAACTATATAATCTTGATGACATTCCTTTTTTTCAATATTAGACAACAATGGAGTTTCATTGTCCTTTGATCCTCATATAGAATCCATTTTGGTTAACATTAAGTTTAAATTCAGTACTGGAAAATTCAGCTTTGCAAACTCAAAGTTGTCACTAAGAGTTTTTTCACTTCAAATATATTATGTTTGTCAAGAGGAATATTAGCTGCTACACAGCTTTTAGATATGTTAGAGAACATGGAAAGTATGCTCATTTCACTGTCCTACAACTAAAATTATACTTAAAGGAAAACCTATGAAATATAACAAAGATCAAAGCACATCTCTCTCTTCCCACCCCCAGGAGTAAGGAAGGAAAAGAGAAATAGAACAAAGTGGATAAAAATGGAATTAAGGCACAAAGAGAATAGATAAAATATTCACATTAATTGTGAACACTTTCACTTTGCCACTGTACAGGGTAAATGGTCATCGCCCTGACATGAATTTTTCAATGAAAAGCCTGTAAAAATTATTTTATGCTATTTTTGCAATAATTAAAAGAATTCTTTTTAAAAATAAAATTATTACTGAAACAATTCCAAAGCACATAAATTTCTGACAGCTGTTGTTACTGAGAGTTTTATTAAGTTTCAAACAATTACATATTAATGTTAAAAATATATTAAGGAATACATCACATCATTTAATTACATCAAGTCTTATAGTAATTTTTATGGCCTCAAGCACACATAAGTTAGCTTTGAAAATACTTCTTTGCTACATTTTGCTTGTGAATGAAAGACAAGAGAGCAAAACAGCAACATAAAATGTCAAACTGGAAAATCCATGTTTGAAAATTGTCTAGTACTGTTTCCATATTCTGAAAGGATTTGAGAATGACTGACTATGGTTATCACAGTCTGGCAAGCTTCTCTTCATACTGACAAAGTATAATTAAAGACAAAGTAATGAAATGCTTGGATAAATATATGCTGATAAGATCTAAGCAGCCTGGTTGCCACAAGAATAAGTCATGCATTCTTGACCTGCTAAATTCTTTAAGTCAACAGTACAGTGTATAAAGGGCGTCTTGAGGAAGTAATTTACTTTGATTTTTCAAAAGGATTTCTAATAAAATCTCTCATAAGAAACTAGTAAGAAAAATAAAGTAGCCATGAGGTAAGGCCAAAATTCTGAGAAGGATTAAAAGTGAGTAAGCCAAAACAAACAAGTTTTTAATAAATAGCTTCTTCACAGACTAGGGAGGAATTCCTAGCAGGTGATATGAAACACTTAAGGAAACATAAGGTTTTATGGCTTTACCCAATAGCTAGTTTACCCTGTTCTAGTAATTATGCTACCTAGATTGGTCATATCCAGGAAAACTCTCATGATTGCCTTTTCATCCTAGCTCACCATGATAGGACCACTGACGTGTTTTAGATACCATTTGATTTTAATCACACCCTTTTCCAATATTGTAGCTTCAAAGCAACAAATTGACATTGCTGCAGTCTAGTCTTTCTGACTTTGGTGTTCTGCTTTTGTCAGTGTCACTTGATGCAGCTCAAGTATTTGTGTGGGTGTTTAGTAAATTAGATAAGAAAACCAATCTTGGCTAAAATTAATCCTCTCCAGCACAGAGATAGTGTTTTGCCAGGTTACTTTGCAGATCCAGTTCACCATGTAGCCACATAAATATATCAGATGGCGTTCTATGATTCTAGGGAATAGCAAGGGCAGGAATAATGGCTGCAAGGGATTCCTTCTTTTGATGACAGTTCCTGCTTCTGCTTGCTTCCATGGCTTATTTTCCATTATTCCATGTCTAACTGAGTAGAGCAGGTAGTGAAATCAATTACATCCAGGTCAAACTTCAACTCTAGAAATTGTTAGCACAGATGTAAATGCAAATGGTGAGAGATTTGTGGTAAATGCAATGATGAGAGATGTTCTGTAAGAGCCATAATAAATTAATATATGTCTTTGGTGAAAATTAATATGTAGCTCAGCAAGTTGTACTGGGATTCATTTCAGTTCACAAACAGAAACGTAAGTTAACTAAACTTGCTTAATAAACAGCTGAATTGGCAATCGTTAAAAAAAATTTTAAAATTATTTGAGCTAGCGGAGTTTTGCCTGCATTATGATTAGAAATACTGAAAAATGTAACTAAACTTTATAGAATGCTTGAAAATGTACAAAATAAGATATTAGCATACATGATGTACTTTATTAAACACGCATATTAATATAATGCTTCTCATTAATATAAAAAAAAATCAATCCTCAGTCTTTTATTTCAAATAGTAGTAATAGAGACAGGAAAATCTGATTAGAATAGCTAGTTATCTGTCACACATAGGCCTCAACAAAGCAGTAAATCCTTCACCATTCAGATAAATATGGGAATAAATAGTTTAACTTATTTACATTTTTGCCAAAGGAAATGTAGAGGTGAGAAAGATCTAACAGAAGATGTCATGGTTCTTTGAGATCTTGATTACACCTGAATATTTTGACCTCTATCTTTGACTTTAAGATAGCAATGGATACTGGAGAGAAGTAATCTCTGAGTTTTTCACTATTTGGGTGCTAATAGCAAGTGATTGACAGCAAAAGCATTCTGAGCAGTATGAGTGTAGTACCCTTTCTGGCTACCTTGCATCTTACATCGCCTTGTTTGAGTTGGCCTTTGGTGCTGCACAAAAGTAGCATGCATAGCAGTATTTTAGCATGCATAGGAGCAGCCTAGGTTAGAGTTAATAGATTGATTGTGGCTGGGAAGGGCACAGTTTCTTCAGAGCATTGGATTTATAAAGTCTCTCTCTACAATCTGTTGATCTTCTACTTAAATTTAGTAAAACTTGATTTGTGGACTTTTTGAGGATAAGGTGGTTTTTGTTGATGGAAGATCAGAGAGGTGCCAATTCCTCAGAACAGAAGTATTGTCCCCAGGTAATCTGTGCCACCATTTAGTAAGGCTAATCTTTAAGGAAACAGGTTTTCTTCAGGTTGCATATTGCAAATAGTCATTGAGAATGCAAGGAAGGAAGCTGCACTATCTCTTAAACATATCTTATTTAACACTATTATTAATAATCTGAAATGGGGGACATTAAAAAGCAGATAGCAAATATCACAGATGATGCTAAATTAGGGATTGTTGCAAATATTAGTGAAAAGAGAGTAATATAGAAGAGCAAAAGGAGGTTACAAATACAGGAAAGAAATAAGTACAAATACAGGAAAGTTTTGCTTAGAAAATTCAAAGATAATATAAATAAAAATTTTATGAAAAAAGTTCAGTATTAGAAATATGGAATGTAGTAACACTAAAGAAGCGACAGGGACAATAATTGAACTGCAAATTCTATGTGAATGTGAACTGGAACATGGAAGGAAACAAGCAATTTGATTTGGGAGGCAAACTCCCTTCTCCAGCTCTCTGATCTGCAGAGCACATAAATAAACTGTATCATCTTTCAAGATAGTGCATCTTGTTCTCTCAAGTTTACCTTGACAATTTTGTGAGCTGGTTGCAAGAGGATGTATTACCACAATGCAGCATTTTTATCGTGAGCAAACTTAATGCACAATGTGAGCTATGTTGCTATAAGCAGAGAAATGGTAATCCCTCACTGCATCTTTGAGGCTAGAGGTAGATGCAGTACAGCTGTTAATGGCAGAGGAGGAGGCTGTGTCCCATTTTCATTGTTTCAGGTCATTCCCTGCAGACTGTGTCATACGGTGAGGCATGCTGCCAACCTAAGAGCTACAAAGCATATTTTTCACATTCGTATTTTCAGGTGCTGCACAGCATTGCAGTTTCTCTCCAGCACTAGAGGAATGAAAAAGAAACTGCAGTGCTCTGCTCAAGTCAAGACTGAACAAGTAAGTTGCTGGTGCAATGGTGAAGAATGAGAGAGGAGGTGGAACACTGTAATAATAATATTGTCAGTACTTAATTTCATTATCTATAAGCATCTCAGAGCTTTCTTTTCTTGCAAGAAAGAGTTGAAAGGAAAAAACTTTCTGATACTCGAAGGATTGGCTTGTAGAAAAAAGAACAAGAACTAGACGTATGTTCATGAATATGGTTGTTCTACATTGCGCCTTGGGGACTGGACCTTGGTATGTCTTAGTTCTTTGCATGGTCAAGTATAGGACATCTGTAGCATGCCCTACAGGCTCAGAAACAAACAACCCACAAATCCATCTGCTTTGTATTTCACAACATTGGGACGCTCCTAGGAAGATTCACATAGCTGACTTGTTCTTGACCATGATATGTCACTGCAAGGTAACTGATGCTTGGTCAATGTATAATTGAGACAGAAACATACTCAAACTTGATCTAAGTTTTCAGTCTAAGCTAGGACTTGATCTAAGTTTTCAGTCTCCAGCATGCCCCAAATCTATCTCACTTTAAGTTCACAATAAACTTAGGCCCACACTGTTTGGATAGCCATGAGGTGACTGTAGGCCTTAAAAAATGGGCTTTAAAAATACACTCCACAAAACATGAGATGAAGACTATATAACATATCTAACAGATAACTGAGAAGAACTAAATAAGCATTCTCTAACAAAATATGGAAATTGGCATGTGAAAACATACCTGTACAATTTAACATGAGTAATAGTAATTGAGAAGACAATTCTAGGATGCTAGTACGTGCTAACTCTTACAAGACCTTGGATATGTACCCTACATGCCAAAGCAATCTGAATGTACTGGAAATCTCCATTGCTATTGTCACTAGAATATTCTACAGTTGCATGTAAGTTTGCACAGCTATGATCTTCCAAGGGCGCTACCAGGTTTGAAGAGCTTTATTTTATGCCATGATTGCATTTATCCTTTCTGGCTGCATTTATTTAGGAAACGGTGGTTTTCAGTCTGTCTCCTTAGGCACTGTGTGTCCTTCATACCTTCCTCAGAAATTGCAGTTGACATTTCAATTTCCAAAACTTAGTGTAAGTGATATGTCATGTTGATTTCCACACTTCAGTTGGGCATCAGGAAGAGTTTAACATTCCTGCCCCAAAGAAACAAAGAATTTCACAGGACTGAGTCTTAAAAAAAATCTTGAAAACAGAAGACATGAGACAGAATGAAAAATTTAAAAAGCAGTGCAATATAAATATTTTGTCAAAGAAATACATATGCAGTGCACTATTGATAAGCTTGTCAGACAGCAACCCTATCACAAAAAAAAAAGTTCTGAAAAAGTATAAAAATGTTAACAGATGGCCAGCTGTTAGAATTTCGATAAGGTTTTTCCGTAAATGCTAAGGAAAGAAGCAAGAATCTTAATGTATCTGCAGCTGGGAAGCTGAGCATGAACATGGAATCAGTGCTAGTGGAATGTTCTCTCAGGGCAGGGCCTCATTTTATCATCTAAGCACTAACCTGAAGCAGTGTTAGTACAAGTGTGACAAGTGAATGTACTTATTCTCATCAGCCTTTCTCCAGGTAGAGAGAGTCAAACCTTAGACTAATTCAGTTACTCCGAGATTAATTCTGGCAGAAGTGGAAAGTACAGCCCTACTGGTCCCTGACTATTTCCATTGACATTTCCTTAGACGTTTCTTTTAGTCCTAACTAGATTAAAGCCTTAATTTATACAGCATGATCTCTAATGTCAAAATTTAGCTTCCTATAAAGCACTAATGCTTACTAATGCTTATACTAATGCCTAATTGCTATAAAAATCTGCTAGCATTACTACATTCCCCCCTGTCTTTCTTTTATTTGTTCTTTGGAGGAGGAATTTATTTGTTCTCTTTTTTTTTTGGTACAGCTTCTAGTACAATGGGGCCTTGATCTGAGACTGATTTTCTTAAGTAAAAAAGTTCTAGAGGAAATGTATTTGGAGTAAAAGTTTCAAAATAGATCTATGTCATCAGAGATTCTGTGCTTCACTGCATGACTTCCATTTTAAAGACAGGGTCAGATTCAGGAGTAAAATAGTTGGAGAGATAAAGGTGGGGACTATGTGAGACTTGTGCCAAAAATAAGGTCCTCCATCTCTAGTCCTGCAGTCTCTGAGACTGACCTGTCACATTGTGAAATCTTATACCTTGTGCCAGCCTTTATTTGTTTGATGAGAAAACACAAGGACAGAAGGTTACAATCATTTCCAACAAAAGAGTTTAATACTAAAAATATGGAAGTGTCATGCAAAGCTTTGGTAACAGCCTAAATAATTATTTGATTGGCTGAGATACTGTATCACATACTCAACTACCTTTCAGTCAAAAAGTGTAAATTCTAAAATATGTGAATCTTGTATTAGTCAGTTAACATAAACTGAAAGAGTGACTATGTGAGACTGAAAAATAATTAAGAAGAAATATTTACCATAATTATCATACTTTTAAAATTTCATTTTTCTTGGTTATAAAAGAAATTTTAAAGGAACCTCATTTATTAAAGAAAAGGGAAGTATTAGAGAGTCACATAAAATTCTTACTGATAAGTAGTCCTTTGACTCTTTGAAAATCCTTTTTCTTTAATAATTATGACAACTGTCACCCCCAACAGCAAAGCAAAGCTTAACTGGCCCAGTGACTTAAGAAACACAGCAGTTGTCCATGGAGGCTAAACAACATATTATTCTACATTAACTTTAATAGATGTTTGCATGCATATACAATTTGTAAATACACATAACTTCATACATGCAAAAAGAACACAAAGACCTCAGCAAACGATACTGTTGCTGATTTAAGATTCCATAATCCCCTTTCGAGCCCCCTAATGGGTATTACATGCAGCAAAAGCAAAAGCAAAAAAGGAAATTTTCCATTTTAACCAGGCCTCTTAATCCTGAGAAGTATTTAATCTCTTGGAAATGCCTCACTGGCACATCTCTGATGGTATGCAATAAAGGTAGTTGACCGACTGTTCCCTGTGGAGCAAACCTAAGGCAATCTGCCTAATCTCAACCTGGGAAATACATCCAGTATCACTGCAACTGGAGAAATCACATAGGTATTTTTTCAGATGCCTTGTAAATGCATACACAAAAAATTATTAAAACAAGTTCTTTTCAGTTCACAGTTTAGCCTTTTTGAAGTATCTCCCATGCCTTTGAACAATAAAGAAGCCAACTCTAGTTACTAAATTCTGTTTTTAAGATTGTCCACAGAATGATTGTCATCCTCTTGAGAGGAAATAACTCAATCCCCACAATGCTGGGTTTCAGAGCAAATACTGATACACTTGAAATATAAAATAAACACATGTAATTGGCAGAATAAGAAATCCCTATATTTAAGACATTGTTTCTTTCCCATTATTAAGTGTCTTAAGATACAAAATTTTAAATACTCAAATTGAAGTTTTCTGTGTCAGGTGTATGCCTCAGGCTGAAATGCATGTAGTTCTTTACTTGTTTTGGAAGGTTTAAGCAATCAGAGTGCATTTATGCCTCACAACGGATTTCATGGGAAAACATTTTTGCCCCTATAAAAAATGTTTATAATAACCAAGGAAACTATGCATGTTCTGGAGCAGCGGCCTAAAATTTGGCATGAGCTATCCAGTGAAAATTAGCCTACATTTGGCTTGTATTTATAACCTGCTGGGGAACACAAAAAAAGCTTCCATATTTTTAGCCATTAGGGTTTGGTGACAACCTACTCCGAAGCTGCTCTGCAATGGGTCTGCTCCTTGAGGGCACTGAAGAGGCTGAGTGCAACTTTATGCAATTCTTTCTCTCTTACAAGTATTGTGGTTTGGAGAACAGAGCTTGTAGCAGGAGATTATCTCTCTCATAGTGTCAAAGAACCCCTGCTGATGCCACAGCAATAAAAGGAAAACTGCCTAAGTGGAGCTTTAGGAGCTGGGTCTGAATGTTACAAGAATGGGTACAGCAATGGAGCACAGCAGAAGAGGGAGTAACTGAAATTATTAGCCAAAAGATGTGAAGACAGAGAAAAGTGGAGTTAAAAACTAAAAATAATACAAAGAAGTGGGAAAGTGGGAACAGTCTGGATCTCAGAAAGGAATTATTTGACTGGGAAGGCCAGCAGGGAATCTATGGCTGTAATATGGATGTACTGGAAATAGCACCAGTGAAGGATTTATATTTGGAAAATGATAGATAGGTATATACCTTTGCCTGCCCCCTAGAACCAGTCTTTTGCTCCTGCCAGGTATTAATTCTTTAGGCTAGATGAAATGCATATCTTGCCTGCCTCTTGTAGCTGATTCACAGAAGACTGACATCTTTTCACTACTCAAATAGTTTTCTAGATGTGCATGTGGTATAATTTCTGTTTATAAAAGCTAGTAAGTTTTTAAAAGCTAGTAAGTTGCACTGACTTTCCAAACATAGTTTTATTGTTCTTAAGACTTTAAGCTTAACATATACTTACTTCATAGAAAGTTTTCCACTGAAACCCAACATGAATTGGTCATTCTTAAAATACCCATGAGTCTACATGCTTTGTGTTTCTGTCATGACACATCTCTGAGGAGGGAAACTCCAAGTCAGCATATCCAAGGAAAGAGAATATTTAAGACATACTGGAGCTCATAAAACTTAAAAGACAGGGATATATGTGTAAGCTCACAGCTGCCCAGAAAATGGTCAGTGATGAGAAATTTGCAAGGACTAAGGACTCAATAAATCTCTCTCTGGTCATTCAGCTCTGCTGCCCAATTTAGTAGAGCTCTGAAGAGGAGGATCAACCGATTCCCACACATTGAGTGGTGCTTCGTATTTACAAACCCTGATTGTGCTGGTAAGCATTGGGCAGTTTCCTTTGCCTTTATATAGTAGCACCAACTGGGCTATTATGCAACCTAAGTACTTTTTTTTTTTTTTTACTATTTATAATTTCTTTCTTGCTGTCATTCTAAATAGCACTGGCATTTACTTCTACATAACATTACAAATGAAGTTTTGTAGTGAAATATTAAAGAGTATTTTGACTACGCTTCTGCTAAGTATGTAATGCTTTGTCATGGTAAATGCTCCCCATAGATAATGTGTCTTATGATCACTGTTGCTTAGAATTAAGAAAAAACCCAAACATCCGAGTGATAAAGTCTATTGCAAGATCAGTGGAACACACTGAAACTCTAGCTCGGAAAATTGAGTCATTGCCATCACTAAGAGAAATGAGATGACCTATTCATAAGTCCCTAGCAATCTTCATCTCTCGGCCAGCAGAGCTAATGAATAACCATTTGTTTACAACTAGGCTACATCTGGAAAGCTGCCTGGCAGAACCCCCATTAGAACCTGAGGGTTCTAATTGACAAACAGCTGAATATGAGCTGGCTGGCAGTGTGCCCAGGTGGCCAAGAAAGCCAATGGCATCCTGACTTGTATTAGAAATAGTGTGACCAGCAGAAGTAGGGAGGTGATTGTTCCCCTGTACTCAGCACTGGTGAGGCCACACCTGGAGTATTGTGTCCAGTTCTGGGCACCTCAATACAAGAGAGACAT
>JAOXNG010000012.1:41306228-41323561 GCA_028566535.1 Scolopax minor
CAGGACCTACATTGTTTTCCTGGGTCAGGGTGGAGTCTGCATCGGCAGCTCTTGTTCCATGCGGAGGCTACTTTGCAATGGTGTCACACCACTGTGTTAGGAGATTGCTTTTTGCTCAGATGGAAGGTGTTCTTAGTCCGGGCTCTCTTTTATGCCAGTTCTGACTCAGATTAATTTCAGGTACCTGTATGGGAGTTATTTTGATTTTACAGCTGTATTAGGGGCAGATTGTGTTTCATTAACTTTATGAAGACTATGCTAATGTGAATAAGGGTTTGTAGGACTGAAGCATTTCTCACTGATGAGATTGATTCAACAGTAATTCCTCTTACGGATCTGTTTTGGATTTGGCTACTTCAGCTGGCAGCACAATTAGTTCTGTAGCATCTGGAAAATGGTTGTGCATCATACATTACCATCATAAGAATCCTTATTATAGTATATTAATTATCTGTAGCAGCACCCACTATTTATTGGGGCTTTCTGAAACATAAGATCTTTACTCTGAAGTAATCACAAACTAAATAATCAGTAGTTTACCAAAATTTAGAATCTAACCATTGTTGCCAACTAGATCCGTAGAGAATATTTGATGGCATGGCTCATAGTACATCAATTAAGAATTGCTGATGAGAATCCAACACAGTAAGTAACAAAATTAATGGAAGGGCAAGCAGTGGAGCTTCTTGCAGTATTTCAGTGTTATAAAACTCCATTTCTAAATTAGGACAGCATGTGTTACCAGACTTTTGACTTGTTACTGATCCAGAACTGAATGTTGCCCATTAAATACTATGGGACAGTGTCATCTTTGTGAAGAAACCACATGATGAACTGTGCAGGAGAAAGCAACATTTTCTTTGGCAATTAAAAAATAGGTATCTGTTTGAACCTGTGCAGAAGCTGAAGTGTGAGAAAGGCAGAGTGAAACTGGTCAAAAGTACAGAAGAATAACCTGAGCTAAGCCTCAGTTAAAATGGGTCGAGGACTCCAGTGCCTGGCTTCTATGCCTTTACTTTTGGTAGTCTTGTGGGGCTGAAGCTGCTTGTGTGTGTGTTTTCAATCATACTTAATGCCGTGTGATTGAGATCCTTAATTTGGCACCACTCCCAAGCAGCAACAATAGTTAGTAATTTTGCATCATATTTTTCTAGAAACTGATCGGCACTCTGAATTATAAGAAACAAATTAATAAAGAAAATGGAACTGCAGAACTCTACTGCTTAACCAATATTTTGCAATATTCAGGCTTTCCTTTCTTGGTTTTTTTTTTTTTTTTTTTTGAGCAAAGAAGAGTTTAAACCATTATGTGAGGCAGATCTTCTGTTCAATTTGTTTTAGTTTTGTGTAAAATATTTCTGTGAATGAATGTGAGTTCTCTTCCCCTTAAGACTTCTGTTGACTGGCAGAAGCCATCTGTTTAGATGTTCTTATGCCTGTTTAATTGATAATCAAGACTGAATCCTGTTGTTTAGCAAATCTGACTTGCCTGTTATTAAACTCTATTCCTACATTAAACTCAGAAGTATACAGTACACAGAGAAACAAATTCCTGACCTGTAATAAAACTGACAGCCTGTGACTTCTGCTAGTATCTGTAAGTACAACCTCTTTAATCATGGTCTAATTCAAGCTTTGATAATAGAAGGGAAGAGGAGACTCTTAGAGCCTGAAGGGACAGTTTCTCTTAAGACGCCAGGAAAACTTCCAGGGCTCCCTAGCACACAGAGTAAAATGAGTTATGTTCACCTGTCAGGAAGGCAAATTCAACAGTTCTGCTAGACTTTTCAGTTCAAATCATGAATCAGGATCCCAGTGATGAGTATGACTTAGGACTGATGAATGATTTATGAATGACTTCTGCTTTTTAGCTTCTGGAGAAATCCTCTTTCCAAGCTTTTTCTTATGCTCTGCCCACTACTTTTCTTTAAGGGAAATTTGCAAGTGTAACAGAGTATCTTGATTATTGGAACTGAAGGTTTAGGGGAAAAATCTGAATACTGTAAAAGTAGGAATTTGATAATGAGATTTAGCATGAATGTGTCTAAGCTTCTGGGGTTTTTGTTAGTTCCTCCCCCCTTTCCCCCTTGCCCCAACTCTGCATATTTCTAGAGGGCATGTATAGTGGAAAACTTACTGTTCTCAAATATGACCTTTTTCTCATTGTGTTCCCAGCCTGCTCCAGGTCTAGCTGATGATACCTGCAGTAGCAGTTACTGGCAGAAACTCCCAGTCTCGTTCTTAGTATGCTGGTCAGTGATCAGATACAGAATTGAAAGTAGGGGAATGACAAGTTTTCTTTCTGGAATGGACGTGCCCCGGGAGTTACAGATTGTGAGGCTTCAGGAATTTGAAGATACCAGTGGCTGGTCACAGATATCTACTGGTGTTGTGCTTCTAAAGCAGTGACTTTCAATGTAGTTTGCAGACTCCCCGGTTTCTGTTGGTAGTTTTTGCAGGTGGCCATTGCCTTCTGTCTACCACAAAAGGTAACTAAAATAATGTAAAAGGCAACAAAGTTATAAGAGAGTCTGCATCTACCCTGAAAAAGTTGTAGGAATCTGAAAGAGGAGTAAGGATAGGGGATATGAGAATGGGTGATTGAATAAAATTGACCCAGAAAATTGTCAATTAAAAGAGGGATTGATGGTCTAGTCTATGGTTTCTGCAATTGTCCTGGAAATGCATCAGTACATAGAAGTACGCATGAGGAAATTCTTGCAGCTGTAAGCAAAATTCAAATGATTCCCTGCATTATTTGTTTGAGGTAAGGAGTTCCTTATACCTGTGTGCAAGCTACGTGGCGGGTTTCGCTCTCCTGGACTGGGAGCTGTGATATGTAATCACACAGCTTCTTCTAGCTGTTCTGTTGCAATCACTAAGGTTTAGATTGCAGCTAAGCATTATTCTCACAAGGCTTAATGTTGAAAGACAGGTATTTCCAACCATTACAGCATAAGTACCAACATTCCTGTTTGAAATGGATTATGTTTGGGCATGTAAGAATTTTAGTTATGACTTTTGTCTGAAGTGTTGCATCTTATGCTCAGTTCTTCACGAATGCGGTGCATGTGTTTCAGGGCTGAAGCAAATATTTTTAATGGTGAGAATGGTTTCAGTTGCCCATGTACACAGTGCATATGGCTTGGTTTTATGGAAGGAGTTTTTGTAAAACACAACTAGGATTTGAATTTAGAGTGTAGTACTGTGCCAAATGAGTGATTCTGCCCCCAGAGTGCCTCTGGAGTTCATATTATGTGGAAAAAGAGGGCCTTAGTACAGAGTAAAAGGGCCCAGAATACAGAATAGCTGGAACTTGCTCCTGCCCTGAGTAGACAAACCATAGAGAAATTTACTCTTTAGCCATCAGGCCAACAGAGACTCTCTTTCCTTGGATTCCTCCTTATATTACAAAACCCTTGTAAATATTTCTTTTGGCTTTAAATGCAACATTTCATAGTCTTAGAATTTTTTTTCCATAATGTAAATGGATGCTTTCTTGTAGCTTAAATGGAACCAGTCATGATGCTGGCTTGTTTGCTTGCTTTATATAGGGAATTTAGTATAAGACTGTTTCCTCATTGTGGTATGTTACTTTTTTTCTATAGTAGTAGATTTTAAAAAAAAAAATTATTTTAAAGTCAGTGAGCACAGAGCAGAATATGTTCTCTTGAAACTCTGGTAAACTCAATGAGCAGTTTTTCTACTTAATCCTCAAAGCTCTTAGTGCCACTTTCCCCCCACCTTCATGATTTCAGTCCCAGTTGGGCCCACAGCATTACAAAAAGAAGCTCGAAGGATGCTGTAAGTTATATTGGCATGTGTGCTCCCTTGAGAGAGAATGTGCTGCTTCATCCAAATCCCAGGGTATCCTGACACCCATCTGCCAGGGAACTCCTCATCTGCCTAATGTGGGATTAGATGCTGTATGAAGCACTTGCTTTTTCTTCCATTTTAATACATTTTCTGAATACTAAATATCCCTTTCTACTCCCACATAGCTTACCTCTTTCATGTTGTTTTATAATAAGTATCTGTTATTAGCATAATAACCGCTCAAAGTGACATCTTACATTGTATTGTCAAGGATCCATGTATTAATATTTCCACAGTTCTGATGCTATGATACACTGTAGTACTGTAATTTTACCAGAGATTATTATTTTTATGTCAAAGATCTGCCTATTTCATTTACATACCATACAGTGACACCAAAGCTACTGGCTGTTCTGAAGCTTCTGTAAAGCATGTCAAAAAAAGTATGTAAAAGCATACCAAATCTCAGAGTGCTTTGATTGCTTCTTGAATTGCATGAAAAAGGAGAATGAGGAAATTCATTCATGCAAAATCTCCCTATTGCGTATGTATTTGTTTATCTTAAAATTGTTTAGGCCCATCTTATATCCTGTGTTCTAGGCAATGTGAGTTGGCAAAGGCCAGCACATCAGTCTTAATTCTATTTTATTATTTATCAAAAAGCCTTTATATAAAGATTAACTGTGTTTGCTCTCTATTTGCTATTATTTCCCCCCACTGCTCAGTAAGTACCCCAAGCAGTTTGATAAGATGACAGAAAGGTTGTCTGGTTTCATTGTTGCTCCTCTCTGAATGTCTTGTATCCTCTGGCGAAATGTTATCTTGTACTTTGTTATAGTAATAGTCCTCAGTGATTCAAAACAGGTATTCTTTTGTCTCCTACCCTAACAATGCACGTAGGGGAGATCATTTGTTCTCTTTCACCAGCTCGATGCTGTTAACAAAAGCAACGCTGGATCAGAAGAACAGCTGTCTTTACACCCCGTATCAATAGATCGCCTTGCTCCTCCTCCTGCATGATGATAAGCAGAGGGGGGGCCATGAATGGGCAAAATCGACTTGTTTCCTTGCTCTGTAAGCTACAGGTTTCCTTCTCCCTCTCTGCTACAAGCCATGTTTCCGTGCATGGTAGAGAAGATAACAGCGGTGCTCACACATGTGCGTGCAGTTGTGAGGTATCCTTCCTGAGGTGCCCCAGTTCTAAGCCGGAGTCTATAAAATCATTTTAAGTGTACTTGAGGTGATAAGTTCCTTTGACAATAGTGTACTTATAAGGTTTGCATGAGTAGAACTGCTAAATCCATGCTCTCTGCATATAAATATTTGAATCTAGGAAAATGTTTCATCAAGCCACTCCTCTTTCACCATTGACTGCTTCTTGAAAATGATACAATTTTCAACATATAATGAATGCTTAATCAGTGGATAATGCTGTTTGGTCCTTTTTGCTTCTTTTGGGGTGGCAGGAAGGAGGGGTTTGGAAGAGGAGTTTTTTTGTTTGTTTTCTGGGAAACTTGGGAGAAAACATTTTACAGAAATCACTTGTGTGTAACAAATAGAATCAGAGCTGAGGAAACCCAGTTCATCTTGAGGTTTTCTAAAGAAAACAAAGGATTGAAGTCACAGATAGGAATCAGAGAGAAGAAAGAAGAAAACTGTGTTTGTTGCACACCACCACTGGAGACCCCAGAGACCTCATCTTGATTATGGCCTTGGGTTAGATTTTTACTTTATGCAGAGCCATCTCTCGCCCCATTTTGGGAATGCTCTTACTAGAGAGCTATAGGTTCTCCTGGTATGCTCTATTATCCTGAAGCTCTTCCATCATGAAAGCAATAATGCTAATGGTCATGGGGCCAGAAAGAGAATGAGAGGGACTTGAAGGTTTTCTGATTTTTATTTTCCTTGATAGTTCTGTATAAAGTGATATGAGCCCGGGTAGAAATAGTGAAGAACAATCTGCATTAGAAGAGCTTTCAACCTAATGGTCTGTCTCTTCAGACACGAAAGCCCTGAGTTAGTGATCCTTTCCTACCTAAAAGCGGCAACTTAAAATGAGGACTCTGTCTCTCTGTCATAAATTCTAGCACCCTATATATACGTGACTGTCACTGTAGAAATCATAACTTGTAAAGACTATATTCCAAGGTCTTTCGATATTTGAGGGGTTTGGGTTATTTTACTGAGCCATAGTTATTTGCCAAATATTACCTGAATTTCTCATGAGCAATATTAATATCACAGTAAATCTAAAAGACATGCAGTAAAACCAATGTCCTCATCCCCTAAGGAGACTTTGACCCAGCCTTGATTGCAGTCTCTGGTAAGAGAGAAAAAATTTGAAATATTTTCATGCACTGCAGCACCTACACTGTGAAGTTTGCATCCTCTGATCTAGTCAGAGATGGCAAGTTCTTAATTTAAGGACTACGAAGCTCTAAATAAGAGAGAGGAGAATCTATACATTCTGTAGTTATTGTAGTGTATTTATTTTATTTGAGCTTGTTTAATTAAATTATTTATGGCTTTAAATTTTTTGGCATGATTTTGATCTGTATGATGTTAATCATTTCAGAGGGTCAATGAAAAATACAATATTTTCTGTACTTATTTCCATTCTGACTAATGCAAGTCCTTACGGTATTTAGCTCTGCAACAACATACTGCAAGATAGGAAAAGACTGCATTCATGGAGATCTGGAGGGACCTCCCAGACAAGCAGTTCCTCTAATATGCCTATTGGTTCTCTGTTTCTCTGATGAGATTTTTGTTGTAAAGTGCGTTTACAATGAAAATTATAACTTCTCTACATCTACAGTAACTCTAGCAAACTGTCCTGTTGAGAGTGGCTTGTTCCACAGAATTAAAATGTAAATGAGCTCATTTATTTCTAATAGAATAGGTGTCATACTCTGTAATTCTCACAGTGCCTGGCTGAATTTTTTCTTACACAGACACAACTCTTACTGATTTCTGCAGAAAGTTTGCTGGAACATCATGGACTAGGACCATGCATAGAAGTGTTCTTGTACTGACTTACCTGCTGGTGAATACTGACTCACCAATTAACTTCAAAGACAAACAAACAAACACCTTCACACTTTGTTTGTCTGCTCAATAATAAATTCAAAGTGGTAGGCTGGGCCAGTGGTAGGTAGGATAGGACTGTGATACTGATGCTGGTTGTATTTATTAAGACCACGTTACGGTGTAGCATGGTCAATTTATGTTTTGCCTTTAACAATTCTAAAGTGGTTGGAAACAGTAGGTTACTGTCCTCTGTTGATGTAAATCTGAGTGCTTCGGGGAAAACTGCTTCCCTCTCTCTCATCTGTGTAGGTAACCAATTTATTTATTTTGGATTCTGGACTTGGAATTGATTTTGTTTATGCACTTTAAGGTCCTGTGAAACAGTGACAAACATGCTGATGTCTCAGTAACTCTGCAGATCCGATTGTCTGAAGTCATTGCATTATGTGACCTCTCACTTTCCAGATCTTGAATATTGGTATCTGTTCTAAGAAGGTCTCCAAGGGCAGCTCTCAAAGGAAGCTAAACTGCCCCCAAAGTGGAGTTCTGTACGAATGGGGGAAAGTGGAAAAATATTAGTTCATTTTTTATATCTCCATTTGCCTGCTCTTTCCAAGCAGCTTTGGGAAACACTGCATTTGGTGTGCTGCTTAAGACTGTAACAGAACAAACTAAAAAGCCGTGGAGATCAGCTTGTCCCAGGTTTACTGAAAAATACAGTTTAATGAGAATTTTTGCTTTAATCATAAGTAAGGTTCTTCTTCTTGAGTCACAGACTAATCAAGTGGCATTTCCAATAGTACTACTTCATTGGGCTTCTGATTAGTAGGAGCCTCAATTAATGTGAAAGGATACACTGCATCTTCAGATGCTCGACTGCTGTGAAGTACAGAAGTAGTATGTCTGTTTTCAGGCAGTGTTAATCACCTATGCTTTAAGGCCATTTGTGCATGGATTAATGCAGCAAGAGCCAGGGTAGAATTGGATCATGAAAATACTTAGACTTAATTATCTATTTATTAATTCATGTCTTTATTGATTACCAGGGGACTTGATTACATATATGGGCAGCTAGGATCAGGACCTAAATATGCTTGGAGACAGCATTTGGGTGTAGAGGATAAAAATCCTATATGGAGCAGTAAAAGAGGAACAGATCTAAGTTTTCTTCTTGAGATCATTACTTAGAAAAAGTGAGTAAAGTTGAAAGCTACCTCAAGTGAGTTACTGCTGTCTGTTCCCCTCCTGTCCCCTCTGGAATTGTCACAGTGCTGGGATGCATCACTGTTACAGAACTTTTTGCAAATGTTTAACACATTGTTTTTTCAATAGCTTATTATATCTAATATTTAATATTATATTAAAGCAAATTTTATTTCAAGAAAAAATACTATGAAGGAGAGGCTATAAAATGAGATCTTTTCAGCTTTTCTTCCAGAATTTTTCCTATCTCATTAGTTCCTTGTGATTCTTATACAGAATTTTGGGGGAGAAAATCCCCAGCTCATTAGATTAGGTCACCGCCTGCCCCCTTGTAGTTTAGATAATTTTTTTTCTTTTTTTTCCTCTTTCCTTTTTTTCTGTATTTTATTCACAATCTGCTCAGAGTGATCATGCTTCTGTCCTGCGTTAGTTCAAACTGAAGGAAGCCTGAGCAGGATGGTTATTAACACTTTTGCAAATGCTTGCTCATACCCAAACATGCTCTTTCTGGGAGGTGCAGGTTGAAAACTGGGGAGGACTGAGATGAAATGGGAAAGCACCAGACTCCCTCTACTACGTTCCCATTCCCTTCTTTGCGAAGCTGTGAGGACTAAGCTCAGTCCCGACTAATGCTGTTTTCTTTGGATCATGGCTGTAGCAGGTTTCACAGCCTCAAATGCCAGCTCGTGGCAGTAGACAGCTCTTTACTCCAGCCATAAGCCTCTTTTTCTTTCTGTCTACTCCTTAATAGTCAGCACATCTTCCATATGTGCCCTAGCTCACAGGTGTTTTCAATTTTGCACAATCTTTTTACTTGACCTGCTCTATATTCTGAATCTTTTTCCTCCTCTGGTAAATATTAGTTATGTTGAATTTGGAGCAAACCCATTTTCTCAACACTCTCTGTATCTCAGGTTGAAATCCTGAGCTTGCTGCTTTTGAATCGGAGCCTCTAAAGTGGCTATCCTAAAGGTGAAGATCATTTTCTGGTTTGGGGGTTTAAGGTTTTTTTTTGGTTCATTGGTTGGGTTTTTTATTGGTTCCTTGAGGTGTTGGTGATCTTGAGTAACCTGTAGCTGCATAAAACTGCCTTTACAATATGGATAATTTGCTGCAATAGCCTCAGTTGCTGGCTAATAGATATGAAAGGGGTGCTTTTTAAACCCATTTGGAGTTGTTGTGGCAGCCAGCAGACACAACCCAAACACAAATTCCTGTAATCTTAACAGACAGCAGCACTGAATCACTGCCAGTGTAGTGCTCTGTTTTGGAGGCAGGGGTATCTGCAACCCCACAAACCTTGAGACGCTGGGCACTGCTGGCATCATATACACAGGGGCCCCAGCCCCTAAGCCCTGAAGGAGCCAGAAGAAGGTGGTGAACCTTGGTTGATGCTGCTCAGTCCTTTCCCTTAGAAGAAACAGAAAGGAAGTGGAGAGGCCTGAGCCTGAAAGAAGTAATCCTGGCGTCAGAGTCACAACTGACAGTTTAAACAAGGAGCTTGATCTTTGTTGACCTGGACTTCTGTAATGATCCATGAGAGCAAAATGAGCCTGTTTTACACTCATGCTGCTGTAAAATAGTGTAGGATAAAAGGTACCGACCAGAAATTCTTGGTGTCTTTCTACTGGCAGTGTTTTTATGTCCATTTTACAGAGGTCTACGTGACTGCAAAGCAATGGAAAAAAAATGACTTTGCTACACATCATTGTAAATGTCTCCTGTCTCTGCCCACTTTGTAGAAGGAGAGGATTTTAAATTTGGAATTTTTTTTTTCCAGAAGGCCTAAAAGATCAATGTTTTGTACTGTATATATTTAGCCTAAGAAAACTTCTCATATACTTCTTAGTTATTTTTAAAACCTTTCTGATTTTGAGTACCAACCAGCAGCTACTTTTAATAGTTGCTTTATTGTAGCTTATCCCTGTTTGGAAACTGAAAGCCATATGTTTCAAGATGATTTCTGTATGAAGTTCTGGCTAGCATAAACATGAGTTCAGTCAATAAACTACTGTCTAGTAGATGATATAATTCAGTCTGTACTCCTTTGCTTATATCTTAATTAGTATGTGCCCAACAATCTCATATTCTGTTACTTCTTATGTGGAGATGTTAGTGAGTGAGTTTCAAGACAGCCAGACGGTACTAGCTGGATTCATGTGTTTAAGACCTGATGGGGTGAAAGTCTCGGTGGGTTCTGCATAGTGATTTAGTAGTATTGAATATAATAGTAGAGCGATTTTCTTTGTGCTAGTTCTGAACTTCCATTTCAAAGGTGGGAATCAGCAAGTAGTATCTTCTAGTCGTATCTTCAATGGACTTTTGCATGCTGAAGGTACACCCTTAGATGTTGCTGTGGTTGAGCTAGGGCTGCTGGGTACTTCTGAAAACTAGGCTACTTCTTTATTTAAAAAAGGTAGAAGAAAAATTTGTGTATAATGGTGATTTCAGGTAACAGTATGTAATATTTCAAATAACCTCACTACTGTTTATAGTCCTGAAACCCCAGGACAGAATTAGCAGTAGGAAGTAGGTACTCCTTGGCTTTCCTTCTGCAGAGGGGTCAGGTGCTGACTGGTGGAACCTCTCTGCCCTGGCTTTCCAGTAACACTCCTGGGCTTTACTTTCATGCTCCATGTGCATCAGTACCAATCCAAGGAAAATGGCATGTCATTGTGGCAGAAAGCATTCTCGAGAGGCTCTTCACCACATAAGCCTTCACACTTTTGTTTTGACAGTATCTCTTCTCACACTGTCATGTTCTCAAGTCCTTCTCGGCTTCGAGACTCTTACATAAGGAGTGCGGAACTGAAATAAACCCAAAAGGCCAAACCAGTCCCAGCTTGATCAGTTACAGAAACACATCCTGGGATGTGAATGAGAATGGCCTTTTTTGCTTCCCTAGGTAAATAAATGATGCATCTTTCTCCAAAGTGGATACAAGGTCGAGAATGTCCACACCCCCTTTTCTCAACATACTGTCTGGCTGCACTGGTTGGCAGCAAGAAAAGGCCTTTGGCATATCATCTCCTGTGGTGAAGTGTCCTGGATACAAAGAAGCAGGAAGAGAGATTATTTTACAAAGGTACAAGCTCTTCTGACCCTCCAGGGGCTGGGTGACTTCCCACTGCACTTTCCTTGGGGCTATCGTGAAATGCCATAGTCTAGCCCACATGCTTTTGCTTGGAAATCTGAACCTCTAGGTGTGAATAACTTACTGGAATTCATCTTCAACTGTTGTTATCCAGTATTCAAATATTAGTGTGGCTGATCAGAGTGAGGCAGTGCAACCATGGTGGTCGTGCAAAATAGCACATCACACAAGTGACATTTCCTAATATGAGGCAATATTTGCTCTTCTGTAAAAGGCGTTTGAACATTTATCTTCAAACTGCCAGGATAAATGGTTTGTGCTGGCCCAACCTCTGTGCACCAAACGGCACATTTGTGCTGAACAGCAAATATCAAGAAGCAACATTTAAAGGGGGAAGGAGGAGTAATGGAAATGCAAGTTACCTCCCCTGGAGGTGATCAAACTCCTGAGATACTACAGGTTTAGCAAGAACTGTCTTTCCCTTTGTCAGCTGTGCAACCGGTATAGCACTAGGAAGGAAACATGGCTTGGGTCTAAATGATCCTTCCAGGAAACAAATGATGTGGTAGTTCTGAGAGTGGTAGGCAAGGCATGGTCATGTTTCCAGGTATGCCAGATTTACTTTGTGCTTCGAACTGGAAAGTTTTGTATAAGTTCATCAACTATGACAGTGATTAAAAATGTTTTTCAACCCTTTTACTGAAGGGCAAGTGTCACCATGAACTAAATAATCTTGGATCTGGGTTTTGTTTTTTTCTATTACAGGTGGCTTGTGCTGCGGGAGGTTCTGTTTCTCTTCTCTTCTAACTCACCTCCTGGGTCGCATGGGAAGCTGGAGCAAATACTCTTTTCTTGGGGCTCTGCTTTTCTCATCTGTAGTGAAACTTACATATCTTAGCAAAAAAAACCTTAGCAAAGTTTTTCTAAGCAACTGATGGAAAGTGCCATGCAAAACTTGAAATCACTATGTTTTAAATAAATTCATGAATGATTCCCAGAAAAATACTGTCTTTTCTTGTTCATGAGAATGAAAGCTGTCCTAAGTCAATGAGGCTGCTTAGATCAGCTTTTACCTTAGTGCTCAAGTGATCATCTTGTATGATATTAGGATTAAAAATATCTTAGAGGGGAAAGAAACTGCACTGCTAAATATGGCCATAACTATTTCTCAAGCATGTAAAATATCCCTTTTCTTATCTCCTCCATAGTGCAAGGACTTTACGCAAGGACAACACGCGCATTTCCCAGCAAGCGCAAAACAACAGAATTTCCTAACTGTCTTTGAGCTACAAGTGAAAGTAGATGAGTGCAGAATGAGGCATCATAAAGACAGGTGCAGCTGTCTGTAGCCAAATCTAATCTTTTAGAATAAACCTACATGAAAGGAGCAGGGGATATGAGAGACACAGGAGAAGTAGCTCCCTGCCTACTCACTTTTTACAAAACCAAAATTAATGACACAGTGCGAAATGTGTATCTCTGTGAATTGTTGGACAGACTGCAGCTCTTCCTCTCTACCACCCTGAGGAGGGCTACTTGGGCTAGCAGAGTAACTGGTGGCCACAGGCTGACAAAAAGGAGCATCAGTCTTCTTTATGATCCACTTCACAGATATTTGATAGAAATATCAATTTTTGGCTCAGCCACACAAAGTCCCCTGCTCACGGATTTTCTTCTGATCTGTTTCTGCTTGGACTTTGGTATTTTCTGCCATGTTGGTTTGTTCCCACTAAACCCTCAGGGCTAAGCTCCTTTCCAAAGATACCTCAGCCAATTGGTACCCTTTGGACAGAGTCTCAGCATTTCTTCTGCATTCAGAATCATCAGAGCAGTAATTCCCTCCTCACCATATTGGCTCCTTGACATGGTTTTCTTTGCCAAATTTCAGTGTCAGATTTATGAATGATCTCAGTCTCCCTGACTCTCAGATCCCATTTCTCATCTGGTCCTATTTCAGCCTCTCCAGGCCAGTCATTAGGAGCTTGGGGAGACATTTTCTCACCTGCATACGTTGTCCCCCTCGATTTCTCCCTAAAGTTTGGAAGCCCAACACTTTTGTCCCTATTACGTTTGGTTATGAAAACTTTCTCTTCCATGTTGCCTGGACCAAACAGGGAATGTTGACTGGGAAAACACTGATGGGGGAAGAGTATCCATGCTTTTGTTTTAGAGGTCTGGTTTTAGAGTATGCTGGAATTGCAGTTCCAAGGGAAGTCCTGTTCAGCCCTAGGCTGGAGTAAACCTGCTGGGTTGGGAGCCTTAAGGGGATGGCTCAAATTGCCTAAGCATCTTATCTAATATAACAGCTAAAAATTGAATACTTCTTTATTGAGAGTTTTTGATCTGGAATTTTTATTTTCTGTTCTGTTTGAGGACATACACCTCATCCAAAATCACGTAGTTTTTTTGTCTAGACACATTCCTGATACAAAGGGCAAATTTTTGGTGTGTCATATTTATTGTCAGACCCAAAGCAGGGAGGTAGTGGGTAATCTTTCTTGGAAAAGATCTTTCCTCTTCCACACCTTTCTCCATAACCTCTCTCAAAACTGCCTGCAATATTATGTTTATCAAACCTTTTCCTTCACCACAAATCAGGCTGGAGCACATATTCCAGTCCAGATTCCCACTCCAGATTCCACTCCAGCGCATTTCCACTCCAGATTCCCACTCAAGGGGATCAAATTTTGCAGAGAATTGACAACTGAAAATGAAATTTTACCTGGGTAAAGTGTTGAGTAACCTTGGTAACAAGCAGAGCTGTGTCCCATGGTACTTAGACCTGACACCCCCCACCTCCCGCCTGTGCCTTTTTTTGCTGCTTTATTTAGCTCAAGGTTTCTTATGATTGAGCCAGTTCCTGTTCCCAGCTGAAGTCAGTGACAAACTTCTTGCTGGCTTCGGGGCCAGAGAGTTCATTGCTTGATAAAATGGGAGCACACTCAAGGGATCACTCAGAGGGTCACAGAGCCCAGCTGGCTGAAGCCACCGCAGGATGTTGTGCTGCTGAAAAATACAAAACTGAGTTGGGCATGCTTTTCTGTTTTGTTTTAATTTCATAAACATCAGTCCATTTTAGATAGTCTGCTTTTCTTTTATTCTTTGAAAAGAAAACTACAGCTGGAGGTGTTGTAAGCAGGAAGAAGATAAGTTGTTTGATGCCACATATGGCACAAAGCTTGGGGTAATGAAGGAATGGGTATGTTTCGGATCAGCATGAGTTCAGGCATTGAAGTCTAGGTAGCTGCTGGAATGGCTCAATTTATCATTTTGTGAGAGGGAAGGTTTTTGTTGCTAGACCAGTTTGTCTATGATCTATGTACCTTTTGAAATCACAGTGCTTTATTTACCTTAGTGGAATAGAGGTTTAGATATAAACTTTAATATTTTTTTGTAGTACAATAAGAGTTTGGGAGCATCCAGATATTATGATAGTATTATCTTAAAGTGTGAAGGTGTGGAAACACTATGAAGCAATGTAAAATATCTGAGACTAAAGTAATACCTCTGTCATTGTAATAATACCTGTAATACCTGTCATTGACTTTCTTTGTGGTGTTGGAGTGGGATAGAGCCGAATGGCATTCTTTCCTTGAGGCAAGACTTTTTTTAAGCTAATGTGAATTATAGTGCATTTGCCATAGGTCAAAAAAAATACACATGTGATGTGAATCAACAGATGTGCAGCAACTGATTTGTAAGTCTAAGCCCTTACTACAGTCTTGTGCTGTCATATCCGTGGTTACTGTCAATGGGGTAATACATAAGTTTTGAAGGAAAACAGTTAATGGCTATCATTCATTGAATGTACAAAACCACAGTGAGTTGGTATACTTTTGGATACAGATTAGGCAAGCTTTTTGACAGATTTAACTGTGTAACTACATCTGTAAAGAAAAAGAGGGGAAAGTATAGCTGTTGACATTATACTCTAGGCTTCTTTTTGATAAAGTTTTGTGCCATGTGAACATATTGCAAGGTAAAATTGAAGCACTTGCCCTATTACATTTAAAAGCAGAGAAATTAAAGACAGAGGTGTGGGGTGATCAACATAGCAAAATAAAGGAGTATTTAGAAATATAAAATAGTTAAGAGAGTATACTTGCATGATGAAAGAGCAGTGGTGCAGGGCAGAAAGGTAGGAGCTAGAGTTGCATAGCTGCAGAGACAGTCGATCATGACGAAAAGCTAGAAAAGCATGTCATCGACAGTGGTTCTGGGATTTGCTCTTGTTTTTAAAATGTGCTTTCAAAATAAGCTTCCAGCAATGTCATGGGATTATCTTACTGCTGTCATTTCTATGCACTGTTCAGCTGCAGCTTTCCATATGTGCTAGAACACTGTGAGCTGGGACTGGGGATGGCACACAGGAGATTCTTGCAGTATTCAAGAGGAAAAGGAGACTAAAGGTTTGAATGACTACTGTGGCTGAGAAGCAGAAAACATATCAGCACATTTGGGAGGTATTCCAGATGGGGGGAAAAACTCCTCCCTCTGTGTCAAAACAGATGTGCCTCAAAGACTTGAGGCTGGAATAGGGGAGGGGGTATGTTGATATTTAACTGTGGGTGCTTCTCTGAGAAATTTCTGGAAAGCTTATGGGTATGCCAGGTTTAATTAGTAAAAAAGTCCTGACTAAGGAGGGAGGAGCCCTGCAATACAGAGAATTTGTCAAAAAGTCCATAATTTTGATTACTGAATGCCTGCCCTGAAATCCTACCAGGAGCAATATTGTGTATTGGATAATGAAGTGTGTCAAAGTTTTTAGGGGAGAAAAGATATTTTTACACTCTGCAAAAGGTAAATCAGTAAAACTACCCTATATAGCAGAATTTCTAAGTTAAATCAATAACCTTACACACTAAAGTAGTGCTTTGTAAGCTAAAACTGCTCTACACATCATACTAATCCTTTGAGAGTGTAGAGAGTTTAGGAGATTTGCTATACCATCTGCAATATCAGTAAAATACAGTATTAGGTTACATATGCCTACTAAGGCAGGCATCAGTAAATAAATATGTGATATTAAAAATCTGACACTTCTAAGTCGTTCTTTGATAGTGGAACGTGCGTATTGGTATGTTGCATTTACCCTTCTGTGATCTGAGTGAAAATCAGTCCTTTGTTGGAGCTAACAGGCCACTTTAAGCACTTACTGGTGTGTGGATGAACCTTGAAGATTAACGCTGTAATAGGAATAGGAGTTGGAGGGCTGACATTAGTTTCCAAAGGTCTCTGGGGTGACTTATCTGCAACTAGAGAGGCTGCATTTGCCATTAATTTTTAAATGGTGAATAAGCTCGGCGGAATCCACTCCCTGCTCCCTGAATCCACACGTCCTAGGGAAGCAACGTGTGCTGCAGGATGTGCAGTCCAGGCCAGGCTGGCAGGGGGTTGACTGCTCTCTCTTACAGTGTTTATGTCCTTGAAAAGGGATGATTGGGGTTTCCACCAGGTACTCTGGGAAAATCTAGAGGGTATTTGTAAATGAATGTGTGCATCCTGTAACTCTGGTGTTGTTGACCAGTCGCCAGAGTAGTCTCCTGGGAAGAGGAAGTGCCAGCTACTTCTGTGCTATACGGTTGCAATGGGCAGAGCTCTGCTGAAGAAGACAGAGTCAGAATCTTACCAATATCTGTTTTCCTCAAGTTTTAATTTGGTGACTCTTCATTGCTTAGGACCAATTATTTACTGCTTCTGGTGCACTACCTTGGTAAAAGGCTGTGTAGGGTCTGAGCCTTTCATTCCACAGCACTGCATTGTGGGGACCATCCAGCTGCATCCGGGCTGGTGTGTGCCATGGGCCCATAATTAACATGGCAGAGGTCCTGTTCCTAAAGGAGCTCCACGTAGCATAGTCATTGCACCATGTGTTGTCCTAGTGATCCTGGAGTTGTGCCTGGCTGAAGTTGGACTGCTGTCTGAAACTTGTAGTTCTTTTGCTTTTGCACTTTGCCGTACCTGTGTGTTTTGTTTGCTAATTCAGGGTAGCCAGCTTTATCCAAATTATGTGAATTAAAATTCTCATATTGGATTTCTGTAGTTAAAGTGCATGCATGCAATAAAATTTGCTTCCTTTATTATTCTCAAAGGTACTCACCAGCTCTAGCCCCCTGAAGGGCTATTATGGTGCCTTGTTTTCATGGAGAAAGCACACGCAACCTCCCAGCAGCTCCTTTTTCCAGCACAC
>JAOXNG010000012.1:41328506-41342484 GCA_028566535.1 Scolopax minor
AGGATGCCCCAGTATGTGCCTGGGACTCACAGATGCTTCCAAAGCAAAGCGCTGGCAAATGGGCTAATGCAAGCTTTTTTGGCTCCATGACCAGCAGATCAGGGAGGCATTCTGGCCAGCATGACACCGGCACCTCTGGTGCTGCTAAAAGCATGGCAAGGGTAAACACAGGAGCTCACAGAAAAACAAGCCCCTTTCCTGACGAAGACTCAGAGGCTGCACTTTCTTTTCACCACTTACAAATGGAGGGTGAGGTGAGGTTGGTTTTTTCTCCTTAGATATTGTTCTGTGTTTAAGTTATGGTTTTTAACATTAAGTTTTTGTGCAGCTGCCTTGAAGCCATGATTGTAGTGCTCATGTAGGGCTTTTGAGGGTTTTTCCTTAATTTGGGGGTCTTTTTCCATCTGCTCTGGGTAAGACCCTTGTGCACCTCCAGTAGAGCTGTTGTGTATGGCAGGAAAGCTAAAAAGCAGTTAATGGGGAATGTCCTGGGCTCTCTGTAGTGAGCCCATGTGGCAGTGTTGTCAGAAGGTGGACAGCTGCAAGATGCTCCTTTTGGAGATAGAAGAATGGTCATCAAGCTGAGCAGTGGCAAAACTTGGCTTTGTGAGGGGACTAATGTGCTCAGAGGGTCCTGTGAGCTTGAAATAATGGTAGATGTGGGATTCTAAGTTCAAAGGCTGCCAGGGAGGAAGAGTATAGGTGTGTGACACCAAGAAGCTGAGCAGGATTTAGCTCTCATCATCTGGTGGCATGTGCAGCCATGGAGGAGGTTGATGGTGGAGGTCACGACTGCTCCTTACTGTCCTGTTGGATACTACTCTCACTCCAAGGAGAAACAGGCTTGATTTGAGTGGAGAGACAGAACACTGAATGCTCCAGCGCTGTGAAGCAGGACTGTGGGCTCTTGGAGCAGGTAAGTGTGGTTGTTTTACCCTGGGTTTGTTTTTTTGTTGTTGTTGTTTGTTTTTTGATATGGAAAAAAAGGTTGATGAAGTGTAAAAAGACTCTCGAACTGAAAATGTGGGCTGGCTGCCTCTTCTGACTGGGGCAGCCTGCTCCCCTCTCTCTCTCCTGCTGCTGATCCTGGCATTCCGGGGTGAGTGGAGCAGAGCTGCAGAGTGAGGGGACAGATTTGAGTCCTTTTCTGTTGTATCTAACTTGTGTTTCTGCAGTCCCTGTAATCACAAGTTCCTTGTGGTTAACTCCTGGATGAACTTGGTGTAAACAGACTTGCAGTGTTTTTTGAGAAAACAGGAGAAAGTATGGCCTTGGGATTGTTTTTCTGGTTTCACATATCATGCAAGGCACAGCCAGGTGGGAATCATGTGCTCTAAGGCTTGAGCTAAGCAGCACTGCCAGGTACAGCTACCTGCTTTAATCCCTGTGTTAACAACTCCTGTAGTTCCTGGCATGATGTTTGGAAATATTTTAGTAGTTCTCCAGAAACCAGCTGTGTCTCAGCTGTTTGTGGCTCAGACTCTATCTAATTTGCCAGCAAATGGTAATGCTTGGAGAACAGTCTCTGAGATGGGTAACGCAGCCCATCCATTTTAACTTTGAAACCCAGTAATGATGTCCTGAACCCTGGAGGTTTTTTATGTAGATGCTCTATGTGATTTGGGATAGAAAAGGATGTTACAAACTCATTAAAACTAGCAAGTGCTTAAACTCTTGATGTGTTGCAATACATGTGATGTTGTCACAGCTGCTTAGCTCTGAGCTATGCTCATATCATCACTATTCAACAGCCCTGTTATCACAGGCTAGCAGTAGTTCAACATACAATTGTCTAATTATTGTTATACTTAATTATTTTCTACTGGAAAATACCTCAACTCTGGGCTTCTAGAGAGCAATGTACAGAGAACTTCTTACAGTAGATGATAAGAAGAGAGCATTTGGCAATCCATTTCAAGAGGATTTGGCAGACCTTAAATATGTACTAAAGTGCTTGGTTTTGGATGAAAAGCAGACAGTGGTGTCAGGTGTTGCAGCTTGTCTGGGAGGTGTGGGATCAGTCTGTTTTCTAGCCTCACCTGGGATTTTTTGGCGAATACCTTGGTGCTGTAGGATGCTTGTAATACGATTTTTCCTGTAGTGTGTTACAGCTGGGAGTTTGGGTAGGGCAATGGGAACAGACTTTTGCACAAAAAGGAGATTACTGAGGAAGGTTACTGGGCTAAACCTTTATTGTCACTTGTCAGGGCTGGGATTGGGAGGTGCAAGGACAGAGTTTTTAAGAAAAAAAGTTGTCTTTAAGAAGAGGATTTTGGAGATTAAGCAGTTAATACTTCCACATAATAAGTATGCGTGTTGTTCACTGACCTCTTCTGCTGCCTTCTGATAACTGAGAAATGGAGGAGCTCAAATTTTGCCTTCTCTCTCCTAAGTTAGTTGTAGAAATCGCCTTGATGTGGCCGTCTACAGACTGCAGCACAACTGCTGGGGCTCTGCTCTGCAACAGGAAAACTGATATAGTATTGCTATGCAGGCTTGTGGTACACAGTGAGCTAGCTAAGGCCCCAAGTAATGATCTGAATCTAGGCTTTCAATCACCACTATGTGAATTTCTAGAGCTGCTGTCTGTTAGTCATCTAAGGATTTATTTGAACTCATTTACTGGAACCTGCACATTGTTAATTGCATGTGAAAAGCCAAGCAACCACGGACCAAATCCAGCAAGAATGATTAAAATAGTCAGGCTCTTTACCTCAATGATGCACTGCACTAGGCTGGGAGAAATGCTGAATTATTTCTGTCTGGAGAGAATGGCTGGAGCTTTTCTCATTTCCCCAATTTGCCTTGGCATCCTGCTTGTGGTTCACTTGAACAGGCTGAGGGTTTACACTGGGATGCCTGGTTTGGTGCAAAGGAGCCTCACTGTTTAGAATTCAAGGCTATAGATTATGGTCCTTGCTCAAGTTTCATAACTTCTCCAGCAATGTGTTTGCACTCACCAGGTACTTTGAAATGTCTTCCCTGGGCTTTGGCATAGGGAAGCACTCAAAAGTCTGCTGCTTGATGCTGGGCTTTTCATGAAAGGCAATGCCTGGTAGGGACATGCCTTTGGATTAGAGACAAGCAACTGAGTCAGGACTCCCAGGGTGCCTTCAGCTTGAGCTGGGGAGTGGGAAGGAGGAAATGTTTAAGGCAAGGAACTGGGAGATCAAAGATCTTTTCTGCAGTGTCTCATTAGCTGGTGAAGCTTCAGGATGTTCCTTACCTGCTCTGGGCACCCCGGGCTTTAAACCCAAATGGGATGAAGGATTGGTGCTGTGCTGCTTGTAAGGCTGGGTCCATAACCATGATGAGGGTGGAAGCAGTGGGTGATTAAGGTGCTAAGGAAGGGTGAAGAGCTGCTCAGTGTCTTCACCAGCAACCCCTGATCCCACTAAACTCTTCTCTGTGTTGGCGCTTGCATTTTAAAGGTCTGTGTATTGATTAGTTGGAGAACTAACAATGTGCTCCTCTGGGTTCTTAAGTTTAATTCAAGTGATACAGCAAGAGATTAGAATGATGAAGATATTTTAACAGCTTCACAAACAAATCAGCCCTGTCACTAAGTCCCATCTACAGCACCTCGATGGTGACAGGTCAAGACAACTTCAATTACAGCACTACAGTATGTTAATTTGTCCTCTGTATGCACGGCTAACAAGGGTGTTGCTTTCTTCTCTTGTGGGGAAGTAAATTGCTGACAGGGTTATCGGATGGGGTGGAAAGGGATGATTCTCCAGCCAGTGGCTGGTACAAAGCAGGCACTGAGGAAAGTAAGGTTGGTTGTGATTATGCTTTGGGCTATTTGAAAACTGGGCTGCTGGTGAAAGCTGGCCTATGGCAGCTGGCAAAGTGCTTGCTGGGTGCGTTGGAGAGGTTGGTTTGCTCTGCTCTGAGGAGGAAAGTACTAGGAGGCTTCACATAATAACTTTCAAACAAATGGCATCCTCTGCATCTTTGACTATTGTGTCTGCTGCCTCTCTTCTTGCTATCCCCTGTGTTTCTGCACTGCTGCCTGCTCTCGGGTACCCACCTCTCACTCCTGAGCACCTCTTGTTGCAGCAGTACAACACTTGCAATCCCCCTTTATCTATCCCCTTTGGGTTCCTTCCCTCCTGGATGAGTGGGTTCAGGAGCCAGGCTGGGTTGATGAGATGCCCAGAAGGTTTTTTGGTCCCACATGTCCCATTGCTGGTGGCATCATGTAGAGTGAGACCTGTCCTTTGGGGATCTTTGATAGATGTTAAAGATTCTTGCAAATCTGTTGAGCAACAAGCTGTGGATAGGAGAAGTGCCTCTCTGCTAACACTTGTTCCTTATTCTTTTCTCTTACAGGTGCCTGGCGATGACTATGAATCTGCTGCTGAAGCACGTTTTAGAGGAGGTGGCAGACCTATGGTTGTGGATCCTTTGCACATATCAATGTTATTGTGTGTGTCTGTGTGACCATGGTAGGATATTTAATGCATCATAGGTACAAGCTCAGTACCTCCAGACTCAGTGTCACTCTCACCATAGAGCTTTCCTTCCAAAAATAGTTTCTCTCATTGAGCCTTTAAAAAAAAACCTAAAAAAAATTAACTTAAAAACCATAACTTTCTATGAAAAATATATCCTATTGTCATCTTCTGAGGAAAAGGGGAACTTTACTGTATCTACTGTTGTTGTAAGTGAAATATGGTTTACAGCATGTTAAGTAACTGCTCAGTCAAATGTCAATGTGAACCCAGAAATCCTCAGTAGAGTTAAAAAATAAATATTTTTATTTTCTCTAAAAGCTTCCCTGTAAAATTCTTCTAAAGATTTTCTTCATGAGACAACACAAAACGAGCAGATGGGTGCCTCTTCACTTGTCAGCCTGGTGGCAGGGTTCTCGGGACTTTTGACCAAGTGCTCTGAAAATATTCTAAGTCTCCACGAAGATGAAGCTCATGTTAATCAGGGATATGCCTTGTCTGTGGTGAGCAGGAGACTTGAGTATTAGACATTTCTATTTTAAGTCACACCGTTACCCCTTTATCAGTACCTGCAAAGAAGCTGCAAAGACAACTGATGTGAACCTTCTTTGCTCACAAGGTCTGGGCAAAAAGTTGAGCAAAGCTGTTCAGTTGAAGTAATTACTTTCTTTCCTTTCCTTTCATGTGCAATGACATCCCACCTTTTGAAGTATGTGTCATTTTTTTCTTATTCCACTGCCTGTGCTTCAATATTTTCATTCTGATTTGTATAATTTTTTTTTTATAACACTCTTAATTTTCAAGCATACTTGCTTTTTTTCAGTCCTTCAGATGGGTTGTTTGGGCTCTACATACATAATCTTCTAGACTTGCATTGAAGATTGTAGAGAACAGGTGATACAACAGCATAGTATTTGCAGTACGGTGTGTCATCGTGTGACCATATTAAATAATAAGGCATTATTCACAAGGAGATGAAGTTATATTTGTTGCTGCTAAGTTCTTAGCTGTTCAGTTTTAACACTGGATGCCTGCATTTCTTTTTATGGAATGCCTGTTTATTCTTGTATATTTTTATAGAGTATAAAGCTGGTGGGGAGAACGAGGGTGTTATGTGCAGTAATGTTATAAATAACATTGGCTCTCAGGTTATTTGCACTATATCCACTTGCCTGAATGCATAAAGTTAAACAAAAAAGTCTTTAAAAAATGGCAGAACAACGGCATGGATAAAAGGTCTAAAGGAAATGCTACAGAATATATTTAATGGGGAGTATTCCCTACCTAGCTAATAAGCCAGACAGAGAATTGCTTACTCCTCCCACAGCTTCAAACAGATCAAACAGAATCTTAAAGCCTTAAAGATGCTGGTGTAAGGAAGAAGGAGTGTTACTCGGCACCCATCACGTAGAACTGACAGGCAAATGGGGAGCATGCTGGGAGCAGAGCTACATTCCCAACCCAGAGTCTGTGACTGTAGGGTGGATGACACGATGAAATGCAGCCGTGATGGAGAAGGGGAAGCACACACATAGGATTTGTTGTTGTCCTTTTGTTCTGTGTGCTGTAGACTGTGGGGTAAATAAACCACAAATGCTAATTTTTGAGCTGGGTTTCAATCAGTGTGGTTCGATAATGAGACATTCGATAATGTTGCAAATTCCTGAACAAACGAGGAGTGAGACAGGGATCCAGAGCAGAGTGGCTGCAGTTCCTCCTGCTGACCATGTGGATGCACATGGAACAAAGTTGCCAACATCATAGTTCTGCAGCTGCTGAAACTGGAAAGGAGACAGGCTCTGATTTCAGGAGAGGAAGGACTGAGCCCTGAGGAAGCAATGCTGTCATTGTGAGGGCTGTTTTGACAGATTTCAGAGTATGTTCATGCTTGTATTTTTTTCAGTGCTGGAATTTGATTTCTGAAGTGTAGTAACACCATTACATCCTTGTAAATTTATTGTGGTTTTTTTTATTATGGCTATCATTTACAATAACCTTGCTATCATATTGGCCTCTGGTGTGGTTTTAGTAGTCTCTGACTCTCCCTCCAAGATGATGGAAGTGAAATTGGATCATTTCATACATGCTCGGTTTTCTTTCTTCCTCTGTCTCTTTCTTCCCAAATGCTAGTTGAATCAGTGGAATTCTTCTGTCTTGTTCTTTCCTAGCATTCATCTTCAAAGGTACTCAGCATCCAGGTGACCTTTCCTCAGTGCAGAAGGATTAAATAAAACTCCTTGACAGAGCTGTCTCCTTGGTGCAGCAGAGATTATGCAAGACACTGCATCCTGCTCATTTTTCCTGTCCTTCCTGGATTGCTGATTCCCATCCCATAACAAAATCTTGAATTTCTGCATGGCAGCTGTGCCTGGCCATTGCTGTCATTGAAGAAATTAATTCAAATTCTGTAGAGCATTGAGGCGATCAGAGCCCTTGAAGATCTTCTAGAATAGCAGGGCACATTTTGGATCCAGAAGTAATACAGAAGAACCAGTGAATCTTCACGGGTGCAGGGCAAATCTGCAAAGGAGACCATGGCAATACTGGAGCTAGCAAAGGCCTATGAAAAGAAAGGGTTTGGCTGATGACTGTGACTCGAGCACGCACTGTAGAGTGCTCCAGCAGGAAACCTCTGCTAGACCAATTGGTCCCATATGCCAGAGGACTTTGATTTGTGGCTGGGTTTAGCAGTGATCTGAGGCTTGCGTCTCTTCTGTAAATTCTGTTGAAAACAGAGCTTCAGCTGTGAATCAGTTACAGGCATAATTTGTTAATTCAGTGATATATTTAAGTAACACTTTACATCTTGGCAACTTGCAAGGACTTGGCAACCAGCTTGAAGTCCTCATTTAAAAACAATAGTAAAGTACTGGAGAGATTATGGCATGATGTAGTCCACCAGCATTTTCTTTTACAATGAGAGCTGATGTTTCAGTGATCTCCTAGCACGGAGAACATGTTGGAGAAGTCATGAGTAATTGCAAACAAAATGCTGTGAGTGACGGTTCCTTGACAAAGCTGTGGACAAAAGCTTAAGAGAAACTCCAATGTTTTGGAGTAACAGGCAAAATACTGTTCTGGTTGAAAGCTGGGGAGGAGAGGAAAAGCAAAGGGTTAGACTAATCTACTGGAGTAGAAAGAGACTGAAGTTGGGCTTTTGATATCTGCAAATTAACTGATTCCTGTTGTTAACCCATTTATTGCTGGTATTGAGAGAGGGCAGGAGTCATAAAGTTGCAAAATCTGTAGTGGAAATGCTTATTTAGTTTGTTCAGGAGCCATCAGAGAATTATAAAGTTTTCCACCAAGTGGGAGAATAGGACTGGATAAAGATCAACGGTCAATAAAGACGGAGTGTGAACAATCAGTCCTGCTGGATCCAGAAGATTATGAAAGATCAGTGGGGACACTTGCTCAAATTACAACCACAATCAAAACCCAACTGTGATATTAGGTTGTATATCATTCAAGACTATTAAGAAATTGAGTAACGTGGAGGGTATTATACAGCCTTTTGTATAGAGCTATGCTGTGGTCTCAGCTAGAGCACAGTGTGCAATTTTAGCCTCCCCAATTCATAAAGAATGTGGCTGAAAGAATGGGGACTAGGAAAAGGGTGACAAGAATATCCGAGAGCCTTGGAAAACTCCTGCCAGAAAAGGGAGCAAAAATTTAGCCTTAAAAGATAGAGGAGAAATCATACAAGCATGGAGAACACATTATGTTGGAGCCAGGAGATCAGGAACTTAGTCTCTTCTCATCCTGTAGCGTAGGCCCACAGAGGCGTTGGATGAAACTTCACAGTTGTTTAAAAAGATAATAATTATGACTAACTGGGGAGGTGATGGTAGCAGTTCAGGCTTTATGTTGTAAGCTCTTTAAGATTTTGAGAGGGGGAAAGGATAGGTGACAGCTGCAGCCCTACAAAGGCCTAATTCCTGACAAAGGTATGTCTTCAGAGGGATTGTTACTTAGTTACTTACTTAGTTACTTAGTTACTTCATGTTCCAGTTCACACACTGGTACTTGAATTTCTACTGATTCATCCCTCTTCTGAAATCCTGTTTACATTCTATAAGGGGAGTTAATAATTCAGTGTACTGTGCTCATTTAAAAAAAAAGAAAAAAGCCTTTGATGGAGATGTCTGATGCTTGTGCTATTATAGTGTCATTCAGCTACTGCGCAACTTAAAAATGTCTTTTCTAATATGTAATATGTCATTATTCTAGTTTTTGTGCTTGAGAGAAAAAAGGGTATTTAATAATAATTATTAATCAAGCAATTTAATAATTGCTTGGTTAGCTGACCTAAAGCCACTTACTTAGGTGTATATGAAACAAATATATATGTATGTATGGGTGTTTGTGTGTGTACACAGATGAATTTATAGAGAAACACAATAGGGGATTGCTCAGTAGGATGCAAATAATAATAAGACAAATATTTTTTTCCAGTGGCTTTCATGATTTCCTTCTTTCAGGGCTGTAATGAGGGCCTTTTCCCTGCTGGGTCCTAGTTTCCTTCACAGTGCCAGAAGGATGGCTGCTGTTGTACGAGGTTGTTCCTTGAAGCAGAGTCATCATTTTCGCCTTCCTTTTCCTTTTCCAAATATTCTGCTGCTGCTCTGGGTCCACACCTTGCTTGTGCCATGGCACTGCATGAGTTAAATTTTACTAGAGGCATGATGCAGCTCTAAAGTAATGTGCCTCTTGATGATAAACTTTCTGGAGAGCATAGAAGCTAATGCACAGCCTTAGATATTTTTACAATTCTTGGAATACAGATATTAATCTAAACATCCATGTGCCCTTTGTATTGATTTGAAGTATATGGAGACATTGAACAGTTGATCTCAGAACAGATCTGTCATACAGAGCCTTCCCTCTGTTTAGCTTGCTCTGAACAACTCAACTCTCAAGAAAATAGATATTTTTTAAAAATAAAACAAATGAATATTGTTCTGAAGCCCAAGTCTTCCCTCTGACAGATGGTTTTGTTTGTTTGTTTTTTCTTTCTTAAAGAAACAAGAATTCTTTGATTAGATTTTTTAACATAAATATTGTTATGGACTCTCTCTCTTGTAAAGAAATAAATGTTTATTTTAAAATGGTATATTTTTCCAGATAGAGATCAATTACTAAATTATTAATTTTTCCCCTTTCTCCATTTTATTGCAGCTTTCATTTATAGGTGGCTGGAATGATTAATGGGATGTGCTGGTTTAATGCCTTGTGTTTGGGTACCCAAATGATAGAAACAGCTTTGTACAAAGCTTTTAGTGTGGGTGCAAGATTGGAAAATACTTTGAAGGCAGTGGATTGGCCATGGCATTTCCACTTCCCTCAATTTAGCCATAAACCAATTCTGAATGATTTTCCCACGGTAATTTTTCATACAGTTTGAACTTGGGTAATGAGCATCCCTGTCCTGGAGTGAAATTGTGATTTTCCTAGATCTTGTTGAAGACATGATCAATATTTATCTAAACCCATCATTACTTTTTCTTCTTTCTCATTTGCCTCTCCAGATCTGCTCTTCATCTATTTTTCTTCCTTCCTTCTTTCCTCCTTCCTGCCTTCCTTTCTCCCTCTCCAAGGACCGTAAAATGTCCACTATAGTACAGCCATTGCATGACATGCTCTTACTGCATAAGCATTCACTATCAGTGACAGCAGGAAGCAACACTAACCTATATGCATATGAGATGGTTCAGATCAAGTAACAATAGGATGTGAGAAACTTCCTACAGTTCTAAACATTTTTTCCCCTCAATCTATTACAGAATCACAGAATGGCTGGGTCTGGAAAGGACCTTTGGAGATCCATCTAGTCCAAGCCCCCTGCCAAATGAGGTTCACCTAGAGCAGGCTGGACAGGAACGCATCCAGACAGGTTTTGAATATCTCCAGAGGAGGAGACTCCACAACCTCTCTGGGCAGCCTGTTCCAGTGCTCTGTCACCCTCAAAGTAAATAATTTTTTCCTTATGGAAAATTCCCTGTGTTCCAGTTTGTGCCAGTTGCCCCTTGTCCTGTTACTGAGCACCATTGAAGAGTCTGGCCCCATCCTCTTGCATTTGCTTTTAACATTGCTTGATAGCAAAATACAGTTCTGCTTAAAAAGGAACTTTTTAGAAATTGTGTTGTGTAGTTCTATTAATTTGTTTCCTCCTCAATTTCTGTATCAAATGCTCAGTTTGAAAACAGAAAGATACTTTTTTCTTTGTTTGTTTGTTTTCCTGGCTGTCCCCAAACCTCTGGACTCTGATGCCCTGACATTTCTCCCCTCTTCCCCTCCCTCCCCATCTTTCCTGTAGACTAAAGTGAAGCTGCTAGTACTGACTGCCTGCTAATGGTGCCCTTTGTACCAGCACAGCAGACCTACTTGACAACCACATTGGAATACTGCATTTATGTATTGTGTAAAATTCTGTCTTGCTTGGCTGGTGGCTGTAATCTTGAATTGCAATATATTAGGTTTGGGGCAGAGAGCCTTTTCTTGAGAAGACCCATCTAGGTCTCAGAGACATTTGGCAAGTCATATGTTAATAAGTGCCTTTGTTTTTCATCCAATAATAAATGTACACACATGCAAACTCATTTGACTGCAGTCTGCCTGAAATTCTGTTGCAGATTGTATCTGGCCCTTGGGCCAGGAATTCCTTGTTTACGTATTAGGCAGTGTCTAATAGGAGTTGAAAGAGAAAATTTTTAGAAATCATTTTGCAAGTGACTCTGGAGAGACAATGAATGTAAATCCTTGCAGACTTACAAAGACTCTAAGTGCAACATAGCTGTTCCTCCCTACATCACAGGCTTCAAAGATTTAGTATGCAAAAGAATGTGGGAAATTGGATCATTTCTATACAGTTTAGAAAAGATCTGAGGTTACCCACTCTCTGGCTTCAGACACGCAGAAACTCCCAGTCTGGATTAGCGAGAAATCTGAACAGGATTTTCCTCTGCATTGAACATGAAAATCTAATAAATTTCATTGAACTCAGTGAAATTCTGCTACCGTTGGAATGAATGTCAAAATTTCCATTGGCTTTTGTGGGAACAGGATATCACCTTGTAAGCATAAAACCAAAGTAGAATCTGTAGATCTTAAATGCAGTTATTTCTGCATCAGGATATACTTATTGTAAGACTTTTTAAATATCTTGTTTTCAGAAGAACAATTTAGCTTTCTTACTCAGAAGTAAATTTTCTGTCTTTAAAAAATGGCTAAAATTTACTTTTCAGTAAATATCAGTTAGAGTGACACCTTAAAAGATCTGAAGGTTACAAGGAGGTGGAGTTAATTACCATCAAATAAATACTTAATCACTATCCTTCCTGCAAGAAGTTTGAAGGTTTGTTACTCTTCTGCCTCTTTATTTTTGGTGAGTAATACAACAGGGAGTTGCTGTAATGATTTTATAGTCCCCAAATAGTTTTCAGAGTTTATGGGATAGTATTTTATAACTACATTCTGTAAGCAGTGGTGTTTTTTGAAACGGCCATGAAATGTTATAGTAGAGATTTCAAAAAGACAGGGTCTCAGCATAAGTTTCTGCAGGGAGAAAAAAATAATACTTTTAACTGGTTTTGAGCATGTCTCATGCTAGGGATAGCCCCAGAGCTGCCTGGGTTTGTAGGCTGATATATCCGTTTTATCAGGTGGGAATTGGAAGGTATAAGAATGGCCAGGTCAGAGTGAAAGTCCAGGCTGCCTATGCCCATCTTCAGCAGTAGGAAGTAGTGGGTATCTCGGTGAGCTTATGTTGATACCTTGTCCTTATACTTTCCTAAATTTGGGAACTTCATAAGCCAGAGGCTACAATTGCAGGGGGAAAAGAAAAAAGCAACATCTGGTTTCCCTTTCTCCATGACAAAGCTCTGAAGGAAGTCTTTTTTTATCCATTTTTTTCACAACACCTGTGTCTCGGCGATTACCCTGCTAGAAACTACTACAACTTGACACTATTTTACACAAGAGTATGAAAGTATTTCTTATGTAAGTTACATGCAAGAAAATCTGACTGGGAGGAGACTGAAGGAAAAGCAGAGAGTTAAAGAGGGTATAAGATAAAGGGACGCATGGCTTTTTTCTCTTATTTCATTCTTAATTACCCTTTCAGATACTTTACCCTTCCAGTATCTTAATGTGCAAAGTAAATCTATTTTACTGTGTGCATGCCTACTAGGTTTGATGTTCATTTCTTTTCTATATACACCTGTTTCTTCAGACAACCTCAGGCCAAGATTTTGTGTTTGTGTAGAGCTTGTCCAAGAAAATAATGCAAGCTTTGGCAAGGAAAAAATAGTAAAATATAATGGTATAATAGCAGTGTAAGTTTAAAGGCAGAAATGGATGGTTCACACCAAGATTATAAGATATTTTTGTTGCAGGTTGTTGACCGTGCTACCAGTACATTATATAAGTCTAGCTTGCAGTTGTCAGCATTCCAGAGTTTCACCCCAAAAGTTCTTATGTCTGGAAGATTTAACTTGCCTTTATAGTTTCTTGCATATTGATTTTTAAGATGTTTAAAAAAATTGTAACTAAAATGTTTTTTTGGTAATAGAATGCCAAAAAATACCTGAGACTCCATTTTTTCTGTTGAATGCCAAAATCAATTATGGTATTGCTCGTATGTTAAGCTGGCTGAAAAGTAAAAATTATATCCAGATTTCAAAACCTGATGAAAAATCAGACTGAAAAATATCATACATTGAAAAATATGTTTCCCATGCATGCCTGAAAGTGAACATAAAACAAAGTATTGCTGATTGTCATATGAAAAGATGGACTCTACTATATTATATCATAAAACATATTTTTCCAGTTTCTAAGAGGAACAGATTAAGACATTTGAACACCTCAGCTAGACTTCTTAGAGGTTGGCTTGAAGTTACCAAACATACGATATTTTGACAAAACAGAGAGCCACTGAGAAGCTATTTGAAATCTTTTGGAATATATATGTCAATCAAATTCTCACTGGGATCTGACACTACTGCATGGAGCTCAGATCATATAACTGCTGCTTAATCAGATCTTAAAAAGGAAGCAACTGGCCCAAGCTAATTCTCTGCGTTCCCTCTACAGCCAAGGAGTTAAGGAGGTAAATCCATTCTACTTAATTTAGAAGCTTGTGTTGGAATTAAATGAATCTTCAGCTGCCTGTATCCTCACTGATTATAATGGGAATTAGGTGGCTATCCTGGGATATGCACCCTCATTCTGAAATAAAGTAAGTTAGGAGAGATTAATCCTGTCCCAAGCGTATTAACCTTCCTGCAACTGGGTTCAGGTGAAGTTGTAGTGATACAAATTAGTATTTATGTTGACTGACAATTGTCACCCAGTGTAAAATGCAGAGAAAAATGTTTTGGACAAGGGGTGTCCAAAACAGAGGAGGAGGAATGAATTCTGATGGTTTTTCAGGGAGCTGCAGGCTTGCAGCATCTGAAAACTGCCGGAGAAGTTTGTGTGGTTAGAGCTGCCAAGTAGCAATTAAGCCTAGCAACACGGGC
>JAOXNG010000012.1:41360531-41376267 GCA_028566535.1 Scolopax minor
ACTATGGCTTGCTAAAAAAAAAAAAAAAATAAATCAACTTGAGTGACTCTGTGACTATGCTCAAATAAGAGACATTTTTGCTAACCAAAGACCAGCCACTCTTTGGATTGTCTGTCTGGCCCTAAAACTCAGATCTATATGATAAAACTTACATAATGTAGGTGGCCCAGAGAAAACTTACAATAAATATGGATAGGTTTTAAATACACAGGAAAATAAAATGCAAGATAAAACCAGTTTGATACATTTATAAGTTCTTTTACAATGAGTATGAAGTTTCAGAGGTTTTAAAATTAATTTTGAAGCAAGCAAGCATTTGATGTAAAAAAGCAACTGCAAGAAATACTCTGAAAGATAGTAAATGCCTTAGCTTACAGAGTAACTTGGTGTAGGTTCTTATCTCACTCAGTTCTTAAAGTCTCCTATGATAGATCACAACCTGTCAGATTACACTATAATTTGGTTTAAATGCAGAAAGCAAATAAGCCAAGTTTCCAAATGGAGTTCAGCTTACAGGGCTACCAAAATAAACACGGACATTCTTTGACAGACTTGGTACTTCTTAGCATTCTTAAAAGATGAGCAGAACTTCTAAAAAAGACGACATGTTTCTTCGAGGATTTGACAGAAGTTTTGGAACCCAATAAATCATTAAACCTAGTAGTAATAACAACTAATATTTTCATCTAGTTCAGCTGAGACTGTAAGTGTCACAACTGAGGCAGCACAGGCCTCTGTGCTGCCTTTACCTCAGATGCAATGGGATGGGTTCCCCTTTCCACAGTACAAGGCAGTCTCACTGCAACCCAGCTGTTCCCAGGGCAGTAACATAAATAGGGAACTTTGGCCAGTTGGTCCTAATTTTCTTAATGGCCATGGCAAGTACTGAAGGAATGTCAAGAATTACAGGTTTTTGTGGGTTCTTCCACACAATTTCATTCATACAGCTATATTCCATGTAAATTCATTTGAAAATGCCAGTGAGCGTAAATAAGGTTACCTGGTCATATTTTAAGAATTAATTTCAATGTCCCTTGAAAGCATTTGCCTCTCACTGCAAACAAAAACTGACCAGAAACCCAGCCCCTAGTGTGGGTTCAGTCAGTCTGCACAGCTTAGGGGATTTGTGATGGGGTACAGCTCTTCTAGAGATAAATTAAGATAAAATCAACTGTCTGGGACAAAATTTGGGAGATACACACATCTGGAAAACACAACCACGAGATAATTTGGACTCAGACCAAAAGTAGATAGGGGGGACATTGCCACATTATGCATTCAATGGAAAGAGTTCAAGCATCTCAGAGGAAGGGCAATACAGCATAAATGCAGATTCAGTAAGGTGCACTAGCTGTAGCAAAAGAATAAAAATGGGTATTGTGCAGTATCTTTCAGATGAGATCTTAATGAGATCTCTGTAACCATGTGGAAACAGAAAAGCAGAAAAACAAGTTTGTACATTTAAATGTTTCCCTAGAATGAGCTGCAGAAAAAATTATTTCTGAAACACGTAATCTGTGCTTATATGAAACAGGATAAACCTTTATAATGAAATAAACAGGGAAATTAACACGTCAAAATTGCAGCCTAAAACATCAGGCAAGAACACATGAAATACCAAGACTGTAGAATGGCAGGTATAAAACAAAATGGCTGAACACACTTCGATAGAAAAGTGTCTTTAAGCACATGGTTTAAAACTCACTGAGTGCTTTCAATGTCTTTAAAAGAAATCAGCACGTACAGTTACAATTAGTGCTTTGAGAAGACTTACTTAATCATGACTATCAGTACATTTAGGTTGGAAGAATGACTAAATCAGGAAGTGAAACTGAAATAGAGAAAATAGAAGAAGCTTTGAGAGGTTTTGTTCTTGTTGCTGATGTTTGGCGGAAGCGTGTTTTAGAACTGGTCTGAGAACCAGTACTCAATGACATGAATAAACAATGAAAAACAAATTTCCTGCTGAATTTGGTGATTGGTAAGTTAGAACTCAATACATGAAAAATAAGATAAAGAATTTTTTTGTCTCCATTTCCAGAGTTCCTCGTTGATATTTGTGTTATAGGATCAAACAGAAAGTCCAAAGGATTCCATACCTGCACAGGACCCCTGGCATTACTAACACACTGCTTGGCCATCACCTGCATCTCATCCCTACCCCCTACAACTGCAAACTCTAAGCAATTTTCACTAAGACCATTCTCTGAGAGAGTGCTTCCACATGACAGCGCTGAATCTTAAATTATCAGCAGCACAGTTAGAAATCAACTGCAAAATTAAGCCCTGACCACACGCGGTGGATTTCATAGCCACCACTTGGTTCACCAACATTTCTTTCCTCAAACACTTTCACTTGGAAGGACACCTCGAGCTCATCAAGTATATCATTCCTCCGGATAACAGCTACTCCTGGGAAGGAAGTTTTGTTTGCAATCAGACTCATTAAGCACAAGAAAAAGAACCAAGAGACTCAAGATTTGCAATCTCATTCTCTTGTGTTATTAATATGTCTTTACTAATAATGAAGTTAATTATTTATTATAGTAAGAGAAGAAACACTATAGGGAGCATCTGAACCTATTTAAATATCTTAAAAAAAAAAAAATGAATGATTCCATGATCAGTTCACCCAAAGCTTGAGTTATATAATCTATAGTATTCTTAAAGGCAGATAATTGTATACACTTATTAAAGAAAAAAAAGGAAGGCTGCCTAATTCACAAAACTAAAACAATTAAAGACAGCTTTATGTAGTTGAAATTTGTTCCTTAAACCAAGAGATGTTTTAATCTGAGCTTTTGTACTTCTTTTTACTTGGACTGTCTAATAAAGATTGAAAATCGTTACATTTTAATAAACAGTATGCCACAGTTCTTTAAAGCATTTTATAGAATGTAACAAACACAGAAGGGTAACATTCTTCTATTTTGCTACTTTTCAAAACTATTCAAATAGTGTCATGAGAAATTTCCCCCCAATCTTGGTTAAAAATAAACAGATTAAACATCTTCCATATTCAAAGCAGCAAAAAGGAATCAAACCAGAAAAAAATCAAAACCCACCCTCTTAAGTTACCTAGAAACGTGTTTTACTGCTATGGGAAGGAACGGTGCAGCCACTGACTTGCCAAGGTCAAAAGAGCAGTGGCAAAGCCAGGAAACATGTTATTGACTAATCTTTACCTATCACACCTGTCATCTGAAAGTTAAAAGTTTGATTTAGCCTATTACTATGAACCAAAGAAATACTAGTATCTGTTTAGTGGCAATAAAATAATACATGTGTATGAGGAAAATGGGACAAAGAAAACACAGGCCAGCAATTTTCAGTTGCAAAGGCAAAATTCTGTTACCAGTTCAGGAAAAGACCATAGAGAAGCAAAGTTGTATGAAACAAACACGCCAAGCAAATTTGCTGAAATAGATATTCCCTACAGGATGCCAGACAACTTGCATGTGTAAGAAAACCTGCTCTGTTCCTTGATCTTCAAGTTTTGAAAGTGAAAGACAGTAATGGAGATTATTTTTATGAAATGACATTGCTTTTAATTCAAAACAAGAAGTTTGCCACTCACATAGTATGTATATTAGAGAGAAAAAAAAAACCAACCAAAACCCAACAGAAAAAAACCCCATAAATTAACTTGCTTTCTTGCATTACTCTGCTGACAGGGACAGGAAAAAGAAACAAACAAAAATATTTTACTTTCATACTTTGAACATCAGCATTCTCCTTTCAATACTTTTACTGTAAAATAACCCCCATGATTTTTTAAAAAAGTTGTTACAGAGTAAGTATACCAGAGTGAGACATCCCTCTACACTATTTTAATATTGCCCTGGGCATCCTATTTCAGTACTCAAGCAGGGGAGATAAATAGCAGAATCCCAGGATTTTTCTGACCTTGACTACCAAGAAGAATTTTTCAGCTGAACTGTGCAAAACTGCTATGATTATATAAATCAAATCTGGAAAGCCCATAGTTTATAGATATAAACTATATACATATATATTAAAATCTCTGCACCACTCATCAAACTGAAAGACAATAAAACATACTTCTTTAAGAAAAATGGAAAAAAAAAACCACCATTAACCCTTACTTTACTCCTTACATAAGGATCATCAACAACCTTTCAAAGACAACAGAAACATGCATACACATTCAAATTGCCAAATATGGATATATATTGAAACATAAGTGCTCTTATAATATTAGGTTTCATTAAAGAAAAAGACATTCTGCATTACTATTGAAGAAGTCAGTTCTGAAATAACCAAATTTGGAAGTTTTGATCAAACTGCCCAGTACCAGATGTCCAGGCAGCTGTAAAAAGCAATCTATTGCTACAGAGAAAAGATTTACCTGGCAAGAGATCCAATACAACATAAAAAGACAAACTGGAATCAATGAGAAATGAATTGGATTACTGCATGGAAGCATATTCTTGCGTGTGTTCAAGCTACTCAGAAAGTAATAGAACCAGCAGGTATTAAAAAAGGCCTTCCAAATGTCTGCTTACCCTTTCATGATCCAATCATAGCCATCCTGTTAATCAGGTTGGATTACATCCCAGATATTAATTTGGCAAACAAAACAATAGTCTGATTCAGTCTGTCCCCTTCAAATAAGCTGAAAACAATCTGTCACTGATAATCTTGCCATGCGTGTGCTGGAAGCCATCTGATCAATTTAAGTGTAGATGATAGTAGAAGTCTGAATTCAAGTACAAATGACATAAGGTTTGCCCTATTCACTAACAGCCTGTGAACCCATCCTCTGCTTCCCAAGAAAGTGCTGAAACATTGGCAGGGAAGGGAGATAGTTCAAAGAGTATGGATTCCTTTCAACTCTAAGTAAATATATACTATATGTATGAACAAAAGATTGCTGGCTTAGAAGTAGGTGAAAGCATAGCTTTCTCACTGGCCATAGGAGTCCTGTCCTGCTGATGCAATTTGGTTTTGTTAATAGCTCCTGCAACTTGAGCATTCCAGATAGATTCTCCCTAAAACAGTGTTGATAACACACCAATATTTTGTTTATGCTAAACAGCAATTGCACGGCATGACAGCCTTCTCTTCTGCTCATGCTGCCACCCTCCCACAACTCCCAAGTTGAGTGGGCTAGTGGCAGGAAGAGATGAGCAGAGGACAAAGCTGATCCAAGCTGGCCAGAGCAATATTCCATACAAAGCACCATCATGCTTAGCAGTAAAACTAGTTGATGAGGGGTTGTGTCTTCTGAGGTGGTTATTTCTCCATCTGCTTGTGAGAGGTGGCGAGTGACTGCTTCTGTATCACTTGTGGGTTTGGTTTTGGGGTTTTTGGTTGGGTTGGGTTTTTTCCCAACCCAATAGGTCTTCCTCTAGACCCATGAGTTTCCTTGGTTTTGCTTGTATTCTCTCTCCAATCCCATCGGGCAAGTGGGAGTGGAGATACTGAGCTGCTGGCCTAGGTCAACCTATCACAACATAGTAACTCCTTTGGTATTATATTCCTTCCCTTTCTCCTTTGACATGGTCATGCTGTTAAGCACAAACAATACTGGTTTCATTCAGTCACAATTCCTGAAAACAATTACCAGAGTAAGCCAAATCCCATATGTCATCCCGGTACCAACCGTGGATTAATCACAGAGCTCCATCCTCTGGAGCTGAACATCAACTGCCTAAGATTCAAAGTCTATCCAAAAGATTTGGATATTGCTGTGTGCATACTACCCATTAGCCCATATACATATAGAATCAATATGCTACCTCTTTTTCCATCCATAATCACATTGATACAGAAGAGCGAGAAAAAGAGTGAATGTTTAATACCTAATATTCCTAATTATTTCCTTGAGAAATGCAACTTTTCGTCGCTAGTTATAGGGTTGATCAGGCTCAAAATCTTTGGATTAACTTTTCCTCTGCGGTGTTACAGTCACAAAAGCAGCCATTTCTTTTGCTTGAACTGTTTCTCTATATGAATAACACTAGGTTGTGTGGACTGGCTACATAAAATAAACGTAAGCCACTAGGATTGTAATTTGTGTGCAGCAGAAGACGCTTCTAGTAGGAAAAACAAGTGAAGGTATGTGGGGAGAAGGAGCGGGGGCCTGTGGACTCCTTGAATGCATGTGTGAATATGGAGTGTCTACCTAATGCACAAGGGAGGCTAATCTTCAGCTATGTCTTTTGATTGTCTTCCCTCTGAGGAATGGGATGGCACTTCAAGTAGACTTTTGATGGCTGTCTTCATGAATAATGCTAATTTCATCATAATATAAAAAGTTTAAAACTTTACCTTTTGTACAGTATGAAATGAATGAACAGTGCATCAGTAACATCTGTCAGGTTATAGAATAAAGGCTTAATTAGCATTTTTGTGTGGTGTGGAATAATTCATGCTGGGACATCAAAATTTGTCTTCTCAAATGTATTGGAAAAAAACACATTTTCTTGTCTTTCTTGTTGCTCTCAATAGACTGGTTCAGGCTGGGAGAGGAGGAAAACAGAGTTATGCCACGTTAGCACCAATGAAAATCTGCAGGGTGTGATGCAGTAGCATGAGCATCTTCAAAGAACCTTAAAAATACGAATTAATACATTGATGTTGCACAGAAATTCTGTGGCAGGGGTAATGCTGCAACTGTATCAAAATTTCAAGGGTGTGATTTGAAAAGTACTTAAATGACTTTGCAGCACAAATTCAATTCAGTGGCACTTATGATTCTGTTGCTGAAAGCCTGTGTTGAGTTGTAGTGTATGTTGGCACTGAAATAAAGACAGCAGCAAAAAGGGAAGACATGAGAAAAGACCTCTGTGAATGATCTGAGTTCTGGAAAATCTGTCTCTATCACATTGCAAATTCTATGTGTTTTAATTATTATGGAGTTGTATATGGCTATAGGGAAAGTAGTTGCCTATTCAGTCTAGCAAATGAAGTATATTGCCAAAGACAATAGTTGGAAGGAACAGCTATCAGTGGGAGGAGCATCTTGAGCAGTTCAGAACAGAAGTCGGGGTAGATATTTAGTCTCCTAGTCTCTTTTTAGCTCTTTCAGGCATCTCATTTAGATGCTCTGACTCAATACACTGGAGATGACTGCCTGCCTCTTTTCATTGACTAGGCAGGGAACTCGAGTCCTTCACTTTGATCTGTTGAATCATTCCTAAGCTAGATACCTAACATGGGCATGCATATAAGGTCTGAAAACCTGCCAGGATGTATATTTTTATCAGTGAGGCTATGTTACTACATTGGAACAGATAGCTGGAAATTCATAAATGAAGGTTGGATACTTAAAAAAAACCCCACCTCTTCCAGAAACTGTTAGCTTTATCAAAGAATTCCTGGGTGAAATCCTATGGGTTTGTGTCATGCAAGTAATCGTGTTAGAAAAACAAAATGGTTCTTTTGGCCTTAAAATTAATATGAAAATCATTGTAAGCTGCACTCAATTCTTATGTTCGCTTCACAGTGCATCCTGGGCTATAGGAGCAGAATGCAGCATATTCATGCTGTATCTTTGCTCCATCATGGCAGAGACATTTAAGAAAATATAAGTAATCAAGAATTTATTAACCCCTTGGTCTCAGTTTTATATTCTCCCTTCCATTTATATACTGTAGACACATAGACTGTTTTAATTGACTCAATTATAAACATGATGGGATGAGTTAGTAGGATTTATATGTGTTGTATATACTACATAAATTCTGAAGCGTTATAATGCATTGAAGTTATAGATAAATTATGTTAAGAAGCTAGTGAATTGAATGCTAGAAAGAATAATAGGAAAACAGTAATTGAAAAACCTATAAACTTCATTAATATATACCCTTCCTTTATTAATTTGTAATAATAATGCAGTGGATAAATCAATCAAGGATATTACAATAGATGACTTAAAATGCTCTCTTCTAACAAGGTATCTTGCAATTTTATTCTAATTCCACACACTGAGTGAATTAAGGATGGAGTTAGTCAGATATTGTTCTGTGTTACACCAGGCTGATTTTGAGTGGAGCTTTATTAGCCTAATTGAGAGCAGAATTTGGCCCTGAGCTCTCATTCACCATGCGAGGAAGGAGAGGGGAGAGACATTCCCCAGATTTGCCCGCAGTTTTATAATTTGAGGCTTGTGCAGAAGAAACCCTGAACCCAAGCGCCTCTGTATCAATGGCAGCATACATAATGCATAAGCTATTAAGCGTTACGAAGAGTGCTTTGCTTGTTGGGTAGCTGCAGAATAACATGGCTAACGGATGTTGTGCTTCTAAAGCAGTTGAACTCCTGAGTGTGCTTTTATCTTCTGATTTGCAGTGTACTGTGGCTCCCTCACTAGTGCGTATAAAAGCCAGACAGATTAGCGTTAATTAGAGAGAGGCTTTGCTCATTTTTCATTACCAGTTTCAATTTTGGGGAAAATGTTTCTCTCCTTTACAATTTCAAATAAGGGCATTTTAGTATATGTATGTGTTGGGGGGGGGGATTAGGCATTGATCAATAATGCTTGTGCTTAAGTTGGCTGCTGCGGGTCTGGAAGTCAAATATCAATGTCCTGAAGTGGATGAAGGCTGGCGAGGAGGATGGGGATGGCAAGGACAGGCTTGGCAGGCTCTAGGACAGGAGTCCTAAGAGGAAAGCCGGAGAAGCCAAGGAGCCATGCCATTTTGCAGCATGGGTTCATGAGGAGAAGTAGTAACTGATTATTCCTTCTAGGACATTACTGAGCTTTATTAAAGCATTTTGCATTGCTGCTTATAACGAGAAAGGAAAGGGAGCTCTCTCCACCTTCTGACTCCCTTCTCTCCAGCACCAATGCAAGGGAGGATTTATTGCTTCATTGGCAGCGTGATCATGCTTCACAATGAGTATTAAAGTATTGGCTTTCTGGGTTATTTAGGGAATGATTTTTCCCCCACCTATCCCTCGACTGCCCCTGCACTCTCACTTTATTTTATATGCTAATGCCATTTACCCATCACGATCAAAATATCACTGTTTCCCTTTCTGTAGTGATAGGACACTGGCAACAGAACAAATATTTTTAGATTGACAGTATGTTACAACATTGTAATGTGGGCAGGGTAAATTGAAATCAAAGCAGAACCAAGTTCCACTCATTCTTCAGATTCCTAGGCAGACTGAGACATCTTTTGCAGATCATTGATCTTGTAACGTGGGCTTAGAGATCATTCCCAGAGAAGGGGAGTAAGTTACCAGATGGTGAAGGCTATGCTTTCCATTCCAGTTGTTCTTGGTGTTTTTTTTTTTCTCCCCACAACTCTGTACTTCCTGTTGTGAGAATATGGCAGGGCCTCTGCAGGGCCTGCGTTTACCTATCTACTTCTTAATTACCCCTCTACAAAGGTATTTTATTAAATGACATATATTCAATTAATCTAATTCTTCCTGAATAGACCAGTGATACAAAAACTTTTGCTTTTACAAAGCAGTAATTTTTCTAGTCTTATGAGTGTTGCTCTCTTCTGTCATTAATTTCAGTTATGTCCTGTTCGCAGCAGCTGTCCAGTGGTGAGGCTCTGTAGGCCACCATGCCTTGGCACTTCAACTTGTGGTTATGTTTAGAAAAGTGAGTTCTTATTCAGCCTGTCTACTGCCTGTATGCTTTGAGTCATATTTGCTTACTTTACTGACACAAACACATTTTTACTACTGCTACCATCACAGTGCCAATATACCTCCAGACTGCAGGGTCACCCATAATTTCCTCCATCTCATGTAGCCACAACAACATTGTCAGCAATGCTTTAATTGTAGATGATATTTTGGCCTTGATGCTTGGAATGGACTCAGTTTGGGCCCCATACACAAAAATACAAAACAAATTATGACAGTGTATTTTTTTCTTTGTATGTTAGCAGCAATTTGCTACTTGGTACTTGTTGGTTTGTAATGAGGGAGCCGTCTTTGATACTAGCAGAGCAGAAGTCAGAGCAGCTAGGGTTCAAGCCACTTCTTTGGTGAACCTCAGGGGTGTTCAGCAGATGCATATACTTACTTTCTGAAGTGTCTTCAGAGGCAACATCCTTGCTCCTTTTGTATGAGTTGAATACTCTGAGCCACCTACCTGCTTCCCTGTTTTTTCTCTTAGGCTTGTAAGACTGCTCTGCGCACAGAATTTTACTATCAAAAGGTATGATGCTTGTTTTGGCTCTGTGGTTGATACTTGTTTTGGCTCTGTAGTAATGAGTGGAATTATTTTTAGCATTAAGCCAGGCTAATTTGACAGTGCTATTGCAGTTTAACAAATTAACACTTCAATTTGTCATTTCTATCATCACTTAGGGGAGGGTTTGTTCTGAAGGGTACTACATTTATCAGTGGCAGAAGGCATCACCGTCACCAGCAGCAAAAGTTCCTGACTTCTTGCAACTTTGAAATGGTGCACGCATAAGTATCGGCATGTTTTTCATGCTGCATTATGAGCAGTCATGCCGGGATGCATCCTCTCTATGGAGGAAGGGATAGGCAGGCACTGTAGTACTTTTCTGCTACTAATATTCGTACTGAAGATGAGTATTACTCTCATCTGTATTTCACCTCTGGTAACATGGCTGCCTCTCCCTTTGCTTTTCAGGACACCTTTAATGCACTGATGTCTCTATATTAAGAAACAAGCTGTGCCAAAGACTCTTTGCTGGCCCTGAAGCCAAGGAGTGTGACACAGTGTGTGCGTGCTACCTAACCTCTCTCACCCCTCAAAACTTGGTGACCGGATTCAGACATCCTATGGGGAATGTGAGGCCAGGGATTAAGGCAACTCTCAGAATGGCCAATGGTGTGCGAGTGCTAGACCTGGCCATGTTATTTTAGCAGCATAGATTTAATTCTTGAGAGAAATAACTTGCTTTTTTCTACTATCTCGGCCTGGATCTGGTATATATCAAGACAGCCCTTGCTCTGAACACTGTGCAGAAAACTTTGGGATCAACATGGCTGTTGCGTTGGTCTTTGTTGTGTTCCTTCACTGAATCTTAAATGTGTGTCCCCGTTGCTTGTCGATGGTATGGTGTCTCTTGTTTCAGTGCTTTTGGGAAGGTCTAACAAGTCCTCCAAAACCTGTGTACACAAATTGGAAAATCCAAGAGTTTTCCCCTTCCTTTCTTCCTTTCCCACATCAAGGCTCTCTCCAAGGGGAGGGCATCCAACTCCCTTTGTATCCCCTTGGGAAATAGTGAAAGCATCTCATGGGGCTTGCCAGAGAGTCCTAGCCTGGCAGTCATGGCACAGAGCATGCTGGATCCTGTTCCAAGTAGGTACACGTGATTGAGCTTGTAGCTCAAAGCACTGCTGCTTTGTCTGCTCCAGTGGGGCAGATATAGGCAGGGCCCTGGCAAAATGGTGGTTCTCTGGCTACATTTGCCCACTTCCTACTCACTTCCTTAACTGAAAAAATATGAAAGTTAGTGGGTTTTGGTCTGGCATGGTTGGGCATGGGACAGCAGATGAGCTGGGTCTAGGCAAAGTGCTCAAAGGATCTGTCTGTAGGATGAATATAATCAAAACACATATATTTATCATGCAATCATAATTTTTGTTGTTTCTGTAGTTGAGAACATTTAGCTTTGATTTAGCTAGGCCCCAAGCACAAGATTATCATTAATAATCAGGAAACTCTTTAGTCTTTGTGTTTAGTTAAAAGGAAATTTCTCCACTATTTACCACATAACCACATTCTTAACTGTCACAGTTTTATTTTCTAGCAATGCAAAACTTTGAGAGATTAATACCTCTAAGCTCAGGCAAATGGGGATAAATACTCCATTTTTAGTGGCAATAGATGTTATAGATACTCATAATTAATGTATAGTTAAAGACATACTAGATCAGGCCTCAGAATAACTTGAACATAAAGGATGCTGTCGGATTTTGGCAAATCGGAAAGAACCTGTTGCAGGAAATATGAAAACAAATCAATATCAGCACGTTTACAGTCACAATGTTTATTTTATTCTTTTTTTTGATAATCTTGTTTTGTGAATTTTTAGTTTCTGACATTTTTTCTCATGGTGAGAGTGATATGTTGGGATTAAGGCATTAACTCTAAGACAAGGCTTTCCAGTTTCTCAGTTACCTCACTTTATGATGACAGTACATTAAGTTTCATATTACAGCTCATCAATTTGCAGAGTCTTCTAACATGATCCTCTTACAGAAGAGGGTTTTCCAGGGGATTACAGCTGCATCCAGCTCCGCTTTTGTTTCTGCCTTTAACAAACATTTGGAAAACTAAGGCATGAATCTTACAGGGAAACCCAGTTGTTAAAGGCAATCCAGTAATGTCCTTGGAACACAGTTACACCAAACACCAGTTTATTCTGTCATTTGCTAGTTAATGTCAGGTTGAAAAATATTTTTAAAATATTTTCAGGTACTAATCTGTTAGCATGTGGTAGATTTTGTCTGACCTTTGATGAATTGTAATTTTGAATACATAAATTTCTTTTCATTGGAACTTTATGGTAAAGATCATGATTTCTTTAAATTTTCAAGGCAGAACACTTGAGGTACTTTACTTCTCACTGGCTAAAAAAGGACTTGGGGACTGCTGACATGGTCTTTTAATGTGTTGTCAAGTTTCATTGGCTAGAGCTTAGTGGCAAACATCAATTTTGATACAAGGTGAACGTCACCTGTTGCATAGCTGCTGGGGTTTGTATGCACAGCCCAATGTCATTTCTCCAGTATCTTTCCTCTCTTATGCCCTGGTAAGAAGATGACAGAGGTGTCAGCTATGAGGCTCTTTGAGCAATATAAAACTTTATTATTCCCAAGAGCTGTGACAGGAAGGGCAAAAAGTAGGAGCTGTGTTCCCAGTGAAGGATTTTGATTTTCCTTCCTAAGCATTCAGCAAGAAGTCTGGTTCACGATTTGCCACTCAGTTAGCACCCACATTAACTCTGTTTTAGAAAACAATCCCAAACTCCCCAGAAAGAAAACTGTATCATGAAATCTCTTTTTTTTCATTAATATGAAACTGCTTTTTTTGCAAAGTGCAGCAAACTGCAATCCAGTAATGCATTTGTATAGACAGACAAATTTATGTTTTCTTTTTTATTTCTTCCTTTTTGGTAGCCTGAAGGGCATGGATTTTTATTTTTATTTAATGTAGAAACAATCCACATTAATCAGCTGGTTCTGGTAATCTTTGTGCCCTTTCCTGAGCCATTCCCTGATTACTACGATGTAATTTCATTTGCTTTTATTAATTACATCTTTTTGCTTGCACTGTCAGATTAGTTCTGAAATATTTCCATTGTAGGAGCTATTTAAATCTTCCACCTTCAGATCCATACCAGATAATCAGGGGAATTTGATTAAAATGGGAGGTTGACTTTTGATTCTTTTTTTTTTTTTCCCAAGATGAGGGAAGAAAGTTCAGGTCATCTTTGAAACACACATAATTCCATTCAAAAAACAGTATGATAATCCTGACTCCAGTGATTTCATCTCAGTAGAAACTTAGTTCTATTATCTACATGTAATTTCTATTCAAAATATGAATTAAACCAGTGCAGTTAAAAAATTTACCACTATTCACACAATCATGCTGGAGAATCTGCAGAGACATAAATCTTCTGCCAGTACAGCGGAAATAGAATGTGTCCATAGTTCTCATTTAGAAAAGAGAATGAACAATGAGATAGCAAAATGTGCAGAGGATGTTGTGCTAATTAGAAGGGAGAATTTCAGACAGTGCTTAAAAATTCTAGTTGGGTGATCAGCACAGTGGCCAAGAAATTTTTATCCTGAAAAATGCAGATCAAGGCATGGTCAAAGGTAGATTGCTCCTTTCTAAGAGTAATCACTCAGGAAACAGAGCTGGACATCACTGCAGGAAGTTCTGCCTGCAGGAATGGTAAAAAAAAAAACCTGCTTGGGAAGTTCATCCTGTCCCTGGAATTTGGACATTTTTTTCAATCTGTATTGAGGCTTTGGGGTTTACATTTTCATAGAACTGAAGTTATTTTAAAGGACAATCAGTTCCTCCAGATAGTAACTAGACTGGTTCTTTTAGTCTTCATTTATTTTATTCAACACGTTACCAAAGTAACTGATAGATGTCTGAAAAGGCAACTGGGTGACGGACTTCTGCCTCTGACTATTTTTGCATTTGTAAAATATATTTCGATGTTATTGTTTTTAATTGTGCATGGTTCTATGTAATCAAGACAAATGATAGTAATAATTAGTACAAGTCAGCTTTTCAGAATTATGTTTATATATTCAATTTTAGTTATAGTACAATCCAGAGTGGTGCTGATTCTCTTCAATTTCTATTTGGGAAAGACCTGCGAGTATGTTGAATGTCTGCCTCCACAGAAGAGGGTAGAGGATTGTTGGGGTTGTCAGTGTAGTATCAGATGCTGTCAGAGACTGCAAAAAGGAGATTTTCCTAATGGACATCTCTTGACTCTGTATTTCTTGTATTTACCATTTTCAGGAAGTTTTGAGAAGCTGTCAGTGCTCTGAGAGTGACTGATCCTATGCCCCTAGAGCAGCATGGCATGTGGCTGCCTCTCTGTGTTCAGCAGAGCATTTAAGTGCATTCTTAAGTTTCAATATGTGAGTAAAGTTAAGTATGTGCTTCACTGCTTTGTAAAAAGTTATGGCTGTCTCAATTTTGGCCAGCAAAGACTAGTTTGCTGACATCCAGGCAAGCTGCAAAGGCCTGTCCAGATGTGAGCTGCCATCTCTCCTTTCTGCTCTGAAGAGGTGTCTTCAAGAGGTCATTGTGGTTGAGGAACTGCTTCAGAGCACTGCAGATCATAGCTTTCCCTAGCAATCCCTGCATTTTCTCCATTATACCTGGCACAAACAATCAAATAAATGCAAACCAGAGAAGCAAAATAAATCAGACAGAAGCCTCAGAGGTAAACGAAGAACCTTTGTTTTCCATTTAAACCTGCTCGATGCAGTAGTCTCTATGCAAGACCTTGGATTTCTTGAAAATGACTTATTCCCGGCATAATTTGCCACCTACATTAGACTGAATGAAAATCCATCAACAAATGGCTTTCAGGTAGAGACTCTGCAACATTTGGATTTAGTTCCAAATTTCAAAGGTCATTTAGAAAATCTAGGTCAGGATTCAGAGATGAATGTTATATGTCCCTGAAGTTCATGTTTGTTCAGACCTAAGCTTACAGATCTGAACCAACATGATAATGCAGATTTAAAATAAGAACTTGTAGATTTATGTAGAATCATTTATTCAAACCCTTGGTTACTTTTTTCTCCGTGGTATTATTTACCAGTCACAAGGGCATGTAAAATAACTACTTAATAATTATGAACTGCTAACGCCACTCATTATGCATTGAAAATGTGTGAGTGCAAATTCTCTAAATGATGTGGAAGTTGGATTGTTGGGAACATTCAGATTGTACATTATGAAAGTGTAGGCTACTCTCTAGTACATTTGTCTGATATACAAGACAATTTCATCTCAACTTGGATGAGATACAGAAGCGTAGGCTCTGTGGAATATGAAGTGGGCTTTGTGGAGCAGAGGGAAATTCATGTTATGTTCAATGTGCCTAGTAAATAATGAGATATTAAATGATAATGTGTTCCAGGAGTTTTCAACTGTATATTCTCTTTAATCATTTCATTACTCAGACTACTTTGTTTCTGACTTGTGTCTTTCATTAGAATTTTAGGACTCAAGTATGCGTGTGGGGAGCTCTCTGAAGCTCCCTGTGGTACCTCCACT
>JAOXNG010000012.1:41393278-41406235 GCA_028566535.1 Scolopax minor
GGTGTCAATGAACTGCAGCGGCCGCTCGGACAGCCCAAAGGCATCGCCATGGGAGGACACATCCCTCAGTTCACAGATAGGGAGAGCAACAAAGGTTTGCTTATGGCTCCCATGAAAAATAGTTTTTTTGTGTGAGGATATTTATCATCCGCTCATGTCATCGTTTCTGGGTTTCTGGTGACAGTCATGGCATGGACAGCGTACAGAGTCTTTTATCTGTGAATGTTAACATTTCTTTGAAGACTAAGCATGAAATATATTACAAGTTTACTGATAGAAGAGCTGGAATGACTTCATAAGAGGAGAGGATCACAGAAACAGACACATAACTGTTTGTAGCCTCTGTTTAGAAAATAAAGCAATGTTCAAAAGCACAAAACTAAACAAATTATGCATTTGTTTCAGAGGTCTGAAGTTGGGACTCAATCCACCCCTCAGTGAAGCCAGCAGGAGGCTTCCCATTGACTTCAATAAGCTTTTTCATGAAGCCTCTGCTTGCTTTTAAGTTCTTTGTGATTAAACTTTCCGCCTTTTCTAAAAAGGCAGACAGGTTTTGATAAAGTTGGCATGCAATACATGTCCATCACACCCTGAGACATTCTAAAAGGGATGCAGGTACCCAGAGCCACTTACTTGGGAGCAGGAAGAGCTGTCCTTCCTCCCAGGTAGCTGTGGTGTAAAGTGGTGGGACACTTAGCTCGCAACATTCCTGCCTTCCACGGCTTCTTGTGCTCTTATGGTTCAGAAGTTTTATTTCAAAGCTTGAATTTTTGCAAGTCTTGTTGGTACTTTCTGTTTCTTTGAATGCCAGGTGTTTGAGGATTAAGTAAGCCTTAATTAAGTAAGATTGACAAAAATACCAGCCTCAAACCTAAAGTTTTGGGTTTATCTTTCAAGTAGCGTGCCACAAACTGATTTACGATTTCTGAATGCCCACCTAACAAAGCCAAATCTGACAGTGTGACATTGATATCTAAAAGTAGATATTGGTGGTGAGTAGAGATCAGTAAACACATGCTCAAAATCCATGTTCTGGAAATCCCCTCATTTTAAAAAATGTTTCCTTTCCATTAGGGGTACTTATTAAGTTTGGGGCAACTTGTGCTGCTGCCATTAAAATTTGAAAATGTGTTTCTGAATGAAGTTAATTAATTACATTCCAGTCCTGAAGCAGAAGCCTGCATGGGCTACATGCCACAGAGATATGCTACACCAGTTCTGCAGTCTTCGAACCTTTCATAATCTTTTGTGTTTGCTGGTAGGGGCAGCCCACCCAGCACAAAAAGGCATGCAAACGATTTTAACAGACAAGCATTGTGTTGACCGAGGTTTCCAGTGTTAAACTATCCAGAAAGATTTAGACAAATTTTTCCCTATGGTAAAATGCATATGTTAGTTTAAAGATGAAGAAAAATGAAATGTGTTATTTATAGCCTGAAATATCCTTAATATTACACATATGTGTATTTCACTTAATCATTGTTTCGATAAATGCCCATACTGCTAAACACCTAATGTACAACAGGATGTGGTTCCCACTTAAATTAGCAGATGCTATCATTTCTGATTGTTAATGATGGACCTGTTTGCCAATAAAAACAACTGATGGATCAGCATGTGTGAGCTACTGAACCTCAGCAAAAGCCCAAAATAATGAGAAAGAGAGAGAGAAAAATGCTTCAGGTCACAGTAAGCAGATGGGAACTGGCCAGATGTCTGTCTGGGGCAGGGAAAATGCAGCATGTATTTAAATATACATCTATGTTTTTATATAGCAGCAAACACTGGGAAGTTCAAATTGTTGGGCTAACCAAAGCAATGATTTTGAAGGTTACCGCTGCAGTTGGGGGACAGAAATAAACAAAAAAGGTACATCTCTAAATCTGAAACTTCACCTATCAGATGGCACTGGAACGGTCATTACATGCAATTTAGAACACAAGAAAAAAAGGCAATATGTTGCAAGTTAGATGAAAACTGCATTAGGTGATTTTGGCAACATAAGATGCCATCTGTGAGCAGCTGAAAGTAAAATTGTGTTTTAATTTTCTCTCATGTTTTTATTAAGCAAGACATGCTATAAAATGTCACATGTCTAAACTATTTTTTGCAAACCATGTGACACATGCAAACGAATGGAGACTATTAACTAAAAAATGATGAAACAGTGCCATTTCTAGTAAAGAACCAAGTTATACAGTTACATATTAAAAGCTAAGCTAGCTAATTTCCTAAACATGCAGGCAGTAAATGTATGATTGGAAATGTCAGGATTTTTTTAATTACACGCTACTGAAAAATTACACATATCATGTATCTCTGTGTAAAATAAATAAAACCTGCTTATTTTTCACTGAAAAAGCTTGCACTTCTGTCCGTATTCAGCAAGCTGGTCACACTGTCTCTAAGAGGTTTATTCATCAGCTAAAAGATATGCAGGTGCTTAAGAGTCTGACTGGACTGGGGCCTATAAGACAAAATTCATTATAAGTAGAAATGCAATTTGTTCATGGATTGAAGCAATTTGAGTATTTCATTTGACTCCTCTATAAATGGAATTTCCCTATACGCAGTTCACAGCAGGCGTATTTTTCCACAGGGATCTGATCCAGACCTCACTGGAGTCAATGACCATCTTTCCACTCGCTTTGGTAGGTTCTAGATCCATCCCCAGCTGTGGGCAAGTATGTCCAGCACCAGCCCTAGGCTTCTCCCTGAGCTGTGGTGTTCTCGGCTGATGGGTGCTTAGCCCTTACCTTCAGGGAGCCCTGCTACTGAGAGAGGAAGTTGCCATGAGGAAAACAGTTGTGTTGAGCTTTTTTATGTCAACATTAAGCAGGAAATACAGGATTTTTCCTCTGGAGTAGCCCCACTAGCCCCTAAGGACATTTCGGTGCAGAAAGGGCAAGATGCAGAGGGAGACAAATGGGGGCATTTTTGCCAAAAGCTCACCTCCTGCTGTTGCCGTTGGAAAATGGGCTCAGATATATCATAGCAGTGGCAAGAAAATGCCAATAGCAAGTCTGGACAGTGCTGGAGGGCAAGGGGAAGGAGGACAATGGGAGATGCTTGGCTGCCAGTGTGTTCCTTGGCCAGTGCAAACAATATTGAATGCAGTATGACACAGATACACTGGGAAAAGAAGATTGTTGTCAGGCAAACACCCATTTCGGTGGCTTTTCTCCTGCCTTCACACCCTCTTTCCTCAGACAACATCCTTGCTATTCAAGAGCTACAGCTAAGACAGATGTAGGACAGGAGCCTGTATATTGTCTTTCAAAAAGTTCTGGGAAAAAACCACCCCGTGAATCCTGTAGCATCTGTCACAGTGTGTGTGCTTTCTATCATGCATGATATTGTGTCTAAAACATACACCACTCACTCATTAAAATGTCGGAAAGAAAGGTAGAGGTTATTCAAGCACAAGAGAGCTCCTGTTCGATGGTTTGACTGAACAACAATAGAAATCTGCACCTGCACAAGTTTCTGCCAAAACTGATCTCACACAACTGTTGATCTTGATTAAATTCATTAGACTGGGAGAGATGGATTTCTATATATCTTATTGTGTGTGTTTTATGGGTTATGCTCCTGGGTGGAATATAAGGCATTTTTTGTTCAGGAGACAGTAGGAAAATCATGCTGAGACCCAGGCCTGTTTTAGAATTCAACAGATTCAGCAAAAACTTTGGCCAGCACTTATTTTGGACTTCAGTAAAACTCTATTATAGGAGTTTCCGTAAGTTTAAAGGAACTGTCTGAGAGTTTGTATATATTATAAATCCTATTCTGTACAGATTTTGCCTGCAGTAGCAAAGCAGCAACATTTTTCAACGATTCTGGCTTAAGTTATAAAGCTCTATCCGGGAGCGATGAAATTAGAAAAATATTTTACAAAACCAGAACTCAGGTCGCATATTTGCAATATCTTTCTTTAGCATTAACCCTCTTTGAAAGAAATTTTATGTCACAGCTGCACAGCACACATTGACTGATTGCATCCAAAATATGGAAAATAAATCACAGGTTTGTCCACACATTTCATAACATAAGGAAAACCAACAGGCTTTCCTTGTTGATACTTACTCCCCCCCTTCTACTCATGCTGTGGAGATGTGTCTTTGTAAACGTATATACAGATACACAGAAATACACATCTAATTTCTTCCCTTTCACTTTCCTTTGATTTACAGTTGTGCAAACAAAAGGCTTGAGACCTGATTATAATCTTAAAAAGTTAATCAGGCTCTTTATGTCAGTAATTAATCAATGTTGCATGTAAAGGCTCACAACCTGCCCCAAGGTACATAATTTACCCTTGTCTTTCACTTTGCATCATCATTTGCATCAGTACAAAGGGAGTGCTAAGACGTGTGTGGCTTTATTCTCTGTTCACCTTTCACCCATTTTGCACAAAGGTATATGACAACCAAAATCTGTGCTCAGCAAAAAACATGAAACCAAAATACTACAGCAGTGTAAGGGATTTGGCATTGTCTGATGTGAAATGGGATGGTAGCTTTGCCTATGTCATCGTGAACAGAATCCCCGTCCCACCAACTTTCCTTTCCAGAGGAGCACCAGGTGGTGCATTCCCAAAAAGAATGGGAATCAAGGACTCCGAAGCGTGAGCTCCCTTCTTACCCGTATGGGTATTACAGTGTCCAGTTTTGGGCCCCCTATCACAAGAAAGGCATTCAGGTGCTGGAGCAGGTCCAGAGAAGGGCAATGAAGCTGGTGAGGTCTGGAGCAAGTGGAGAACAAGACTTATGAAGAGAGGCTGAGGGGGCTGGGCTTGTTCAGTCTGGAGAAGAGGAGACTGAGGGGAGACCTTTTCTCTCTCTACAACTACCTGAAAGGAGGCTGTAGAGAGGCAGGGGTCAGTTCTTCTCCCAAGTCACAGGTGACAGGACTAGAGGAAATAGCCTCAAGTTGCGCCAGGGGACGTTCAGGTTAGATATTAGGAAATATTTTTTTACTGAAAGGGTTGTCAGGCATTGGAATGAGCTGCCCAGGGAGGTGGTCGAGGCATCATCCCTGGAGGTATTCAAGAGACGAGTTGGCATAGTGCTTGGGGATATGGATTAGTGTTGGGTTGGTGGTTTTGGGTGTGGTGTGTGGTTTGTGTGTGGGTTTTTGTTTGTCTGTGGGTTTTTTTATTGTTTGGTGGGGTTTTTTGTTTGTTTGGTTGTTTTTTTTTCATTGGTTGGGCTAGATGGTCTTAAAAGGTCCCTTTCAACCTATGTGATTCTGTGATTCTGTGTGCTAGAAATTCAGCACTGCAAAATGAGTTATTTTTCCATATGACTGTATAGGGAAACCTCAGTAGGTTTCTTAATTAATTATTTCTCTGTATTTCCACATATGAATGAAAGTTTTAGCAGCCTTATACAAAATGAATAAACGAAACCATAGTGAGTCTAAACAAACACACATTAATATGTTAGCTAATGACAATAAGCGCTTTTATTTATGTAGCAGCAAATTGTTGTTAAGCAGGAGAAAGCTGGTATTATGTTGATACTGTGCTGCACAGTTCATTTTACCACATTTTTATTTTAACTTCAAGACACTTAGAACTTGTTCTGGGTACCTTTTTTTAAGTTTGTCTGAAGAGGGCAGCCTTTCCTAATGCACTTGGAATTTTCTTAATTTAGCAAGGTTACTGTACACTGAACACATTGACAAAGGACATGCTCACAATCCCCAATTTGCCACTCATAATGGCCTATGTTTTCCTGGAAGTCTCTTTCTACATATATTTATTGACCAACTCCAAATAATATTATTATTTTAAATATTTGACCTCTGCTAAAATACAGTCCGATTTCACTTACTCTCTACACTAAATGGAGACTTGCTGTGAGATTTCTAGAAAGAAATTTAAAGAGAATTTCGAAAATGTGGGTGTTGTTTATTCATTCTGCAGTCCAGATATAAGTATCTTAAGTGCTAAAAATGCATGTGAATAGATCCTTTCTGTTGACAGTTCTCTTTATCTTTTATGTTTTCTATCCTGAACTCCTCTCCAGGCTTCAAAAAGAAGCATTAGCCTCAAAGTAGACAGTGATGTTATTTTTTCTTTTATTTTATGCTTTAATCATAAGGAAACATTAAAAAAAACCCTCTTACAAGCAAATTCATGCATTGCAATGTTACCAGGACTGGCTACTCCACATTTATCAATTAGTGTGATAGATTTAAGAGCTCTTAGAAGAATTTATTGTCGTGGTGTGCCTCGATCACAGAGCAGGGGGGGGCATTGGAAGAAGCTAGAATGATATATTTTTGCAGTTATTGCCGCTTTAGCCACTATGTCGCATCTCTTGCAGTGACAGCCAAATTGGAATGCCTGTCTCGCCTTCGGTGGTGTCGGGATTTAGATGGTGTGATACGCCTGGGCGTATCAGCATCAGCTGAACGTGGGCAGCAAGAGGAGAGGCTCAGACAAGGGGAACCTAAAAGTTGGCACTGGTAGGAGAGGAAGGCAGGTGCAGACAATAGGTGTAGGATTTCAGTGCCTCTAGATAAACCACACACTGTTTGCAAAAGACTGTTATCTGGATTACTAGAATCTCTATATAAAAATCACGTCAAACACGTTGCATTGGGCAAGAACAGTGATGGTGTGGATGCTGTGCAAAACAGTCAGCTAACTGTATTGTCAGCCATTCTCTGTAGAAATATCTGCAACAAAATGAGAGTGCTTTTAGGTACCCAGGAGCCTGGCGAGTTTGCTGTGCTGGTTGACAGGTAGTAAACTTCGTACCGCTCCATAGTCACAGCGGCTGTCACCTGTGTTACTTATATTATGCTAGCACTGCCTACAGTCAAACTGCAGGACAATGTCATCCATTCAGGTGTCAGCTCCTTGTCTCAGCTGATTATTAGGCAGTATCAGTGTTAATCTAGTCAAATGATCCTTTTTTTTTTTTACTTTGTTGACTTTTTAGGGGTATTTTTTTTAGGGAAAAAAAAGAGTATAAAGACAAATTTCCCCACTGTCAATAGGGTCAAAGTAGCAAATAACTGAATTTCTTCCTCCCACAGTCTTGTACTATTATTTAATGCTGCTACAAAGCTCATTGCAACCTAAAGTCATTGCCTGACAGAAAGCTTGCTCAAAACCTTATTTTATCTACTTGGTTTTGTATTCCTTGATTTTTTCTTGTTATGTTAATTGATCTGAAAATACACATTTCTTCCTATCTTGTCTTTCCTACAGCAGCCACTTGCTCAGAAGTCAAGACAGAGTGCTTCAGTTCCTTTCAGCCCATGTCTCTCCCAATGACTGGACCAGTCTGAAAAGTATGGGGCTCCTTCCCCTTCCCACCTTAGAGTTGTATTGCTATGAAACACAGCAGAACTTTCATTGTCTCCCTACTCAAAAAGTACTCAACTTTCTACACATCAGACAAACAGTTGCACATTTGTAATATGGCCTTCTAAGATGCCAGATTTTCTCCCTGCAGGCCAAAGACCCACTAGCATATTCTTCCTAAATCCTCTAAGAAATTACACCTTAATTGTGTTTATATCAGCATTTTCTCTTGAGACAACATGTAACTGAAATTGATTGCTTGTTTTCATTTTTTGTGACTAATCTTGGGAGGGAACATCATGCTCTTTGCCAGACACCAATACTCACTGTCTCTCACTGTTTCCTCTGTTAATGAGTGTGTGTCTGTAGAAGGTATGGAGGATGGGTTTTTGAGGTTGTAATGAGAAGAAATGTGCAAATAATTCTTACATTTTCAATACATCTATATTTTGAAATTGGAAATGTGACTTTTCCTATCCACTTCTTGGGAATATTTTCAAAATTAGGTTGTAAAAAATTTATCTAAACTTATTTGCGTCCTGGAATTGCAGGAATTGCCAGCATTTTTCCTGAATGTCTAATTGCCTTTTGAATACTTAAAAAATTTGATTCTTCTGAGAATGACTCATTTATCTAGAAAATAGCCTTTTGTTGTTCACTTTTATCTGTCTCACTATTAAAGATTACATCCTCCTCCTTTATATGATTGCCTTGTTTGCAAATAAATAGTTTTATTTTTGTACCTTCCTGAACCTTTTGTTGTTCACTTTTATCTGTCTGAACCTTCCTGAACCTTCATGATTCATATCCTCACCTCCCAGTACTGAAATACATGTAAAATATTCTGATTAGTGCACCTACTGTATATCATCTTTTTATTTCAATTTCTTCACTATTGTCTTTTGCATTGTCTTACCAAGGCTCTTCTCTGTTCTGGCTTTATTAGAATCTTCAATGTAAGATATGTAAGCATAACTCTGAATTTTTATTGTCCTTGTTGCAATAAAAAAAGAAAGATCCTCACATATCTTTATGAAAGGATCCATTGTTTTTATATTCATATTTGTTCCTCTAATAATTTTTTATACTCTCTGTAGTGTATCTCTGAAGGTCCTACTCAGTGCCAGTCTTTTGTGTGGTCACTTCACTACATTTTAACATCTCAGATCTGATATTACTCAAAGATTCTGAATAATTTTTCATATTTCTTCTCTAATTTTTGATGGGACATATCTTTCTCGGAATAGCTGCTGAAAGAAAACAGCTGTCACTACAATTAAGGGGGTTTTTATGTTCCTGAAATTATTACTTTGTCTAAAATCAACATAAACCAGTTAATTCAATTTTTGCAGACCTATGCAAACTTCTGAACAAAACCCCATCTTTCAGTCCCACAAAACTAATCCCATTCCACCGTCTTCCATAACCAAGACTGTCTTTTTTATAATTAGTTCTCTACACCTCCTTGTGCCCCAGCATTTCATTTACTCAGGAAAATAGTGAATTCAAAGGACATAAAAGATGTCTTATATTACAACTTCTTCTGATAATGCATCTTATATTTCATTGTGCATTCTTACAATAGGAGTAGTAGATTTCCTGGTAATACCGATACAGTTGTGTTCCCTGACTGATTGTTTAAAGTCACTGCTGATAATGTAATATCACTCAACAATACTATGCTTACTTACTTTCCATCAAGTAACTTTAATTTCCATATTCTTGCTTTTCTTTCTTCACTCAAGCTCAGATGATTTCTCTCCTTATCTTATTGAATTTTTCAAGTCTTGTGGCTTTCTTACAATTTCTTAATTGTACATTTTGTGGGATAAGGATGCCAACTTTATGTCAACTCCATCTGGAAGACTTGAAGGTTGTTCCTCGATCTCTTTGCAGCTTATCTTTAAACTCTCTGGCTTTGGGATAAAGTGCTGACTGCACAGCAAATCATGGTGTAAGTAGCATCTCCACAGATAAGTTCTTTTCATCATATTAAAAAAATCCTAAGAAGTTGTTGCTTGTCACCAGCAGTAACAGTTGTTCAGCTTGTTTATGCTTCATTGGCCAATATGGTGGGGAATGGAGAAAAAATTAATGTCTCCAGCTTGAGCATCCAGTTCTGCTAAGGTAGATGAGGTTTGAGATGGGTAGTGCAATCGATAATATCAGTTCTTATTCAGTTTGTGAGATATAAAAGATTTGTGGACCTCATTCCCATTTCAAATATATTCATTATTAGTTTTAACAATCAAGTAGGATATGGGAGGCCATGAAGTGGATTTTTTTTTGTTTAGCACAAAACTCCTGGATGGTAAGTGTAAAGAGAGTTTCTGAAGAGAGGATATTTTCATCCCTGGCTTTGTCCAGACTTTTTTTTTCCTTCCAGGGTGAAAAAATATCTATATTAAATTGGTGTACAGGAGTGGACAAAGACAAAAAAGAGGGGGAATCACACTGTCATGACAAGCCCTAGACCATGGTTCAGAGCTCATGTCAAATTGCTAAACTGTCAAGAATCCGTTGTTGGGATGAGTAAGAGATGAATATACTACTTTTGGCAATTTCACCTTAAAAATTATGAGTCACTATGTTGATAACCAAGAGTAGACAGTAGAAATAAAATGCAGGTGAGTACTTTGAGTGAGTGCCTGGGTTCCTATAAAAACATCTATTTAATGCATTAACTTAATCAAAGCCCAAACCCACAGGTTCAGAGAGATGTACTCCTGTGGTTGACAGCTCAGTCAATATCTCTCCTGCTCTGTATCTTCCTGTCATAACATTGATTTCGGTAAGCTAGAGGAAGTAATCCCCAATGACATTGTGCAACAATCTTAGGGAAAGTTTGTTTTCTCACTGAGCACTTTTTCATACAAAACTTACAGATGTATTTAATTTAAAACTTACTTAGAAACTCTACCTCTCATAATTCTGGTACATTTTAAATCCTGACAATTGTATCCAGATCAGTTCTTTTTTAATGCTTACTTCTTGATTTTATACTTTTATGGGACAACATACTTGATGATTCTTTTGTATCATCTCATCACTGCAAAACAATGATGTCACTTTGACATATGCTACTCACTCAGCTGCCAAGCCAGCCGAAGAATGCATCATGTGCCCTTTGCATGGAAGAGAAGGCCATACTGTCATGCCATGTACCATCATTCCACTGCTGTCAACACCACTACATTTAATTTTGTGTCCTAACCCCATGATCAGCAATGTTCACCAGCAAGTGGTAAAAACTGAAGCATAGCTGTAATGAAATTATATTCTGTTATTAATCTAATTATCAACCTTTTCTGTCTTCATTTTTCTGACCAAAAAAAAAATTTAAAAATCTATGTCTCTGGAATTTCATAGTGCTAGTCTCATTAGAAAGCATTTCCAGGCAGTTCTGGAGTACTTTTAACTCCAGGAATGAGAGGAATGAGGAATGAGAAATTGAAAATTAATTTTAAAGATATTGAAGAAATCATGGATTTTTAAAGTATTTGCAATTTGTTTTGTCTTATGTACATGTCTTATGTGCCACTGTCCAGAGTGGCACTAGCTATGAATTTGCAGCATAGTATTGTTAAAAAATGGGAGTAGGCTTTGAAGGGAGCAAGGTATCGTATATATTTATGGTACAGGAGTGAAAATGGCTTCATGGGTGAATGACTCTTCTGTAATGAACAGTGGGGTTTGTCTCCCCATGGAGCCAGGTGTGGTACCAGATTAGAAGCACAGTGAAACCCTTTCTACTGAGCTGACTCCTCTGATCCATTGAGATGATGTTTGTGAGGAAGAGGCTGTGGAGGATTTAGTATCATTAAGCGTGCAAGGTCTTACCCCACACAGAGAACCAGCAAGGTTTAAGAGTGTCTGGAGTGAGATCAGAGGCAGGGATGGACTGATATGTAGGCCTGAATGCTATGTTGCTTCAAAAGATATAACTGGTTCAAATTTCAGACCTTGTAACTCCTCTAAGGGCTGGTTTTGATCAGATAGAATCAGAAAGTTGTCACCTTTTCTACTTAATAGAGTTTAATAACTTGTAATTTTCTATACTGTATTGTTGTGGAATAAGCTCAATAAGTAAAAAGAAATAAAACTCAATACTTCAAAAACTACATCCTTCCCCAATCTGCTACAGCTAATGGCAAAAGGACTTCACCCACTATTTGTTTCCAGAGAGTTGTAAAGGACATTATAGCTCTTCAAGGTATGAGAGGTTAAAACTTTATTTTTCACTTGTGCTTCTCTTCATAAACTCCCGCAGTGAAATAAAATAAAAAATTGAACCCCAAATTCCGTTTCTGTCAACAAGCAGCCATTGAATATTGTTCCTTTTTAACATAAAATTACTGATTCCTCTTTGCAAAAGTCATAGATATATAAAACTATATGTATAAAAGGAAGCAAATTGCAAAGTATGAACTTCGGTGCCTTAACATGTTACAGTGTTGTCAGATGTCACTATTACTTTGCTCAGTAAATGAATTTTTGAATTTAAGGAAAATTCAGGGAAATTCCATGGCAAATAATAGAAAAAGACAATCTAAATATTGGATAGTGCAAAATCTATGCTGAGTTTAATGTCAGCATTTGCATAAACAGCTGGATTCTATCCTATTTAAACAAGCAGCATCTCCAGTAAAACTGATGAGCAAGATACCTTGCACTAGCAAGATTTTAGGCCAGGAAATTGAGGAGCCCAGGAATTGGTAGTATGACATGTATATCTTGTAACTGTATTCTTAAAGAAATAGAGGTATAAGTCTAAGTAGCTTTTTCTCTGAAAAAAAAAAAATGGTTTAATATGATTAAATGTTTAGTATAATCTTCCATTTACTTTCATATCACACTTTCTCTGTTTGTCAGTAAAAATCTTTTTTCCCCTTCTCCCCCAAAAATTCTAAGTCCTGAAAGCCAAGACTGGTACTTCATGTCTTTACCAGTGACAATGTAGGAGTGTATGTGATAGTTCGTAGGAGTTCACAGGGCAGTGAAGTACCCAAATTACATAGTAAATTTGCTACCATAATAACCCTTTAAACCCCAGAAGAGGACAAATTGCCTAGGTCTCTTGGTAGGAAGGACAAGAGGGAGTGTGGATAGATTTAATTTCACCTAACATTAGCCATCCAAATTTAGATGTCTCAATTCAACTGGCTGCTTAGCGCCTCTCTGCAGCCAGCAGATGGAAGGAGACAGGTACTTCCAGACAGTAATTCATTCCATCTTAAGATACTTTTCCAAGCTAATGGGATAAAATGCCATGTCCATAAGAAGGTTTTATAAGAGTATTTGGCTGTAGAACAAGTTATAAACTTTGACTTTGTTATCAGAATATATAGTAGTTTTTGCTTTCAGAACTATTGTCAGAATAACGACACTTGTAACTTTCTGTGTTCTGCTTTTCTTTCCTAATTTTGAAGTGTGGCCTTACATTGAAGCTCTCAATAACTGAATGAGAAATTATTTTTGGACTGTATATCATCTTGTCTTGTATAATATACAGTCACTAATAGCCTTAGCCCAAGAATGAAATAGTAACATATCTTTTCATGAGCTCCCTTGTTGAGCCATACTCAGACTTCCTGTGGGAGTTTAACCTCTCTTCACAGGCGGGAGGAATGTGGAGG
>JAOXNG010000012.1:41417065-41430625 GCA_028566535.1 Scolopax minor
GACTCAAGGCACTTGGTATTGCTGCTTGGCTGTTTCTAGAAGCAGTTTTAACATTAACAATTCACTTATTACTAGTAATGACTTGAGAACGAAGTGCTAGGAACTACTGGGATGGTATAGCCAAAGCAGGTGTAAAAATGAAGAAAAATAAAAATGTATTTTGTGCCTTAGAAAAACAGAAGAAATGTCATAAAACAAAGAAGAATGGGACAACAATCCTCTTAACTTCCTTATGTTCCTACTATTGATGAGAGGCAAAAATTGAGTAGCACCAAATAAGTCCACTTTATATGTGAGCAGAAGACATTGATACCTTCCTCTGAATGACTGAGATAGGCTGTCTTTTCTTGTTTGTGGGCACACTAGGAAGCTGGTCATGTCTGACAAGCCATTTGATCCCCACTTTGGCTCTTTGTGACAATATTCCAAGTCTTTTGCACAAAGGTTGTTAGCAGGAGTATCTTTAGAGATGCTTAGATTATATTGCTTTCTAGAAATATATGAATGCATCTTTAGTATTAGGTGCTAAATGAGCCTGCAGAATAATTGGTGTGTCTTAAATGCCATTAAAAATAATATAGAAGATTTCAGCATCTTTCCTGTCCACATATCTATTAGCAAGACATTAACTTAGGAGCTAATGAAGTAAAATGCAGAAGGTGAAACGGTGTCCAATGGGCTGTGGGACAGAAAGACTCTGAGCTAAACTTCCATAATGTTCCTTTGTCTGGCTCCACTGCTGCTTTGTTACAGAATTATTGTTCTGACTTTCTGGTGCTGGCAACACAATCTTCTTGCTTTCTTGCAGATAGTCAAAGCTTTGTCCGCTGCTGAACTTGGCATCAGTGCTTTAATTAAAGTAAGAATGTGTTTTTTCCTTCAATATCCTGCTCTTTAAACATGGAGATAGGTACTATATTTTAATACCTAGTGGTTAGTAGTTTTCTTGGAGGAATCAGAACAGACAGTGGTTGTTGAAAAATATTCAGTGTAGGATCTAAATTTTAAATAGGCCAGCTCTTCCACCACCCATGTGGTAGTTTATAATACAGCTTCTTCATGACAAGGCAAATATCATTCAAGAAGAGAGAAGCTGGGAAGGATGATATTCCAGCTTTACTGTGACAGCTGTTTTATAGAATTCCAGGTCAGAGATTTCAGTATATGTAACTTAGCTCTTGCCTTCTCCCCACTGTGTGTGTGTCCCTGCTTCCCCCTTGCCTTGATTTTGTCCTTGTATTTTTTCTGTATAGATGTTGGAGCAGTATTGTGTTGATAAGCAGATAATTATACATAGTTGTCTGTTTTGTTGTCTCTTTCAAAGTGCATAAGGTCAAAATGAACCTTGTGATTCAGTAAAAAAGAAGAGGATTTATTTAAAGAAGCCATTCCAGGTATGGCTGCTGGTAATAGTTGGGGTTGTTGCAGGCTACTTGTATCTGAAATGACAAGGACCTGCGGATGGAATTCATCACTTGTTAGAGCAGGGAGATAGGTAATTATGAGTTTCCTTTATGGGATCTGGCATGTTACACAAACACAGAAGTTTTTGAAGCACTTGTTATCAATGGATTAGAAGATCTATTCCTGTGAAGTGACTTTTCATTTAAACTGGTTGAAGATACCTAGTTCTAAATACTATAGAGATTCCTGTATGCCGCTGTTTTGAATCTTCTTTGTTGTTTTTCCCTTCAGTGTCTCAAGTCTGACTAAAGTCAGTATTGAGAAAGTCACTGTCTCCCTGATGACTCAGCCTTTTGCTTTTCTGCTGAGAACTGCAAATTGTGGCACTAAACTTTAGGTTAAGTGTCTGTCCACTAGAAAATGTACTGAGAGCACAAACAATTTTCCCAGAAGCCACTGAACAGCTGTCAAATGGCAACAATATTCCTTCACTGTTGACCTAGGTTTGAGCTGCACCAGTCTGCTCATCTAAATGAGAGTGACTTAGTCCAACTACTAGGGTTAAACCTTTATAATAAAGGTCAAATGAGATCTGGCAACTTTCCAAAAGCAGACCAGACAACCCAAGCTATAGAAGTATGTTACTGCCTCCTGGCACTTGGCATATAACCAAAAAACTGTAGCAAAATTCAGTGGGCTTAATTGAGGTTAATGAGGGAAATTTATCAATTTTGCAATAAATTGAGTATATAAAATCCCTAAATACCTCCTTTCCATAATACATCTTTTCAGACCTATACATACCTCTACACCATACATTATCATGGATTTACAACATTTGAACTTGGTTCTTATTATACTTTGATCCTAGTTACATTTGTTTTAAAATCATCTTTGGATAAACACAAGGAATAAAATAAAATATGGAATGAAAAAACGAAGTCTTAATTTTTTTTTGATGTGTCAGATGGACTCACTGAATTTCAACAAGGCTCTGTTAGGCTTACTGTAGAAAATTCATTAAACTAATTTGAGGTGGAGGCAGTGCCTTGCAGAAGCAAGTTTGGCTAGTTAAATACTCTCTGCAAGGCATGATGTATAAAAGAATTACTATACTTCCAAGTTCACTGAAGGATTGGGAAAATTAGATATCTGTGGTCAAGTTTGCTGCTCTTATTCAATCCATAGTATATGTTATGAACGTCATAGGTTTGTGGGATTTTGTCTGCTATTAGTAAAGACTGACCCATGTAGTGTTAAGTAGCTTGGTCAAGTACAGCCCTGACTAATAGACATTGTCTTTCTTGTGTGTCTTGCCTCTTGTAACACTTGCTTATTTCTTCTGCTAGAGGTTGTTGGTTTCTTCTAGTCAATTAGAAATGCAGTGTTAAGGATTCTGCTTCACTCCAAAGCTTGACTTCCTCAATAAAAATCTGTGGGCCACTGTTCTACCATGATGCTTTTGGTAAGCCAGCATATGGGAAGATGGGACCTGGCATCTGTCTCTTAGACCAATGGGAATCTGTAACCTGTGCTGACAAACCAACTTCATGAAGGGCATTGGCAAGGGCAGAGGAGACCTGTTAATGTCTGTGACTGCTGTGGAAGTAACAAGAAAGTGTGGCACAGTGGGTTGGCTGCTCAAATAACTTGCACATCTTACTGTATCTATGGATTTATTTTTATTGTATGAAGATAACACAGCCAAATATGACTTTGGGACTGTTGTGTCTTTTGCTAAGGAAAGAACAACATAAACTTAGCTTTGAAAATCTAAGGTGTTTTTAAGCAAAATAAAGGAACTAAAAACTAATTTCTTCTGGTCAGTGGCAGAATATGAGTAAATGTACATAGTGTTATTCAAAGGTTGCTTATCCAAGTATGCTACCTGTTGTGTTGGCAAATTACCAAGCAGCCTACTGAATTGAACGTAAAGATGTTTTGTAAGTAGCATGAGACCCTGTGCCTAGAGGGAAACAATAGCGGTAGATAAGGTCTAACCCCATTCTCTCTCTTACTGCCTGTGGAGAAACACTTTGTATCTGATAGCATCAGTAGTCTTCATCCTGCTATGTTGGCAGTTGTGTATATCTGTAGAAAGGCAATAAAAATTCTATTTAAAAGCAGGGTTTATGTTTATGGGTAAGTGACAAAATGCAGGTTAACTCTCCTCTGCAGTCTATACCTCTAGACCACTATATGGGTTGGGTTTATATCCCTCACCAAATATAGGATTTGGGCATTAGTTCTCATTACACAACAATGTAGTATTATAATACTTGAAAGCCTGTAGTATGCATTGCAGAAATTACAATGGGACCTAAGTCTTGGTAAATTATGTTAAATTTCTCCTGGTTATGGTATATAAACCTGAAATTTTAGGCGTAATGGTTATAGAAACATGAGGACTCTTCTAAGATGCAGTATTGTGTTTTTCTTGTCTACAAGTAAGAGAGGAAAATATAATGGGCTTCCTTTCCCATTGCTCTAAGTCAGAGATACCACTGATATCTTGTTGCACTTTCAAGTTGAGGTTCAGAAGATTCCATCTGTAGCCTGGCTGATCTTAACATCAGCAGCATTAAAATCAGGGAGAAAAAAAAAGCTTTTTTCAAAACAATGTTTCTAAGCAGTTGCCATAATGGGACTTTTTTTTTTTCTAGACAAGCTAACATTTTTACTCACTTGTTATGTAATTATTTTTGACAAATACCAAAAGAGTGTATTCTGCAATGTGTCTGCTTAGTGTGCTCAAAAGTGCCTAGAAAAAAGTGTGTGTGTTAGGGGTGAGGGGAAGTAACAGCATTTGTGATGACTTCCATAGACATGAAACATTTCCAAAAAGCATATCAGTTGCACTTCTGTTACTCGTAACTACTTTATTTGAAGGAGAACTTTGTAAGACATAAAAAGACTGAAACCAATCAGGCTGTACTAATTTTAAACCAATAAAGTAAATTTTTTCCCTGTGTCACATCTTGTGTTGTCACTGAAAGCTGCCTTACCTCTTTCAGAAACCTCACTTCAAAACTGCAGAGTCAATTTGAGAACTTCCTCCAATAATTATTTTGCCTTTTTTTCTTAGTGGATGAAGGTTATTGATATTCTATCTGTGAATGCTGACCGCTCCCTATAACTTGGCCTATTTTGACCGAGTTTGGTGAAGAAAGGCAAGAGTGCAGCATTCTTGAACCTTTTGGGGGATATGAAGTTTCTATGTCAATTGTAAGAGCACAGCAGAGGACAGAGGCTGGTAATGCCACACCAAAGAAAATAGGACATCACCCTTTGCTAGCTGTCAGGCAATTCACGGAGGAGAATACATTTCCTAACAATGGTACAAAAGTCTCAGTTTTTGGTGTCTGTGATCTCTCAAGATTGAGGCTGAACTTTCTCTCCTGTGCACATTTTCTGGTTTAGGGATGAGCTCACCCCGGAGCTTAAGGAATAATTCAATTAAAGTCAATCAGCTGCAAACCACACGTACATTCCCTATTAGGCTTAATTAGTTTTGTTGTTCACACAGCTACACAGTTGAATTCTAACACAATTTTATATTGGATTGATTGAATTCAGAACTCTTTAAATCTGTGAGTCTTTTAAGGAAACTATCTCCTTGCTTCATCTAGCAACATTATTCCTGACTCTTCTCAAGGTTCAGATCTCGTCAGACAAACTTCAGATAATATTGTTTGAAGCAGCACATAATCTTATAGTGGGGTATTTCCATTAGACTATGTAGTATCCCTGATGCGTGTGTGTTGATGCATAGCAAAGATTGACAAAGGTTTTTACACATTAACATCTTGCCTCATGTTCTATTAAATGTATCATTTGATATCTTCTGTTGTAGACACGACTTGGCTTTGACTTTGCTATGACATCTTAAAAGAAAAAGAAGCTGCCAGCAGATGATGTTTTAACACTTGTCAGCAATTCATCATGATTCTTTTTACTTTAGATTTAATTGTTCGTGGAATGAACACTTCACAGAGAGTTTTTAAAAAATTATTCTTTCTGGTTAATGTGATCAATTTGATGCAAAAGATAATTAGTATGACAAGTTTCAGCCTACGTGCATAATACTATGTCTACCCCCCGAGTTTCTTCAGTGTTCCAATGTTTTTAAAGATTAGAAGATAGATGGGAGCAGAGAGTTTAAGTTATTTTTAGGAGGCTTTTGCCCCCCTGTCCTATTATTTAAAAGTAACAGATGGATTCTGCTTGTGGTGCCTCTCATCTTTCATACTATTGAAGCCTTAAACCTGGAAAGGAAATGCAACTCAGAGACTGTGGCTGGACCCACTATCAGCTGCACTAACAAAGGGTTTGATGATTTTCCAAAACAAACATTACCTGGGGGGTAGGGGTAACCTTCAGAGGAGCAACAGCTGGCATTGAGCTGTGGCCAGGGGCAGGTCTGAGGTTGGGTTGGGGGCATGTCTAGGGAGCATGGTCAAATCAGGACTGGTGGCATAGAACTGTTTTCTAAACAGTTTCAGAACTGCTTTCTAAACAAGGTCCCAACAAAAAGTTCTCTTAAAACCTTTTAGATTTCTTGTTTTTCACATGAAAGAGAACAAAGCTGGCTGATGGATTGCTTTAATAATCTAAATTATGATTGTTCTGTTTGATAATTAACCATGCAAATCTGAAAGAAGCAATTGGTGGATCAACAAAAATAGATCTGCAGGCTACGTTTTCGGGAACAGCTGAAAAAGCTAACTTGGTTATAAAGATAGGTTATGCTTCATAATGAGACATGACAAGGTATTTTGCTGCAACTGTCATGGAAACTTTAGAGCTTCTTTATAGAGTCTAATTTAAAATGTATTTACCCCGTAGCAATGAAACTGCAACCGATGTATGAATCATAAAAGCTGGAGATGGAAAATACCTCTTGAACATATAGACCAGTTCTTCAACAGATATGATTCTGTTTAACTCAAAGGCAGAGAATAGTCAGTATATTTGTCCCAGGTTGTTTTCTGAACTCTTTCTAGGAACTATTTCTAATCTTGGAGCTGGTCCTGGCTAAGAATTTTTCATTAATTGGAGATCTCAGTATTTCGGTTTTACTTCAGCATTTTGAGAGCTCTGCTGTCTACTACATGGCTCTACTTATGCTAGAATCGTTAACACTGGTAGAACTCAGTTGTATCAGGATGCTTACTAGTACTCGTGTTTCAGGGTACAGATTAGTTGCCTGATTGCTTGATAGCGTGAGTGCTCCTTTTTTGTTCAAACTATGTTGATACTTGAAATCAAACTATACTTCTCAGGAAATGACACAAGGCTTTTTGCCATTCTGTATTAACAGTGAATCAGTTACTCACAGGTTAATGCTAAGCATTGGTGGAAATTATCTGAAAGACATCAAGACTTATTGGCAATTGAATTCAGTGTGAGGTTCATGGTGATGGCTGAGAGATCCTGTGTCATCCTGATGACCAGCTTTTTAGCCTGGAGGGAAATTCTTTGAAAATTCCTTGATGTTTTCCTAGCAGAAACCAGTTATCTTACTCAAATTCACCAAAGCTTGCATTACTCTATCTTATCCATGTTCAGTATCCTACTGAAGAGTTCTGTTTCCAAGGTCCATAATGATTATCTTTAGTACCCTACAGTTCTGCCAATGTCTGAGAACATTCTGTAGAGTGACTGTCAACCTATCTGTGAAGCAGGCTATCAGCTTTGACTGGGATTATTTTAATAAGCACTCATGTGCCACGCTTTTGAGGCACGGGTTTGTTAAAAAACCAAGGGCCTACACATAACTCACAAAGTTCTGTGGTATTGGAGATTAGGACCCTAATTCCAGTCTAAATGAAATATTCAGCTCTTCTAAGAAGGAAGTTGAAATAGGGATAGTGTTGGCAAAGAACTGGATAATGGAATTCTGAAAAAGCTTGGCTTAGATTTTTGTCATAAATCCACTGTATTTCTTGTTTCAGCTGTAGTGGATGTAAAAGATAATTATTAGAATGGCAGGGTAAGATTTGCACAGGAGTACAAATTTGAATTAAACCTTCAAAAATGAAAGAAAATCCACTAGTAAGTCATTGAAAAGGCTGAAGTAGTGAAAACAGAAGTCTTACAGGCTTCAGTGGAAACAAAGTTGTGGTCAACAATGTAAGAAGAACTTGACTAATGAAATAAGTAGTTCTGTTGGATTTTTTTGCTATTAATTGTGAATGGTGGTCAAATGGGGAAAGCATCTGAACTGCAATGAATGAGTGACAGTGCCTTGATCGCTGAGATTTATTTGAATCCCTTTTCATGCACAGGTTAAAATGCAGATGTTCATTGGATAGCTGCAAAATTAAGAAGGGAAAACTAGAATATTGTGTGCAGGTTGCTAACATACCCATCTAAAACTTGTGGATGAAAATGATAACCTGGCAGAGTATGATAATGTATCTTAGACTTCAGGCCCATGGAGTTTCTTTTCATGGTTCACATTTGTGAGCAGTGAAAGTAGTAAGCAAAATAGTACTCTGTGCTTCCATAACCATGGATAACTGTAAGGAGCGGGGGCAAAAATGTTGTTAATCCTCCCAGTGACTTTTAGATGAGTCTCCAAAGACTAGACAAAACTCTGAGCCACTTAGAACAACTGAGATCTATTGTCTCCTGCTGTACAGTGCTTGCTTATCCTGCTAAAGATCAAGCTCTGCTTGTATCCATCTAATAGGAATATATTGAGTCTTGCATGGAGTGCAAGCAGGGCTTTGATCAATATTGCACGCGTCTTATATTAGGACCTACAGCAGAGACCCTACACTTAGAAAAACAATTGAAGTAGGGCTTGGGAACACTTGACAGAATACATAAACAGATGATGTTATGGTCTCAGTGGAAATCTAGCTGTATTGAACTGAAAATAGACCATACAAGGAGAAAATTGAAAAATATTTAGTCCTTGTAGTAGGACACCCTATGCAATAGGCCATTGAGCTCTGTTTGGATTCCTTTGGAAAATAAAACTAGAACAAAACTCCCTTGAAGAATGTAGTACACCTCCCCATACTAGCCTCTGAAGGAGGAATTTCTCTGTCTTACCCATAGTATGCTTCACTCAGTATCTGATGGTAAAAATTAAAAGCATGAATTGGCCAGAAGAGGACATTGCAGGAGTTGTTAATGAGATTTTGCCTTTCTTTAGGGTGAAGTGTGATTGCTAGGGCTAGTGTACAGTTTGGCAAAATAAAAATATTACTCCTAATGTTCAACTGCTTGTATTTCCTGTTCTCCTGTGCAATGGGACAATGCTTGTATCAAATTATTACATACTGACAAACTGTGGGTTGTGAAGCATTATCTGAACTGGATGTCATCTGATGTTTGTTTGCATAACTTTCTGCATGTTGATTTTTATCTAGGACTGTTGTGCCAAAACGCTTATTTAGCAAAAGTAACTATGGAAAATTAAGGGAAAATACTTCTGATTTAGGCCAACACAAACAGCCAGTTCAGAATGGAGGGCTTTCCGTGCCCATTGGCTACTTGTTTTCAGTTCTAGTAAGCAGACCCAAGTTTTTTATTACAGTACAATAGTCTGGCATCCTTTGATTTCTGTTATCCTTTCTAAATTGCATTCTGGAGTAGATACTGATTTTATCTTAAGCTTTGCTCTTTTTAAAATCCAGAATATTCTCCTAACTTCTCTTTAGTCTTGTTTCTCCTGTCATATTTCCCAGTTGTAGGAGCTGAGAAGTTTTACAGATACTGATAGTAGCTGTATCAGCCTTTGCAGCACAAGTAATAATATGAAATCCTGCCTATAATAATGGTTGCAAAACTGTTGATATAGCTGCATTAAGTATGAGAAATAAATCATAAAAGGCCATTTGTTTTGACTGGTACAGGAATTGCCAATGAACTCTAGTGTTCTCATGTCAGAGTTAAGTGGTTACTCTAGTGCCAGAACTGTTTCAGAGTTCCTCACTTTTAAGATTACAGTGATTATTTTTTGTATTCAGTGAGAAAGCATTTTATTTAGGGACTCAGAGGCTGTACTGTTTTTATGAATTTCTTATGTATTTTGTCCCACTATAGTATAGAAGAATTGGTAGAATGAATTTTGTGTCTTTCTCCCATGTTGCTCTTAATATGATCTTTCTCAAGAACAACTCCATTTTGATCTTTGAATATGATAAAACTATCACTATTGGTTGGGCTTGCTTAACAACCGCAGGTAAACTAACTGAAACCACCAAACTTCCAACTCTAGCTACTACTTTGTCACTTGTGTTGGAGATGTTGGATATGTTGCCAGTCTCCCAAAGAGATGTTGAGGTCACATATAATGAACTCGTAACCAGCAAGGATACTAATTAAAGACTCTTCTGTAATTTAGAAGTGACATGAGGGCATTTCTGAGGGAAGGTATCTGCCTGAACTCTGTCAAGGAACTAGGTAAAAGTGGTATGGATCTTGCAATGTATGTGGGTTTTAGCATTAAAACAGGCTGGCTGCAGTCCTTCCCGAAGAGTGCCTAAAACAAACTGGAAAATTCACTAAATTCTCGTAAGATGAGGAAATGTCATTCTATGGATTAGTAAGATGTTGAAAAGGAAGGAAAAAAATATCCTTTTCCAAAGCAGGGAAAAGTAGTCAATGGAGTGCGATTTGGACTGGTCCTTGTGACCATGATCAGTACATTCCTAAATGATCTAAAAACATGGAATAACAGTGAGATCTAGCAAATACAAAGTGCTTAGGCAGAGTAGGCTGGTAGCTCAACTGCACTAAGAAAATTTTTTAAGGGTGTATAGAATAAGTTATGTGGGGATCCTGTTCTCTGTGACTTCTCAGGAGCCTGCAAAGCAGCAGTCAGGCAATCTGTTCCAGAACAAAAGGAAGATTGTTCTCATGGAAGGAATAAATAATGCAGGGGGCTCATTCTCATGTGATATTGTGGACGCAGAAAGTATGGATAGGTTCAACATGATTGAAAAAGACCTGACAAAAAGGCCTAGTGAGGTGTATTCATCATAATGATGCATATCTAACTTTTGTCTCTGAAAGCTGTCCATTTAGTAGTGGTCAGAAGACAAGATTACCCACTCTGGAGCACTATCACTCCAGGCTTGCACTATTTCTTGTACCTTTTCCTGAAGCAGCTTGAGAATAGGACCCACTTGCACCTTTACTCTGACTTGCTGCACGTGTTCTGTTGTTACTAAAATGCGTGCTGTGTCTCAAAACAAAGGCTGTGTTAGGTTCTAGAGAATAATTTTCATGTCCATGGCAGACCAGCTCTTCCAGCTTGCTGCAGTGTGAGAATAATCCGTCACCATGGTATATTCTATTTGTGTTGATGTAGCAAAAAGAGATGTAAACATTGCAGAGACCAAGTCTCAAGTAACTTAAGGTTTTCTACATCAAAGCCACCAGTTCCCATGTGATATTTATTAAGGATAGGTGGAGTAAAGTCATCATTCAGAAAGTGCTGTAAAACTTTGAACTTGTTAAGGCCTCTGGTTGAGTACTGGGATGTGCTCAGCTTTGCTTTTCCTCATGCTGGTGTCTGCAGAGATTTGCTAAACAGCCACAAATTCAGGAAGGGAGGGGGGGAACACCAAACTTTCTGGAGTTTTTTTTTTTCCTTGCTTCTTTTTGTCCTGTAACTTCTTGTGGCTTCTGACTCAGTTAAAAAGTTAGCTGCTTTCTGATGTAAGCTGCTTTCTGATGTGAGCTGCTTTCTGATGACTTTATAGGAGAGCCAATGCTTCCGTGTTTTTCAGAGCTGACAGATGCATTTGCAGCTGAACTAACTCCTGAAGGATGCTAATTCCAGTGTTTGCCACAAGGAGGCAGGAGCATTAAGTCTTAAAATTATTTTTAAACTCAGTCCTTGATCTGTATTTCAGATTATTAAAGCCACGCTTTGGAGTATCTGTAGCTTCTTCTGATGTACACAGACAATTGCAGAGAGAAAAATTTTGCAGGGGAGAATGCAAAGCATCAAACACGTTTCTGTGTATGATGGGTTTTACTTGGTGTTTTGGCAGTTTGTAAAAAAATGTTATAAAAACATATCAGCAACAATTAAAACAAAGACACCTCCTGACAGCCAGCACCAGTTATGTGGCAATTTCCCAAACATTTTGTTTCATAGTTATCACTTTTGGTAACTTTCCTTTTGCAAAGGCAACTTCTAAATCCAGACAGTGGCACATTAACATTGCAGTAATTGTATTTTCAAACATGCCTGGCTTCCTTTTCAGCTAATATGTTGCTTACTCAACTGCTTGTGGTAATTTAGAAACAAAGCATGGCATATTCTTGTTTCTGGACTACCTTCTCAATGAGGATGTGGTCTGATTGCACTGTGATAATTCTCTTAGAGGAAAGCTATAGAGAATTCTAAAAAGCGTGAGTGGTTTAATTGAGTCTGATCCCTACACAGTGGTACTGAATGCGAATGAAATCCCACTTGCATCCCAGTGAACAGAGTATTGAAAGCTTGATGGTGGTTTGTCGTATATGCTTTTTATACTCAGTAATGCCTATGAAAGAAATGGAGAAGGGAAGGCAAAATTCAAAGTGAAAGCTGGTATTTTGTCCTTAATGCAGCCTCCGTTGCTTAAGTATCAAGGCACATATGGCAGAAAGGTCACTTGGTTATCTGAAACAACTGCAGCTCAATACATACCTGGGCATAATAGAATTTGTTTAAGCACATCCGTAATGTCAGATGTCCTAGCTGTTACCATCTGCATCAGACTTCATCTAGTTGGCTGTAAATACAGATCCTCTGGTGTGTGCCTTAGACTGCTAATCTCTGTTAATGTAAGTTAGTTCATGTGTTGAAATCCACTTACAAGAGAAATTTCTTCCTGATTAAAAAAGTGTGTGTAAGGAAAACCTCTTCTACCTGTAAAGGGATGTTGCATAAAGATGCATTTTAAATTACAGATTATGACATTTAAAGGTGCTTTTTGATACTCTAGCAGCTATCAGACATACAGTCACAATGTTCCTTACAATTAAAAAGGAAGGAAAAAAGCATTTGATAGCAGATCTGCATTTCTGTAAAACAGCATATTCTTTCAGTAGTATCCTGTACGCAACCACAAATGCATATTGCTGAGAGCAGCCTTGCGCTCCCCCGCTTCTGCTGCAGTGCACAAGCGGAGAAGTGGAGATCGTGAAACGCAGTGTGCTGCACTACTTGGGGCTTGTAACCTTCATATACTACAAATGCTGTTTGTGTATTTCAGCAGCATATTGAGGACATGTCTTTACACAGCCCAAGGCTTCAATTTGAGATCACACCATCTAGCTTCTGCTCTAATTAGCTATTAAGTACACTGGACATTTTCATGCATTAATTAATATCCAGTGAGACTGTATCCAAGGTGGTGAGTAAATAAAGCATCAATATATTTACATTCTTTCTTAGATATTGTATATATCAAGGGATAGTTATATCTCCTTATAAATGGGGAAATTTTTGATTTTTGTTTCAAGCTTAATAGAAATTTTGGGTTGAAAATAATCATACACTTGTAGTAAAATAGTTTCAGTAAAGTCCAATTTGGGACCTAAAATTATTTTCTTCTTCTCACCTTTTCAGATTAAATGCAGCTCATTTTTTATTGTTATTTGTAATTTATTCACTGTTAAATGTTAAGAGGGAGATAGCCAAAACAGTTAACATCGAGATTCTCTCCTTTGCTTTGAATGCTTTGTCATGCTTTCATCAAGTGCTCCCAGAAAAAAATAATCTACATTATGTGTTTTTCTGCCATAGGCCTTATGTATTGATAAACCTGTCTACTGTGAGATCTCTGTCAAAGACACTATGAGGAACATAAGAGAAATGCTTCATATATATAAGCTGTTTAATGTCCTGTTAGAACTAATAAGATCCACATTGTCCTATTAATGCAAGTAATCACTTAACCTTTTTGGTAACTCACCTTTCTTCTGCTGTATTTAGGAGCGTTGTTCTTGGGCATCTTAACACTGCACAAACCACTTTACCAGATGGCACAGTATATGTCTTACTGTCACACAGAAACTGCCTTACACTTGCTTCTTCTGGTATCAGCAGTTAAGAATGTAAGAATGGAATTCTAGAAAGGATTCTAGGAGGTATTCTAGGCTTCTAGTGTGGATTCCAGAATGGATTCGAGAATTCTAGGG
>JAOXNG010000012.1:41567622-41579856 GCA_028566535.1 Scolopax minor
GGTAGGAACAGAAGCGGAGAGCAGTGGAGTGCCTGGTGGGAGGTTGCGTTGCAGAGCAGTGCCAGGACCTGGATGGTAGGTGGTAACTAGTCTCTTGTATACCCATATACTGTGTGCTACTCCATCACCTTGGGAATGAGTCACTCCACCTTCCCAATTCATGCATTGCTATTTTTTTTTTTTTTTTCATTTTCTTTCCTAATTTTTAGGGTTGCAGTTGCATGTGTTCAGTTCACACCTATCTTTATGCTTGTCTGGGCTTTAATTTCTCCATCTTTGCTGTTTGGTGGCCACTGTCCCATGTGCTGCTGCCTGGCAGATTTTGGGTATTGGCAGCAAAACAAAGGAGTGTCAGTGTGCTGGCACTTCAAAAATAAAGTCTTAGCTGATGTTGCTGGTTGGCTTCATGGGGATCGAAATGGAACTGGACAAAAGAGCAAAGCAGCCGAGGTCAGTGTGAGACAGCAAGTCTCTGCCCAGCAGATCACAGCTCTAGAAACATCATGGTGTGTGATGGCTGGGGGCTCACACTGGGGGAGGATTGGAGTTGGTATTTTCTCATATTTGCTTCCCATCTTGCTGTAGCATTGCAGGAGAGCTGTCTTTCCCACAAATATTCTGTGCTTTTTTAAAAAGTAAATACTGGAGGGGGGGAGAAAGGGATGTATATGTCTTGCAGTTCAGCAAGTTGCTTGCTGATAAATGTTAGGCTGAAATTTCAAAGGGACAGTGCTTTGTACAGTAGCTTGGGGCCTCAGAGTCAGAAGTGCTGGTCACCTGCAGCTCCTATTAACTTCAACTAGAACCATACGTACTTTGGGCTTTTGAAGACCCGGAGCTCCTTAGGGCTTAAATGTTACTTTTTTTTTTAATAGCATTTACAAGCTGACAGGGAAATCTTTGCTCACTTTTTCTATTGTTCTTAGGGGGGAAAAACGGGGGTTGGGAGACCAAGGGAAGAACTTTTTTTTACAGCAGTGATAGAATGTATTTCCAAGAGCAAATACTTCCATATCTTTTACAGGTAACACTTCATATTGTTAGCACCATAATGTTAATGATTTCAGTAACTTTATTTGTCTTTGGCAACTTAGATTGGATAATGAGAATGGACATAATTTCTTCCCTTATATCTTTTAATTTTTTAAAAATCTAGTAGTGTTTGGGATGCAAGGGCTGTCAGGAAATTATTTGCTTCAACAAGGTGAAACATGACAAACTTCTCTGCAGTTATGTGGAGTTTATTTTTAGAAAATGTGTATTTTGAAAAATACTGCTTTGATTCATTACCCACTCATAATTATATTAAGTGGCAGGAATTTATTATTCCCAAATGTACATTAGTTCAAAAGGATCTAAATTTTCAATATGTGTGTTTTTATCTGTATAAATTTGTTGGTCCCTCTGGATTGTAGAGAAAAGCTTGAATGTGTAACCCAAGTATAATTAAAGTTCAAAAGTCACACAAAAAAAGCAGAATTCGGTCATCTAAAAAGTTTGGGATGTATCAGTCAGCCTTACCAGGTTTAGGTGTAGGAGTATTTCTTGACTTTATAGGCTGAGGTTTTGGAGTTAACACTCAACTAATGATGATTGACTTTTTAAAATTGGACATGTATTTGGAAATTCTGGGTTTATGTTCCGTGTTGCTGTTGAGTGCTGCTGTATCTGTTGCTTACTCAGCATTAACAGTTGGAATATCCAAAGCTGGCATCTAGAGGAAAAACCTGTGCCTAACTTGTTTAGTTGTGTTAATTTTCTTCCTGTTGTTGTTTGTAGAAGTGATTTACTGACAAATGGGATGCCTGTGTTGGGAGACTGATAACTTGTGAGGTGCTCTCCCTTTGGACCCCATTCTGCTCACAGCTCCACGTCACCTACTGAGCAGCTCTGCTGAAACCTCAGCACTGCATACGCAACGAGGAATTATCCGGCAGGAACAGGAATGGCAGAACTTGGCCTTTAGGAAAGAAATTTCATTTTCTGAGCATATTACAAACAATAGAGAGTTAAGAGATGAAAAACTGCCACTACATGGAAAAAATAATACTGTTTCAATTTACGCCTTGGTTTGGTAAGTTTTCCTGGAAAGCAGTTTGTTCCTGAGGGCATTTTATCTATTTTTCTCTCTCTCTTAAGGTTTTATGCTGCTGCCCATCACTGCAGTATCTGAATGCTTGCTGTATAGAGATAGATAGCAACTTTGAAGTCCACAGTGAACTCCGCAATTGTTGGCATATCTTTCTTAAGGAGGTTGAGGAAAATAAGTTAGGTGGGATTTTTCAAATATAATTTTAGTCTTATTTAATTTTACTTTAATTTTGTAATAGCAAAGCAAGGATTTCTTTAAATTATTGCTTTGGGAGATGTTATTAAAGTCTTTCAATTTTCTTCCTTCTTCTCTTAATTATTTTGCTGAGGTTTTGGGGTACAAGAAGCACCATTGTTGAAGTCAGAATACATTACCGACTTCTAAAAATGTGTTTTCTTAAATGTCGCATCAAGTAGATAAGGGACAAGTTATCGAATGTCTAATGTTACAGAGGTTTTCTTTTTTGTTCAATGCTATCTAGATTGTTTGAAAAAGATTCAAATAATGTTTACATTTTTACAGGTGATGCATACCAGTTCTGTATCAGCTCATGAGAAATGTTAGATGCAGTCTTTTATCTGCTGAAATGATTCAAGTAAAAGTAAATGTTTAAATTAGTAGATAGGAATAAATTCTTAAAACTAGCAAGATTACAGTGAGAGGATTTACTAACTGGTTTGGTTTGGATATTCAGTTCTGAACCATTTCAGTATTAGTTTTGTGTGGCTAATCTCTCTATTCAGCTATGTAATTCGTCTGTTTAAACAAGGTACTTCGCATTTTCCAAATAATTTCAAAGAGCAATAAAAATAACATCATAGTTTTCTCCATCTTTCTTTTCAGTCTGTCAGAGAAATACCTTGATTAGTTTAATACTTTGAATAGTTTATACTTAGTTTATATGTGTAGGTGCCTTCCTTGGATGTGAATTTCTTCAAAAATTTCTTATTGCTCAAGTTCCAACAATGAGTCCCATGGTTAATTCAGAAGATGATGGGTCTTGTCATCATTTCTTTTTTGTTGTTTTTCTTTTTTTAATATCGTGTGCTTGTGAGCTCCAGATACTACAGCAAGCTTGTAGACCTATCCTGCTGCCCACATTTATGAGTTCTTCCCAATTGTGTCCTAGTGAAGATAGATGTGTTTGATAAATTTTGGCTGAGAAATGGTGGTGGTGGTAGCTAAAGGTGAAGGTAAACCACTGAATATTAAGGCAGGTATTTGAACTAGACTGCATTTAGTGGGCAATTTGTGGAGACAGAGGGATTCTGGGAGAGTCTAGGAGAAATGAGGAGAACAGGGAGGATAATATTTCAGTGAGAGTTAATGGTCTTGATAGTATCTTGTTAGAAGATATACATTGTTAGAAAAGAGCTCAAGAAGTCATCCAAACCATCCTCCCTTTCTCGGGGGGGAAGCAAATGCATTTACAGTATCCCTACCAGTCACTGGCTTGTATTACAACAAAACATGAGAAATTCCTACCTCATGGTGAGAGGCATGGTTGAGGAAGCTGCTGAAGCCATCACCCTCTGGTGAAAGATGTTTTGCTACCTCCCCAGGTGTCTCATCCAGTGTGCTAATGATTTTATAGTGGGGGTGGGGGAAGGCAGATTTGTCTGCCTCTTTAATTTTTGTCTTTTAAGGAGGGCTTGTTGTCCCTCCCCCATAAAAGACACTTCATTCTGAATAGACTATATGGAGGTAAAGGAGCACAGTCAACTCAGGAGCGATAGCTCTATCTGAAATATCTTTAACTATTATTTTTTACAATACGCTTTTTTTCTGCAACTGTTGTTTTAAGTTCACGTACATGTTTAAGAGTACCTTTGAAGACTATTGCCACATGTTTAAGTCACAGTTTTTACTAATGGGTTCAGCCTGTCTATTCTTGTTTCAAAAGCTAATCATGGAACCTTTATCTTATTTTTTACTATTGAGTGACCATTAGATTTAGTGGGAGCTACTAGGTGAGTAATATTTTTGGAAATCAGGCCATCAAAGTATACTTCTATTATTTATAACTGCGAGCTAATTAGGTTTTAAAACAATAATGATTCAGAAACGAAGTGTGTCTGTCTTGCCTCTGGTAAAGAGACCGGGTCAACTTGGATGAATTCCTGGCTGGTGTGGATGGTGTACCTGTGTCTCTGTACTTCTTTGAGCAAGTTTCTTTTTTGAGGACTGAGTCAGCAAGGTTTTGAAGGAGATGAGTCATAGACAAACCAGCTGAATGATGGTTACAAAGTGGGTGGAGGAAATAAGGATTTTATTCTGGGAAGGTGTAAATGCAGAAATAGGCCAAGTTGGGAGGTGAAGGAGGCCACAGGATGAAAGGCATTAACTGATAGGGAGAACTGAACCTGTGTTTGACTCTGGTTGCTCTTCGTAGTTCATCGGAGCATGTGCTTCTTCATGGCTCCTTTGATGCTCCGGTGAGAAGACTGTGCCTCTTTTGAGGAGCAGATGCCCCAAATGAACATCAGCTAATCCTGACAGAAATAAACATTAACTTTGCTCAGAGCTAGCTAGTTTCTATCCAGGAGTTATATTTCTGACCAAAAAGAGAAATTGGACTGGTCTACGCCTCAGTCCCTTAATTCATACAGTGTAAACCTTTCACATCTCTGCCTGGGACAGGCAAGTCCTGTGCAGAACGGATTAGTGTGCTGGCCTCTGAAATCAGAAACAACATATCGTATTGTTGAAATATATCAGAAACAGCATAGTGTATTGTCTGATGAATCTTCTTGTAGAGCTTAAAAACAAGAACACAAACCACATGAAAACATCGTGTTCTGGGTAATCCTGTTTACTGGTTGGTAGAAGACCAGAACGCTGCTCCAAAGCATCCCTTTGTTTTTCACACGTTCCTGCAACTCCTCAAGTTGTAATGGAATTTGAAATTAGATTTCCCTTGAGGTGTGAGGATTTTTTTTATTATGCAGTGTTTTGTAGTTCAACAGGAAGCCAGAAGATATGACTGTATGATATTGCCACAAGAGTTGCTGCTGACCACATACCTCTCTGTATTAGCAGATGCAACGTTTTTGTGTGTGATGAGGTGTTCGCTTAGAGTGGAATAGCAGAGTAGCTGTCAGTCAGAGACCTTTGGAAGGGACTGAAGAGGGGTGTCAACCATCAAGCTGCTTGCCACCTGGAGTCTCTTTCCCTTCCTCCCAGTATGTCCAGATAGCCCAGCAGAGAGAGTAAACACTTCAACTGATAGTATCCTGGAGTGTTCAGAAACTGAAGAAGGAAGCTGTGGTCACCAGATTCCAGCTGTTCTGTTTCCTCTTTCAAATGAAAAGGCTTTTATCAGGATAGTGTATATAAATATTTTGCAGTGCAAGCTCAACTCATTCCAAAACTATTTTGATTACAATGTTTGTATTCTCTTGATTTCAGATTTAGAAAATGTGAGACACTGAACTGAAGGCTGAGAGGCAATCTGATACACTCTCTATAAGAAATACAGAAAGAAATTTATCTAGCCTAGTAGAATAAAGAAAGGGCAAATGGCTGAAAATTGAAGCCAATAAAATTCAAGAGATGACACAGTGCATGTTTTGAAAGGTAATGGTAATTTACTGCTGGAACAGGTTGCTGAGGGTTGCAGCAGATTCCCTTCTCACTTCAAGACTTTAAATCAACATTGGATGTCTTTCTCATTCATCCTCAACTTGCTGTGTTCAATCCACGGGTTACTGGGTGGTATTTGATGGCTTCTGTTAAGCACAGGGTCAAACTAGACCATCATAATGTTCCTCCTGGCCCTAAAGTGAGGGTCTGTGAGCTGTGGCTGCTTGTATCATTCAAGTAATAAATTCAATTGCTAGTGGTAATGGAGAACATGTAGAGCCAAATCTCAAATTGAATCTAAGTGATGGGGGAAGTAGATGAGCATGTGAGAGACACTTGGCTTCCTTAGCTTACATCAACTTAGATTTCCTTAGAGTCATGCTCGCTTACGCACCCTGCCTCTCACTTTTGGCCCATTGTATTTCAGGGATTCTCAGTGGCATAAATCACAGGCAGAAACAGTAAAAGAAGGGAGGATTCAGGACAGATTAACAAAGAGAGCAATATGTAAGAAATCATGACTTTAAGTGCCCTCGACTTTGGGGCCTTACAGTGTTTCTGACTCTTTGGCATATAAATTACATCAATTTAGAGTCCCTCATGCATCAATAGATTGGGTAGAACAAGTTCTAAGGGAATCTGAGTGAGCATAAGTGGGTATAAATTACATTACCTTACAGATTGCCTGTGAATTTGGCCCAGATTTTTTCCTTTATTTTCATTATGTCAACGTTGTGCATTGGCATTATGGTCTTTTCAACAACTGGCCTGACAGCTAATGAGTTCTTTCTACCAACAGTAAATCAACCAAGTCAGACAATGCTGCTCTGTGTAAATACTTCTCTTTATGTTCAGAGTATTCAGAATCCCATTAAATTTACAACAGTGTGCTAGTAGAAATGTATGTAGAGAAGTAATGTAAAAAGTTATAATTATTCGTAAGCCACCTGGTTTCTTCTTTGCTCTCAAGCTAGCCATGTTTGAAATCTTGGGGAGAACTAAAAGGGGGCTAGACAACATAATAATGCTGAAATATAAACTTTTATGTTGAAGCCAGTGAAGTCTGAATGGCTTTAAGAAGTTTTTTTTTATTTGTTTGTTTTTTCTCTTTGAAATTCCTGCAACAAATAAGGTTAAAAGAAAAAGTCAAGAAATAAACTAGTAACACTTCCATTCTTGGAGAGCTGAAACAAAGGAGATTTTAACTGTAGTTCATTAGGAAATAGAATAGAGTTTGCCTTTTATTATTAAATGGAAGAAAAATTGTATTTGTATGTTAATTAAGTTACAGTAGAATTTGCTTTAGGAATAAATTACATACATGCTATGCAACTTATTTCATCTCTCTGTTCAGTGTATACTGCTAAAAGGCTAAAATCTATCTCAGATTGCAATGTTGATAAATATTTCTGCACCACTTCATTATGTTTTAGAGAGATATTTTTATTTCTTTTTCTGATGTTGGCACTTCAGTGTTTAAGAAGCCCTGGGGTAGGCAGAACGAGGAATTCCTATGTGGTTGTTTCTTCTGCCTTTTACCCTAGTGTATGAATTGATGCAAAAGTTGCTCTTTTGTGTCTTCCTTTTCTAATCTGAGATGGTAAGAAGTTTATAAAATCTTATGAAAGATGTTCAGAGATACAGTTGATGTCTTTTTTTTTTTTTTAATATTCTCAGGTGGTGGGAGCTATATAAATGCAAACTACCCATATTATTTCCTATCATATAAGATTTTCTATCATGCTTCTCTTCCAGAATCCCTATGTTCTCTTGAATGATGAAATTGCAAATGTTCCATAAATGTCAGTGCAATTTATTATCATCTTTCATTCAGAGCATTACAAAATGATTTGCAGATGCAGGTGTTGCTAATGATTTTCAGCCACCCTCCTTAAAGATTGGAGAACATAATTGTCCCTGTTTCTATAACAAGGATGAAACTTCTTAGCTAAAATGAAAAGGTCAGTTTTGAAGGTGTGTCTGGGTAGCTACGGTGTCTTCTTGTGGCTCTTTTTGTGCTTTCTTCTTCTAGAGTTATTTTTGCTTAGTGGAATTCATTGCCTGCAAAGGAGTTAGAAAACTGTTTTATGCGCAGAAATAGATGAAAAGAAGAGGGGGTAAAGAAGAAACCAAAGCTGCTTGGCAGGCCTAAAAAAGTATATTGCAGTATTTAACTGTGGACATTGCAGCTCTTTCTGTGTCATCTAAAGACTCTTAAACTTCTCTTTACTCCTATAATCTACTTCCACAGCTTCATTTGTAATATCTTACAGATTGCCTCTCATTTCGATTCTAAATGAGTAGGAGGCATTATATGTGACTCTTACAATGGAAGATTTGAAAGGGGATATGTGGGGAAGTATTTCTGACCATGTCTCAGACACTCCTTTCTTAAGTTTCCTGGTGGAAGTTACCTGAGAAATCAAAGCTGTCAATGAAGGCACAGTAGAGGCACTAAATATCTGAGAATGCACAAGTCTATAGATTCAACCCCTTGTTGGTGAGGACATTGGATCAAAGATCCTGGTCATAAGTATGACTATATGAGTAGAAAAAGGACAAGACTTCTTCTCTGTATGGCTGAGCAGGTGTACTTCATCCTGATTGCAGAGAGATGCACAGATTTAGCATTTTTTTTTTCCTGCAGCCTCTAATAGAGAAAGTACTGCAGAGCACTAGCTGCAAATTAAACCTTTCTTCCATTGGGAAAAAACCTTGGGGGAAGGTTGGTGCAGTCATGTCAGTGCTCTCTTGGGGCAAATCCTCTTAGACATTACTGTATAAGCAATGCAGTTTGCAGCCATGTGCTGGGGGAGTAAGTCAAGTGGGATGGCTAATGTGGCCAGTGTCAAATGTATTTTAGTGCAGATGTGGCTATGAGGTGGTTGTTGTCTTTTAAAGTGAAGCTGTACATATTTTGCTTGTGGCAGCTCTCTGAAGGTTCACTGGCTCTCTCTTTATTTGATTTTTGATTAAAATCAATGTTTCTGCCAGCCTTCGTGATCTCATGAGTGAGATATCCGAGATTCATTCCTGGATTTGATCTTTTGCTGTGTTGTATGGCTTGGGGAGTCCCTGCCTCTCTCGGAGGAAGGCAGAGGTTCAGATCTCTGTGCAGAAGCCCTGGCGGGGTGGGGTGGCGTCAACAGGCTCCACAGGAAGTCACTTTGAGCACAAATTGGCTGCAGATATGCACGAGATAGGCATTCCCAGCAATCAAAGCTTCCTGAACACAGAATAGGCATGGTCAGTGCAAGTCTCTCATCCCTTCCTGATAATTCTGTTTAATGTTTATATGGAAAGATGAGGCCTTGTGAAGAATAGGTGCTGTGTCCAAGGTTCACATGGATCTTTGTGTTTTTGCAGAGGCTCAGAAGAAGGGGTGCCAGGTAGTCCTTTTCTCTACCTGGCAAAGATGAAGATGATGGGTTGTGACGTAGTGAAATAAGACCACATAATTACTAAAGTATGTGCTCTATTAAAAAAGCTGAGGCAGGCTTAATGGCTTAGATAAACTACCCAAAGGTTGGTGAAGTAATTAGTAAACGTGCACTGTCAGACCAACTAATTTGTTTAATCTTGAACAGGCAATGTTTATAGATATTTAAATCATCTTAAGAAGTGTCTGTCCAGAGTCATGGCAGGATCGTGATCTATGCGGTGCTGCAGACAAACAGACCTATTCCCTTCTTTTGCTGCAACATCACTGAGCTCTGTAGAAAGTGAGCACAGTCCTACCATGCTGCTGTCTCAGGGTCATTTAATTCAGTCCTGGTGCTAGAGGTAATTCTGTCCTTGCTGGCAGATGTGCCTTCCCTGGTGCAGGCATTTGCTTTTGTGTGGTTACTACTATGTGAGTCAGACTATGGAGCAGATCTGTCTGAAAGCTAAGCCATTCTGATTTACCTTTTTTTTGTGTATGGGTTGTTTTTTGGGTTTTTTTTGGTGTGTGTCCTTGGGCACCCTGAGCCAGATCAGAATACAGCCAAACAAGCACTAGTGCTGGCACCTGAGAGGGAGCGGGAACACCCAGCCAAGGGAGGAGGTGAGGGCAGAGACAACTTGCGCTTTAGGCAGTTTAAACTGGCAACAAAACTGCAACCTGAGTTTACATGCCTGTTTGTGTAAATTGAATAGTTTCCTGATTTCTGGCAGTTGTTGTGTTTCGGTTCTCTAGGATCCAGGGACAAAAATGTCAGAAGCTTCACTATAGTGACAGAGTCTTTCAGCTTCCTGTGTGGTTCTTTGCCGAATTAAATAGAGCCAGGAATCTCAGCACCAGCAGCTGTAGGGAGTTAATCCCACCCAGATCCAGATTAGCCATGGCACATTCTTGTAACCATAGGCACGACAGCTCAGCATAGACAGCTGTTCTGATGAACCCATCAGGGAATCCTGCCCTCCTAGGAATGTTTGCACAGAAGTTGTTTGCAAAGTTATGATGAGACAAACTGGTAGCCTTGATAGCAGTTGCATGTTATTGCCACTGTTGTGATGACAATACCAAGTGGCTATCAAAAATGACATGATTGATTTTACTTCAGAAGTAGAATGAATTTATTTCTGTACCTGAGTTATATAAGTACAATGCTAGTACTCCATGTGTTGTGAGGGCGATGTCTATTTGCTGATACACTTGTGGCTTGACAGAAGGAGTTCGCAGGTCTAGAGATGGACAGCTTGCTTGCTACCCTAAGCAATATTCTTTTTGCAAAGAGGATATTCTTCCCTGCCAGTCTTGCTCTTGTGGTCTGTGTTGCCATCATTCTTGATGGTGCTGGCTGAATACTTGATGGAAGGGGAGTACAGGGATAATTGAAAATTAGGGGAATGTGGTGACTGTAGACAAGAACAACTCTTGACTGGGTGAACAGGAGAAAAACCTTAAAGTTATTTGGTGCTGTAAAGATGTGTCAGCTTGGGTAGTTGCTTGGCTTGAGCACCAGACTCTGAATCTTAGGAGTTGGGGATTTGAGCACTGTTTAAAGGAAAAATTACATAGGGTATTAGGATGCTAAAAGCTCACCTGGGTTCAAAACGAGAATGGATAATTTCATCACATAGAAATCCACTGAGGATGATAAGTACTTAGGAATTGTCTCAAAAAGACTCTCCATGAAGTGCCAAACCTTCAAGTTGTGGAAGGCTGGGAGTGTGGAAGGCAAGGGTAGTATCGCTATTGGTGTCTTCCGTTCCTGTGCTGTTCTCTTGGCATCTTCTTCTGGCTATTGTTGAAGACAGGATTTGAGGCTAGATGGACTTCTGCTCTGACTCTGCTTAGCCATTTTGGTGACTTTGTTAGAGGTAGTAGAGTCCAGTAGGTAGAGTAACCATAGGCACAAGAGCTTGGTACAGGCAGCTGTTCTGGTAAACTGACCCGGGAGTCCTGCCCTCATAGGAGTATTTGATGTGTATTGGTCACAGAAGTTGTTTGTAAAGTTATGGAGAGACGAACTGGTAGCTTTGTTGGTTACCTTCATAGAGTAGGTAGTCTGGAAGGAAAACCATTATTTTCTAGGCTCTGCTATTAGTGTACTCTTCGACTTGAGACCGGTTATTTCATCTGATTGACTTGACTCTCCTATTCTCCTGGCATGTACCTGTTATCCATGATACCATTTCAGTTGTCAGCTCTGTCAGTTGAGGACTTTCTTAGGCCACATTTGCAGTTGCAGGCAAGGCAGCATATTTCAATGACTTACCTCTGCACTGATGGAAGTTCTGCCTCTCAGCTGAAATTTGGTAGCTGCCTGTGAATACTTTAAATTCACTGTGGTTGTAAATTAAAGCAGGTTAAACTAAACTATCCTGAAGCATTGCCACGAAAATGGTTTTCACTAACTTTGAAATTGTAATAGATTGGAGCATACATGTGTTGGGTAAGACGGGGTAGTGTCCCAGGGTGTACCAACTCACTGACTTCCCATTGTGCTGTGTCCCTTATGTTCTGCACAGTCCTTTGCTCAAAGGAGCTCTCAGTCCATTTTATGTCACTACTCGCTATTTTATTACTACTAATAATAAATCTGAATAGCAAAATGATTCTGCTCAGATGTTCAACCTCTGCTGCTCCTTTGATTAAGAAAGATTTAAAGCTTTAATTTGAGACATGTTTTGTTAAAGAATAGAGGGCTTTGATTCTCGTGTTTATAAAGGGGTGCACTTCCTGAGCAGAATGGAAAACATTCTTTGCTGGTGAAGGATGTTGAAAATACAGGCACTCCCTGAGCAAGTCAGACAGCAGAACTATGTCAAGGGGTAATTATGGTGATCTACATGTGTAATTACCCAATATGCAAGAGTCACAGTATTTGCATGATGCAAATTAAGCGTGTTTTGCAAGCACACTGGATCGCTAAATTCTGTTATTCTCACACAATATCACTGCCTGGCTTCGAACCTTTTCAAAAAGGCCAGTTTGTCCACTTGGCACCTACAACCTCTCAGTCACCAAATAGTGATTTCACTAGAAAAATAATAAAAAAAGAGAGAAAACCTTCTGATATTTCTTTTTAGAAGGCAGTGTTGCCACCTGCCCAGATCCCAGCCTGCTGCAGGTG
>JAOXNG010000012.1:41595036-41605773 GCA_028566535.1 Scolopax minor
CCAACACATGCTGTTTTGTGAGAGAAGATAGGGGGAAATTTACATTCTTGCCTGCCTTAAATTAGGATCTGTATTAACAATTTAGACTATTGCATTATGAGAGCATCGATTTCATCTGTTCCAATGATACCTTTTAATTAAATTGTTCAAGGCTCAGTTCACCACAGAGGAGACACTGCTCTCTGCATTACTGGAGCCAAGTTAAGGTCACAGATCTTGGCTCTTCCAGCAGGAGAATCGTTCAATAGAAAACATGGACGGGCCAGAGAACAATTTTCAGCTAATTCCATGATTGCTTTGAAAGTGGTGGTGAAAAGCACAGGAGTTAATGAGTCTCTCCATTACTTACCCATTCCACCTAACAGGGCAAGCCAAATAAAAAAAAAACAACCAACCAACCAAAAAAAAAACCCCAAAAAACAACCACCATGATTTTTAGCTGAAGCTATTGTTTTAACTGTCCCCAAAATAGATCTATTTCAGCTGAGAAGGAGGCTTGTCTCTAGTGAGAGAAAAGATCAAATGGCTGAAAGACTGACTCTCCTACTTTCTGTTCTCTTGTCTGTCAGTGGCTGTGAGGAAGTCACTTAGTCTTTATTTTCTGTCTTCTCATATTTCCCCACTTAGTGAGGATTCTGGATTTGCAACATTTAAGCTGCCTTAGAAAACACAAGGGCAATTAACTACAAAGTATTCCTGTTGGCTACCACAATTAAAATACAGTGTTTCCTTTTCCTTAATCTACTTGTTATGTATTTAAAAATACCTCAACCCAAACCCAACCATCACCATCAAAATCCACCAAAAAGCCAACCAAGCAAAATTATTATGCTATGTACACTATAATAATTATATATGTAACATATATAGCAAAACATATGGCAAAAACATATATATGGATATAAATATTTAGTGTAATATAATCTGTATCTGTAATAACTATTAAAAAATGTAAGCAAAAAAATGTGCTTCTGTACTAATATATAGATAAAATTAAGTAGATGAAATACATTATTGTACCTATCTAATTATTATTCTATCTTCAGGATGCCCTTGAGCAAGACTTCCCACTTCAAGCGTGTTTTCATAGGTTACTGCCCTGTAAGTGTGGTGGCAAACTCAGAATGCCTGGCTTCGAGGGCATCCTTTGTGCATTCCCTAGATAGCATTGATAGAGAGCTAATTTCCTTGTTTTCATGTAAACAAGGAAAGCTGCAATTCAAAGTGTTTTGTCTGGCACAGAAGAGACAAATGATAGTAATAATACTTACCTCTTATATAGCACATCTCAAACCATTTGGTCTAGCTAGTCAGGTGCTATGTGGGAATACCAGTTTGTTATATGTTATCATGGCATCAGTCCTGAATGCTCCCCAGGTCATGGAACACTGCTATATTGTGTTCAAGGATAAAAACAGAGGCACCCAAAATTTAGGGTTTTCGTAAAGTGGAAAAGACAAGAAAATAATCCAGGATTATATGCTTTGAGAAACATGCTTTCAGCAGATGCAGTTCATTCCCAAACACACGTGAGCTGTGTTCTTATATTATTATGCTACAAACCTGGATAGAGTTTAAAGATCTCTTTCTGCGTAGCACAGCACAGCTGGGCTGCAATCCCCACTCGCCTCTCAACTCACAGCCCTGGAATGAAGATGAGTAGCATTGGGTTGGTGCTTCTAGCTGGGGCAGGGGAACTCTGGGGGGAACTCTGGTGGATCCTGTTTTCCCTTCTCCAAGTGTTTCTGCGGTAGCTTACCACTGCCTTATCATTTGCCTATCTCTTGATCTATTCTGATGAGAAAAGGGTCTCTACAAGAGTTCCTCTGGGAAATGGACACCAAAATGTTGAGAAATCCTCAAAAAAAAAAAACTAGCGTTTTTAAATGGTGGCTTGTGCTCAGCTCTGTGAAGAGAACTTTATCCTTGCACACACTTCACTTTCGGAACATGAAGCTTTAACAGTTGTGTGGGAATGACTGATGGGGAAAAAATGTCAGGAAGGAAGGAGAAAACTCCTGGACTGGTTTTTATATCTTGACTGCAGCATCACTGATGTGAATGTGATTTCTAGTCTCCTTGTCTGGTCTTTGTAAGTGATGTATGACTTCTGCTTAGGCTGCTCTGCATTTTTTTTCCCCTGGTGTTTCCAGAGATTCAAAAAGGTCATCTCTGCAAGGAGGACCTGACATGATGAGATGCAAGTTCTGAAAATCCTTTTTACTGATGGTGGGCAGGAAAAAAACATTTAATCAGGGTCAAGGTATAAGACTAGGACTATGGCTTCATGATTACTGAGTGCTCCTTAGAAATAACTCAAGTACAGTGTGGACAAAATAAAGCTTTGCCAGTTTGAATTGCCATTCACCTCCCTACCTCAAACTTGGCTTGTTGAAGTAGGACAAAAGGACTACTAAACATTGTGGATGATAATACATTACCTGGCTCTCTAGTCTTGTGTTTGAGATTGCCTGGATCATTCATTAACAATTCAGGCCAATATACAAAATAATATATTTTGCAGAATTTATAGGTAACAAAATCTTCAGTTCCTGATGCATGGTTGTAAAGAGGAGCTGAATGCTGTATGCCTGTTTAATCAGATCTGTTGATCTGCAAGCAGTGAGTTACTGCTCTTTAATTTTTGAAGAAAGTTACCCCACATAATAATAGTTGTTTTCCTTATACTACAGTTTGTCAAGCAACATTATGCACACATCAAAATGTTCTGTGGTAACAATGGAGATAAAAATAAAAATAAAGGTCTCTGAGTATCTGTATCTTAATTTCCATATTAAATATATAAGGAACATTTTGCTTAGGCTTGCTGGAAATTGAGATAAAGGTGACCACAGGATTCATACTAATCCTCGCTGTTGGTAATTGACTGTTTAATAGTGGTCATGAGACTTATGCTAATTCACACCCCTATTCTTCGAAGTGATTCTTCCCAGTGGTGCTGAACTCCTGTAGCTCCTACAGTTTAGAGAATACCTAGAAGATTCTCATTTTGTCTAACTTGGGTTCCTTCCAGGTGTACTGTGGACTTACTCCTGGTGGAGAATACTGTAAACAGGTTGACTTGGAATAACCTAGATATCTGCTTCAGAGACTGCTTAGACACTGCTGCTTTCTTTTCTTTTCTTTTTCTTTTTTCCCAATTTGTGACTTCTATGGCATCAGTCTAGCAAGTTTCATAATGCTAAATAAATTATCTGAGCAGAAAAATAATTATAAGACAAAGAAAGTGACCAGTGATATTAGAAATAGGGCAGAGAGGAAACTCCAAACAATGGAGTTTAAGGAGCAAGTAAAGTGTGCCTGATAATTGAGAAGTAAGCATTTTGCACTGTGGAAATATATCAGTAGTTGCTTTGTTAAAAGCTAATAACTGTAACTCATTCAATTAAGCTATTACATATACACTTGTATATGCATATGTGTGGATGTGATGGGAAGCACAAAATGCAGTAGTCTATGGCATGAATCTGCATGTGTGCAGGTTAAGGACAACCACAGCAGGGCAGAAAACAATTTTTGAAAGTTTTTTCCAATGAAATATTTTTTCAGATCTGATTTTTCAGGTCCTATTCTTAGTTAAAAGCTACTTCCCAGTGCTAGTATGTGGCCACTTGGGTTTTGTACATGGGATTGAGGTTGGTTTTGGGTTTTTTTTTGTTCTGATTTCCATAAAGATTGTGGCATGCAGAGAGACTTGGAGAGAGATTTCTGAGATGGAAGCGCATTTCTAATATAATTGGTTCTATTTTCATTTCTTTGATTGGAAATACAAAGTTTTTCAACTTTCCCTCTGTATCAGATGCTTCTTGAGTGTGAAGGGAAACACCTTTATATAATTATTTAGATCTTTGGTATCTTATATTACCTTTGTGATACCCAAAATTTTAACTAGAAATATATTTGTTTAGAATTACTATGGCCAAATATTTTAGTTTTCTCTTTGTAGACAAATATTTAATTCTTCCTAAATATACAAAGTTCTAATATATCGGGAATGAAATAATGTGAATATGACTTACATGATTATCAAAGACAAACTTTTTTTGGGTTAAAATCCTAATTTATCAAAACTATCTTGCATTGTATAATCCGCTTAATGATGCATACATTTAATTCCCTTTTTTAATTCCCAGTCTTATATTTATTGGTTTTGCTGCGTTAGCCTGTGTTATGCTCTCAGCAATGCTGCTTTCTCGTTGTACTTCTTTGGTTCTTCCACCAGCTCTAAAAATCACATACTTCTTCAAAAATGGTAATTAGGAAAGAAAAGGTTGTGATCAGCATTACTTGAATGTGAGATGTTAAAATTAGAAAAGGCACAAAGGTCTTCTGATTCATAATATCAGGTGGCTTTTATTTCTCCTGTCGTTGAGAGGGGAGAGAAGTATACCACTTTATTTCCGTGCCCAGCCTGGCCTAAGTCCATCATTTGCATGTGTAGGACTCTTCAAAGAAGAAACCTATCCTGGCAATTATTAGGGGGAAAAGAAGGGAATAGAGGTCAGTGAAATTTTGTTAGTAAAGGAAGGTGAAATGGAAGGGATATGTAGGCTGTTGTTGGAGTTTATGTTCTCTGAAAGAAAAATGCAATGGAAATCCATGATGGGAAAAGTGGTTTGATGACATAAAAAGCAAGAGTTGTTTTCTCTGAGGGGGAATCATCAGCTGAGTAGATTTATCCAGAACCACCTGATTTAAACCAGGAAAGGACCGGTCCTTTGAACTTGTATCTCTAATCTTAAGGGAAAAATTCTTTCCCATCACTGAAAAAAACAAACCAGAAATGTGACTATATTGTGGGGGAAGTTGAAAGACTTCAGTGTTTTGTTGGCAAACATTTTAGCAATGTTTATAAACTATATATAGATTCTTGAGTCACATTTTTTAAATAACTGCTAGGCACAATTTCAGTCTACAAGAACTTAAAGATATTATGAAACTGGAGTAGGGACAAATTCCTTACAGATGAAGTTGCTAAACTAAAGCTTAGACCATTTTACTGTCTGCATTTAAATTAAAATTTTACTTTAGGACCTTGCTGTAAAGCACAATGTAGCATCATTCGTAAATTAATGTTGTTTGAAAACAAGCTTTTAAGAATACATATTATAAATCTGTTAGATTACACTAGTAATGTTTAGCTAGAAAACATGTTCCAATAAAGACCAGACTTTTAGGAGACAAAATTTGTCTGCGTGTTACTTTGCATGGGTAATGCTTTGACTTCATTATTAGCAGGCTGATGATACTGATTTTCTCAATCTGTTTAATAGATTCAGTGCATTATAAAATGCCTTCCTATGGGATAATCAAAGGACTTAGATTAAGTCTTGATTATTGTTTTCACTGCTTACTCTATGAATGAAAACAGACATTGCAGATGTGTCTATAAGTTGTAGAAATCCCTAGAGTTTGACCTTATGTATAATTATTTTCTCCCTTTTAGTTGCCTGGCGCCATTCAAGTGCTAGCTGATTTTACATACCAACATCAGATATTATTCTTAAATAAGTCATCAGAAATTTGGTGACAAAAATGAGCTACCTCTTGCTTTACAAACCCCAAATGGTTGATATTTTTGCAAAAAAACTGCTTTCTGTGTAGAAGGCTGTTCTTTCCTGTGAGTGTTATTTTGAATTTTTAAGCAGCTGTAATAGAGCAAAATACAGCAACTGGAGGCTGTTTTTTAAGCTCAAATGGGGTGGAGATTCTTCTGTGGCTGGAAATGCCATGTTTGGTATAGAGGGCTTTCCCAGTGCCCCAGGAACTTCCAACTTGACCTGCCCTCTGGCAGCCTGGGTATGCCGGGGCAAATCTGCACCTGTCTCCATCAGGAGTAAAAAGTCCCTCTCCATCTTTCTTGTGGGCCCTCTTTGGATCCTGGAAGGCCACCCTGGAGCCTTCTCTTCTCCAGGCTGAATAACCCCAGCTCTCTCAGCCTTTCCTCAAAGAAGAAGTGCTCCAGCCCTCTAACTGTCTTTTGTGGCCTTCCTCTGGACCCTCTCTAACAGCAGTAATTACCTTGAGGAATGCTCTGCCAGGGGGGTGTCACATACTGAGACCAGGAGAATAGTTAAGGCATTTGGGAAGCAGTATTTTATAACACAACTTTCTTATGATCCAGCATAGAGTCTAATCAATTGGACTATAACTCTGTTTTATGTCTTCCTGTAGCATGGATACATATATTGCATTTCCAGATATCTAATTCATGATGGATCCACTTCCTCTCCTTTCCTTGCTTCCTGGCACTTGCCAGCCCCCATATAAAAAGCTTCCAAGGGAGTATTTCAATAAATAAACCGAAAACACCCAACTCTACCGTTATAACCTTTCCTATAGTGAACTGACAATTTTTATGGTGATGTGATGTGTGTGATGGTGATCACATCATATGTGATGACGAAAAACTGATTTTGGTGTAAATGCTGGAGGTTAGTACATTGGTGAGATCTAGTACTTGGCCCTTGTGTGTGGAAACCAAGTAACTCCCGATGAGTCTTAGGGCATCTCACTGAGTAATAAGTGGTTTGTTCTGGGTGGTACTGGTGAAGCACATTGCTTGAGTAACATCAGTATTATGATGGAGCAGTGACAATGTCGGCATCAAATATAGGAGGGAGTGTTGTGCCTTTTCCTTCTGCTTTCTGTTGATCTTTCTGCTTAATTTTCTCAGCATCAGCTGCAGCTCTCATGCTTGTGCTGTGAGGGATACATGTGTGATACACTGCTTCTTGCCTACCCTCCTGTGGCATGAGTGTCATATGTGACTGCTTTGTGCTAAAAGGAGTTTGGTCCAGAGGAGAGGTGGCCTCTTGGATCTCTGCAGGGTAGATGTGCTTACCCCACACCAGAGACAGAGTAAAGTATACTCACCTCCACACTTCTACTAGATGATGCTTGTTCCAGGGAAGGGCTTCAATGGTTTGACATGTTTCCAGCAGATTACTGTGTTGCTCCCAGCCACTTCTCCATAAGGAAGCCAAAATGCCTTCCTGGGTTAAACTGGGAGCCCCATGAGCTCAAGATACCGCCTCTGATGGTGGCATAAACATGGGCCTGGCCTGTTCCTGCCCCAACACCCACAGCTTTTGGATTCAGCATGAGAGAGGGGACACCCCTGCCCATTGCTTTTCACTGTCTGCTTACAGATTTGTTATCCTGTACAGTTTCTTATGCCTTTTACAACCTGCTTGTGCCACCTGCCACCCTGGCCTCTGGGGGCAACATGTTCCAGGAGCTTGCCACCGTAGTGTGAAGTTCTCTCTCTTACATGCTCTAAACTGATTATTTGCTAATTTTCACTATTGTCTCAGGCTTGTGGCATAACAGAGTTGGGAGAGCAGCAGTTGTACATTAACCGCTTCCATTGCATATGCAATTTCTGTAAACCTCCCTGTGATTACTGCCACCTCTTTTCCCCACCAGCCATCCCCTCTCCAGATTCAAACATCTCAGCCTTTTTAGCCTCTCATCATCAGGGGCAAGCAGTTTGCCCAAACTTTAGGCAAAACGTCTGACTTAGGGCTGTTGTGTTTTAAATGGGCTGTATAAAATTAGGTATCCCAAGCTCTGGTCCTAAGGGACTCCAAGAAGTGGCCTGTTTCTAAAACTGCTAACACTGCACTAGTTCCTGTGCAGTGATTAGAAACTGCTGAATCTTCAGCAATTTTGAAAATTAGGCCAAGGATTTAGTTACCTGAGGGTGGTATTTTCAAAAGAGTGCAGGCTAGGCCTATGCAAAGTGCTTGTAAGCACCTTGCTTCTGATTTAGGCATGGGACTTTACAAAACCAATACTTGTCTTAAAAGGGTAGTTATTTAGTTGTGTAGAGGGATGGATGGGACTTATGGAAACTGAAGTGGGAAGGAAAATGTGAGGTATGCATACTTTCAGGTGCTGTATTGTTTGAAATGTTAGCTTTTGAGAAATATTTCTGAGAAGATGTGGAGAGTGGCTGGTCTGGGAGTTGAATAACATGCTTTTGATCTGTAAATGTTATTATGCCATGGTTAAAAGGTAACTATATTTTTCTTGTCCAGTAATCACTACTAGCTTAACTGCAGTGTATTTCCTTTCAGGACTGTGTGGTTGGTTATAGCAGAAATGAGCTATTGACTGGAATCTTATCATTTATCTGGACTTCTTTTGCTTATTTGAAATGTGCCTGAGAGGTAATAGGTGGCAATTTGCTTTCTTTTGTTCTGTGAATTTTACCTGACACCCTTGTCTACAGGCTCTTTTGTAAGGTTTAAAGGAACGCCAGGGATGGGAGGCAAAAAGCTGAGCAAAATCCTGACCTTAACAGGACATATATTTGTTGCGTCAAAATGCTACCAATTTAGAAAGGTTTTGCTGAAGCAAATGCAGAAGCAGGAAGGAGCACAGCTCATCACAAAGAGGAATGAGGAAAGAAGTAAATTCTCACAGCGAGTTTTTTCTTTTGTTGTTGTTGTCTTCCTTCTCTGTTATATTTCCATTTAAACCTATGTTTCCCCACATACTTTTATGAAAATTCAAATGTAAGACAAAAAATCCTGTCTTCCTGAGACCAGACTTCCAGGAGGGTTTGGTTTTGTTTTGTTTTCTTTTTCCAGGTGCATAGAAAATTCAGAGAGTGTTCTTTAAATTATTTAAAGCAACTCTATACGTAGACCTGCCTATAATTGAATATCCTAACATGTAGTTTAGCGATTTAAAATGCTATTGGGTAAAAAAAAAAAAAGAAGTATGGCAACAGGATCTCATTAACGAAACAGATTTGATTTGAAGCCCTGATGCAGCTGTTGACAGCATAATTAAAATGATTAATTTGGAGTAGAAGAAGTACTTTGAACTAATTTGAAAAAATGTCTGTGATCTTGACCATACATCTGACCAGTGTTAGGCAGGTACATAGAAATATTAAAAGGAAAAAAACCCTGAAGAGAAGTGTTTTAGCTGAAGAAGACTTTGTTTCAGATTCCTTATTTTTTCAGACATAAAATATTTCTTAACACAGAATTAAGAAGGTTAAAAAAACCCAACTCTAAACAAAACCCAACCTAAACATAGGAACAAAAGCAATTACATATGATTTCTTTCCTAAACCTCTAGGGATTTCTGTATGTGGCATTTTGTCACAAAGAATCATATTTAAAATTGTAATTAAGGCACTAAATATTCTTTGCATATAATTCCTTCTGTTTTCCTCATCTGAAATGCAATTGACTACCTGTTGTTTGATGAATATGTATGCATTTTTTTATATATATATGTACACACACATATATATACATTTTTAAAGTATGTTTCTTTTTCTTTTTTTCCTTGCCTGGATCGTGGTGGGAATTTCAGTTAATGCCTGGGGCAAAGTGCCCTGCAAGGATGTTTGGAATTCCTTTGCTCCCCATAAAGGAGATCTTTGGAGTCTGTAAGAGGGTTAGAAAATACAGCATTGTTCTGTAACAATTTGCTTAACTTCTATTAGTTTCTTTTATTTTCCTCTGATAATAATTGAATATATTTGATATGCTTTAATTATATCCTAAAATAAGAGCTGATTTGCATTTTCTAGCTCTTAAGCGGGCTGAATTAGTCTGTCCTCCTGTTAATGTCAAGTGTGGCACATGCTGTATTCTCATGGATGCTGTTATATATATGTGCATTAAAGATTATATATGTAATCTTTCCTTTTGATTGGATGCTTTATATCTCAGCATTTAATTGCTGAAAACTTTCACATAGGTAATATTAATTGTTCACAAACTTAGTTTTGCAGTTTATGTGGTATTAACCTAGTCAAGCATTTATTTGTATACTTCTTCATGCCTTTGTAGGTTGCAGAGAGAAAATTAAAAACTGGGTACAATTTAGCTAGAGAAGGTGTTGAGTTCCATAATCTCTTAGTGTTTGTATATTAAAAGTACATGTATGTTTAGAGTAGATGTTTAATGTTAGAGTAACAGTTTTGTTTGAAATTTGGAGCTTGTCATTTTTATTTCTCTCTGGGCTTCTAGCTTTGTAATTGCTTTTCCCTACTTCTTATTATGGTAAAGATAAGACGTTTTTATGGTAGGGGAACCAAATGTTTTGCTTTGTAGACACAAAACCACACATGCACTCTTCCTGCAAAAGTATTCTTGACAACCGCACTTGTTCCATCTGCATGGGTGTCAAGGCATGCCTGGTCCATATGCGTAACATCCTTTCCTTTTAAAATGTGCGAAGAAGTTGCCAAAGTGAGTGTGTGATGCTGTGTCGCATGCTCCCAGTTCTCCTAGTCCTTCAGCCTGAAACTGAGGCCCAACATATTATATATATGCAAGCAGTTTTCTTTGCTAAAGATTCTACGTCCTAGATCTATTGTGTGATACCACCTTAGTGATGGTCACTCATGTATTTTCTGACAGGCTAAATGCCTGCTTAAAGCATGTTAGTTTTCCTTGAAAGGCTTAAGTTAAAGAAAAAGAAAGAAAAAAAAGAAAAGCAAAACACCACCACCACCAAAAATCCCCAACCCCAAACCACTCAGCTTTCTTGAAGAAATGATCTACTTTTTTTAATCTTGGACTGACCTTTGGAGTTAAGCCTCTCTGTGGTGTATAAATAAGTGGTGACCAATTACTCTTGGGAAGAAGGAAGTTTGATGAATCACAGGAAATAGTAAATTATGTGGATAACACATGATTCCCAAGGTTGAAACAACTTTTTTTTTTTTTTTCCTCTTACCCCCCC
>JAOXNG010000012.1:41668292-41678796 GCA_028566535.1 Scolopax minor
ACTGCTGCTGGGTGAATATAGCTCTATCAACCAGCACAGGAGGTGTTTCGTGCTGAGGAGGAGGTAGATCAGGGTGGCAAGAAGAGTAACTCAAATACATGCAACTCTTTGGATAATGTTGTTTATCACTACAGTTTAGTGTGTACTGAGCCAACTATGTGGAACAGACTTAAATTCCTTGTCCTCCCTCATTCTTTTTTCCATGCCCCTATCACCTCCCCCTATTATCTTCCCTAATGCAATCCTCCTCTAAAGAGGGATATTTCTGCAAGTACTGAGGCTCATGATTTGCTTACTAGGTGCTGGTTAGCAGTCCAAGGATATTGAATGAGAAAGCCTGTGTTAAATCTCCCTTTGGAAGCTGCCCTAGAATTGCTACAACTCACGTACATGTGGCATTTTAATCTCTCCGCAAAGACTCCTGAAAGGGATTTTTAAAGGACTGCACAACTAGTTAGTGGCTGTCACCGGCGTGTGAGGCATGCTCTCAGTGGAGAATTTAGCAGCCCTCCGTTGCACCTGGAGTCGAAATGTCGCCAAGTAAATACATCTCTATCTCTTCAGATTGCCAAGTCACGGCAGCACCATGCGGGATGTTGAGCTAGTGAGAGGGATCTCAGCACTGTCAGCGGATTCCCGGGGCTGGGCACTTTTTTCAGACAGGGGACCTGCTGTGGCAGGCCGTCTGGTGGGGACGTCGAGGCAAGTTTGACATGCTGGGGGCTCGTGGGATTCAGGCTGTGTGCCAGCAGTAAAGCGCTCATCGCCTCCTAACGAGGTAGCCCTCCAGTCCTGCTATCAGGAGGTCTGCAGCTGGTCTGCTTAATGGTATTTAGTAACAGTATGTGCAGTAAAGCGTGCTCTCCTATTACACAGAAATCCACTAATGCTGGCATCAAGAGTGGCGGGTAATTCAATCACACCCACAAAAATGATATTAACATAACATTAAAGAGCTGTGTAGACTAGCAAAAGACAGGAAATTATGGAGTTCAGGCTTGAAACTTTATCCTTAACTCACCCATATTGTGCTGAGGTATTTGGAAATTTCCATAGAGCGTGTGATTTTATGGAACCTACACTGGGGTGGATTGTCCTGTTTGTCTGCAGAGGATTTCCTCACCTAAATCAGCCAGTATTAGTGAGAATTATATAAAGAAATTCTGGCACAATTTGCAGAGTGTAGCTGGACAATGTGAGCTTTAAATATTAATTTCTTGGCTTGGGCAGTGTACCCACCCGAGCATTTCTGAAGTGCTACATCAGGCATTAGCTGTGTCGGCTTTTTTCAGACCAAGTTGCTGTTCTGTAGTTAATCCCATGTTCCAGTTTTAGAACGAATTTTTAGGGGTGTTTTTTTTTCTGTTCAACAGTTACTAAAAAAGTTTTAAGTTTACCTTTTGATTTAAAGACTCTGCTGCTATTTATTTGAGGTAAATGCATTGGAACTAAGCTGAATCAGATTAAAAAAAAAGAAACAAAAACAAAAAAGCAAAGCTATATACACATTTTTCATATTTTTCCTCAGGTTTGGTATTGCTGAAACTTGTAATGCAACTCAGTAAGCAAGATTAATTTCATCACATAAAAATCCTTGGCTGGAAATGGAAGAGGATAAGGTGCTTACTACCCCATCTTCTTCCTTGTGACTTCCAGTCTTCCATGTACCTCCTTGTACCAGCAGAGACAAGGGGAAGTTCTTAAAAGGATGCCATCGGTCAAGGAGGAGGCAGGGAGTAAATTTACAGTCTATCTGCAAGAGGTTTATAGAGAAGGCTTAAGCTGTTTTGTGAGTTCAATTGTTTTATTTTATCCATTGGATTTAGAGCCAAAGGCAGAACTTGTCTGTCACTCCAAGGATGGGACTTCACTGCAATCAAATGTGAGATTGCAGATCTCCCAAAGACAGTGAGGCTTGCAAGTACACTGCTTGCAAACCAGCTAAAACAGCAAAAAGTGCAGCATCCAAATATGTTCTTATATCTTCAAGCAGGTTTTGCAGGCTGTGCTGAAATGCACTCTGCTCTTTGGGTACCAACACCAGTGCCCAAGCAAAACCAATGAGCTCAAATCACATCTGATTTAGAGTTCATTCCCACATGCCTCTGGGACAGAGGGAACTATGTGATCATTGTTTGGGGAAGATTTAAAAATTTTTATCTAGTGTAGTGGAAGTAAAGAGTGGCAGAAATCAGCAAGAATTATTTTGCTCTCATAAAAGGTCAGTTGGAGATTTTGTATGGTATTTTCTGGAGATGATGAACTCTTGGTATGGTTAAGCTCTGAGGTTGTTCTGATTTTTTCCCCTGTGTGCTTTCTGTGCTAAGGAGCTGGGGAGGAGTGTCACCGTGTCTGTCTCTGTGGTGAACAGGATGGTCATTAATGACCATGCATAGAACAGTAGGATGGCTGTATCCTAGGGGAAATCAATTTTCTGCAGAGAGCTGGGCTTGTAAAGAGTAGAAAATTTCCACTGAAGGGGAGGGGGGAAAGGGGAGACAAAATTGGCAGAGCAGGGATTAAAAAATACAAAGGCTTCAAAAGTGAGGGAAGACTCAAAAGGCTTTCTGGTCAAGGTGAATTCCCCCCCCCCCCCCGTGTCAAAATTGAGCAGGTCTTGAACATGCTAATCTTAGAAATGTGAGAGAGAATGGCTTTCTCAATAAGCTCTTGGATGGGGGATATGGGGCTGAAGAGAAGGCTGTCTGAGGTTTACAAATAAGGACTCTTTCTTAAAGTGTTTTTTTTCTGAATGAATTTCAGGTCTGAATGAATACTGTGCATTTAACTTCCTGAAGGAGCATCTATATTGCAGATGCTTCTGGGTTTTAGAGCCATGCTGTGAAGCTGGGGCTAGGTTAAAGCTAGCTGAGGTATCTTTGTGTTTTCCTGCAGAACTGGTATGTCTGTGGCATCAACAGATCTTTGTGTTTGTCACCATGTGCAGGAATTCAGACTAGGGCCATTTTTTTCTGACATTTTCCACTCTTAAACGTTTGTGTCTCTTCTCATAATCACAGTTTCACTGCAGCATGGAGTGTCTCCCTCAACTTTGGGTGGCCCAGTGGCTATGAAAGTCCTCCCCCCCCCACTGAAATCATTTACTTCTCGCTCTTCTGCTGATTTTCTGCTGCTTAAACCGTGCTGCTCTCATGCAGATGGGCTGGAGAAAGCTGATTTTCCCTAGGATGTTGTCATTTTATTCTCATAACACATTTTGAAAAAAATATTTCATGGAGGAGATAAGGGAACTAAACTGTAACTGCTGTTAAATATCACAATTCAGATAACAGCTCTAATATGAGTAAAATTGCTTAGACTTTGTAAGTACGTTTGTATGTTTATGTATCTTAAAAATGTAAGCAGACATAAATCTTTAAATCTCAAACAAGACGATGATTCTTTTCTGACTCGGCTCAATATTAAAGGCTAAACCAGAGATAAGATAACATTCCCATAAACATGGAAGCTTGAACAAAGGAGCTGCTGTTCTGAGAATGTGGGAATTGAAAAGCAACTGAAGTCTGAACTTAGGAAATCATCTTACAAAATGGAGTGTTTCATGTGGAGTAACATTTAAAGATGCTCAGAAACTGCAGACCAGGGGAAATCCATAGGTCTTTCTCTTGATTTTAGTAGTCTCTGGAGCAAGCCCAAAGAAAGTGAAGGGCAGAGACACATGGGAAATGAATAGCTGGAGCAAACCTTTTCTTTTCTTTTGGCTTCTTGCTCAAGGTGTTGGTCTTTTAAGAACTTCCTTTCTTGAACAGCAGAAAGGGAAAGGGTCAGAAACTCCCATGATCTGAGTATGAGGGAGGAAAGGGTTGATGAATAAGATGTTTCAGGAATGTGTAAATACATGGACTGATACTTCAAGTGCTTGGTTTATGAGAGGTGGCTATTGTGTGCATTCAGGACTGTCCTGTGTAAATATTTGCAGTCTATAGATCTGTTTCTTGTAGAATATGTCTTTGACTCCATGAAGGCCGACTGTTTCCATTTTACATTGGTTTTGTGCTTTCACTGCTTCTGATGGGATGTTCAAATAGCAGTCAGCTTGCTGCTAGAGGTTATAATTATAAATTTTCTGTTATTAATTTTTAAGCCCAGCACATTTGGCAGATTATATTTTGGCTGCTGGAATATAATTTATCTGTATGGGATGGACTTGCCATTTATGTATGTGACAGCAGTAGTAAAGTCAGCATTAGGGTTTTCATAAATCTTTAAATTCAGTTCTTTTTGTAAAGAGGAACATAGAATACAGGGTGGATTTGTTCGTTGGTGTTATTTTATTTATTTATTTTTTCTTCGCAAGGTGGTTTTCCAGGACCCAAAACATGCAACTGCCAAACCATGTTTTTTCCCTAGCTGAGGATGTTCACTAATATTTGATGAAGATGTTGCCCTTGGTGTTGCCAAGCCTCAGAAGTTTATTGTGAGGTTCACAATATTTGTTTCTTAAATCTTTAGATCCTGAGGCATGTGATAAGATAGGAATCTCAGTTTTCAAATTTTTTAAAAAAAGTAGGTGTCTCTTGTTCATGACTGTGAAGAGAGGCATGAAAATACAACACAAGTCTGTCAAAAAGGCTTAACAGCAAAATGAAAGTATATCTCAAGCATATTTATTTCCTAGTTATGTTTTAATATCAAAAGTTAATTTCATAAGGTTTTGGCATATTAATTGGATTGTACTGACTGGAATTGTCATTACTGTACTCTTTGACCCATTACAGGAAAAATTGTGAATTGATCCTAGTGAATCACAGTTTTGTCTCAAAGTATGCCCAATATTCAATGAGGTCTCATTTTTTTCAATGATCTGAGGATTTTATCTTTTTTGATCAGTTTATTTGAAGGCATCTGACAAACAATATACAAAAGACTCTTCTTGAGGGCTCCCAAACTACTGAAGCTCATTTGCTTCCTAGTCCAGTGTTAGTGATTAGATTTCAAGAAATGCTTCCTGTGTTTTTCAGTGAGTCTTTCATTCCTGGGGTAAAATTTCTCAGCAGAAATATAAAATATTTAAATTCTGGCTTCTTTCTCCAGATCTGCTAATGTATATTTCAGAAAGGATGGGTTACATAGCTCATCTTTTTTCATAGCTCTCCATCCAGAGTTCTGCCTGACAGGACCAACCAAGTGTCCTTTTAAGGACAGAAGACACTTAGTATATAAAGAGTGTATTTATTTAGCGAGTCCCATGGCTTTCTAACCCTTTCCTGGTCCATGCTGACTGTTTCTGGGTGCAAACTCAACCACAGCAGAGCACACCAATTGCCAATATTGGCTTTGCTTCTGTAGGAGACTCGTGGCCAAGGTTTCCCAACAAGCTGGCACAAGGCCTGAGTGAGGATGTTTTGGTTGATTTTGTTTGTCTCATGTTCATTGGTTCTCAGAAGTGCTTACTGATGAGCAGAGAGCTACGAGATGTGCTAATTACTCTATATTCCCTGTCCCTTGATGTTACCTTAAAGTGTAACTTCACTCACAAAGAAAGAAAATAATTTTCTGCTCAAAGACAAAATAATGAGGCAGCTGCTCTGTTGGTATAAATTGGGGCAGTTTATTGGACCCAGAAGGGGGGCACCAGGTTTCTGGAAACCGAGACTGTCATCCAAAGTGAGGTTTTTACTAAGCCCTCCTTCTCCAAAGGTATTTGCCAGGCTGACACAGTGAGGCTGATATGTTCAATTAATTATGAACAAGCACATTAACTTATGAGCCTACAAACGTGCTTTAACATTGAGAAACGTGGATTGTCCTGTTGGAAGCTCAACTGGGCTTCTTACATCCCTGAAGTTGTATGCATGCATGAGTATTTAAAAACATTGCGGACTAACAGCTTATTGAATCCATTTCCACACCCTTTCCTGAGTCCATCTTCATGTTACAGAGTTGCCCGAATAAATGGACAAAAGTCTTTGTTTTTAAAAATATACTTGGTGGAGTTAAATAAAATCTAAAGTAACTTAAACCCAGAGCTATTCTGTCCCAGCTCTGAGCAAGCAGCATGTACTTTTGTCCATGTAATTATGAAACTCCAAATCTATTCTCTTGTTATTTCTCCTGAATATTTCAGGCAGAAAAAAAAAATGCTCCTCTGCATCACTTTTGTCAAATTTTGGCTGTTGGAAAATAGAAACAACTGTGACATTCCAGCCCTGAAAAGGAAAGGATTAGAATAAATATATTGAAGAAAAAGAATCAATTCTGTGTTGTAGTTCTTAAAATATGTATTTTGCAATGTAAAATTCCTAAGAAACCATTCTCATCAAAACTAAGGTGTTTCCAAAGACATCCCAAGTACCTTGGTTTTTCTAATTCATAAATAATGAAATGGGACCTCTGTGAACTCAAGAAGTCTCACTCACACATTTGATTCAAATGGCCTCTGTGTGAACTCTATAAAATGCTTTTGCGTTTTGAGTTCATGGTCCCTGGTGGTAGCTGGAGTTCTTGCTTTTTTCTTTAATTCCTTTTTTTTTTTAATTAATTTTCTATTGGCTATTATTGGAGAGGCACTATATCACTGAGACATACATATGTATATTTTACAAAATGTTGCAGTTACCGAATTCTCTTAAGAGTAGATTGTTTTAGTGACATGCCAGAAAATCTGCAGAAGCCGAACAGTCCGAATTCCCTTGAATAATGAGGCTATTGTTAAATGAATACTTTAGAGATTAATATCATGGTATTCTGGCATGCTGGTTCATACCAACTGTAATTTAACAATGAATCCTCCATAAGTAAGCAAGAATGTGAATGAGAAATCGGATACAAGACGGCACAGCATGCAAGAACATACAAAGTAAATACATTCTACACACAGGAATTACATGTTTGGGGGGTTGAGTTGCTGGATAGGTTTTGAAGTGTGAAGATCTACCTAATTTTTTCTTCCATAGCCAATAAGCAATGTCTTTATAGTAGAAAAGGTAGGTTCTGGATGTTTTGTTGTTTCTTTCCCCTACCCGCCCCATTCTTTGAAAATTAGGGTATGTCTGGCATTATAATTTTTGACAGGCTACAGTAAACCACATCTCATTCTGTGAAGGGTTTTGGATTCCTAAGCTATCTTCCCAATAATGCATCCTATCATTATACAGAAAATTTAGCAGCACTGATGAGTGTCTGCAGACAAAAGTTGCATTTTATTTTTTTAAGACATCTGAATTCTTGCAAATATGGAATAATTAATAGTTGAAGATTTAATGATGGCCCAGAAGAAGGACTGAAGCGTTCTGCATGAAATCACAGTTATTAATTTGTGCATGAATTTTGTTTTCCATAGTTAATTTAGCAACTGTAGAATATTTTGCTAATTAATTATTAACACTGGTTATTTGTTATGGCAGAACTATGAGAGAAAAACATAGCTTTCTAGCAAAGCAAAAACATAGAGCTCAATTTTAATTTAAATATGATATACAATAATGTAATCATGTTTTAAATAGTCTTAAATAGCATCAATATTCAAACATACAGATATGATCTGAATATAATATATAGCACTAATTCAGAATGACAAGTGTGTAGAATGAAAACTGCAACTAAGAACTTGGAAAAAAACACTGTAAAATATCAGGCTTTTATGGAGAGTGCCATTTTATTCTGTTTTGCCTATCAAGAATATGACGAATCTGTAGCCTGTTATAAGCACTGGGACTATGATTTGAATTTGTACCTACTGAAGGCAATGACAAAACTGATTTCTGCAAGTGTCGGATCAAGCCACTTAATTTCATTTACGTGCAGACAAAAACATATTCTTTTTGATTTAGTTTGGCAAGGAAAGGAACAAGGCTACAGAGGACATTACATTTGAACTGCTAAAGTGATGTACTTCTTACGGGTCCAAAAGGTCAAGTTTTGTATGTTTCCAGAAATTTATTATCTGCTTAAATTTAATTTACTTCTGCTTTACCTGGCTTAATTTCCCAAGTACTGAAAACAATTACAGGAGGTCTTCAGAGCCTGTACACTTTCTTAAAATACACTTTTTCTGTAGCTGAATATGTATAATGTTTAAGAATATGAATGCAGATTAGTTTGAATCAGAAATATGACTCTCTTGGTAATACCTATGTTGCCTTGTAAATACATTTCTAACTTGAATGTGACTTGAATGTGATGTGACTTGAATCTAACTTGAATGTCACTTCTATTGGGTTAGTGAAAGATGAAGGCGAGATGTCTTCCTGTGCTTTAATAGCAGAATATTTCTGGGACACCGGAAAGGAAAGATAGCATTTTAAATTTAGAGGGTTTTTTTAGATTGTAGATGCTTCTACACATATTTTAAGAGGTTTATTTATAGTTTCCCACACCCTACCTTATTGAAATTTTACAAGATGCAAGCTTTGCTAAAACTACTGAGTTTTCCATATTCTACAGTAAAAGAGCACCAAAGGAGCTAATACAGCTGCTCCAGGGCTGTTAGAGGGTCATGATTTGAGCTAAATGGTGCTTGCATCTTCTTTTTGGAAAGCGGGATCTGTAAATCCAGCGTAAAGTGGCATGATCCATAATCTAAAATAGACTTTTAGGTTCTTTCCTAGACATCTTCATAGACATGTACATAGAGTTCTTTTATGGGTTTTGTAGCTTTTTTCTTTTCTCTGATACTTGTGAAAAATGTATTTTTAGTGTACACGGGCTGATGGTGAATACAAGTCACATCCCTACATCCCATACATCTCCTCCCACCCTCCATACATAGTAGTTAATATCTGTACCGGAAGATATTATTGAATATGCATACATTCTTTCAGTGGTTAATCAGTTTGCATTCACTTAAATTTATTCCTCATAGTTGCTACAGTGTTGATTACTGTCTACTTAAAACTGGGCTCCTAACTCTGTTGTTAGAACAGAAATACATAACGTGAGTTTCAAAATTGCTGAGCAACACTTTCCCTTACAGAATTCAGTACTAATAACTCAGGAACCCTGAGTCCAGGGACAATTGGATATACAAAGGATTTGAGAGGTCCCCTCTACTCATTTTTGTGTTGTTTTTGAAACTCTTGGACAAGTTGTTATTCTAAATTGCTGTACTAATATGTATTATATTTAGTAAAGGAATTACTTTTGTAAACTTGACAGCTAGACTTAAATAAGTTGAGAAGGCAGAGGAGTTGAATGTCAAACTCTTAGAGAAGTATGATCTTGTTAATCCAGTACCCCATAAGTTCCCTGCAACTACCTCCTTCTGCTTGTTCCCCAAGCCACGCGCTGGTCTGTGAAAATAAAAGGTGCTCTCAATAGCATTAATTTTGTTGTATCTCTGTGTGAATGAGAATTTAGTTTTAACTTTTCCTTTCTAAATGGAAAATAACACATGGAAAAATAAAACCAAAGCAGCTCAATCTTTGCTAATGGATAGAATAGTAATGTATTGTATTTTTTACAAAAAATAGAAGCATTGAAAATGTTATGCAGTAGATTAAATACCCCAAAATGATCATGCAAATCGGAACTTTCTTTCTGAATTAATTTCCCTAGTCTGTGTATTTGGATGTCTTGGGTTCATGTGGCATTATATTGTAAGAATAACATCTCTCTGAGAAACCCAGCAGCAGTTCCTTCTGTACTTAAAGCTTTCATAATGTGGGCTTTTTTTTCCTTCCCCAAATCCATGTTTTTCCTAATAGAGTCTGCTTTAAACAAAATGAACTGTTACGCTATTTATATATTAATTCACAAGAATGAAAGAGCCTCAGAGTTGCTTATCTAAATCCAATTACTGCTGGTCAAATTCATCCCGGTAAAAAAGTTCCTGAGATAAAAGCATATATTACCTAAATGCTCAGAAATGCGAACTGTTTTCAGTTGGGTGGACTGTGCTCTGAGCAATGTGTGAGGCCTTGGGTGAACCCTAATGCCGTGGATATAATTATTAAACTCTCAACTTGGGAATTACATGGTAACTTCATTAATTTAATGAAACAAGGAAGAATTCTTGAAGAATACTTGAGTTTAAACCCCAAGTTTCGCATTTATTTAAAACATGCGAGCAGAAATGGGAATTGTGTAAAGCTGTATTTTGTACCAGTCTGTGCGTTGTACCACAGACAGTACAGTACCAGTCTGTACAGTCTGTACCACCCTTATTGCTGAGGGTGGCAGCATGTGTGCAGCACTGAGGTGAGCACTGAGACTTGGTCTTTCAGTCCCATGGCTGTTTGGCATTACAGAACTAGCCTTGGGTGGCCCAAAGGCTGGCTTGAAGGACAGTATAACATGTACCTATCCCAGAGGCTTTCCTTCTCCATAACACCATGGAAAAGTTGAAAGTTTGAGTGGCCCCAAACAGGTTCCTCTCTCAGGAAATCCCTTCTTTGCCTCAGTGGCTCTTGGTAGTGTCTGTCCTTCACCAGGCTTCCCACCTTGGCCTATTGCCTGCCAGCAGTGGGGTGGTGGTGCCTGGATGGTTCCTCTGCCCTGAGCTGGTCCCTGGCTGAGTCTCAGTTCCCTTCCAACCTTGGTCACC
>JAOXNG010000012.1:41726474-41741156 GCA_028566535.1 Scolopax minor
AAAGTCTTCGCTGCCAAGTGTCTTTGTTGGAGAATGACTTCCCTTGACCTACTAGCCATGCTTTTCCCTATGCAGCCCAGGATTCTGTTGTCCTTCCTTGCCACAAGAGCACACTGCTTGCTCATTGTCATTTTGCTGTCTACCAGGACCCCCAGATCTTTCTCTTCTGAACTTGTCTCCAGCCACTTGTCTAATCAGTACCTTTGTTGCACTACCATTTCAAAACAGCCCTTTCTGCTTATTTTTCACCTTTTTTCAAAGCCTTCAAAGGCTCCTAAGACATCTGTTGCCTCTACTTTTCCTTTTTCAACTTTGGAAGCTCCTTTGGGTTGGTTGGGGTTTTTTTGTGAGAGCTACTGTTTCCATCTTAATAGCTGAAATTAGCAGACAAGGGAAATTGGGGGCTGGACAGGCTAGGAAAGAGGAGATAGGGAAAAAAAAGACAGAAATACATAAAATGCAGTAAAGGAAAGATCTGTTTGAAGCATAGCAGGAAGTACAGAAAAACAGAAAGTGTGGGGAGAAAAAGCAAACAAACAGAAAATGAAAAGGATTGCTTTGCCAGAGCATGAGGTCTTCACTCTCCTTGCCTCTGTTGTATTTGCTGGAAGCATGCAGGATTTTATGGAAACATCTTCCCTGCTGTCATCTCTGGGTAGAATGATTCCTTTGAAATGACTTATATGAGTGGAAAAGTCATTAATCAAGAAATCTTCTTAGTCTATGCCTGAGTTTTTCTCTTTTTAAGTCACCTTAGAGCAGCAGGGAGAGCAGGAGCTGGAAAGTGAAGAAAAGGAGTGGTCATCTCAGAGCTGGAAAGAAAATGGACAATGTTGTTTGGAAAAAAAAAAAAAAAGAAACAGAAGAACAGTCTACCACAGAGCTTCCTAATTCTAATATAGCTCTAAAAAACAGGATAATATGTTTGTGTGTGATTTGCTAGAGGAAGCAGAGGAAGGTCAATTTTTTTTATTTAAAAAAAAAAAAGGTAGCAACTTTATAAAATAAAGTAGAAAATAATGACATATATATAAAAATCAAATGAAAACTTAGATGAAACACACAGTTTTATTTGTGCTTGTTTGGACGGTACGATGGGCAGGAATTGTTTGGTTCAAGGGTGCGCGCTTCACCTCTTTGTTCCAACTATGGGAACAAGTCTCTTACGCTGTTTGTGTCTCAAGAGCCATCCAGAAGTCTGCAGTTCTTGTCTTCCTGTGCAGAATCATTTTGCTTGGCCGTGAACAAAAAGCCCTAGGGAGGCACTGTCTATTAAGGCTAATTCTGTTTCAGCCTTATCCAATGTTTTTTGTCTTTTGTGTGGTTCTCTTGTGCTGTGTAGTTTGGCTGTAGTTGTAATCCATGTGCCTCTGACTTATGAAGGTTCAATTTCTTTCCAGTGGCCGTGTTTCTGCTCTTTCTCAGCAGTTCCCAGTTTAAATGTATGCACTGATCTAGTCTGACTTCCTGCACAGAACCAGCTACAAAATTTCATGCAGCAATTCCAGTAAATACAGGTTGCATCCAAGCATGGCTGGTTGGTACTGACTGTGAAGTGTAGCAGACAGGGACCATGGAGATCTCAAAACCGGTTGAGCAGGAACTGGGGTTTTCTTAAGCTCCTGAGCATCTACAGCACAGTGCTATATTGCCTAGATCTCTCTAAACTATCACCGAAGCTGGTGGCTTGGTGGTGCTCTGCTAAGTCCTTTTAGACTTGATAAGGAACAGGCCTAAATAAGCTGGAAGGACCATACTGTTAATGCACTGCTCTGTGCCATGTAGGTATACTACCTTCTTCAGTGCTTGTGGGAAGGTTCCCAATGGATGCTGGTGTGATGAGCTGTGGATGTGCTGGTTGCATTTCAGGAGCAGAAAATCCCATTGACTTTCAGTGGCACTTCTAGAAGTACTGCTCATTTATTGTAGTGTTTCTGATACTCCCCCTCTAATTGGCTTATTTTGTGGTCTGTGGGGGTTGTGGCTATTGCCACTGCTGCAAAACGGTGATTTGTATTATGGGAAGTCCTGGAGATCCCAAAAAAACCCAAAGTACTGTGGTTTTGCATGCTCTCCCCACGTGTAGTAAAAACCAGGCCTTGCCCCAGGATCTTACTGCAGCAAGCATTTTTTTGTGTTGTTCTGCAGAGGAACAGCATATATTGGGGGGATGATTTTGTTCAAATTCTTAAGAGGATACAGTGATGAAGAGCTTCAGTGCTACATGCTGTATCTGGGATGATATCCAAAAAGGCCAGATGTTTAGTCTTCAGTGGCTTCATTTTAAGCTATTAAATGTGGAGTTTAATTTTTGGTTGGAAGCTAACTTTTTCTCAATTTTTCTGTTGTACGCTGAAATGTTGACTTTCCTGAGGGAAACTTTATTTTGTCGGTTAGCCTGTTAAACAAGTGTGACACACTTGTGCCACATGTATGTATTAGCATTGGAATCACATGATTTTATGGGCATTTTTTCTTGGAGGATCTTCATTTTCATTATCTGGGACAAAAATGCCTCGATGCAATAAATGCAAATTTCCTCAGTGACAAAATGCCTGATAAGGAGGTGAAGCAGGCGTGTCAAGTTAGATGTAGTTGCAACGTAGACTAGGGGAGGGAAGGGCTGCCTAGTTCTGTGGCCTGTCTCCCATCTTCTCATACCATAGAGAACATCTTTTTCGTTGTGGGCCCTGAGCAACTCTGTGTGTTTCCCTTAATTTTTTCAGCCAACTGATTCCTCTTCTTCCATCCCACATGCCTCATTGCTTCCATTGTCTGCTGGGGGTATGGGAAGTTGCTTTCCTTGGCATTTGGTCACAAAAATAGTTTTGAGAGCAACAGACCAGACACAAAGCAAGCAGCCATCAAATTTTATTCTACAATATTTATACTCTAAGAAAGCACAACCATTCATGCGGGATATTCATCTGGCTAATTTGTGCTGTTGACAGGAAGCAGACATTGAGTCTCAAAACATTTACACATCTCCGCATTGACAACACCAACATGTAGTTGATGTCTGCGTGAGAGATGAGCTGCAGTCCCTTTGGCTACTAGCTGTCTGGCCTGCAGTGGTGAACAGAGGCCAAGTGATTGAGCAAGAACCTATGCATCCAAGGTTGTGAGATTCAGCACTGTTTCTCAAAAGACTAAAAATAATTTTAGATTGCTGGTCCTTTATTTCTTTGATAGAGTGTATGAGGATGCTTCTGGACATTTAAAATGTCTTTTTATAGGCATTTTGGCTGCCTAGACAAAATATGTTTGCTGGGTTTCTGTGTCCTGGCAAATCTCCTCCCTGCTTTCTCTTTCATTTTGGTTTATTTGATGTATTAAGTTGACACAGAATTACTCTGCAAACAGACTCAATCCTACTAAAGACTCAGGCATCTCTCAGTCATTTGCTGCATAATTTCATAAAAAGTCTGGTATTTTTAAAAATAAAATATACCTTGTAAATAAGATTATATTATTATATCTGAATTGTCCTCACTTTCATTTTAAAAAGAATATTTTTGCACATAAATTCCCCTTCCCTCCCATTTCTTTTCTATTATTAAGCATTGAAATGCATACCTTTCTCTAGACTGACTTTATGGGGTTAAATTTGTTATCCGTTGTATATCTGGCCATTCCCTGGAAATATATGTCAATGAGTTTGCTCTTTAGTTAAATCTTTAAGGATCTCCAGAGACCCTAAACAAAATATTTCTATGTTCAGAAGGTGCCTGAACATTTAGGAATAGTTACTGAGGATAGTCACTACTGATGTAGTTCCTTGCTGGTATTATTACAGTATGGATGCAGACTTGGACACATCAGTCAGCATGATTGGCAACACCTACCTGTCTCTGTCTTTCTAAGACATATACTAGATTTCCTATCTCATCTTTAATGATATTGCTATCAAAACTCCCTCGATACCTGCTTGTTACACAAAGTTTGAAGTATTAGGCAATTACACAGAAGGGTAATTAGATGATCCTGAAGACTGGATTGCGAGAAACAGGGAGCAAATCCAATAGTGAAATCATCTACTTAGGAAGGAGGAAAAACTCTACATGGGAAGTTGGAAGCTTATGTACAGTAAATAAAGTAAAAGGGTGACAGAAGTCTTAGATGATCTCATAAGTGTCCAAGCCAAAAATTGGCCCAGGTATGAAAGCAAGAACTATGGTGCAAGGATGTATCGGGTGAGATCCTTCCAGTAAGTAAAGGGTAATATTAGAGAAATTATATGAGTCACCATGTGGTCATCTAATGTAGGGTTAAAGTCATCCACTTTCTGGAAAGACTCAGGATGCCTGTTCCAGTCCTGTATTTATGCCTTCTCTCTCTACAAGCTGTGTGAAGGCTTGTTGTGGACATGAATTTCAGTGTGCAAGGAATTTCCTACATGTCAGCCTTTGTGCACAGGGAATTGTCCTGCTGCTCTTTTGACCTCCTGATGCCTCATAGTCATCATTCAGGCAGCTTCAGTGCAGCCTCCAGTTCGCATCCTTCATCATACCTTTGTATGTGTGATTGCCATGTATTGTACCAGCAGGTGATTTTTAAATGGAAAAGGACAGTTATAACACTAAATATCTACCTTAAATCACAGAAAGGTAGGAAGGTGTTTGCTTAAGATTAAAATATTATATTATTCACTCAATTCTATTTCATATCTATTGAGGTATGTGCTTTGTAATGGTAAGAAAACTTCTACAAGTTCGGAAATCCAGGTGAGATTAAAAGCCATCATTTCAGGCACTTTATCTGCGTCTTCCACTTAACCTAGATTGTAGAACTATCTTGATTCTGAAAAATGGATTTGAGATCTTGAAAATAGATTTTTTTTTTTCTGATGTGATTTCTTCTCCATTCTTTTTTTCTTTCTTTTTTTTTTTTTTTCTTTCTCAGCCTGGAAAACTAAAGGCCATTTCTGGGGTACCATATTAATAGCATTTTTGAATTTCAGGTTACAGATATACATGGTAGTTACATGAGGAGAGACTCAGAAGGTGTAACTGGTGTAACAAAAGAAACAGAACAGTGTTGGGCAATATAGCTATAACATTATAGGGTTACTTAAATTCTAATTGTTGGAAAGACTGTGTAAAAGCAAAATCATTGGACACTGAATCTGCATGGAATCTTTAACATGGGGTTTGTTCTGACCTGTGTTGTGGTGTATCCTGCTCTGTGCTGCCCATCCCTGCTGTGCTTCTACTCCATAGCTCAGGTCTGCTGTTAGTTGTGACCACCAGCTGTTTTTTGACAGCATACTACCCTCTTGCTCAAAAGATCATTAGTATTTTACCATTATGGTGATGGTGGTATCAGGATCCTTTTCTTAGTATCAGAATGATGAAATATTCAGACGGAATTGCTCATCTCTGCCTAAAGTTACAAGACATCATGAGTGTTTATGGGTTGGAATAGGAGCTCTTTGCATGTTATCCAAAATGTTTGGATAACAAAGGTTGACATGCCAAAATTGGCCACTGACATGGAAAAAAAAAAAAATTCACTTCTTGGGAAAGTGTTATCACTGCTGCCTTTTAGAAACTGTAGTTGTTTTCTGAATTACAAGTGGTTTGCATGAAGAACATAAATTGCTGTGCTCTTTATCACTGCTTACTGTGTGACAAATATACAGTCCAATTTTTCAAGTGTGGTGTCTTGAAAATGAATGTGTATTTGAAATGAAAACCATTTCAGTACTTGAACATCTTCCCTCTGGAACAAGCTGGATAATAAAATGTTCATCACCTTGGGTTATTTTAATATTTCCTGAAGCCTGCACAAGATGCTTTCTATTTTCTTGTCAAAACATACTGAAATGAAAATTATTTTTAATAAAGTATAGTAATCACAGTGTGATCACCAAGTATATCTTCTCTTGTCATATTGTTTCTTCCTACTCGTATTTGCAGTTACTTAATGTTATGAGTGCTGAGCAATCCAGTGTTGGGAGAAAGAGAATGGAATATTTTGTTTCTGACAAAGAGCACTGGGTGATACAAAACATCATCCTTTGCCTCCTAGAATAGCATCATTGTTTAAACCAAATGCTGGAAGAATTGACCTATGTAGGACTTAATTATTTTTTCTTTCCCCCTCAGTATTTCATTGCTGTCCTCCATACATACCTATGCTGAAAGGAGAGCTCCCACTGATACTCTGTTTTTTCCATGTCTGTCCCTAAATGCCTGCTGGAATGCCATGCCAAATAGCATGCCTGAAAGTTGCTTAGCATGACAATATTAACATTGGTTTCTAACTAGTTCACAGGAGCACTGGAGTTAGTCTTGGTTTAGCTGATACATTCTTTTGGTGAGCAGCTGGTGGATAACTTGCTTGGCTTCTGGTAAACTAAGGTCCAGTATTTAGAAAAGAAAATTGCTTTTCTGCTCACTCTCTGGAGCTTAAGGGCTGAATGATGTTCTTTTCTAAACCATTTCTGCACACCAGGTTTTTTACTCAAGTCACTCAGCTCTAAAATACGTGATGGACAAATCTCAAGAGATTTGGTTTCATATCTTACCCAAACATTATCCAAGCTAAGTAAAGCTCTGGAGTCTACATAACTGAGCATGAAACCTCAGAAGAGCAGACTTTCTCATGAGAGTGTCAGTGTTTCCTGCTGGCTGGAAATACCAAGAAAATAGTCTGTCTTGTGGTATTTTGGAATTTCAGCATTTAGACATTGCTGTAATCAAAGAAGGAAATGAATATGAAAAATAATTGTTTAAAAAGTGAACTCTTTGCAGTTTTTTGTGTGAGGTTCCTTTCTCATTTTTCATTGAAGGTATTAATTGATACCATAGCTCTGTATCTGAGAGTAGGAGATCTTCTCTGAAGCTGCAAATTCTGTCTGTTTTATTCTGGGTATTGCAAAATATTATCTCTTGTGACTCACCCTATATTTCTTCAGTCAAGGGAAGAAACTGCTATTGTTTCGTTCCCTCCCTTTTATTTAATATGTAACCAAGCACTGCTCTTGGAGTACTTGTTTTTTTGGGAGAACATTCTGCTTTCTTCAGTCACTGCTTCAAGTGTGAAATTTAGCTCAGCTGCAGAGCCACAATGAATGTCTTATGCTAAACAAGTCTTGTAAAGGTAATCTTAGTGATTACATTATATAACTAATACACCGATTAAAAAAATATTATGGTACTAAATAATTGTACTATGAAATCCTATGTTGGTTTGTATGGAAATTGTAGGCATAAGCTATCCCTGTATTTAAAAATAGAGTTAATCTTCATTTTGTATTTTGACAGTGAATCAATGGGACTTGCAGAGGGAGTAACTTAAAGATGGAAAATCTTTATGGTGTTTATCTCTTGTCCTTCTGCCACTGCAAGGTTTACAATATGTTCTCTTCTTTATTCAGTCTATATTTAGTAACTTGAGCAATGAGTTTTCCATCATTGGCTTTGTATGATTAATCCAAGTTCGCGCTGTCTGCAGAATATCAGGAAATATTTCTCAACTTCCCTCTTGGTTTATTTTCACCAGCATTTTTATTCTTTGACAAGTCCTCACAAAGTCTTATGTCTCAGTGTTTATGCTTGTCACGTGCTGCAATTTAGTTGCCCACAGGTATTTACTCACATCTAGGTTCATTTTTAAGGCCTCAAATGTTTGGTGTATTGTTAGGGTTAATCAAATACAGTTCTGCAATTTGCAAAATCTGGATTTTTATAGTTATATTTGTGCTCCTTCCAGAATTTTCTTCAGTTTGCCAGTCTTAACGGTTCTGAATTGCCAAGAATATACTGTAAAAGGTGAGGTAGGGTAGTCAAGTGCACTGTCATTTTTTCAATAGGCGTATATGCTAAATTTGTACAGTTCACCCTGCTCCCCCTTGCTGTTGTTATTGCAACCATATTTCATAAAAACGTTTTGTCAGTTCTGAGGTCTGCTTCTATTCTTTCAGAGAGTGTGTTTTCAGAAGGATTACTTTCCAGAAGAATACACATACATATAGTTAGTTTTTATTAAATAAGCACTTTTGCTTACCAGAAGCAATACCAGAATTTTATAGGTTTCTTTGTACTGTTACTTTTGCTTATTGGAGACTGCAAATATGTTTCATTTCAATAACATTTGAAAATAGAAAATAGAAGAAATACCTTCATGAGTTCCATACTTCACTTTTGCATGTAAATAATTATTATTAATTAGTTGTGCAACTAATAATAACCTGCATTCATACACATTCTATTTAAATCAAAGTAATTGAACGTTCAAATTAAGAATGTGTTTCCAAACAGATGTCTAAAAATTGTTTGTTAGTTACCTATGGTGCTGTTTTTCCCTGGTTCTGTTGTTTTAAAGGGGATTGAAAGATTGCAAGAAGTAAAAGAAATCACTGCAGAAACATAATCAAAGTGACAGTTTTGTGCCGTATTTCCATATCAAGCTAAAGCAAAAAAAAACCCCTCAGCTGTATATGCATACTTCACAATGTAGGTGTGTCCCTGGGGAGTGATTTGAAATGAAGGGACTATCTTTTCTTTCTTACATTTAAGACTCCATTTCCAATTATTTTTCTAACTATATATTAGCTGCTTTAATTAAAAGGTGATGATTCACTGCTTTCTAGCCACCGGGAGCATTTTTATAAAGTAGGGGTTTAAAAATAGTAATAATGTAGACTATTTTACTATTAGTTTGAACATTTGGAGCTGTAGGAATATTTTAGCACAATTTGAGCAGTGGAAGAAAAAGCTGTTTTCAGTAATTTTGTGTTCAAGGGTGTTTCAACCTCTGCTTGCTAACTCTAATTTTCCAAAGCTTATAAGACTTTAATTTGATTCTTTATCTAAGCATAAAACAACGCCTGAAAATTGCATAGTAAATTACTGAATAATCACTTTTTTGTGGGCTACCTTATTGTCAGAATGAATACTGCCTTTGAAGAGACACTCTAAATAAGTCTTGGTCAAAAGTTAACTTTATAACTTAAATTGACTTTAGTACTGGTGAAATCCAAGTGTTCATCTAAGGGTAAAGAAGAAATACCTCACTGATTATTGTATATTTCCTTAATTGTGTATGTATATTGGTGTTTATATAAAAACTTTGTGCTGGTGTCTTCAAATGTATACAGATAGGTCTGCAGGTGAGATCATAAACTTAAAAAAAAAAAGTTTGTGATAAATGTATTTTATTTCAAGGTTTTCCAATTTAACAAATAGTTTTGACTGCTGCCTCTTCTCTAGGCTCTTATTCCTCTCCTTATCACAGCCCCTTTTGGGAGTGATTTTAAATTTCCAAATTCTGAGCAATATTAACAAAACCACTAATGAAACGAAGCAATCATTGTCTTAAGACAATAGTATCCTTCTTTTTGTCCAAACAGCCTATACCTCTTGAAGACCCAACATGCACAATATGTTCAGTCTTGTCTGTTTTTGATTTCAGATCTGATATATTGAATTCTGGATGGCCAGAAACAAGGACTGGGAATTTCCATACATTAAAATGTTGTAACCCAGTGGGAAGCAGAGTTCCAAGTGGTCTGGTACATCAGACTGAGAAAATTAATTTTAGGTATAACAAAATTGTAATTACACATAACCAAATTTGGGTTTATCTTGAAAAACAAAAATCTCTACTATTATGTAATTTTGTGGAAAACTAACACAAATTTTATGTTTCCAAAAAAAGCCATTGTGCCAAAGTCAAACACTCTAAGTTGGGAGAGTGGCAGAGCTGGAGTCACTTCAGGGAGGAATGTGCAGGAGTGAAGGCTGCATGGGACAGCTATCAGTCAGCACCTCCTCTCTGTCAGGCTGAATATGTTCTTCTATCAATGGAAAGTTGTTAACTTGCATAAATAAAACATTAACACTTTTGATGAAGTGGGTTTGTTGACTTTAGTGGAACTGGAAGAGCTCCCCAGTATGCTTGAGCTCTCTGTCGGCACACTTAGATACTTCCAAAAAAACCCCACAAAACACAAGATTAATTGCATGGGCACATTAGTTGAATTAATATACAGACTCGATGCCAATCTCCTAACTGGGTGTATCAGCTGTCACATCTCCTTTCTCTGTGTGTGTATGTGTTGTTGCAAAATGCAAAGCACTAAGCTGGCTTGAGGTCAAGTGATTTAAAGAGACACCCGGTCAGAGATCAGATGTGATATTTGGCCCTGAGAAGCTGAGAAGCCCCAGCTTATCCTCCCTCATTCCGCACAGGTTCAGCTGCCTTTATGGAGCTCCAGCTCAGCTGCGTGCCAAGTTGTTCTGCTCCTCACTTCTGGGAAAGCACACTTCTGCTCTTTGGTTTTTATTTTCTTTCCACCTGGGTCATCAGGAGAGCGCTGGGATGTGTGCGGAGCTGTGGCAGATTGCGTGGTTGCCCTTTCACACCACTTGGTGGTGATGGGGCTGTGAGTGAACCAGTCCAGGGGACCAGACCAGAAGGAAGGAGGGAGCCGCTGTGAGGTCCTGGGGACGCTCAGTCATGGCAGGCCAGCAGGCAGAGCCGGATTAGTTTAGCGGCTGTGACAGCTCCCTTTCTGATGGCGTCAGCAACGATGCCTGCTGATGGAGACAGTCTTCCACGCAAAAAAAGCACTCTAGGTGTGCTGGCTGGAAGTACTAATAGGAGGACCGAACTTCCCGGGTACTCCGAAACCTCCGTTCCCATTCAGTTCCAGTAACAAATGTCGTTTTTAGCAGCTGCAGAGGAGCTGCCTCAATTCTCCAAAAAGGCAGCCAGGTCCTTGCTCCTGTCACAACAAGAGTGGAACTCCCTGCAGGTGGACTGTGAAGCCCAGGTGTGAGCAGGTCTTTGCTGTGTGCCACCGCTCCGGCACTTGGCAATAATTGTGGGAACCACAAGTGGCAGGCAGTGCCTTAAATTATTTGGCATTACCCTTAAGTACCCAATCAGTCAGGGCAATTCAGATTTTGATGTCTAAGAGCTCTACACACCTGCAATTACTTAAATCCACAAAATTGTACCCATAGGTATTTGCAGGCACAAAAATGCTGGCATAAAATTAGGGGTCATTTCCTAAAATCTATGCCTAAATTTTGATGATATAGTATATGAGGGGCTGTTATTTTGAAATGGATTTATGGAAAGTAATTGAAAATCTCCAGGCATCCCATCTGTGTTTAAAGTAACAACAATAACAAAACTTTAAATTAGCATAGGAGATTTAAGACATTTCAGGAAAACATTGATTAAATCTGCCAATGAAATGAATGTGTTTGGCGAGTGACCTAATTAGTGTATACTTGGTTCTTTTTCACTGCACTGCTTACCACTAATTGCTGTTCTGCTGGTCTTCTCCTGACAAGTAAGAAAAAACAAGGATGAGGGATTTGTTGAGGAAATAGTGACATTCAGTTTTAATTCATTTGAACCTGCTGCCAAGCTTAATTATGGAACTGAAAAACTGAGACTGGGAGGCCTCCAGCCGTTTAGGTTATAGGAGGCGGAGATGTTTAGTATGTTTGGGTAGCACTTATTGCAGCCAGCTATAAACTTGTGCTTGCTGATGCTTAGTTGTTTTCTTTCCCCCACACCCAAATACACACCAAGTATAGTTGGTTTCAAGTTACTATCCAATTTCTAATTAAATAAATTTGTTTTACAAAAAAAGAAAGAACAGGACAGATAATTAGTACATCTGTTTCACAGTCAAACATGCTGCAAATTAAATGCCTTGAAATCAAAGCTTGCTTTTAAAAAGACACTGTCAAAATATTTTCATAAAATAGACTTTTCTCTTTTGTTATAGAATAAAGATTTGAATACTGAAAACTGAAATCTATTTCTTCACCAAATTTCTGTCTTTCCTGTACTTTCCTGTACAGAAACATACACTGTATGTTTCTGTATGGTTCTGTATGGTTCCTCAGAAATAATAGCTTGCTGGCGGTATTCATTGTTTTTAGAAAACACTAGTAAAGAATTTATTTTGGGAAGAAAAGAATAGGTAGATACTGCAGTTTGATTGTGCTTGTGTTTATAAAAAGAGAAATACCTACGGCAACTCCCCATGTATTATATTCAGAAGCTCCTTTACATTCTGTAATAGCCAATACTCCTCAAGAGATAATGCAACATTAATTCCAGGGACTCCCTGGTGCTTTGAAAAGAACAGGCTACATTTCCATGAATGCCATCAAGAATAATGCAGGAAAAGGATGCCCACTGTGCTCTCTTGATCAGCATTTTACCATTCAGCATCAGAGTTCTCACTCTCTTGAAACTTCCTGAAATTATTTTTCCACAAAGGCATAACTAAAATGGTTTTGAGACTATTAGGCTTAAGCCTCTTTACTATAGTATAATTGTTATTATTTCAGCAAAACAACTAAAGATTTGGACTGCATGTGACTAGCCCATTGAAATGAAACCAACTCACCCATTTCAAGTCAAATATATGAATGAACCGGGGCTAAAATGATAAACAGATCAACATTTCTGATTAAACAATTTTTTTCAGTATTCTTCATTGGAATGGATTTATCTTACACAGCTATAAAAATACATAAATAAACAAACAAATAAATAAATAAATAAGAAAAACACCTTAATTTCTCTGAAGGTCTCCACAGTATACTCCACTATGATAAGAATAGTGTAGTTAAGAGTAGAAGGGGCATGGAAACCCTGTAAAAATGTACTTCTTCTGCAGTTCTTTCAACTACTATGATTAGGCAGGCTGCTCAGCTGTTATCCATTTTTAAGATATTCACCCCTCTACACTGAAAACACACTGAAAACCACATAGGGCTGTAGCTTTAATTTCACATCCTTTATTACTGTATTTATCATTGAACTTAAATGTGTCAATATGCTTGTGATCTTTACCAGGATTTGTGATTTGCCCTGGTGAAATCAATGGAGTTAAAGCTGTTCAAAACAGATTTGATGTAGGAGAAAAATATCAAGCCTTCAATCTACAGACACAACCTTTTAGATCATAAACTCCATTATCTCTGAAGTTAACATGAAATACTGTATTTTTCTGGCTTCTCTTCAAGGCATGCAGATTAAGTTGGTGATCAAGAACACTAATGAGTTAGTATAGGAATACTTCTTTGAAATAGTTTTGCAAAAATCTACTCCTCCAGGATGGGGTTGGTTTGGGGGGGAGTAGCTGGGAGATTGCTTTTCTGGTTCTTTAATTGGAAAAGTGAAACATTTTCAATTTTTCTAGGGAAATTATCATCACTCTAAAGGGCAGGCCAGCATCTGTATTGCCTGGACTGGTAAATCTTCATGACAATTTTGCAAGGCTGCTTAAAGATTTTTTTCCCTCTCACACACACGCAATTACAGCATCACATGTAACTGGGAACAAAGACTACAGGGAACAGAGTTTAATGGACTGTGATTACTGTTCTGGAACAGATTGAACCTCTTCATAGCCCATGAGAAGATGATGTGAACTGAATTCAAACTAAGAACTGATAATGGATTTTACCAAAAGCTACACAGTTAAAAAAGACACTCTCATAATTCATAGCCGTGGACAATACCTCAAAGCAAAAAGGGATTTAAAATAAATAAAAGATGTGTTACATGTAAAGCAATAGACTCAAACACTTTATATAGTACTCTAATTGCAAGAAAGGGAAAACAATATTATTTACTTTTGTCTGGAACATTTTCATTAATAGTGTTGTGTTCTGGCTTTTTTTGCACCAATACTTACTGTCCCTTCTTATTTTTCAGCCAGTTCTGTTCAAGTTTTTATCTAACACAAGTCCCTGCTGCTACCAAAGCAAATCAAATCAACTGTACTTCAACTGACGCTTTAAAAATAAAGCATATTGCCCATTAACCATTCTGTTTTGCTCCACTTCTTACTCCAAATCAACCGTCGACAAATTTTCTTTTTCTTCCATCAGCAAGATGAGGGAAGAGGCGATTTTTCAGCTATCTGTAATGATCAGTCTTGACCTGCTCACAGCAAGGGGAGGAAAGTGCCTCATCCCTGCATAAATACCTCCCTTTGTGACTACAGACGTCATTTCTGATGTGCTATCCTTGGTGGCTGTTTTCTTTAATCTGATATCTCTCCAAGCAGTGGAGGAGTCGGCTGCCTGTTTCAGAGTAAACAGCTTTGGAATTTTAGTCAATAGATGAGAAAATAAATTTAAAATATATTTATTGTAGTACTACTGCTTTAAATTGTGCATTTCATACAAGAAGGGTAACCCTGTTTGTGAAACAGAATATGCCCTATTAGATTTCTTACCAAATGAGACTAAAGGATTAAAACAAAACATAAAAGTTGTGGTGCTGTTATCAATAGGACTGATAACACATAAAAATCAGCAAAATTACTAACAGCCCGCTTTCTGATTTCTAAGACACACTTTAAATACCGTTTCTCTAATGTCTGTCATAGGAACTAATCCCATACCACATTGGGCCCCAAATCTAGCCCCAGAGAGATGGTCCTTTTTCACTGCAATAAAGATGATTAGTTCTGCATGTGAAAAATCATTTCCATATCTTGAATTACATTCTACAATTATTTTAAATTGGAAATATTGGCAAGTTTGTAATAAGAAAGCTCAAGCTGAAGTTTTTCTAATAGGTATTTTTCCTCTAACTTTGAATCCTCCCACCAGCCGCACTCAGTTAACAAGCTGTGCATGACTCATCTTTCAAAGCATTATATTTTTTCTTAAACAGTAATCGTCACACAAC
>JAOXNG010000012.1:41756209-41768594 GCA_028566535.1 Scolopax minor
TTTATAATGTAATGTAATTCTCAGGAGTAGCAAAAAAGTATTGCAGTGGTATTTTTATAGTACATACTGTTGGAGTGGGACTATTTACTAGTAATTCTTCTGAGCACTGGGAATAAAATGCTGTGTGTTTTTTAGGAATGTGCTGTAGAAATAGGAAGGAAATTGGAGGTAAATTAAATCTTGGGCACATTCAGCCAGTATTATTTCCATCTGTCAGCAAAAATGGTTAAAAACCAAAACAACAACAAAATTGTAAAGTTTGAGATTAAATTTAGTGATTTACTGTCTGCTTTAATTGTGCCCATGGCTTGAAGTAGAGCTACACAGCCTCAGGGTTTCCTAGATATTTCCATAATTTGATTTGTCTGCTTTGCATAGAAGGTTATGACCCCACCATTTATCTAAACATTTTCCTAGTCACCTACTACAATTATAGCTTGTTATGGAAAACCAGGACTATCACTTATAACGTTGTGTTGCTTTATTATTAGGATGCAGCATAAAGCAACAGAGCAGGGAGGGTCTTTGCAGTGTCTTAACTTCTAAGAAGATCTTTTCCCTTGCTTAAAAACTGTTCATCAGTGAAAGGTCACCTATTTTTAATAGTGTGACCTAATTCATATCAGACCTCCTTCTTATTGTACAGCACTTTTCAAGTGGTGGGTTTGGTAAAGAAGGTAGAATGTCTCCAAACCAGGTGCAAATTAGGCTTTAATGGGGTCACAGGGGTTCTCACTGCCTTGCCCTCCCTCCTGAGATTGTTGGGTCTATGGTAATGGAAATTTTTCCCTTTCAGAATAAAAATTTCATTAACTAAAATACATAACGGTTCTCTTTTGTAAGATCAGTCTTTTAATTCTTCTTGAGCTCAGGCTTTCTATGTTAAAAACGAGTGCTGGATGCAGGCTCTGCTTTACTTGAAGTTCAAGTAAATAATTACATCTTTCATGACTGCACTATTGCATGCTATTCACTTCTCTTGACTATGTAAGTAATTTCCAGACTGGCTTATGGGAGAACATTAAAGGGGCTGGACATTTTATGTCAGTCAGCAATTAGATTAGTTACTAGGGTACCTCTTTGCACTCCTGGAAGTGACTATTGTACTGGCTCTCTTTGATCACAAGACATCTGGGAAGCCTGGTGCAGGCTTATCTAAAAGACGTCTGACAGAGTAGCAACTTAGGCACTTTCCTCCTGGGAGCATCAGCTAGTATCTTATCCTTTATACTAGATTCTACTAAAAGGTTTCTCTATTACTTTGGTCAGAGGTCTTTTGAATTTGTAGTATAATAAACATAATGCCCGTTTGCTGGTATTTCTTGGGGTAATCCATTTTGTATCAGTCTTTCACTTAATATTCTGGAAATTTTTCATAGTGATCTTTGCCTTCACCAATGATTTTCCTTCTGTAGCATCCCCCTTTGTTCGAGTGTGAGTGCGGTCCTTTTATTGTAGTCTTTTCCATCTCTGTCAGTCCACATAAAGCATTTATAAAGCAGAATTATATCCTATTTGCATCCTTCCTTTTGCTATGGTAAATATACCACATTCTTTTTAAGATATATCTACACACTTATCACCATCCTATTGCAATTATGTGAATTTTTGATGCAAGCTGGCTTGTATCTGGATGTTAGACAAGGTGGGCAAAGTGAAGTGGCATTTTAAGGAGAGACCAATTCTTCTTGTGATAATCTGCTGATCAATAAACCTTTTCTGTACTCTTTCAATTTACAATGCATCTTTCCTGAATGTGGATGAGCAGAGCTGTAAACTATTTTTCAGAGAAAGTCTTTGCAATGATGTAGTACCATCTTTCAGTTGGGCAGTATCTTTCCTAGTATGTATGTTTTACTACCTTTTAGTCAACTGATGAGCACCCTGAAGTTTGCAGTAGAAACTCTTATTTTTAGCGTGTATATAAACTGCATGATTTTGCTTGTTGAACTGTTAAGTTTCATTTGCTCTCTTAAGGTCAAATCTCAGGATGCTTTACCAGGTTTTGAGTCAAATGTAGACATTAAATTTTATAAGTCCAGATTTTAAAATGACCTTTCAAAGTGTTTGCAAATGTTCACAGCTAAAGTTCTGTTTTTCAGCTTGTCTTTAGTGATTATATCAACTGGTTGTCTGCTGTTTAACAACATAAATGTGATGACTCAATATTTGAGTTGTGCTAGAAAAGTCTTGCCTGCTGTTCTAGAAAACAGAGATGTTCTAGAGCTTATTTTCCTAGCTTATTTTCTAGCCTGCTGTTCTAGATCTTATTTTCCAGCTGTGTATAATCCCCAAAATATGGTAAGCTAAATAGGAGATAAGGAAAGTAAGCTAAATCCACATTTCAAAACTTTAAATGCTTTCTAAAGTGCTACATTTCACAGAGAACAGTGGAAATTAGAAAATAACAGTAGAGTGTTGATGAGTTTCTAACATATTAAATCTTGGTATTTTTGCTCTAAGGGACATTTCCTTCAATCATGATAAGATCTCACATTTCAAGAAATGAGGATTAGGTTCTATGGGATTTGTAGGTTTTATTACATTTAAAATTATTTCTTAAAAAAACCCCAAACAAACACCATCAACAATTTTTTGGTATCAATGCAGATGTTTCACTACTTAAAAGTTTTAAGATGAATATAGAATGATGAGATATATAAGCTTGAGTCACTTGATGTAAGAAGCAAGTGGGTATTTTACTACTCCTTGCATGGTTTTGGTTGTTTGTTGTGTTGGTGGTTTTTTGTTAGAGTTACTGTTCACATAAATATTATGTTGAGAATAACATTGAGACATGCAAAATATATTTGCTAAGAGCATGATCTACATTGTTGTAACTGGTACTCTTGAGAGATGCCCTCTTGAGAGATATTTGTGTCTAATATTTGATTTTTAACAACTATGAAATCTTGATGTCCCAATATAAATATCCAGATGACAGATACAAGTTATCATTTTTAAGACAGAACTCGATTTTTGTGAGCAGGAGCTCAGATCTGGAAATTTGCGTGATTTAGATGTCCTTCAGCCTTCTTGGTACTACCACTTCTAATCGTGTTTACTGATAAAATTGCTTGAGCTGCATCGTAGTGATTTGTGGTTTTGAAGTTTGCTGGTTTAGAATACAGACCTATATTTTGGACCCAAGATGCAATACTGCAATACAAAGTCTTCTGTTAGGAAGATGTACTGGATTCTTTCAAGATTTTGGCATCCTGCCTATATAAAATACTTCGCTGCCTTCTTTGTGCTTATTGTCTTCTTTTGCATTAGAAATGGAATATATTGGGATTTTTTGATAAACTATCTCTGTTGATATTTTTATTTTAATTCCATTAGCACTTATTCTTAATTTTTGTTTTAAAACAAAATAATCCAAGGTAATATGTATTTGGCCAAAAAAGCCTCAAATATTTGACATTGCTCTGCTTGGTCATCAATAATGTAACTACCCCATGTGACATTGATTAAAAAAACAAACAGACACACCATTTTTTTTTCTTTGAACACAAACAACAAACATTGTTTTTATATAGACCTTGTTTTTATATTTTGCCCTTAATCCTGTGGCACAAGATTTTATTCTGGAAGAATTTAGGAATGAAGGGTCAGATTTGCCTTTAAAACTCAAGTCCCGGCTAGAGGAAAATCATCTTAAATCATCAAAATCTTCTTAAATCATTCCACAAAATGCTTGTGTCTGTCAGTGGGGGCCCTGCATACCTCCTGTAGATAGTTTGAAGCCCAAAGGAGGTAACAGAATCCTGCCCAGAGGTCAGCTTGGCCCATCAAGCTGTAACCAAAATCTGAGAGTCTGGCCTTCTGGACAACTCAAATTATCAGTGATAGTCAGCAATGTGAGCTTTGGCCTGCTGAATCCACGAACTGTCTGAAGAGTTGAAAAGAGATGCAACTCGGGCATATTGGGAGCTAAATTCCAAGGTAAGGTTCCAGCAATTTCTTCATGGACTGCTTTTGAAAGTGGATTGCGTCTGATTTGTATAAGGACTGTACATTAAGACAAATATTTCAACAGTTTTAAGCCAGTCTTAACAAAGTTGAAACCCTCAATTAATCTGCTTGTTGCAAGTGAGAAGCTGATAGCTTCTTACAGGCTGCAGAGTCTAAAAAGGAAGCCTTGTTAATCAAAACTGGCTGTCCAGTGCCCTGTCAGACCATTACTGTGTGCTAAGTCCTGTGAAACAGGCTCAGTCCTAAACTGAAACAGTAGCACCAAGAGCAATTCTAACATCTGCTGCTCACTTGGAGTGTAAAGATTTTAATTTCCACATAGTGAAAGACAGCTCACATTGAATATCAATTGTGAAAAGGTTCTAACACATCAACAAATTATTTCAAAGTAATAAATTGGTGATTTATCCTTCATTTTCTGGAGGATAAGCTATCTCAAATTGCTGCATCTATTTTCAGAGAAAAATATGCACTTAGATGGTTTCTGTAAAGTGGCTGATGTGCAATAATCTGTTCTTGGGCCCAAGTCCTGCAGTATATACAGGTTTAATTTTAGTGGTTTGTGCTGAGGAAGCTGCGTCCTGGCTGAATACTGTGAATTAGTAAATAAGTGATTTAATAAATAAGTGATGTAGGTTAACAACTGTGATTTCTATTGTCCTTCATTACTTGAGCAACAACTCCATGCATAGCTCTGTAGATGGTACAAATTAAAATTCAGTGCTTGCAATGAATAAAATACTTGCCAGAGGAGAAAATATTGGGATGCCTTGGCCAGAAGTTGATTTCAGACATTGTGTATTTTTTCTGCCCATGTGTATGTGTGCCCCTGCCTGACACACATGCATTCAGAGGGAGAGAGATGAAAAGGTCAGATGTCTGCTATGGATACGATCTTTGTTCATCTTGCTGTGCTGATGAAGTTTTTTTGACTGAATGTAAATACTCTTTAACTCTTCCACAACATGTACATCAGAGAACATTATTATAGAGAAGACAGGCATTTGTCGGTACAATGGAAGTAACACTGGATGCGCAATACTGTTTGGAGGTGGTGTGTAGAGGTGTCTGGATGTATTTGCATCTAAATGAGCTGAGCATTTCTTTTCATACAGCTTTGATGTATCTCAATTGGTACAGGTTTTTATTCTTCCTGGGATTTGGGGAACAGTATTCCCATTATGCACTCATCTTCCATTCACATACTGGCTGCCACCTTCAGTCAGTGCCACCAGATAAGTATGTATTATGAAGATCTTTGACATCAGAGCTTGTTACTATGCTGTCAAGTTAGTCACTGTGTTCTGGGCCTCAGGACCAGCAATGAGTGATGAGTACAGCATTTATTTAAGTACTACTTCTTTTTTATGTTAAGTATTGACTGTGTCCGAATGTGTTTCAACATTATTAATGTTTGAGAATGATTGGATAATAATGTGTAGTTCCAAATTTTTTGTTTTAGAGTTGTTTTGAGAGCATTGATTTTCCTTTTATCTTTTTGACTCCAAAGAGCCTCAGTAGCCCATTAACTAACTACCTAAAAAGATCTGTGTCAGACTCCCTCGCTCTCTGAGTTTGTAGATTGCTGTTCGATGTTTCACATGGCAAGATACTCCAGTTGCTACATGTGTCACTTGTATGGGTCACCTTTGCAAAAATGTTTCTTGACCCAACTCTTCTCTCAGGTGCACCATGTTGCACTTCAAAATTGAAGTCACAGTAAATCAATTTAAATCTCATATAGCGCTGATGTATCTTACAGAGTAGTCAGTACTGTAGCACTCTAGGAAAATAATGTAGAAAAACATTTGGGAACCAAATTTGTAAGTGAAAATATGAAGGCATGGGTGACCCTCTTGTTCTGAACATTATAAGCTTTTGCTTTGAATTAGTGCATGATCATTTTCAAATCCTCCTTTGTATCACATAGTTTGGAAAGTTTTGTATAGTTTTGCATAATATAGGAAAGAAAACTTAAGTGAATAACTATTTCAGCACTGGAAAAGAGAAGCTATTATTTGTTGGTCATTGTTATTTAGATTGCAGTACCTTCCAAAGAGTTCTAGACACTTACCAAAGATGGAGGAAGGTCCTATTATATGGTATAATAAGGCAAAGTCAAATACACGATGAGGTAGTAGCAGAGTTGTGTGTGTGTGTGTGTGCGCTTCCTATGAGTAGCAGAATTATTGCCTCTGTCTTCACCTTTTCATTCCCTTTTCTCGTTGCAGTGAGTGATTTCCTGTTTCAATTCTTACCTATTTACCCAGATATTGTGTGTTGGAGTCTTATGACATTAAGTACCTTTCCTCTCAGTGGAACATCTTCAATATTTCCCTTTTCCTTCCTTCACCAATTCACTGGGACAGTCTTGTCCTTCTGACATACCTAATGGGATTTGTCAAGTCCTTGATGTAGCCATGGTTTATTTCCATGAGTAATGAGATAATGTGGTAAGACATCTTGTCTTGCCCTAAACGAGATATGCCAAGCGAAACATGAAATGGAATCCCAAATGTTATGTCCTATATGTTTGTCAAATGTGTGATCTATTTTTTAGAGACCCAACTCAGTACACTGAAATATTTTACTACTTGTGAACTTTAGCTTCTGTTAATATGATTGAAGCAAGTGGGAATGGAAATTGTCAGGGCAATTTAACAAAGAGAGCCTATAAAACTCATTACATCCCAGGTAGTAAAATCACTTTAGAAGGCACATTCTTCAAACTTGAGCTTTATTCAGTAAACTGCATTGGTGCCTGACCTTTTAAGAGCTTTCTCTTCCTTGGGAGGGAGGAGGGGGAAAGGGCTACCTATCTTAAATTATAAACAGCAGCCAGACTTGACTCTGTGCTTTAGATCACATGGGATGACGGAGTGTGCAACTGCTCCAAACAGACAGTTAAATGGCCAGCTATTTAGATGAGTTTGATGTGTATTTCATGTAATTGTATACTCTATAAAGCAGTAAAAAGCCAATGTTGTGTGCTGGTTGTATTTTAGCACAAAGTAAATCAAAGTACCAATCACAAGTTTGTAATCCAGCTTAATCTTTCCAAGACTTGATGCTTTTAAGAAGCTTTAGATTGATACTAGTAGTGGATACAAGGGTTAAAGTTCCTTTTGGGAAAATAATTCCTGTTAGGTTTATATCTAATTTGCTTAACAAGTTAAATTAGCTTGTGGAGAACTCTCCAGGACCATAGCATTGTTTCTCTTGCACTGCAGTGTAACCATGCCCTTAAGTGTGCCTCCCTCTGCACCACCTCCATGCTGGTTGTGAACGGCTGCCTTTTCCTGCTAAGGTTTTGAATGAGCTGTCAATCCATTCTAGATACCAAATTGAGGCAGTATATTTTTTTTTCCAGTTGTGTATCTTTTATTCTTCCAATCATGTGTCATAAACTTGCATTAGTAGAATACACGAAAAGTAAATATGTCATGGGCTTTGTCTCGACCAGTTTGTTATTTCTGTGGTTTTCCATTTTCCAGCATCTTAACAGCTCTACAGCTACGAGCTGTAGAGATTGCATTTTCTTGTTGTTATCCTCTGCCTGGCTCATGGGCACAGTCAGGTTGCTCATTAGTGAATCCACACACTCAGGGTTTAGTCCAGCAACCTTTGAAGTAAATGGAAAGCCTCCCACATATTTATTAGGTGTCAGATTGGACATTTAGTGCACATGTTGCATTACAGGATTTTGTCTAATTACATGATATCTATGCAGGTTTTGAGATAGTATTATTTATGGGAACCATGTTAAAGCTGATTGTGGGAAACTTTGAAAAGAGAATGTTTGCATGCTCTGCAATTTTCATGTTGTTTCATGTATTTTTTTTTTTTTGCCTTTGGTGCTATGCATTTTTTATTTCTCCTGGATCTGTCTTATCTAGAGGTTTCCTGAACATGTTTACTGGAAAGTTGATAAAAGACATAAGTGAAAATAAAAGAAGCATAAGAAAGGATTGAGAGTGAGGAATAGAAACTTAAGAAAAGGAAACTTTTGAAAGGAAGAACTGAGACTAAAAATAAATAAATAAATATTTTTTCTTTTTGGCTTACTATACACAGAAGAACTTTCAAATGCATAAATGGTACAGGGTGCTTCATGCTGAGAGAATTATCAGGTCCTTAGGTGACAGATAAAAAGCTATGTAAATTCAAAGCATTCCCAGTAAGATTTCTCTTTGTGTACAAAATCCACAAAAAGTTTGTCATCATAAAGAAATTGTAGGAGATGATTATGCATATAGGTAGTTGAACTCGGCAGTAGGTAGTTTTTTTTCATAGAGATGTAGCAAACTTTATGTATAAATTCTTTCACATTAAGTGGAAGCTGGTAATAGTCCAGATGTTAGAGCCTAAGATGATTCCTTTTTGAAAATATGGCCTTTTCTCATTCAGAAAATAAATTATTCTTGCTTGCCAACAGGTGAAATCTATTCCATTATTCTTATACATCTGTAGCATTTCCCCTTCCCTGTTTAAGTTTCCATTTCCAGTGTGTGGCAGCGCTTTAGGACTGTAGCGTGGAAAGGAGGGCAATTATAGAAGAAACATTAATCTTTCTGAAGATGCTAAGATGTAAAATATGCACTCTCCTGTGGAACAGAACTGTAGATGAACCTTTGATTATAGATATACATGGCATATGTTATGGTTTTTCTTTCATAAATACTCTTTCTTTTGCAAAAAAAAAAAAAAGAAATAGGGATAGATAGGATAGATAGAAGAGGAATATGCTCTGTTCTGCTAATCAACTTGCAAACTGTCTGCTGTAGCAACACTGGCATTATATCTTTAGTGCCCGAGTGTTGTGCCCTGTATTTAAAAGGATACTGAAAGTATAACCCAGTGTCTTTACTATCCATAGCTAGGTAACCTGTAATTATTATTGAGGTAGGAAGTAGTTTTGAACATTTACCTTTCTGTAAGGAAGATGGTTTAGTCAAGGGACTTTATTTGATGATGAAAGAAAGTCTATTTAAATAGATGGCTTGTCTTCATTTATTATAGTTGTTTATGTTCTTTAGGCAGAGTTTTCCAAAAGTCTTACTCTAGAACCAGCTACCAACTCCTATGGTTTTTGCAAATTCCACTCTAGAGCTCATAAAAATAACCATGAATTGTTTTATCTTAGTCAAACACTTTTAACCAGCAATATTTGTCCTGTCATTTCTGAAATGTCAGATATCAAGGCTAATTATTTCATCCTTTAAATTAACAGCTAATGCTATGTAAATATTCATTTCCACAATAGCTCCCTCCCTGCATGCTCCTCTACTTGAAATGCAAGTCAAACATAGAAGTGTGGAAAAAGATGAAAACACTGTTTTCTGGAAACAGCACCATGATTGACTATTAAATCTCATTCTTTATTTACAGACTTTGTCATTATTTTCTCAACTTTTGATGCTATGGTTACATTTTAATTTCTGGTCTTTTTCTGTCCATTTGCTTTATTTAACATGTGTTGTCTTCAGTATCATATTCTGTTTAAATGCTTTATTGTAGGTAGCGTTTACAAGACATGTCTGAGTGGCCTTAGCAAGAAAAGCCTTCCATCTTTTTAACAGATTGTATGAGAAACTGAAACCCAAAGCCTAATTCAGCAAAATGTTTTAAAATATGCTGCAATTACAGTTTTGTAATTGATCACATTTTTATTCAGGAGAAGTTGAACCTAACTATGTTTAAAATAAAGTATATGAACTGCTCAGCAAGCTTTTCTATCTCTAGCTTAACTCTCTTATAACGGCAACTCTTTGATGTTCAATTCACTCGGAGCATGGGCAGAGTGAGTTCCTGGGCAAATCCTTACAAAATTGCCCCATAAACACAGCCTCCTTGCAAACAAAAAGAACAAAGTCATATGCGGTGAGCAGAGTCAGTGCACGAGATAGGAGGTTTCCAATAAACTGTGTTAGCCCAAGTTGCAGTTTCGGATGGTGATGTCTTGGTCATTACATGTAAGCAAGAACTGGTCACAGCCTTGCCTCTGGGTTCAGACTGACTGTGGTTCCTCCACAGCTTGGGTGAGAGTAAATAAATTAGACTGTATTTAGTGTAACTACCCAGAGTAAAAGGAAAAGATACATTATAGAAAGAGATGAGGAAATCATCTAAGTACCTAGCCTAAAGTAAACCAGCACAAGTTCTTGCAGGTTTTTTTCCCAGGTGTAATGGTAGGGGTGTTTAAAGGTGTAAGACTCAGATTTGCTTGTCTTCAGATGTCATGTCTGTATGTATGGAAAAGTAAATGTAGATGCTTGATAGATACAGCATATTGCTGATAATCTGAAACTATCAGTGGCAAACTGAAATTATGCATAGATTTATTGTGGAAATGATAATTAGTCACAAGGAGAATACCTACAGTGACTCCCTGATGTGACTTCCCTTCATAGATTTCATTAAAAAAAAGAAAAAGATGTTGACAGGAAGCCTGATCCCCTGTTAACTTATTCGATTTTATTAACAAATCATTCATATTTTTATGTTGATCACTGGGTGTATTTCTTTTGTCTTAGTGCTTAGTCTTCCAAGTCATGGAATTATTCCAGGATATAATTAATTGCCAGTAATTCTCACTAATTTTAGTGGGACTTGAAAGCTTTCAGTTCTTCGCAAGACACTGTGTAGAGTGAAAATACCTGTCCTCTGTGTATGTACAAATATATGGGAGGCTGGAGATGTACTTGAGAGAAGTACACATTACTGAGCCTCTTTAATTAGTTCTATTGAATACAAATCTGTTTTCTATTTTGAAATTTGAATATTTCTGTATTTTGTTTTGAATACTATATTGGTACTTTCTAGGGAGTTTTTGAAAAGAACTTATACTTTTCCTTATTGCAGCAGTAAGTATTGATGTGTTCATTTTCTGCAAAAATTGCTAAATTTCTCAAAAAATATTTTCTATGACAGAGAGGAGATACCTAACAGATAATTTTAGCATGGTATTACAATTAATTGATCCAATAACTATTTCTGGAATAGCAGTATTTTGAGTGAAATGTTGATGAGCACTAAGGCTGTTTAACCAGTGACATGCTGTATCTGCATCACACTTGCTACTTTCTTATGGCGGTTTCTGTCTCTAAAATGTTGCAGTGTCAGGATTTGAGTAAGGGAGGGCAGTTTCTTCCTGGTAGGGTATACTTGATACAAATAGACATGGTGCAAAGCCCGGCTTACCATAGTGCTGACTTAAAATATTCAGCCATTAGTTTTCTGGGGAAAATCTCCAAGCTGGTAACTGCATCATATTTTTTCTCAAAACACTATTTGTTTTCTGTAAACAAAGAGCAGCTTTTGTATAGGTAGTCAAAAGTACAAAGGGGCCTCTTGGCAAATCATTAATCTTGCTTATAATTGCTAGTCAGCATTGTAGTTCTTTTCCATAAATTAGAAGACGAAGAGAGCTAGCCAACATCTCATGTTTCCTGCAGCAGGGAGCAAGAAGAGCACTGATTGTCAGGGGCAAGGCCTCCATTTAATGCTTGTATTAATGTATAATACATTAGGCATTACTCAGTAATAGGGAAGGGAAGGGCAGAGATAGATGGGAAGGAAAAGAAGAATTAGCTTGATTTGTTTACTTCATTAGAAAGGTGGAAGATGGTTTAAATCCTCCCCAGCTTCCATAGGTTAAATAGTTACTGCTTTCCTTCTATCATCAGTATTTATACAAATGCCTGTCTTCTCTCGTGCTGTGTTTTATGTGAACCTGGGTGTGTACATGCATGTCAATCAGAAAGTGGGTGGCCCTAGTTTCATGCCGCAGGGTGGTTATTCACATGGGGGGCTGGCAGGGGAAGAACTGTGAGTGAAGTTCTGGCCCAACCCAGAGGTCTTCTATAAATGTGACCACTGAAAAAGGTGATTAATTTCTCTCCTTCTCCTTGAGGATGTTCATCTCATTATTATTTTCTCAGGGCCACAACTGTGTCACCAAGGTGCAACTCATGGTATGGAGTGGAAGCTGAGTGACCATTAGAGAGAGGACTCTCTTCTCATTCCTCTCTGTGTCTGGATACAAAGCTGTTATTTTATTCATTCAGAGGGAGTTGTCTGAGCTTTCCAAGTCTGACAGTACAGACAGGGAAAGAGGAGACTGCCATCCTCCTCACCCCATTTACCTGGGCAGGCTACTTGCCTGGGCTCAGTGTGCATACAGATCAACCACTGGCTCCCCACACCTTGGTGCCCTGTAGGGATCACGCAGATGGAGGACTGGACTTTCATAAGTCCAGTCCCTCTGTCTTCCCTAGTTGTACCTCTGTGATTTGTTCCTAACTTTTCATAACAGAAAACTCTGAATTAGCCTTCTTCTAAGGACTCTGAGTCTGACTGCTGCTCTTTAGGTAAGTCAAGTGTGGGGTGTTCTTCTGTTCTGCATTATAAC
>JAOXNG010000012.1:41785224-41795823 GCA_028566535.1 Scolopax minor
GCACATAAGAACAGGATTAAAACCCTCCTACTATAGTGGCTTTAATCATGATCCCACTCAATATTAGCCAAAATGTATTAACATCTGATAGTTGTTAGGCCCTGTGAAAGGTGTTGGTGGTTTCCGTTCAGTTCATGTTGGACAGGTGTCCACATCAGAGAGGACCTCCATCACAGTGGGCACAAATGCATATGCTCCTGAACAAGCCTGAAGATGAAAGCCCAAGGAAACAGTTCCCCTGCTGCCACTGTCAGGAAAAGTTTCCTTCAAATTGTATTATCAAATCAGCCTCAAAGGGGAAAGAGTTACAGTGCAATTAAGGAAAATCGAGAATATTTCAGATTTAGTCAAGGTTTTATGAGTGCTTGACTGCATGTATCTCTCTATCTGATAAACAATATGACAGGGAATAATGTATTTGTACTTATGTCAGCATTAAATTTATATTAATCCATCTCTTATAGGTCATTTTCTGCCAGTCCAATTCCCTGAGCAATCTTATACAAATGACGTTTTACTTCTGCCAAGTAGTCAAAGATATTTTTCCTTCCTTTTCTCAGCTGATAAATTGTTTATTAAAAGCCCCTTTTTAATCCCACCCCAATGAGTAGTGATCAGAACATGTTTATACCCAGTAGCCCAAAATTATCAACCCAAGGCTCCAAACCGTCAGCAATTTTCTTATGCATAGTTTTGTAAGAAGTGTTATAGCTCTGCAATCAGAATGGGTGAGGATGTCATGCCCCTGATGGATACAGATACAAAGCAGCCTGATCAGAATGGAGATTTGAGGTTTTAGACCAGTTCTTTGTTATATGCACATGGACCCTATTTGTTGGGAACTTTAGTGTTCTGTGGGAACTTAGTTTTCCATAGCATTCAAAATACACATGTAAATGGCAAAGTTCCTTGAAAGTGCTATGTTGCTAGTCTCATTTCTGGTTGACTCTTAACATAAAGATAATGATTTAGCGAGTATTCACAAATAAAGTTAAAGTAAATATCTGAGCATATATTCCCTTTTATTGCACCTTGATAGAAAAGATCTCAAAGTACTTACTATCCGTCCCATTCTGCGAGATTGGAAAGAGTTAATTTGAGCATCTTGGTTAAATTCTAGTTCAAGAAACCTGTTGTAATCCCTCTGTTGTTTTCCTTAGGTAAACTGTCGCTCACTTCTTATCCAAACTTGCTGTTTGATGTTTCTGAGCACTGTAAATTAGATAGTTCATTTACCCTCCAAGGTGGTTCTGTTTCAGCCGTAAGTGAAAAAGAGAAATGATTCTTACCTAGTTTTATAAAAAACAGAACCTGTAGGTGGAAAAAAAAAGCATTCTCTAGATAAACATCTCCATATTGCCAACTTGATTAAGTTTGTTATTCTAACTATTGTCGTGAGTCCTTGGGACTATTACTCATATCAGATATGATAAATATACATTATTATTATAAATACAAGCTATGTAACAAAGGTTTGTTTCTTCACATTAGCTTTTGCTCTGCACATTTATAGTTCATTGTTTTAGCGGCTTATCTACTTCTATGCAATTGCTGTTTATAACTCTACCCTTTCCCCATTTCATCAGAAAATAGTATCTCATACAAGTGTAAACTAATTTTACAGTCGTTAGAAGGAAAAAAAAAAAAGAAACTAAATGCAGATACAGCTTTACAGCCTCAAATGTTTTTGATATACTGACATGCATTATCAGAGATGTTCCACCTTTTTTTTGGCTTCGATCTCCTCTTTCTTGTGCAAACTTCAAAAGATACATTTTTCATCATGTTGCATAAATTTTCCAGTGAGACCAGATGTACAGAAGACTTTACATTTATTAAATATCTGCGAAAAGACTCCAAGTATGGCACTATCACATAATTTAAAGTGAGAAGAAAAAATCATAGTTTCTATAATGTCAACTTTTGTGCCTTATTCCATACAGCATCTTTCTTGAAATCCACAGGAAAAAACTCAAAAATGTTGTGACAGATAGTGGGAGTCTCAATGGGGATAGCTGTTTTTTTGTTGGGACTGAGTTACTCTGGGGTAGCAAAGCCCCTCTGAGTAAGGGCCACCAAGGACCGTTCCTCTCTGCTGACAGGATCACGGGAGACTCACTACTATTTTGAGCTGAGTCAAGGTTTTGACTCAGGTTTGGTCTGCACCTCTTGCTGTCTTTCAGAAGAATTTTTCCATCCAGTGATAAATTTAGGAAGAAACATCAAACTCACTGATCATCTTAAGCCAATGCCTGGTGTTTCAATTGTTTTATCTTAAGTTTAATAACTTACTTAGGAAAAACCTCCTGCTGAAATCGCTGGATTTGCTGAGTGAAGATGAGGTTTTTACCCTTGGTTGAGTGTCAGAATTAGAAGTGCTGCAATATATTTTGCATTATATTTAGGTTTTTGTTTGCACTACAGTAAATTAACAAAGCAATTATTGTCAACAGTTGCCTTGCAATTTTAGCACAAATCTGGTGTTTTACAGATGTTTATTGAAAAGCCTTGGTGTGAAAATCTCAGCTGTTATGTAAACAGAAAAAGGGGCAGTACATTTCTAACCCTCATTGTTGCTGAATAAACATTGAAAGTATGACATCACAAGGACTCACAGAATAAAAAAAGTCCATTTTAAATTTTATACTTCTTGACATATATTTGAACTCTCAAAGTTTCAGATCCTGTCTGCTTTGCATTTGTTTTATTTTTGTTTTTTAGACAATCTCATGAGATTCAAACGTACAGGTTTGACAACAGTAACATTATTTGTGTGTTTTGGGGACTAGTAGTTCAACTTTCCAGTCTGGTCATATAAAAGAGTTTATGTCAAGGTCTTCAAGGGGAGAACAGAGCAACCCAATACCATAAATCTAGCCTATTACTGTTTGAACAACATGTGGTGCAGTACCAGTTACGGGAATTAGGACTTTGGATAGCTTTTACTTCCCACGTTAAGCAATTGTGGAAGATTCAAACATATCTGCCAGCTCCTTTCTTCAACTGAACAGACCCCCAGAAGGATCATGCAAATAGGACTTGTTTCTTGGTAAGCAGAACTTTGATATTTTCCTTCTTACCCACTTTAAAGCATAATTCAATTTTGCCCTTAGATTAAGTAATCAGACAGATGAGTATTCAAAGCCTTGTGATACCCATTTGTTGAGTCAAATTAAATGTTTCTGACCAGGTTTATCAACTAGGTATGTTTTAATGAAATTAAATGACATTTTCAATGAAATAGTAAGTGCATTGGGCATTTTTCTTATTGGTCCAGTAGAGGTAGAAGAGGCATTTATATCCTTTGAACATGAAAAGCACTTCATGTCAGTCCCTGTTTGTTACTGTGGAACATGACAGTTATCTGAAAAAAAACAGCAGGATTTAATCTGACAGCCCAGTAAGGAAAGAGTGCCACCAATCTAATTATCCAGTAATCAAGTCAGAATGGGAGTAATTCTAGGCCTTTCTCAATCAGTTAATCACATTTCCCATGCATTAGCAACTGCACATGCAGAGCTTTTAGGGATGAGCTCTTAGCCCAATGTATTCAGTGGTAGACACAAGAGGAGCATCATGTCATTGGCTTTGTTTGTTGTTGGGCTGTTTTTTCTAAATTATGATACAGTGTTTCTGTTCAGATATTTTTTGTTCTTTCAGATAACCCTCTGTTGATAATTTTTCAGTTCACCATCAGCTACTAACTACAAAAGAGACATTTTAATTTTGGATGTCCCAAGAAAAGCAGTATCATCCTTTACCATTTATAATATTCTCAAAAATTATCCTTTCTCTGTTCTTTTTTTTTCTTTTCTCTAATGCCCACAACATGGTAAACTAAAGGGCACAATGACTAAAAAACTCTCAAACCCTAGCATTTAGCCAAAGATGGCAAGATATCTTCAGACAAGATGTCAAACAACATGACATATCTGTTGCACGTAAGGTGGGTTGGCGGGATTATTCAGGGAGAGAAATTAATTTAGTTTGTGACAAAAGTTCAGAGGTTTGAGTTTTTTGCTTTTGTTGTTTCTTATTTAACAGTGCTTAAGGCTTGCTTCTACTATTTGCTAGTTGTGTGACAGGCACATTTATCCTCCTTGTCATTTCTCCCTCCCATGTTTTATTGTCAAGCCAGGGGAGAAATTATTTCATAACTGTGCCCTCAGAGGTATAACTCGCCAGCCTGAAATATCTACTTTGGATTGTAAGTAGTTGGGGGGAAAAATGCTGATCTCTGAATGTTTCATCATTTTTTGCTAGGGCAGCAGCCCTTGTACTGTCATATAGTTATTTATTTTTGCAGTCCAACCCACTCTTCTTTTAAGTGGGCAAGTTATGTCTTACTCTTATTTCTCATTTACTTATTATTATTATTATTTACTTAGTCTTATTACTCAGTAGAAAAAAAGAGGCGTTCCAAGTGTATGCCTTTCCTACACTTTGTATTTGAAAGAGGTTTCTTGGGTGCTGCCAGAAAATATTTAAGTTGTTTCTTCTCAGCTTTCCTCGTATCAGAAGAGGGTTTGAATTCCCTTAAAGTTTAGGTATCACCAAGCACCTTGTGGCTTTGTTAATCCCCAGTGGGACTGCAACGGTTAGCCTCTGGACAGCATCATTAGACATCCGTACGTAAAGCAGAACTAGATTTCAATTAGAAAAAATATAAAAGAAAAAGTCACAGCTGGATTCCTTACCTAAGCCTTGCTTAATGGGAAGAGTGTTAATGCACCTGACTTGCCTGCAAAACTGTTCTTTCTTGAGCCAGGCCAGAACATCAGCTCTGCCTGGAAAGCCAGGAATGGTATTTCCTCCTATGTCTAGAAAAGGCCTTGTTAGTAAAACTGTAAGTTTCGTGGTCTTTCCGTGCTTTTGTGGTCTCCCCATGGGCTTTAAAGGGGTCTCAGCTCAGTCCCAAACCTCCTTGTATCTCTTTCCAACAGTGCCATAAGAAGAACGCTTTTGATCCAATGTTCAATTTGGTTTCTGCTTTATCTGAATTCCTTTCATCTTTCTCACCTTGTTTGGATGAAAGAGGTGGAACTGAGTGAAGATGATTTCTGCAGCAGCAGTCCATACAGACTGGTTGTGCATTTTACAGCTTTCTTGTAACTTGTGGAACTCTGGCTGTTGTCACTGACAGCAGGAGCTGATTTAAATGGAAGACTGGTTGTTTTCCATTTCAGTTTGACAGGGAGGTCATGGAAGTCAGAATCGGAGGAGCTGGCATCAATGATGTGGGTTTTTCAGAAGGCCAAATGGCTCCAATTAAAAATAAAAATAATTCCTTAAAAAGAGATACGAATGTCTCCTTTGAATACTACCAACTAAATAGAAGTCAACAAGGAGGCATTATGCACCAAAAGGGAAAATGGGAAGAAATGACCCTGCTAGATGAATTGAGACAACTTTGGCATTTTACTTGCAAATGAGTACCAGATCTGAGCTGATCTTCAGAAATGCATTTGCAAATATTGAAAACAAAGTATATAAAAGCCTTCTTTTTTAACTCTAATGAAGTAGAAACACCAGTTTCATAGCACCTCGAAGAACTGAAAGTGATAGTGTTACATACCGGCATCTTGTAGAATCATGTAAGCAATTGTTAATATGTCCTAAGCATTTATAGTTTTATATTGGCTAGCAACAAATAGCAATATATTTAGTATGCACATATGGTTCTTGAAAACATTATTTCATATTCAGGAGCTTTGGATCCTCCTTTTCTTTTTTTTTTTTTTTTGTTTGTTTGTTTGGTTGGTTGGTTGGGTTTTTTTGTTTCTGGTTACTAGTAATCTGTAACCTTTAGAAATATTAGTGAGATTCCCCTTCTGAAGTTCTTCAGGGTTCTTCATTCATTCTTCAACAAAATACAAATAAATTAAATTCCTACTTTTGGATATGCTACTTATGTGCACTATTTACTTATGTGATTGACTTTTTGAAACCATGAAACCAGCATATTGAAAGAAGTGGGACTTATTACTGCTTTTAGAGATTTGTGCTTTGTTTTGAATATTCCCTACATGGATAAATAAGATACACATGCTTTTCTTGATTTTTTTTCTTAGAAGAACTTTTGTAAGTAAAATTATCTCAATCTGCAGATAGGGACCTGTGGAACCAACCTCATTAAGTAAAAAAACTCAAAAAACTTCAGCCTTCAGCTCCAGGAGAGATAGGAAAAGTGAAAGGTTTCCTTGTCTTTTGAGGTCCATTTTAATTGGTTATTTAAATTGTGATTAAAGAGTGAGATGTTGAGAAGTCAGAGCATCAGTTTTAAAACTCCTGCTTAACAGAGCAGCAGCAATGCATAGGTATGTACAAATCTGAAGGTCCTTTCACTGCTTTGTACCTTGGGTCTTACATTTCTCTGGTGATGCTGAGCTGTTTGTCAGCAGACACTATGATTTCAAAGTGTTCAAATTAATATCTGCTGAAAGAGCAGTGCTTTGCAGAAGTTGAGCATTTTGTCTTGTTCATTCTTAACAAGAGGCCTTGCTGCTGTCTAAGGAATTTCCCCAGTGGCAAGAAGGGCTTTGTGGAAAGAGAAAAGGGGAAAAAAAGACCTTTACTGACGTAAGCGAATTATCAGTCTGCCTTTCTGTATAAGGAAATAATTCCGGACTTTGAACTCTGGAAAATTATGATGGGGTTATCATTTCAAATCACGATGTAATCTGTAGGGCCTTCCATTTTTACCCAATTTTTAACTTATTTGTTTCAGTTTGCTTTTTCATATTAATAATCTGTGGTCACGTTCCTGACTGATTTATTCCATGTAGTTGCTGTGGTCTTTCAATCTGTTTTCCTCCATCAAGTGGAAATACTTTGGGTTCTATTTAAGCAGAACATGAATTTCAGCCTCAATTTTTAGTTTAGGTATTGTCAGACTTGCTCGGTCCTACTGCTAGGACTGTAAATACCAATATTACCAATAGCATGGCTCTGGGTGAAAACATTCATCTTCCCTTCTTCTTCTAGATCAACAGTCTATTGCTCTTTGACTGTCTGTATGTACCTAAAGTATACAGGCCAATACTGAGAGACAAAAGGGTTTGTGGTCTGTATAGTATTTGTAAGACCATGTGAGGAGAAGGAGGCCCAGAGAATCATTGGTTGAGGCCATATATCAGAGCTTGGCGTTATAACTCAAGTCTTTTGTCTCCCAGTGTAACGCTCAGGTGCCACACGAGTCACAGGCTTACACCTTTGCTAGGTCAGCCCTTGAGCTTCCAGCATCCTAAGAGATGCTGTATATAATGATGTTTATTCCAGGCAGCTTTTCAACATAACACTGAAGCTATCCCAGTAAGCTCTGGAGGTCTTATACTTGTATCCAGAGCCAAAGCTGGAAATGTTCTGAACGGTTATTTTTCTTGGTTTTTCTTTTTGTTCAGTGTGGGTTTATTTTTACTAGAGCTCTACCTAATAGGACATTAAATCATTGATTCAAAATATTTAAAGAAAAATATTGGAAGTAAAAGAAAATACTACAGTAGACAAACCTAAAAGGTCAGCACATACCACAGAAAGTGCTGTGAGTATTGGAAATATGTGGCAAAGTCAAACTTATACAATGCATGGAAAGAATGACCTTTTAAGGGTGCCCTTCCTCTGCACTCCATGTTCTCCATTTTGACATCTGCAGCTTCATCTTCAGGCTGTCCCCTGCTTATGATTTCCTCTGATATTTATATTATTTTTCATTTTTTAAAAAGGGCTTAAATTTATTTCCTTCCTTACTTTCCTTTCCTGTTTTGTTAACCATTACTCCATTTATTTTTGCTTTTTTCTCCTTTCTTCTTTTCCAGTTTTTAACAAATAGCTTTCTCTCTGGTGTATCTACGTTTTCCATTTCTGTGATCAACATTTTTTACCTTCTGTTCATTTCACTCTACTTCTAGCACCTATAAGCATATTTTTTTCTTTTGTCATTGTCTTATCTTAACCAATTCTGAATCTAGAATGAAAGTCATGCTTTTATTAAAATGCAAATAATGAAAATCTATAAAGTTGAGAGATTGAGAAAATGAATTGGCAACTAAATCTTCCAAAGGTGAATGAATAAAGAGAGAAGAATTTAGATATTTGGTATTTGTAGGCATAGGCTGGTAGAAAATGACTTTGCTAAATATACCTATCTACGCAGTCCTCTTTTATATATTTCAATCTGTCAGTTTTCTACTGGCTGTCTACTATTGCATTATTTTAAATGCGTAAAATATGTGGAGTGCAAAGCAGTCACACTGTGTTTGTGAGGCAAAATATTTTATCCTGTTCAAAAACTCTGCAGAAGTTGGCAAGTCAGTTTAAACAACCTGAATCGAGATTTGAAATCCTTGACGTCAAAACCTGAAAAGTAAACAGAGTTCAGTAAAAATACAGTGATGTGAAAGTGTGTATCTGCTGGTCTCTTGTGAATAACAAGTGAACAGATATGGAAGGATGAAAGAAGGTGTATTTTTTCCTTAAACATAACATATTATTTATTCTCCTTATGTGAATCATTCAAATATGCTAAACAAATAATATGAACAGAATTGTCAATACCATAGGTTAGCTATGTTATGTAGATACATTAATACAATCTGAGGTGGAGTGACAGTATTGCACAGTCTGTATTTTGGGGGAAATGCTGTTGATATTAGCCAAACTTCTGGCAACTCCCTGTGAACTAGCAAGCAAAGTTCATGTCACACCTTTGGTCAGACATGAGGTGAGTTCAGGCGCCCTTGCTAGAAAGTGCCCCGGCTCTCCTTCCTGCTCACTTTCCTCTTAGGGGAGCTCCTTCATCAGATTGCAAGAAATTGATGTGATAAACTGAAGCCTGATTTTTCCCATGGGCTATTTATAATAATGTAGCTTGGGAGGAAGAAAGATGGAAACCATGTTGACCCTTGAGACCATCCTGAACACATCAGTGGGCAAAATAAATGGAGCATTTCCTATTAAATGTTAAGCGTTATAAATGAAAGACTGGATGTGGGTCATAAAGGCAAACAATGACTCTGATCTGACTTAATCATCCTTATTTCACAAGACAGTCAGTCGCCCATGCTACTCTGAGCTCCCAGGGCTCCCAGAAACTCCTGGTGTTATCTGGTGAATCTAGGCACGAGAAGAAGGTTGTTACTGTGGCTTTTCTGCTGTTTACTCATCTGGCAGTCCCCAGCAGGTTGCTAAAATATCAGAGATCTCTGTGCATCTATGCATCCAAAGAAAAAATTAATTTAAAAAAGGAGACAGAGGAAGAAAAGGAAGAAGGTCTTGAGTTAGGAAGTTCACAAAGACTTTTTGGTCATGTGGCTTCTTGCACATGGCAGCCTCAGAGATCTGCTTATTACTCATCACGATAGAGCCCTGCGACCTTAAATAGATTCATGGGAGTAAGCGGTTCCCTTCAACTGTTCAGACAGCCTGCCAAATGGGTAGAGATCCAGTTTGCATAATAACACTTCCTCAAACCATCTCCTTAACTTTGGTTTCTCCTTGTACTCATCTGTATTGCTTATCCAGTGCTTGAAATCTATCCTCTGCCCTATAAAGGACAGTGAATAACTATGCTTCAGCCTTGTGCTGGACTGGCAGGTGGGACATCTCTTCAAGACATTTCTGTACCTCTGCTGGCCTTTGTGCCACCATTTTCACATGCAGGCTCATTACTGGGCATCTCTGTGTGCACTACAGCGCCTGGAGGTAAAAGGTGCCCTTCCACAAGGTTCTTTAATGATAGTACTTAATAAAAAAATAGAAGTGTTTATTACTGAGCTGGTTTTAATTGAATGTATGTCTGGAGTATTGAATTTAATATACTGGACCCCTCAGGATCCTTGTTTAAAACTTGAAGCATCTTGATTTCTGTTTGAAAATTCTTATTTCTGCGTCAAAGAAAGTGTTATCAATCTGTCAGACTCATTCAGTAACAACTTACTTGGATCAGGTAAAAATGTTTCCTTTGCTACAGATTTATTTACAGAGTCTGACTAGGCAAAGAATTAGACTTTTCTTTTTTTTTTTTTTTTGTTGCCATCATTAGCACAACCTCCTTCAGGACAAATCAATTTAATATGTGGAGCACTAGGGTTGTACTCATTTTGGAGATCTTTAACTGCCGTCAGAGAGTGCTGAGCTATCTGAAACAGGCATTGTACAGCAGCACATACAAATGTCTCAGCTGCTCCCAGTGTACTGCAAGGCATGTCTTCCACAGACAAATTTTTTTCATTGTTTGCATGGATGCAAGCTTCTCCCAGAGAGCCCTGTCTTGGAACACATTAGTGGAATGTGTTAAACTATGCCATAAATAGTTAGCAGACAATCACATCCAAATGATAGTTTTCTTAGAACTGAGGAGAGAGGTCTGTATTTGCAGGCACAGCACATGAAAATATTTTTATTCCAAGCTTTGTCAACTCTCATGTCTAATAAAAAAGCATACCTTTCTAGTTATAGAAATTTAAATACTTTTAGTTCCTGGGGTTTGTTTGGGTTTTGGTTTTTTGTTTTGTTTGTTTTTTTCAAATGCCATCAGCATTCAAATAGTATTTTACAGGCCAGTTCTTCCAGCAGACGTCTTTTTTCTGCAGATCTCACTTA
>JAOXNG010000012.1:41863502-41879833 GCA_028566535.1 Scolopax minor
AAACCTGGGGTCTTGTGATGGCAAGTATCAGATTATTTCAGTAAGACATCTTGTTGTTCTCTACCACTGATTCTTCCGAAACAGCCAGTGAGCTAATCATCCTGAAGAACAGGATTTGAAAGGGTCATTTCTAAAAAAACAGTTATTGTGGACAAGTGAAAATTATAATTCATACTCAGGTGTCCCTGGGATAGATGCATGCCTGATTAGCGAGCATTGGTCCAGCCTCAGTATAGTCAGGAGAAGGCTCTGCACCCAAAGGCACAGGGTGCAGAAAGCATATGGGGACTCAGGTAGAGAAGAAGAGAGATGGATGCAGTTATTACTCAGCAACACATCTGAAAGGAATGTGTATAAAATGGCTTTGTCTGTTGTGCTGCCTTTTCAAACTGAGTTAATAATGGCAGTGTCAGTTTCAAGCGAAGCGTGTGCCAGATTACAGATAGCTAGCAATGGCATTTGAGAGGTGTTAATTGTGAAATTTGAGAAGAAAATGTGCACATTCTTTTTCAGAGTGCTATTCGAATGACAGCCTTTTTATCCCAGAACACTGTGGGTTTCACTTTTATTCTCTTCCCACATAAAATGCATGAAGTGCACTGATTCTTTTTCACCTGGCAGCTTATATATTGCATTCTTTGCAGGGACTGCTTTGGCTTGTTAAAATGCGCCCCATGTATTAAAATGAAATTGTCACTGCTGTGTGGTGCAACATAACATAGTTTGACACTAAGCGCCTGCAGCTACAGAAAACAGACTTTTATTGCATTTATTCTTTCAGAGACAAGAGTCTCTAAAGGCTCAGTGCAGACATTCCCTTAGTTAAATCTGAATGAAGCCAAAGTGAACAATTTATGTTGCTGTCTTTGTGCTTGTAGAAATGGCCCACACGATATGCACTGATATAACCTGGAAGGGACAATTTTTAATGTTTCCACCTGAAACAAACTGACAAAAGACTTTGGCTTCCTCAGAGAATCAATTAGGCAATCAGGAGTTTTGTTAGGAGTTTGGGTCTTTTTTTTATGGTGGTGGGGTCGTTCTTTGAACTCTAGCAAACTTATACCATAGGAGACAAACTGCTGCTCTAAACTCTGTATGCCACGTGGAATGCATGTTAACACTTTTCCAAAACCATGTGACAGGAAGGATGTTGGTTAAATTAATTTTAAAAAAGATCTAGCCTGGTGATAAGTGAGCAATATTTATGTCACTGGATTTATTTTATGGAGAATATTTGGGGATAAGTACTAGCATATTGAAGAAGCACTGAATTTGGGTTTTAAACCAAGTTTTTCTTAAAAAAACAAAAGAAATATGATTTTTTTTCTCTATTACTAGCTTTCAATTTCTCTCTTTCCTCTTTTTACATGTTGCTATACCCACTCTGTAGCAAGTTAGCTGTTCTCTGCGGTTTCCAAGACCTGAAAGAATGGTGAATTTGGATTTGACTAGTAGCATTGTATTTTTTGCAGTTTCTTCAATTTTCAATTTATTGTGGTAGTTCACTGAGTTGTAATGTCTCAATGCTGAAAGTTATCTTGAGGTCATAGGAGATGAACAGTAAGGCATTTCACCTGCTAGTATTACATGTAAATTACTGTCCACTCAAAAATTGGCTTTATGTTGTAATAGGCATATATGCATTGTTTTTGGTTTTGCTATACAGTCTGTCTTTGCAGATTATTTTTTTGACATTCTAATCCTTAATAATTATTGCTTAATCCTCTGAGTTTTTTCTCCAAATCCTGTATTTTTTTTTCATGCCATTTGAAGTTATTTTGAGTACTCAAGGAATCTAGAAACACGTCCTTTGCCTTTCCAAGCTGCACATGAGAGCATAAAGAATGTCCTTCTTCAGGGTGATCCCCTGGAGCCAAAAGGGGACTGTTCATTGACAGTGTGGTGGCTCACACACAGCCAGGAGCACAGGTGCACACTCTGAGGGTGGCAGGTTCTTCTCACAAGCCACACCGTACCGTAATGAGCTCAACCAGTTTCTCTGCAGAAGTCAGCAAGAACAGCTTTGAAGATTTCTCTCAGCATCTGTGCTTGTCCTTTTTTTTCTCCTTTTGCTTTTTTATTTTTTTTTTCTGATTAAGCACTTTCATAACAGTCTAGTAACAGTTATTGTCTCTACCCCCTTCCTACTCTCTTTTCCAGAATGGAATCTACAGAAAAATGTGAAGTAGTAATTCAACATTTTAATGGCAAATATCTGAAAACCCCACCTGGTCTACCAGGTAAGTTTAGTCATCATTATAAAATTTTAAATTGACTGAAGAGTTTAGAATACAGAAATGCAGGAATTTATGTTGATTAATTATTAATTATAATACTGGCCCTACTAAGGGGGCATACAACTGCCCTGATTGAAGACTGTCCTTTATGACCCATAGGGACTTCTTCCTTGCCCAATTTTGTACTATTCAGGCATTTATGCTTGACAGCCATAAGTTTAAGTAGAGATAAAAATCATGTTGGATTACTGGGTTTTTTCCTTGTAAATGTATATATTGTGTGTGACTTTTTTCCAATTAGAGAAAAGGCTGCGTAAGTAAGTGCCAGTGCTTTTCTAACAAACTAGGATTATAACAAGGTCTGCAACATTATAGTTTGTGAAATAGCCAGGATTTCGGGTTGTAGTAAATTTGTATTCCTTACAGTTACTGGTTAGTGTTACTAGTTACTGTTACTAATACTAAAAGCAAGAACTCTTAATACTAACTGATGATATGTCAGATATTAAGAGATTCTATACTATTTGAACTTGCCATAACTTAATGAAATCCTGCTGTTTTCTGACATTACCCATAGAATATATTCATTGGTATGACCATGGAACACTGAAAGCTGAGTACCAGACAGTATTTTGTTTTTTGAAACCTTCATCTGTCATCTATGTGGCCATCAGCTGTGCAAAGTTTAGTGATCAGTTAATCAGTTGCCTGATTCTTAGTGCTTGACAGACCTCTGCAAGGCCCCAAATCTGCCAAGACATCTCCCTCACATTGTCTGAAGAGCTATGTTCAGTGAGCAGAAGTTTTTGCAAGAATTGCATCCTAAGTTATTCTCTCTTCTTTTTTTTTTTAACTTCCATTTTTTGGTTGCTTTTGTTGAATTCCTCTGTATTTGTTCCCTGGTTCTTTATGCAGAAGATGTGCTAAATACTCTAATTAAATGAGAGCGATCTGCACAGCTATTGTGAACAGTAATTGAATGCTGTGGTGTACATGTAAATTTTAGCCAGATCACCTTAATGAAATAGCATAAAACTTTTAGTACAAGCTGCATGGCTCCATTTTATGAATTTATATTTCAAAAATAGTCACTGACAATTTTTCTCAACACCAACTAATGAAGTAAACCACTGCTGTGAGTGCAGCAGACTCCGGCTGCATAGAACAGTGGGCAAAGCATCATGGACAGAGACCTTAAACCTTTGGCACATCTTTCTGTATATATGCATTGAGTCCCAGTGGTAATCTGTTTAATATCATAGCAACACCCAATGGAAAGAGTGTGTATAGCAAGGAATCGGTAAATGCATCTTCATCATTATAACCCTGCATGCTCCAAGATGAGATTTCTGGTTGTCTCAGAGTGTACACATTGTTTGAACCAGAGATATAGTGGAATATTCTTGGTGTGCTTGCTTGAGACAAAAAGGCTACACAGTAAAGAATGAGAACTAGCAGTTGAAAATATTTTTTTTTTTTAAAAATTTAAATTAGTCAGGAAAATACTGGGTATTCAATGTGAACAATGTGGGACATCAGTATGGGAATCTTGATTAAGATAGCATGATTACTTACTTTTGTTCCAAGAGATACACTGAAATTGAATTTTAGTGGTTATAACTTTTGCTGTTTTCTCAGTTAAAGGGGCATGAATCAGCTGTTAGTTTCCTTAAGAAGATCTCCATGTGGGAAAATTGTGTGTTATGTTTATCTCTTGGTTGTTTTGATCAGATGGCATTTAGTTCCAAGGATGAACTGGGAAGTGACTATTTTAAGAATTTTCATTTACATGAGTACTTTCAGATGCAGATGAAGCATAATGCAGCTTGTGACAAAGCCACTGAACCAGTAACTGAACTCATTCAACTATGCACTAGATACCTGTAAGATTTCCTTTTGTTCTCCATTTTTTGGATATCAGATTTTGTAGCTCCAAACACAGATAATTAGACGTTATCATATTGTATTTAATCCACACAAAAGAGAATATTTGTAACTCGTTATTCGAGTAAGGCACTCTTTAAAACTATATTTAAAAGATTTTTTTTGTTCATTCTTCCTCTTTCTAAGAAGCCAGAGAACAAACATGATCACTGGAGCAGTCATGTCCATTCCAGTGATATTGGCCACTCATATTCATTTACTTATGATCCAGTGAGAAAAAAAGTCCTAGTTTCTTCTTGATGTAGTTTCCTGTTCGAGCTTCTGCTCACTTTGTACATCTGTACTATGAACCTGTGTTTAAGCCTCTTGGCAAAGATAGAAGCATCTTGCTTTATTCCCCTCCTGGCAGTTGCTTATCTTCCTGCATGAAGAAAGAAGAAAAATCAAGTCTCCTAGTGTACTTGGAAAATCACAATCAGAGTCTGAAAATTATCCTCCCAGCATCTCAGTAATTGGCATAGAAAGAAAATAATCTCTAGTTATTGCTGTGACCTCTTTATGGATTTCAGTTTAAAAATGAGGAAGTGGAGAACATTAGCAGACGTATGCAACACTGTGTGTTATTAACCTCTACTGCTCAAGACATGATTAATTCTCTCTTGCAGTACAATCAATCCTTTTAGGGTTAAATTAAATTGATTTAGGATTTTCAGCTGGATTTTTTTTCAGTCATAGCAGTGAACTGGGAGGATTTTACATTTTTGCCCAAATCTCTTCTCACCCAAGCTCTGATGTTCTAGTTCACGCTTGCCAGCTACTAAGGTTGCATGAGGCCCATCAAGAAAGAAATCAGCCTGGCTGCAGGCCATTTTGTACTACTATGGTTCCTGAGGCAGTGGAATTATGGACTAGACAGACCGCTTTGGCAGCTATCTTCCATCCATGCCGTTTTCCCTAGCTGTGTTCCCCGAGATGTGATCTTGGTGACACAGTAGGATATATGTGTGTGGAAATACGGTGTCTGTAGGATAAAATGTTCACGTGTTATGGGAGAGGTTATGCATGGTTACCAAGACATGCTACAAGGACTGGAATAGGCAGCTTTTCATATGGTGCTGAGCAGCCCGTCAAAAAGACTGGGCATCATGGCTCTGGCTTTCATAATGCGCATCACATGGACGACACTTAGTTATATCCTCCCAAAGAGTTATGTCAAACATTCAGTTTGGATACAGAGCTCTTTCCTGACTAGTGTTTCCTTGGCAAATGAGATTTAAATGTAATTTGATATATTTTTTTTTGTTGGGAATAAGATAGGAATTACAGGAGAGTCACTATTGTGTACCTGTTTGTTTGGATGTGGCCAAGAGACTCGCATGTAAGTTGGTCCAGGTTGACAATATGGCATGAAAGGATAAAGCAGTGTTTTGTCTGCAAGGAAGGGAGGGCACACAGGGCACTGGAGGCTCTGTATTCTGTATGTTCCCAAGGGAAAACTAAATAATTCCTGGTTTGACTTTCTAACTTCAGCTACTGTCTGTTGACTCTTGAAAACTATAGAACTGAGCAGTTGTAGCTCTAGACCACTCTGCTTCAACTCAATGACAATGTAGAGGTCATTTTCTGGCATGTGAAATGTTTTGCTGGTCAGATTGTAATGTCTAGGTTAATATAGAAGTGTTACATCTATATTAATGAATTATTCTTGCTAAGGGTTCTTCTCTGTCCAACTCCTTGCCTTTGTTCATTAAAATGGGAATTGTTCCACTGACCTGCATGATCAACTAGTAAGAGTTTCATGATGTTCAGCCTTAGATATACAGTGCAAGATAATTGGTTATCCCATAGATAATTAGTTAATATCTTTGCATTTCTTCCAGACTGAGAAAGTACAGTTGTCTCCAGAAATCTAAAAACTCTCAGTGCTTGTCATATTCCATATGAACTTCATGAATATTCAGAGTATTTTTTTCTGTTTGTGTTTGGGTTCTTTTTCCCCCTATTAAAACTGCTTTTCTGAGATAATAGACGAGGGCCTAATGGGTATATCTTCTTCCTATATAGTGTAGCCCCACATGAAACTAATTGTATGGGCCCTCTATTGCCACTCTGAAAGAGAAGTCAGCAAAGGAATGCATGAGACTGTAGTGCTGTACCTCTCCATCAGGATGTGAAGAGCACTGTTAGTGATGGAGGTAGCTCACACACAGTCTTTCAGTGCTGTATCTCTTTTACTTGGTGAATAGAGGACTTCATATGAAATCTTGCTGATCTATCACATGTTGCAATCACTGAATTCAAGTAAAAGTTCCTGATTTCTCTTTGGATGGGCAAGCTTAGGGTACAGTTTTCGCATAGAGTTTTTGTTCAGTTCACAGTATACTTGAATGTCTTAAAAAAATTAATTTTCTCTTTTTGAAGAAATGCAAAGACTTAACACGTTCTTACTTTTCTCTCTGGAATTTCACAGGTACATGCCTCAATTATGGTAATTATCCTCTGCTGATCTGTCCATTATGCTCCCTCACATTATTTTCTAGTCATTATAGTACTACCTAAATTTTATTTGCTTTTGGTTGTCAGAGGACATTGAGCCAATTCCTATCTCAGGGAAAATTTCAAGGAAGTGAGACACATGAGTGCTACAACGCACAGTCAAAAATCTTCCTCTTTCATGTTAGATCTGTGTGGCTTTTATTGCTAATTTTAATGCCAAGTTACAAGTAATTTGACAAAAAGAATGAAGAGGGAAGTATTGTTCTTGTGTAAATTTAGAATCCCACAAGTGGCAAGTGGTGGTGGCATTTTGGGACTGACTATTACTAGAGCAGAAACTCTTAAATATAAAAAATTATCTGCAACAATACAGGTATTTCCAAATGCTTCATATCTTGCATTAATCATTATTTCCCATGTATTTTTTCTCTTGAAAATGGCCCAAGCACTGAATTTTATGGACTCATTTAAACAGAATGAATTAAGATTTTCTGCCTCTCTCCTTAGTTTAAGTATTTCTCTTAGGTAATTTCTTAGATTCTACAGCCACAGAGAGTAAATTCAAATATTTAATCTTCTGCTTCAGAGACTAGACTTAGAACACGGAATAATACATTTCAAAAAATGTGTTTTCTGGGAGATTGTGGCTATAACGGTCATGAGAAAAAAGTATTCTAGTTAAGAGTTAACTGTGCAGTGGATAGTAGTAACATTTTACATTGTTTTTCTCTTAGTGGATAAATGAACCCTATCTTTTTTGTCATTAGTGTTGCTGTAAATTGTTTTTCTGATGGAATGAACTTAAAATGTTTTGTTTGATAACTTTTCAGCCCTTTTATATTAGTTTGGTCCTTTATCTTTTTATCTAATTCTCTTCACTTATATACATAAAAAACCAAAAACCCCTTTCAAAACTATATTCTTGGTGCATTTACCTTGCTTTATCAAGGTAATACATTACGATAAATATCCATGTCTTTCCGTCTAGCTCTCCATATATATGTATTTGACATCTTAAACAAGACAAAACAGCAGAGGAAGGTAGAAACTAGATATTGGTTTGTAGTTAGCATACAACAAATATTTTAAGTACAGAGAACTTAAACAGAATAAAGGGTATTCTGCAAGGTTTGGTACTGGTAATATTCAGTGGAATTTAAAAAGGGGGTTATCTTTTACATGTTCTTATCCTCAGATATTACTTTATTCAAAAAACCAAGATTCCCCTCTCTTGTGTCCTCCATTCCTTTAAATCAGATGGTGTTAATGAATCTTTTATACTGTCTACCTTTTAAGAATTCAGTTCTGCAAATATTTTAATTGTTATCTGCTGGCTGCAGTATATAAATCCTTCCCTACTGTATCAGAAAATATGATGCATGTAAAAACCTTTGTAAAAAGTCACTTTTTAACAAATTTTCTATTTCTTTATCCTGTTTCCAGTTCCTGGCTGTCATTTTTTATGCAATCGCCGTTATCTTTCGCTTTCTGTGCTCCATGAATGCACATGTTCAGCTCATTGCTAGCAGAAATTTCTTTTATGTCTCAAACCCTCTAAACATCCTTTTAACTTCTGTAAGTTCCCAGTCTTCATTTTTGACAGAGAATTAAAATCTTTAATTCCTTCTGTTACTATTGTTCTTGAGTCCTGGTGATGACGATGAAGCCATTGTAACTCCTCCTGTTTTGGACCAGTTCCCAGATCACATAGACTTTGCAGGAGTTGATCATAAAGATGGACTTTCTAATTAGGAAGTTATAGTAAAGGGTACTGAATTAGTAGAAAGTACAGAACCTTTTGCTTAGGAAGCTGTTGGCTGGTTAGTTCTCTGTGGCTTTTCTTTGATTCATCAAGGCTTCTGTGGTGTGGCCAGCCTCATAAGTGCTGCATGTTCTGCTCTCCCATTTAGAGCCATGGCTGTCACACACCACCAACAGAGGCTCCTGGCCTTGCCCTCCTTCTGGTGCTCAGCCAAATATTGCTTGTAGTTAATCCAGCTGGTACTGAGTCTTCAGTCATAGATCTCTAATATGCTATGGCTTCAGCTGAAATCAAGTGTTTCTTAGGCTTCCTTTCAAAGACAGCCTTTAAAAGTCAGACAATATTTGTGCTGCTTCATGGCATTGTTGAGAATTTCAAATGTGAAGTGTGTCATTTTGTATCACTGAACAAGACAGATTTCTCTGTCTTTATCTCCTTTTCTATTTCTCCAGAATTTTTTTTTTTATGCAACCTTCAGTTGTCCTTACTGTGCTGCTACATTTGTGTAGATGCTTCTGGTTTCAGAGCCCATATTTCCATGTCTTTCTGCCAAGATAATTCCGAATTTCCTAGTTTTATTTGATTTTGAAGATTGTATATTCTGTAAAGGTAAGTGACACTTTCTAGAAAAAAAAAAAAGTTCCCCTGTATACTCAAGACTTGATCTCGTTTCCATTTAGTTCAAACAAAGACTCTTATTAACTAGCAGGATACTGAATGAGATGTTTACCCGGTAAACCCCAATAGCTGGTATGCACTTATTTCTTGGAGGAACACGAGTTGAGCTGATTTGTATTTCAGATATTAGCAGGTATGTATCAGTGCTGAATCACATAGTTTGGGCTCATCGGGGAATTTGTGTGAAAGAAGTCAAAGTGCCGACATTGTCTAAAGCCTGCTTTTCCAGAAATGTGTAAGGATGTTGATGATGGGGATAGTCTCAAAGATCTGATGTGCTACATATTTATGCCTTGTTTTATATGAGCATGCATTGGCCTCTAAGGTCTTAGGTAAAGAACCATAACTGTTTTTATTTTAAGTAACCATATTATGAAATACGGACTTTTGTCATCCAGCTGTATAATTAATGAAATATTCTTATAGTTTTTTGATTTTTTTTTATTACTTTGTGACTAGAAATAATAAAAAACACATAAGATTAGTTTGTTTGTAGTATTCCAGTAAGTCAAGTCATGATGTATAAAACAGCATTACTGCAATTTGAATTAAGATCTTTTACTTGGTTTGTAAGATTGAAGTTAGAAAACAAGATGGCATATAAATGAGAGAAGATCATTCCTTGTTTCTTTCTGTTGCAATATCACCCTTCATATCTTTCCTAAGATTTCCAGAAATCTGCACCATAAATGGAGAATTTCATTCCTTCATTCCTTTTTCATTTGTAATATCTAGTGGCAATGAACTGTGTCACAGTTTATCTAAACTAATTTTAATATATACATTTTTTCTTTTAACTCAAAGTGTATTTTTGCTTTGAAGAGTAACTGTGTAAATCTTCTAACTCAGCAAATTCATTCTCCTTATATACAATGGCAGATATATTTGGTTATGAATAAGAAAGTCTCTTCTATGTGTTGCTGCTGCATAACCAGCTCAGCGGAGAGAGTGTGCACTGGATTCTGTTGTGTCTCATACATCAGCAGGAGAAGTGTCAACAAGTTTTTGGTCCAGGGACAGTGCTGTTCCTTGGATACACTTGTAAAATCCAACAGGAGACAGATGAGTTGCACAGGTGTTATGGCAGGCAAAATTTATAAGCCAGAAAGATTCACAGCTTGAATTTCAGATTGTTTAGGTCTAAAGGGCTGGCAATTTAAAACAAAGCAAAACAAACAAATAAAAACATGCAGATCAAAGCATGAAACAATGAGGAACATTGTAAAGTTATTTGTACATGATTTAGATTTCAGGAAGAAATTCTGCTTTTGCATCAACTGTGGCCAGCAGTGTCATAACTCCTCCTGTTTCTTTCTTTCCTGCATTACTTTATTAGTCCCTTCAGGACACTTTAAATGATAGAGTACAGCTGCTTTGCAGACTGTACTGCTGCAGTATAGTGTTGTCACACCTGAGCCAGCTAGTTTAAAACTCATTTGAAAAGATGAGCAAGGCTATCAATCTGGGTGCAGACTAACCACTTTGAGCTCGTACTGAGTTTTGCTCAATAATATTTAGCAAGTGGTTTACACAATCTTTTTGCTTTGGTTTGTTTTGGGTTTTTTTAGCCTAAGGGGAATTATTTCCCTTTCAGCCCTTTCATAGAGAAATTCTTCCTTTCCTCTTCCTTCCTCCCTCCCTCCCACTGTTGCACTTGCTTTCACATTAAATATTTTTAAATGTGAAGTATAGAGCAGTTTAAGTCAGAAGTTTCAGTTGGAACCTTTGCCCTGTAAATTCCAGTTAACAGGATCACAAAAGTTTTACTGAGGCTTAGCTATGTAAAAATAGATATTTTTGACGGATTCCTTTGGGCATCCATATTTAAGCCAGAATTGGAAACCTCTGGGATTGGACTTCTCAGATGTACCAATAAAATCGGAGCATCAATTTTTCATGTGTTTTGGAATGCTGTTGTAAATCAGTAAGTGTCCAGGTGATGTGTGCCTGGTCTGTGCTGCCTGCAGGGCTCAATGGGGACATGGCCACCACTGCTGTTGAGCATGCGTGGGCGGCAGACAGCCTCATGGAGGCTCTCAGGTGGCTTTGCTCCATCAGGGTTGGTATGGAGCACTTTCTCCAGGTCCATTTTTACTGGCAGAACTTGTGAAAAATTAGGTGGCTTGAAAGAGAGGATATGTATTCAGACTTCTGAGTGCTTTTGTGAACAGAAGTCAGCCCATGGGTGTTTGTGTGTCCTTAAGCGTTTTGGGAGAAATTTGGTGTTGGTGCCTTTAGGAATGATTGTGTAGCAAGAAAGGGAGGTAACAAGAGAGGGAATGCATATATTACAAGAAAGGAGTACATGGGGCTTGTCCTCCCTTCCTGGTCTTGCCTTTCTGCTGCTTTTGCTTGCTCCCTCTCTCCCTTCAAAAGTAAACCTTTCCCTGCCACCAAAGGAGCACTGAGGACTCTTCTGCAGGGCTCCCCCCCTGTGAGAGCATGAAGTGGCATGAAGTGTCTGAAGTAGCGTGTGAAGATCTTTCCCTTTGTGATTCATCCAGACAAAGTAAGATGAGCAGTATCACAACAGCAGTTTCCATATGTTTTGAATACCGAGAGCCTCTTGCATTATTGAAGTCTCTCTCTCCCCCTTCTCCATCAGAGAATAGCAATTCAGCCTAAAAGCGCTGGAAAGCAGGAGGCTAACATTTTGGGTTAGGTTTTTTTTTTGGTTGTTTTTTTTTTTTTTTGCATCACAACAATGTCATTATGCTGATCAACAGTCCTTAACAGCTGTAAAAGCCCTATTTTTTGGGCTAACCCCATTCTGTTAGTCTTTCTTATTTGAATGGCAGCATTTGATCACAAGAGCATAGAAAGGTCTTTCCCAAGTTCAATCACAGGAACTTGAAAGAGAGATAAAACAGCCTACATTTTAGTAGGACTACCTTAGTGTCTATGATGTGTCTGCAGTTTACCTTCTACAATGTCAGAAAGATCAAGAGGGAGGGAAAAGGTACTGTATGTCTGATTCTACATTTATCCTTTTTGTTAAAGGTCATTAAACCAGCATTTTATAGGTAGCTTTTCTCCCACCATCCTGTATATAATCCTTGAGTATATAGTATTTCCATAATTGCTGCTGTTCAGCAAAGAAAAATAAACTGAAAAATGAGAGAGGAGGGGGAAAGAATTAATTTAACTCTTTGATGGCATGGATATGGTATGAGAAAATACTTTTCAAAGTCCAAGTTTTACAAGACTTATGTCACATAAGACTTTCCATTTCAAAAAATGCAAATTTTAACCACCAAAAAAAACCCAAAACCCACCCAAACAAAAAAATGTTCCAATTGTCATGGGTGGCTCTTCAGTTACAATATTGCATACTGAATACAGTTAGCATTTTCCTCAATTAGATTACACTGATTTCACTGATTGTGGGCCTTTTTTCCCCTCTAACTTTTCTCTGTTCCCCTTTCCTTCTTCCACTGTTCTCTCTTCTCCTCCCCTTCCCCTTCTTCTCTCTCCTCCCCCTGCTTCAGTAAATACCATTACTTTGTGATGGAGTGTAAATTTTTGTAGTTCTGAGCTGTCAGAACTTGAAGTATGTATTCAAATTAAAAAAAAATATGACCCAGCAGCCTCCTAACTGTATTCTTGTCTGGCTTTCTCCCTCCATGTTCATTCACTGTAACAACACCGTGAGTGAGCACCTGCCCTCCAAAGCACTCTCCTTCAAGAAATTCTCCATCAGCGGAGTTTTGCATTACAGTGTAATGAAAACCTCAGCATTTTCAAAAGAAGACTGATAGCATAGAAGTAAATATATTGTGAGAGTCTCTCTTTCACTGATGCAGGAATTGATGTCATTGGTTATTTTCATCTCTAATTTAATCTTATTTCAGACTAGCCCCAAGGGTGGCTTTAATAAAAATCAGGGAAAAGTGAGCTGGATTCTCTAAAAGCAGAGTATTCTCCCTGCATGTGAGCAGCAGCACCAAGAAACTTCCCTTTGACTTGGAAGACTATGATTCCAAGAGGCATAGCATGTGATGGATGCAAGTTTAGCTTGAGCAATTTTTATTTTCCATATCTGTGTTTCAGCATAGCACATATAGCATTGTGTGAATTCTAGCAGTGGGATTTAATTTCAGTGCTAAGAAGGTAAAAGATGTGTAGATGGGACAGCAGTAGTTCAAGGTAGAAATACTGAAGATATTAGTGCTTGTCTAAGTTTTGTATTTTAAAACTTTTTTTTTCCCCAAAGATGTTGCTTGTTTGCTGGCTTTGGAAAAGTAAAAAATGTTCAGTAACCCTAAAATACATAACGAGAGAACTGACTCAGGATTCTTCTGTTGTGGGCTCCATAATGTTCCTCTGGTATCTGTTCCTAATTAACCTTGTAGCTTTTTTTTTTTTTTTCTTTTTTAAGTCTTTTGAGTGAGAGGTACCTCAGACCCATTAAATTACATGGATACTTGATATTGAAGTCATTTAGACTACTTAATTGAAACTGTCGAGCATTAATCAACATTAATATAACCAAATGTTTGAAAATTAATAGATGGAGGCAGACAGTCAAACCTGTGAAATAAACCTCTTTCTTTATCCAACAAAAGCAACTTGGAAGCTGGAAGCTTCTATTTGTCACAAGAGAAAGATCAACTCAGGATCAGGAAAAAGATCCACCCTTCCTTTAAGCTGAGAGTTTCAAAAAGATGCTAATTATATTGATTTTGATAGTGGTTTTTGTTCAGCAGATGTTTTTCTTCTAGGAAATACATGAGGACCACCAACATACTTCAAACAGACCCCCAAAAAGGAGCAGTCACCACATAATGGTTTTCAGTCACCACTGGCGGGTCTGAATCAGTGGCTAATTTGTTATCTCATTACTATGTCTCATGCATCAGATCCTGTACCTAGCAGTGAACATGAAAACTTTTCTGCCTGATTGCTGTGCATCTCCTAATAACAAACACAAATTTAGTTGTATTTATTGTCATGTTTTTAACATGTCTTCTGCAGGGGAAGAGCAATACAGGCAGAGACTAGTGGTAACTGCTGTGTAAAATTGCCATTGCAATTTAGCAGTTTTTCCAGGAACACAATGAATCCCAAGCAGCCCAATCTCAATCTGAAACCTGTAATAGAGCCCTAAGGAGGCATCATGAAAGGCTTTAGCCAGCACAAGTGAATTTAATAAAATTAAATGTGGCTGTCAGAACTTAGAACCACTAGTTAAGAAATCGGAATAACTCAGTTTTCTAACACAGCTGATGGATTCCATCTATAGGTCTATTAATGTTTTATGTAAACCATGTAAGGGGAATGTGGCAGAGAAAGATCAGTTAGGGGAAGAGATGATGGCATGTTAGTTAGTGTCAATCCTTACAGCAGACCCATGAGCAGACTGATTTTCTTAACACCACAACTGAAACTCCCCAGAGCATGCTTTCTCATGTGAGAGAGCTGCAGGTTTTAGAAATACCATAGATTTGCTTTTTGGTTTAATCCTAATTTTTTATTATTTCTTAACATGCTCCTTTCTTGGTAAGAACAAGCTTAACCTGCACAAGCAACTACTTGAGGAACAGCTGACTGCATCTTGCTTTCTTGCTGCAGAGCACCTTAGAGAGAGTACCTTGATCAATAAGATGGTTATCCACCACTCTCTCCTGTTCCCAGCAGGCTTAGTACAGTGTGTCTTCCCTGCAGCTCCTGTTGCCTTGCTGTCACCATCTCTTTTATGCCAGCATTTCAAAAATTTCCTCCATGGGTTTTGAGCAGCCCCAGCTGCACTGAACTCCTTGTAAATACAATCCTGCATCTACCTGTCCTGTGTCTGCAGCACTAGATCAGACACCAAGTGCATCTTGTCACTTACCTGGTCCTGAAGGAAGTGTTTTGCCAGCTGATGACATGGCACAGATTCCTCTGCTATCAGCTGGCAGACTGAGCGCTGGTGGCTTGGACCTAGAACCCATCCATTGCTGTCCTTTTCTCAATGCAGAGTCAGAATTGCTTAATGTTTTACGCTGTGACAGATTAGACTGGAGGAACCTTCTGTTGTCTGATAACCTGTTTTGATAACAAGTTTGTATCATTGGAGCTAAATCTGTATGACAGCTACTTGTCTTGCTTTGTCTGTTTTGCTTGGGTTTTTTGAGCTCTGTTGCATGTGAAAGATGTTAACTTGAATATGTCTTGCGTTGTTGATTTTTGTAGATGAAGATAGAACCTAAAAGTCTGGGAAAATTTGAGTTGTGGTCCCACCTGTCATGGCAGAATTGTTGGCATGCCCAACTTTCATCAAAGTTGATTCTCATAATATTGTGTGTGTAAATAAATAAATAAATATGTTTTATGTTTTTTTTTCCCCCTGAAATGTCATTGATGACCTTGACTGAGAAAGGCTTCTTAGCACATACTTAAATAACCCTTACTCAAATTTTAAGAACATGCTTGATTTTTCTCCTGAACAACAGTGGTCTCCCAAGTCTGAACCTTCTATTTAAAAAGTAGAAGACCATCTGGGGGAGAGAGCAGAGTTCATTTCTAATATCTGCCAGGTTTTGAAGGATGGTTAAGAATTGTTTTCTTAAAGACAAATGAAAGTTAATCATTTTGGATAGATCAAAATCAATTTTTCTGAATTTTTTGAACAAGCTAAGAAATTCTCTGAATCACCAAATCTATAAAGGCATATTGACATCCAGTTACATTAAAGAACACTTCTGTTCTTTTTATACTTTGAATGCTTTGGACATTTTTGTTTGTTCAATGTGCCTATCTATATCTGTTTCATTCAATGTCCCTAATACTTAAGCATCTCACAAATGAATTAACTCACAGAGTAATATACCAAGTAATCTTTGACCATTCTTCATAACAGGGACAGCGAGACCAAAGAAGGGAAGATTTGCTTGATAAAATGTAGGAAGTTTGCAGAGCTAAGAATAGTAAATATAATTCATGCATAGCTTTTCCATATACTTTTCCACTAGTGGATCTAAAGAAATACGGTTTTTAGTACTGCATCTTAGTTCAAGGTCATTAGCTCTTCTCAAAGTTGGATTGTGTTTGATGGGATTTATTTTGGTTTTAGAGATAATAAATCTGTTTTCCTATGTAAACTTTTTTAAGGAATTAAGTTTCCTGATATTTTACCATTGTGTGCTGATTTTTGAGAAAAAATTGCTGCCTACATCTTCCATCTGGATACTGCTTTTAATTTGTTGGCATGTGATTTCGTGTTGAAATACCCGTCTCTTGGAATTAGATCTCAACTGAACTGAATGAGGAATCAAGCCATGAATTTTAGC
>JAOXNG010000012.1:41879933-41899640 GCA_028566535.1 Scolopax minor
TTCACTGTGATTTATTAAAATGCATTGGGATTCTGCAATTATCATGTACTCCGTATACGTTAAAACAAAATTTCAAGGAAATAATCTGAAACTTATGTTCTTGTGATAAGCAGGTGGCTATTTGTCTTTCACTATTGTAGTGTCTTCTCCCGTTCTCCCTCCTTTAAGTCACTTAATGGAAAGCAGCTACCCTTGCCCCAGGCCTGCTGTCTTCATATTTGATGTGGTAGAATGAAAAAAACATAATTCAAAACAAAATATCTTTTTTTGTTTTGTTGGCCTATTTTGTAAAATATTCAAAATTTTTTCCACTCTTAAGACTCATCTTCATTCCATGTCTGTTTCTGCTCCCAAATGGTAAATTTCAGAGTCATGGTTTACTGATCATTTTAAAGAGCCTTTTATTAAGTCCAAATAATGGGATAAAAAAAAAGATTGGTATATAAAATGCCTAAATGAAAGATTTCTTTTTCCTTATACATAGGTGCCACTGAAAGGCATATTGATGGTGAATGTGATAATAAATGTTTTCAGGAGAAAAGGTCAATTACAACAATATCAAATTGTCATAAAACTCTTGTTTGAGTAAATGAAGCAATAAAATGAAATGAAAGAAGATATAATATCTCATATGTGCTGTCAAGCATCCATAAGCCTCACTGCAATAACAGTATAGGGTACTCCTTCTTGTGATCTTGAAGTGGCTAAGCAAATATTTACATGTTGTGCCTCTCCTCTTCAAACAGCACTGAGGATGAAGGCAGTATGAAGCTGGAAATAACTGTGTTCTTTCCACGTCCTTGATTTCAAGTAATTATACAAACATACACACAGTGTTACTCTGCAATTACCTTTTGACTTTTACACTGGGAAGTCCAATGTGAGCCTTTTACATAAAACTAGATATAACATCTCCATTCTGTCCATGAAAGAACTGAAGCCTTATCTCTGTTGTAGTAATTTATTTTATACATATAAAAGTAATTCACTGTATTAGATGTTACATAAATTGCTCCCTTGCTATATATGTGTCATCAATGTATTGCAAATGTTCATGCTATACATATATATACTTAGTCATTTAGTAATTATTTTTTAGGTCATAATCAGTGCCTTGTCTGACATAGAAATTAATGGGCTGGACAAGCTTCATTGCACTGGTGTCTCTTAGAGAATTTTGCTGCAATACTAATTTGCACTGAACCTCAGGTGGGGACCTGAGCTCAGAGGGTCTTATTCCTGGGACTTGCTCACCTGCTTGAGGATATGAGCCGACATTGAAGTGCAGCTGATAGACATGCCAGTAATTAAGTTACAAGAAGTCATCAAGTAATGAACCTAGTCACTCTTTTAATTGAAGCACCGTTAATAAAAAATGCTGTATTTTCCTGTGTGGTCACTCCAACTGAAACGAATTAATTTCCTGGGGAACTAGCTACAGAGCACTGACTCCACCTGTTACAGAGCAAACAAACTCTGTAAGCCCGGTGCTGGAAAAATAATGCTGGAAAGATGCTATTTATTTTGGCTGAGCCAATCAATTGAGAAAGAATAATCTGTAACTGCTTCATATAAGAAGATACAAAATATTATTATGTACATGTACATTGAGGGGAGAGATGGAGAACAGAATGACTCTTGCAAGATTTGATTTTTTCAAAGAGTTGTAAAAGTAACTGTCATTTTCACATCCTGAAAGGAATACTTTTATGCTTCACATAGAAATGGTACTTGACGCTTCACAGAATAGCTTCTTGAATAGTACAAGTGACTGAATGTCTTACCTAAGCAGAGTCACCCCCTAAACAAAACAATATTTGTAGTCATCAGACTGATGTGAGCTATTTATAAAAGCAAAAAATATCTACTTTTACTGCCATAGACATGGAGTCACTATGGAGTAACTCAAGTATGACAATTTTTAATAATGTACATCAGTTTTGGTTGATAAAGTTATAATAGACTGAAAGACTTCTGTGTGAATATACCATTCTGCCTTAATGGAGGATGACAAAAGCATAAGCTGGAAAAATGTGATGCTATAGAAAAATTCTCTCCCAGCAACATGGTGGAGAGAGTGTTTGGATGACAGTCCATTTTCAGGTATCAAATCACAGCTCTGCTCTACCAGTACTGAAATCAGACATCAAAAAAGGTCATGGAGCTGAGGAGTCTTGCTGAGAGGGTGAGGAGGCCAAAGGATTTGCAATGGTCTGTTGTGACCCAGCGGTAGCCTGAAGAGACTGAGTTCTCCAAAATTCAAGAAAGTGCAAGTCCTCAGGTGTCAGCTAAGCGTACAGACCAACTAGTTTGAAGGGATTCCTTCTGGACATTTTGGTTTGGGGAAGCCATTTCCCTACTGAAAATCTCCTTTGGTGCTGTCAGAGGGAAGAGAATTGCATTGCTCAGCCTGTGATGGACCTTCTGAGATGATCACTGCAGGCGAGACAGAGTCAGTCAGAGAGCAAAAGAAAATTGTGGTGCCGTCCCTCCACCCATGGTCATTTAAGTGAGGCAACAGCTAGGAAGGGTGAGCTGGGAAGGCCAGAGGCAGTGTCCATGTTACATTGCACTAATCTCTTTAAATCCTGAAACAATGCGCTTGTATTTAAATTGCAAGCTCCTTAGCAGAGGATTATTCTTTGACATATTTTCCCTTCCTATTGTTGGGTTTTCACGTGATTACAAAAGCATCTCTCCCACCTGCACTGGGTCTAGAGCTTAGCTCGCTCTGCTCCTTAAGTGGCATTACCAGGATTTGATGTGCCACCTCCAAGGACCCCTGTCCCAAGAGTTCCCTGTTCCTGAGCTGCCACACTCGGTGCCAGTCACTGTGCTGTTGGCCATGCAGGACAAAAGCACAACCCTACGTTTTCTGGGAACAAGAGCGCAGTGAGGTTTCATCAAGCAGGGCAATAAGCCAGGCCAGGAGCCTGAAACCTCTCTGGCAGGCACGGATTAGGCTGGAAATTAATATCTGAACTTTACATCTGCTTCCTCTTAAAAACAAACAAAAAATCCTCAGCCCACACACATTTCTCAGTAGCCTACGTTGTGAATGCTCGCTGATAAAAAGCCCCTGCTCCTTTCTTTATAGCACCTCAACAAAAACTACTGAAAAAAAACCCAGTTTCCCCTCACTGTTACAAATGCTTATTACCAAGTCTGTGTAAGACTAAATAAGGTGAAAGACTTCAGTTCTCTGAGGCAGGTGTTTCTCACTCCCTCAGCTTGCTGAAATCAGGACAATAGAGACTGGATGTTAAATGTGGATGGCTAACCTGGTTGTAGCTTAAGAAGCAACAATAAAAAGCAGCCCTTAAAATTAATTAGCTATTGGCTTATTAACTGCTACAGTTAGTGTTGTTATAAACAAAGACAGAAAGATATGAAAAGGCTTTTAATAAGGTTTTCAAGAACAGCAGTTTCTCAATGACTCTAAGTCGTGAGAAAATAAACAACTTCTCTCTCTCAAGGAACTAAACATAAAACCAATAGATAATTAACTGCAAACCTAATAAAAACATGCTTGTTAACATTTTCATAAATAAAACCTCAACGTGGGGACTGCTGTTTTATTGCCTGCATGTCCAAGAGTAACGCTTCTGGGAAGAGTCAGCTCCCCGGCCTATGAGCTGGGCCCTTTTCCCAGGCCTGGGTGCAAAGGCCTATCATGCTTATACTTTCACGCTGATCCTAAGGCAAATCTGATGAGGTAGCTAGTCCTTCATAAAGTAACCAAAAGGATTCAAACATTCACTCTTTTAGACAGGAAACCTGATATTTTCCTCAGTGGATTCATTTTGCTCCTTTTAAATCAGTGGGAGAAAAATATTTTGCTGTCTTTCTCTAGCCCTGGGATAGTTAAGTTATTCCAAGAAAAACCACACCTTTGACAGAAAGAACTGACTAAATTTACTGTCCTGCAGGTACATTAAAACCTACTTGTCAGGAAAATCTGTTGGGGCTTCTTAAAGCATGTAGAAGATGATCTGGTCATAAGTTTTGAACTCAGGTACCTAAATTTCACTTTATATGTCAAGAAGGTTTTGCAGACTTGAACCTATAAAAACTTAGTTTCTTGTTCCTAACCAAAGAAGGGTATTTCAAAAATTATATTTGGTCTTCCTCTGCGTGTTTACATATCTAAAGAACTTAGTAAGTTCAGCCTGAAGTCATGTAAGCAGCTTTGACACTCTTACTCATTTGTCATAGAACTCATGACTGTCTCAAGTCTTTGACCCTGCAGACTGGATATCCAGCACATTAGCATTGCAACTGAAATTGGTGAATTACACAAAAACATTAAGAAATATTTATAAGATCAGGACACTTGCTTAGGGGTGTCTTAGGGTGAGAAGATATAATGTCATATCTGTGTGAAAAAAAAATAAAATTATCAATGCTTGTCTCATTTTTGGTGGAAGGGACAGTGAGCCAAGTCAATACGCAACAGGGAAATTATTATTAGCATCTGTTTCTCACAACTAATGAAACACACAGAAGAGCTGAAGTCAGGCAAGCCTCAAAAAGGTATTTAAATGTGACCATATACTTTAAAGCACATGCTTTATATATGATCATGTTAGCTAATTAAAAATGGTTATGTGAAACTATCCTATGCCCTTGGCCTATTTCATCCCACTGAATTTTGAGCAGGTACATCATGTACTTATTCATTCTCCAGAAATTCTTTAAGTCACACAAGTACTGAAGCCTGGAACAGGCTCTGAAATTGTGTAGTCGTCATCCTTTAAAATGTATTAATAATATTTAAAAAATGACTAATGGTGTGCTGGAGCCTTCTTGTAACACTAGATTCATAGAATTGCAGAAAAAATAAGGTTGGAGATCCTTGGAGATCACTTAGTTCAAAAGAGTGACAGATAGAAGAGCAGGTGGCTCAGGGTCTTGTCTAAACAAAGATGGACACTGCTTCTGATGTCTATAATAGAGATTTGTTAATCAGAATCACAATCACTGGTCATTTTGATGAGAGCACATCCTCAAAATGATTTTTTTGCCATTCACATTTTCCCATACCAGGCCTTTCAGTAGGCTGAGAAAGATTGTTTTGATGAAGTTGGGTTAAATCTAATGATATTATTTAACTAAAAGTTGATAAACTGACCAAGCTCTCTTACATTATTTAAATTGCTTGGGCCAAATTCAGAAGTTCTTCCTTGAGCCAAACTCCCACTGAAATCAGTTTTAGTTTAAACAAGTAGCTTATTTGCAGGTTTCTGTCAGATTCATCCCTTACTCAGCTCGTGATCTGCACTGGCTGTTAAGGTTCAGTCATTCTGATTCTTGTCATTAGTTAGCAAGAAGATTTCTATGATACTTCTCTCCTTCCTGAATGTGTGGTTCCAAAGACATAACTAAATGCATTTATTTTTATAAGTCAAACTGACCTGAACACTCAGGAAGCATGGGAGAAGAATGAGGAGCTATAATGGGACCATCCTACTTTTGAAGGACAATTGTCCATCAGTGACTGCTAAAAGTCTGGTCACAGAATTTCACTGTTTGTGCCCCTGTTTCTTAGAGCTTTCCAGTGTGTGCTTTGGCGCAATGCCTTTTGTAGCTTCTTCTTACTTGGTTCTCCAGCATCTTTCTTTGCCGGCTCCCTCAAAGAGGCTCAGAGTTCAACTGAACCTGTGATGCCAGCTTCTTGCCAAACCTCAGCCTCTAACAAGAGTTATGGAAATGTAAAGAGGAAACTTGAGAGCATCCACATTCACTGGAGTCTTGAGACAAAGGGGGACAATTCTCTTCCACTAGTTTTAATTGTCTTATGGCCTTGTAGGGGAACAGTTGCAGGACTGTTGTACAACCTTTTTTCTTTCCTCTGCTCATCTATAGATGGATATGGCTCAAAGTGCCATCATGTGTAAGAAACATGGACCCATAAGGAAAAGGCTGGCAGCAACTGTATCTCTTGATAGGAGAATATAAAGGAAATATATGGTCTCTGAGGAGGTCTGGGGAATGGCACAAAACAGCACTAAATAGCACAAATGTTTAAGTGTGGATATGTGGCATCATAAAAGTGTACATTTCATATGTCTATATGACATATAAATCCAGAATAGATTTTTCAGCACAAATTTTAACATAACTTTCAGTCTTTAGAAATGCACGGACCCTGAGCTTGCTTTCTTTACAGAGGGAAATAAGTGCAGTAAAACACTTCACTGATCATGACAGCAATATCTGCCAAAACTAAAATAACAATCCCTCAGGTATTTCCTGTTTTCTCTTGTTAAGAACTCTAAAACATCTATCAACTTAAAATGGTTCCTCCTTGTCCTTACTAGCTTTTAAAAGTTGTGTTAGTCATAAAACAGACAGTTTTCAGCACATTCCCTTGCATTTGACATCTTGATAGATTTTTCATTTGTTTTTTTTTGTTTTCAATTTATTGCTTTTATCTGTGTGTTGAATTTTTTTCCCTTCTCGTTGCCTGTTTGAAAATCTCAAAGCTCTACTCTAGACAAAAAGGCAGTCCTCAAGATGCTGAGTCTCTTCCTTTGCCAAAATTAGAAACATGCTTAAGGGTTTTGTTAGATCCTGGTTTTAATTTCCTGGTTAAAAGACTTCCCCTCCGTTTTCTTTCTAATGCCTTTCCCCCCCACCCCTATTTGCCTTAAAATTTACTGCTTATTTCCATGCACAGTGAGATAACAGTTCTGAAAATTTCTTATGAGCTCACAGGAAGAGGATGTTGGGAAAACAGGCACTTAATGGCATCATCTCTGCTTTCCCATGGCTGTTTTTGCTTGGTTGAGAGAGCAGATTCTAATCTACTCTATTTATATTCTTTGTTATGATTATTGGGTTTTTCATTGTATGAAAATAAAAATGGGCAAGTTTGGAGTCTCTACACACTAGATTGTAAGTAGAGTAATTTTAACAGCCCACGGAAAACATTTTTCCTGAGAATCTGATTGTCAGAATCCAATACTCCCTGACTAGGTTCCTTCAGATATTTCACACAAGAAGAGTTCGCTGGTTTAATAGCAGATTTACTTATTTAAAGATATTTGACATTATGTGGGCTTGTGGTTTAGAGGAGTAATACAGTACTAGGCTGAAACTACAACACAAGCATGATATAGCAATTGTTATATATAGTGGAATCACAATAGAAACCTGATTGCCAGCGCTGATCTCCATATGCTTCACTATCATGATGTTAAGCATCCCCAATCACTGGAAAGGAATATGTGGCTTGAAGCTAGCTTGAATCTGTTGCTCTTTTCCAAGTTTCTTGTATTATATGGCCAGGCTTGTAGACACATCTTCCATGCTGCTGTGGCTGGTTCAGGAGGACATTCATGCCTTTTGGAGTAACTCAGGGAAGTCCATTTACACCAACAGGTGTTAAAAAATAGAGAAAAAATTCTCAGGGGGGATTTAAAGAGTGGGTTTGGGTTCACATTTAGAGGATGAGTTTTTTTCAGTTGAAAATCTTTTACCTGCAGACTGGATTCCTGGGACCACACACTCAGCTGTTGTACATTGGTACAGCAGTATTTAAGTAGGACACTAATATGAAGTAAATGCATTAAAATCAGGTGTTACTTGTTTAAAAACATGATACAGCTCAGACTTGTCCTCTACTTCTCTGCTGCAACATCTGAATTTTCAGCTTTAAGCTTCTCTGGGATGAGAGGCAGCACTGTGAGACAGCACAACTTCACTCCATTTTTTTGCTGCATACTAGTTCCTGGTGACAGGCTAAGGGTTATTAATATGAAAGGATTGCAGCTCTAAGTTTAAAGCTCCAGTAAAACACTAGCACCTGTAATTTTTGAGTCCTAACACTCTAAAAAAAAAATGCTGGGAAAGGAAACAAAGAGATACTCCAGTGTAACTGCGGATGTATTTGCTTTCAGTTCAAGCTGTAGGCTAGTGGCCTGTGCTAAAAAAGGTATTGAAAGTGCTCTCATCAACTTCACTGGATCTTCAGATCTTGTGTTGGATGCTACTCACTGATCCCTCCTGCTTCCTTGTCACACATGGCAGAAGCGTGTGCCTGTATGGCAAGTCATGGTCTAGGAATTTACAATGAAAAACAGTAAACTGTTTTAAAGTACTTTCAGAAATACTTTTTTAAGTTTGGCATTTTTTTCATTTCACTTGGAAGGATCAGCTCCTGCTCAAACATGTATAGTCTACTAAGCCTCTGCAGCAGTAATTTTACAAGCAGCCAATGGCATAAAAATGGTAAAACAAACCCTTTTTCTTCTCCTAAATTGTAAAAGTCAGAATCCCAGATAGTAAATAGCATTTGCAAAACCTATACAAAAGCATAAAAAATAGATTTTTTTGTTGCTCTTTGAAAACTGTTCACACTTGTTAGCTATTGTCAACAAGGAGAAACTCTTGATAGGAGACCATTTCATTATCATGTCTTTATTCTACTAATTACTAATTACTTGATAGTTTTCAGAAAGGCTATGTAGGCTCTTCTTTTTTCTTGCTTAGTTATTTTGGCATAAGAGAAATACAGGGGAGCTGTGGCACATAAATTGCATACAAAAATTCTTCAAACATGGAAAGGTGTGTGGGTTTCTTAAGCATTCACTTTTTGACATTGTCGATTGAGCAAGTGCGGGGCTTTGCTTATTTAACAACAGAAATAACCATTTTATATTTATTTGTTTCAATATTTACTTATTATCTATCTCACAGATAATATGTGAAGTGCTTTGAATAACCAGTAACCAATACTCCTCTGCAAAATATGATACTGTCTCAATTTTTTGGTACGTATCTCTTCCAGTGAGGCAGGAATCCAAGGGAGTCTGTCAAAATGTTTTTTGCAGGAGGTATTAAGCCAGCCAAATTCTGTGTTTTTTAATTAGAATTGGCACATTAAAACAATGTGCCCCAAATTCTTGCTGGTTATGAGTCCTATCCAAAAGGCAACCAGTCTAAGCAATGGTGCATGAAAAGATTTCTGCAAATTGATGCATATACTTAGTTGGTTTAATTGCACAGTTGTTTGATAAAAGGGCCTCCACTTTTGCTGAAAGAAATTTCTTGGAGAAATTTAAAAACTGCAAAACAATAGAAGAATAGAAGCATTAACTTTATGCTTGACACAGTATTTCTCCTCTGGGATTTATCTTCCTTTTCTAATAAATTCTTGCTCTTTAGAAATAATTATTATACAAAAAGATGAAAGGATTGCTTCCCATTTCCTAAGACACACAGGTGAACTAGGGATATACTTAATCTACAATGCAGTTTATCAAAAGTAAATTTCTTTTGTTTTCTTGCTAGCCAAACAGATGTTTGCTTTTTAATTGTTGCTTTGGGGTAATTTTCTGCTATGTAAAGCTTTTTCCCCAATTTCTATAAATATATTGTGAAAGTGGTACGTTGTAGAAACTAAAATGCAGTGTTAACTCATTGTATTGCTTTCATAATCACCTGTACAAGTCCACTGAATATCATGTAGTTAAATTTAACTGTAAACCTACTGGACAAATATGCTGTATATTGCATGACCTGTTTAAAAGCACTGGCTCTTGCAAAAACACTGAGCAACAAGGAATCATTTGAACATGTAATAATGTGCTTTCATTATACTCCTAGGGATATATGTTAGGGTCAGTCCTGTGACATCACATCCAGTATTGTGGACTTCTGGGACAAAATCTATCACTCCACAGAATTATCAACTCTGATCTTCCACAAGTAAAGTGCTCCATGTGGGATAGGATGGTGTGTGTGTTTACTTTATTCCTTGCAGTTTCCTTACTCAGCTGAGACTTTATCCTTGTGTGTTCTTTTGTCCTTCTGTGTCACGTACCATCTTTTGTAATTCTTCATCTTCATTTTTCAAGAGCAGAATAGCTATGGTTGTGTTCTAATCTTCCTTTAAGTTTAAGTTTTGTTTATTTATGACTTTGGAATGAGTAAGTATTGCTTGACAGAACTTTCCTAGAAGCCAGAGGACTCACTAGATCAGAGTCGCTCTGTTGATGGGGTCCTGAGACTTTTATAATTTTAAAGCTTACAGCGGCAAAGTTCATTTTGCAGAGAAACACTGCAGGTTCTGTAAAGACCGTACTGCTGCTGGGTACCTCTGTCTGAGCCCAGGAATAGTATCAGAACTTTTAACTTGCTCTGTCTTGCCTTGCTTCTACAGGATCTTTTGTGTGTGTTCTCATGTCTCCCTCTAAAATACTGCACGAGTAAACAAGTCTGCTTACAAAGTGTCTTTCATGTTACTGTAGGATGCAGTTTTTCTTAAAGATTAAAAATGATTCATCTGTGGCAGACAAAGGAATTGGTTCTTGCATGGATGTTTCAGTCCGATATTCATATATGCAAATGCTATCAAAATAGTAAAAATTTGGATGGGAGTTGAGAGGAAAAATAGTTATCAAAGCTTGATCAGTTTGGATTCTTGGTGTAATTGTGAACTAAATTATTGCTCTGTTCTGGTTTTTATGGCAGAGGAGGATTTGCCAAGGCTGGATAATAAATTAATCCAACCTTCTCATAAAAACATACTTCCAAAAAGATCATTGACTGTGCACTGACGATTCATTGCTATATCACTGATTTTCTCATCATTTTTCTTCACATTAACAAAATGAAGGTATTTGAAGACTCAGATCAATGTCCAAAATGTACCTGTTGCTAGGCTGTCTTCTGGAAATGTTACTGTAGTTTTTGCACAAGATAAGAAGAAGAGATTAAACTCTTCCTGACATGCTGAAAAATATTCTGTTTTCAAAAATATTCATAGTGAAAGCAGTTAAAATACATAAATATGTTCTTGTTATTACTATTTTATATACATAATTCTTGCCATTGCTGGACAGATGATGCTATATGACTGTGAGTCGGAAGTTGTGGATGACAAGCTTTCTCAGTCACTCTTAATATAGAAAGGGTTTCAGAATACCTGAAATAATGAAAAATATTCACTGAATGCAAATGACAGCTTTCATCTTCCGTTCTTAAGCACATGCTCATGAATATATACATTTTTGCATATGTAGAAGCTCAAGTGTATCTGCCTTCCGATGAATGAAAGAATGAAGGAATTATCTATTCAAAAGTTTGCTTTTTTTCTCGAATTCTCCAACTTAATTTAAGTTGCTTTCCTGAGTTGGGACATTTCTAAGAGGCTGCCAGATTTGAGAACGATGCACTGTTACCCACATCTCCCTCCATCTAAAGGTTTTGTCCTGTTTTAAATACCAGTGTTGCTTTTGGTGATATAACAGCCTTTTGGCACTTCAGCGCTATCTGTGTGCATCATCTGTCCATCTAAAGTAGTGGAGCATGAGAAGCTGATCTCCAAAGGGAACTCCAACAATATTGACAGGCTTGATTGACATAAACCCAGTCTCTCTCTTTCACCTCCACTGAACTCTTAGAGTAAATTCAGGGCCTGATTGAAGAGAGATAGGGCTTTAGCCATTGACTTCCATGGGAACAGAATTTGAACACTAGCAACTACTGTCCTCTCCTAAAGCAGCCTTGAATATCTTGGGAAATGCTATTTAGAAGCACTATCAATTTGATCCCGCTTCCTTCTCTGGACTTAAAGCCAAGTTCAGGGCTATTTATGTCTTATTAACTAGAGCGGATTTGGATGGGAACTACAGTAAGCATTTAAATCTTCTTGAAAAATGGGTTAAGGCTTAATGAACCTTATTCAGGTTAAAGCTGTTATTTATTCTTGATATTTCTATTTGTTACTGTCAGGTAGAAGTCAAAGAAAGAGCAGTGCCTTCTGTCTTGAAGAGTTTATCAGGATGGAATAGCTGGAATTTGTCTCAAGTGAATCAATTCTCACTTTTCTGACAGGAAAAAAACAGCAGTTGATTTTCCAGATATGCTTCAAAATACCACACATGCTCAAAACTTTGATGATGTCAAGAACCATACAAAAAGACATGCTTATCAGTTCAAAATGTGAACATGTACAAATATCCAAATTACATTTTCTATTAAGTCAGCAGTACAAAAGGTGAGAGAAGAGGCAGGGACACAGGCATTTATTTTCATTCAGTGTGTTCATACAGAGGAAAAGGAGAAAATTCAGTCCATACATTTAAAAATATCTGTCTGGAATGGAAGAGAGCAAAAGTAGAAAATGTTTAAAAGATTCCCCTTTTTCCTTCTTCCCTTTCTGCAGTATTTGGGGGTAAAGCATCCCACTTCTGCTGTCAGGACTGTTATCAGTCCTTTGATATTATTCATGTAATGTTGATATTGTTTGAATTGTTCCTAAATATTTTCTTTTTTAATTGATAATCATTGTGATTATCAATTAAAACTAATTGTGATTTTTTTCTCTTGTCAGAAGTAAATTTATTATTTGTAAAGCACTTCTGGCATTTCATGAAACCATTAAAAAATTCTACTTAGAAATAGTTTTGCTGATATATTGGAATATGACATGCTTTTTCTGGTATATTCTGTTATATATCTGATTAGTAAGAATGATGGTACTAATGTCAAATATTCACATGCATCTGATCTTGCAAAACCTAGAGAATCTTTCTTAAAAGGGATTTCAAGAGGGCTGAAATAAACCAGTGATTTGAGTTTTTTTGTGTACTTAGACCAACATATTTGGACTCCTAAGACTCTGTTACACTCTACCTTACGTGCTGAAAGAAAAAAGATTATTAATTGATTTCTTTATATTTTGAGGTTGGTTACCATAATTGTTTCCAGGTGTAAACCATTAAGACCTACAGCACTTCAGAGCTAATAAGATAATTTTCTGTCTTGCTGGATTTAATATGCATTTCCCTGTGTTTAAAAAAAAAAAAAAACAACCTGAAACAAATAACCCCAAACCATCTTACCTGGATGCTGTCTTCCTGACAGAACATTTTCTTTTGATCGTTTTGGTTCCAGTACAGTTGATCAACACAGACCTACTTTAAATCCCTCCCCAGCAGAAAATTGCCTGTGAAGGGCATGGTACCATTTCCTTTTCCATTTTTGTCTCTGCCTTCTGAAAAGTCTGTACAATGCTTTTTGCTTTTTTCTATATGGTAAAGGAGTTAAAGTTGTTTGGCGATTCTGTTCAATCTCACTCAACTTTAGGAACCCCCAAGTTAACAAGTAAGAGTTTGTCAGATGGTAATGCTGGATATTGGGAAGTCCAGAAAAGCAACAGCTTCCTGCTTGTGGCTGACTAATATATAGAGAGGATGTGTAGTAAACCATATAACTTCCTAGCTTGCTCAACCACATCATAGTATATAGGCTAATTACCACATGTGTACGTTAGCACAATCATTGGATGTGTAAATATCCAACATGCAAATTTTTCTTGCATGCTCCTGCTAATGGTTTCGGTTGCACGATAGTTTTTTGGTTCTTAAAAGGAAAACCTTTTGAAGCTTCAGATGTGATGTTTAATAGGTGTTTGCTAATGCTGGCTTAGCACCTGCTCCTCTATCACAGTCACATCAAAGTGAATTGTAAGTAAGCACTTTGAAATCATGCGACATCATGCTGTGGAGTAAAACTGGTGAAAGAGCAGGGCAGTCAGCCCTGCAAAATCTCTCTGCTGAAAGAATCTCCACAGCCACCTGGTTGCTTTTAAATCTTCATCATTTTAAATTTAAAATGGTTGGCTGAGCATTTCTTCTACCAAAATCTGATACAATAATCAAAGTCAGAGGTGGGGAAGGACCTCTGGGGTCACACAGTTGAGCTCTCTGCCAATAATGGATTGTTCCCTGCAGTTCAGTTTCTAGTGACCTTGGATATTACTAGGCTGGTAAAATGGTAATGAAAAAACAAAGCTGTTAAAGCTTCAGAAGTAGCCAAAATGATGCTGTCCCAATGAAAAATTGTGGTTTTGATATAAGATTCATTATGCACATTGCTCCTTGGTTGCAGTCTTGAAGTGGCCACAGGTTTAATCTATGCTTTCTGGCACATTTTGAGCTGGATGTAACTAAGAGGTATGGTAAGGTGAGCTTGTTTTAATATTATATGAACTTATATCACCTTTAACCAAATCACAATTTTTATTAAATAAATAAATAAGTCAGCAACCTAACTACCCTCCTTACTGCAACATTTCCTTTACGTCACTGCACTTTTATTCTTTTAGCTTTTCTAGCTTCCCAGAAAAATGAAATGAGTAAAAACATTTCTTGCCTTTTTCCACTAAAATCCTTGGTTAAGTAACAAGACCCTCTACTTTTCATGCTTGGAACCAAAAATGTTGAAAAAAATCAGATATGACACATCTTTTTTCCATTTCTTTCAACCATACCACTACTGGATTACTTACCTGTTGATGTAGGCAATAAGGGACAGTGTTGACATACACCTAATGAAGTGGGTAGAATTTGTTCCCGCTTTTAAAAAGGAGGCAGCAAAGGCAAGATACCACCAGCAAGCTAATTACAGTTTTGGCTGAAAAATATTTTAGGAGACTTTTAAAAGCTGGATAGCTGGGAAAAGATACTAAGACACAAACTTCCCTTCTTGTTGTACCCGTTTGATTTGTGGTAATTTCTTCACTAGGGGGCCCTATTTTGAGCTGCCTTTTGGGGTGTGCAGTTCTCTGAATATCCTTTCTTCCTGGTGCTCCAGCCCCCCGACTATTGTATTTACACACACCAGATCTCAGTTGGAGAGGAAAAAGGTTTTCTCAGCTGCCAACTTGCTTAAAAGAGGAGTTAAGAGGAAAAGAAAGCTAATAGGACTCTTCTTGGCAAAAGCGTCTATGCTGTTTATTCAGATTTTTAAAGGAGAGACACAAAAATAGTAGAACACTTATTTCTTAAACAGATTCTTGCAAAGTTTTTTACAATAAAAATAGAAAGCTGCTTTAGTAAAGCAGTGTTTATCCTTGCACTAATGCTGGTCATGAATACATGTCTAACTTATCTGGAACTAATGGCTGACTCTACTATTCCACTACAGCAACTTAACATTCTGCGTAGGCTGATTATTTTTTCAACAATATTTGCTAAATTCTTTTAAGGACTGCCAGTATATATTTTTTGAAGCTTAGTTAGTAAGAACAGCTGCCAGTGGAGTCAAGGCTAAAAGAGGCAAAAAATATCTGCAGAAGGCAAGATTTTGCTTCAAAAGATCAGTATTACAAAGCACTACTGTTGCTGGTATAATCACTTTCTTTGGGGGGGATGCTAATATAGACTGGGTTTCTTGTCTTCACAGCCCCCACTGAGCCTTTGCTGTGCAAATTTGCTGATGGAGGGCAAAAGAAGCGCCAGAATCAAAGCAAGTACACACAGAATGGAAGGCCATGGCCCAGAGAAGGAGAGGTAAGTGCCACGTGGAATTATTTTCCTGGGGTTTGGCAGAAGTCAGCTGCAGACCTGGAGGTCTGCCTTTCAGGACTATGAAGAAATTAGATTGCACACAAAGTACAATAGTTTCACACAGAAAAAGGTATATAAGCAGGGGTGAGAGGTAGGCTTATAATAACATGAGGAGTGTAAAGTTACAGGAAGACAGAATTTCAGGGCTTGTTGTGGAACTCTGCGTAGCCTTGCGCCACCACAAGCACTGCAGCTGGGCCCGAGACCAGCATTCTTACTGGTGTGCCATCAGGCCACGTGGCATATCTTTTATAAACCCCAAATCAATTTACATTTAAGCAACTAACAATGTTATTTCCTCTATATAGTTCCTGCTGATAAAACATCATCAGGGAATGGATGGGTTGTTGCTACAGGAAAGATGCACTTGCACATCCAAATGTATGGTCTATGTAAAAGTTTTCCACAAGCTGTGTTGGGCTCTTTCTTCTGTCCAAGACAAAACAGTTTACAGTTGCCTCGGTTCCATCATGTGTACAAAGTTCTTTTATAAAAAAATAATCTAATGGTTTCTTTCTGCTGTGCTGCAGACAGTCTATTACTGACTGGAGTTTCCTTTCTGTGTGCTTGTACATGAAGTGGCTCCAAACGTGGGTGAAGTAAGAAAGGAATTTATTCTCTTCAACAAACTCTTCAATAGTTTGTTTACTCTTCTTGAATGTTATTATAGGATAAAGACACTTGAATAAATGAGGTATATCTGGTCATAGTACTTTCTTATGCACCATTATAGCTACAAAGCCTGAAGGACTTACAAGTATTTCTATCCTAAACACCTGTTCTTTGTGTTTGTGATTTAGACTTCAAGGAAAAAAAAAAAGCATATTGCTTAGTTGTGATCCACTAGAATACAATTTTTTGGGTTGATTTTTTTGTTTGTTTGTTTTGGTTGGGGGTTTTTTGGTAGGTTTTGCTGTATTTACTTGAATTTTGCAAAGCAAATTAACAAGAAAACTATTTGGTATTTCTAAGTTATATGTTTCTAGAGAGTTTCTCCTTTTTTGTAACTACTTGTCTTTGCTACCTGGTACTTTTCGGACTGTTAGTTTATGGCATATGTACTCTAGCATGATTGGTGAGCTTCTAAAACAAACAGAAAGGCATCTTGAAAGCATAGAAATTTCTCCCTCCAGCAAGGTGGTTATTGTATCCTGTTCCAACAATAATGCTCAAAAATATTTTTAGCTTTGTGGGCTGAAAGTGTCACTGTGGCAGCTACATTTCCTACAAGAGATTGCAGAAGTCTCCAAAGGTTCATTACAAACTCTTATTTTGTATATCTCAAAAAATGGAAACGTCTTCTTAGGAGCCATTATGGTTTGTCCTGTTAAAGATCTATTGAGGAACAAGTGTACAAGAAGTACTTGAAGTGGTAGACTCAGGTCATAGCAGTGAGCTTGAAAAACAAAGGTCTATATAGGAGACTTCAATTAAGTCAGCAATCCATATTTTAAAGACCTCTAAATTCCCTTTTAAATACCATCATAGCTATTATCTTCACTGTTCTATACTTCCTTCAGTTCAAATCAATAAACAAGATAATATAAAGTCAAAGCCAACAAGCCACCACTATTCCTGTGGCCTCAGGTCATTGGCTTATTATGTCATATGTAGTACATTTGCTGCTAGTGCAGTGGCTCATATTAAGCACAGTAATATCCCTGAGACCTAGAGGCAGGGTGTGGTTGGCGTGTTTATAGTATCAACATTTAAAAACTAATTTTCTTTGCTTGGAGACATTATTCCTTATTGTTGTTCGCGGTCAACTACAGAGCTGTTGTCATGGTATAATCTGCAAACATGCAAAGGTTGTAAAGATACAAACTCAGGTATATTTCAGGCTAGGAATATGCTCTGTTTTCTTCGATTTTCTTAGATTTTCTCTGTTTTCTAACATCTGGTTAATACATGGCTCCACATTGGATATTGGTCAATAATACATGTTCTCTTTTAGGTTCGCTCATTTATTTGATTTCTTCCCCACTGTTGTTAATGTTCTTATTTCTAATGTAAAATTCTTCTGTGTAATTACTCATATTTTATATTCAATGGTGTTTTTCTAACTCTTTGTCCTTTAATGATCTTACTCAAATCACAAGTTCAGTGTAGCAGCACTTGGGTAACCTTCCTACAATTATTCCTGTGAACTTAAATTTCTTAAAAATGAACAGGCAGTGAGTAATGACCAATAATTGATATATGACGAATGTCATAGTTCTGATTACAAACGGGGTCTGGAATTATTCCCTGAACCTCTGCTTTTTCTTGGTTTCTTCCACAAAGAAAAGTATTGAAAGTATTGAAACAGTGTCCAAGAGATTTCTGCCTCAGTATTTCCACCCTAGCCAAATACTGCAGTATCTAGACCAAGATGTATTTGGGTATTGCTCAAATAAACCTTTTCATTCTTGAATATTTATGTGAAGGACATTTCTAAAACTTCTGAGGTTTAACCAGCATTAACATTTAGCGTGTGTGAGGATTATTGCTTGGAAGGAAAGACCCCAGAGAACTGGCACTAACAGTTCTGTTACCGGCCTCAACTTTGAGTATGCGAAGCAGAGACAAGCAGCTGTGCCCAGTACTCTGCTGCAGGGGAAAAATGTCAGGAGATATAGTGGGGAAGAGCAAGTTTTACCTCTCTGGCCATGCTGTTCTCAGAGGTTTTGCTCTTTTTTATTAAGAGCTTCTGGGGAATTACTTTTTTTTTTTTTTTTTGGCAAAATTTTCAGGCCATCCTGCAGAATGTAATAGAAAATCTTGTTCCTATGATACACTTTTCTACATTGCTTCATAACCATATAGAAATACTTTAGTTGGCAATTAAAATGACTGTTCCTTGGCCAGTTGTAACCAGGGAAGAGTGCCTGACCTTGAGTAGCACTTTTAGTCCTTACCCTTTCACTCTTGTTTGAAGCCTTAGGAAATACTTGGCAGATTTACTGAGGCATTTGACTGAGGATTTGTGATAGCTTACCAGTTCTGGACTAAGAACTCAAGAGCTTAGATTACTGATGGCTTTGTAGAAGGCTGTCAAATTAGGCATCTAGCATACAGGTGCAATAAAGGTACAGTGAAAACTGCAAATGTTGGAAATACTTGCAGTGAAACTCTGACCTAATAACTGACACAATTTCTCCACAATGTTCAGTTAGTATTTTTCAGGCTGTTTTTTCCTAATTCACACTGGTTTAATTCAGCACTCTGTTTCGAAACTTTCCCTGACAAGATCATGTTGATATGGTGATACAGGGTAATCATATTCAAATTCTGTCTGTAAAATATTTGATTTAATTTACCTCTAAATTACAATTGACAGGTCTAGAGGTGGGTGACACATCTCAAAAAAAAATGTTCATTAGCTGAAAATGCGTCGGGGGAATCAAGACTAGTTACAAATTGAGATCAGACTGGATTAAAAATTGCAACTTCAATTTTACAACATATTTTTTAATTGCAGATTTACTGAAACTTTCTTTTGGTTATTCAGATATAAAATCTTTTGATATGTGCATTTAAGAGAGGGTTTATTTGAAATTTATCTCATAGAAAGGGAAAGATCTCACATAAACTGAAAACACATTAAATGCTTTGTACCAGCCTAAAGTTTATTATTTTTTACATTCTTCTAGAAAGAACAGTTCTAGAAATGGTAGCCTTTCTGTAGCCCAAAGTTATTAATACATTTTTTTTTTGTCACAATATTTTGAAACCTCTGATACTTTGTTTGCAAGTTTCTGTAAAATTTAGACCATTTAAATATTTGTGTTGTTATGCAAGAGCATATCACCATACGTATTGGTGTATTGGTACATATATCGCAACAGTGACATGCACCACAGAATGACATCCCCATTGTGATTTAATTTGGTCTGTTGTTTATAATGATATTTAATAATTGCCACCAGTAATTCTTCTATAGATAGCTTTCTTGCTTCTGTAATCCGAGTTACACTATTGTTTCTAAATAGCCACAAGGTTAACCTTCGTTTCCTCTCCTTTCCTCTCTTCCTCCTTTCCCCCTTTCTCCTTTGTTTTCTTTCAAGATCAGTCGGTTAAATGTCTAAAGAATTAAACATGGTTTTAATTCTTTCTTTAAATATATATCCTAGTAGTTTGGGAATGTTGCTTTTGTTAAGTTTTCTCTTTTTATCTGCTATTCATTACAAATTTGTCTAATATAAACAGTAATTTAGAAAGAAAAATATAAAACAGGTAATTTGAAAGACTTCCTGATTTTTTTGTAAAGTCAGTGCCAGTGAAGTGCTGAAGCAGCCATTCCTGGTGCCAGTCATCCCTTCTGTACCGCAGCAGGCATTTAGAAATTATTAGTAAATCTGCACCAGGC
>JAOXNG010000012.1:41931237-41945920 GCA_028566535.1 Scolopax minor
AAGAGAACTTCCTTACATGGGGTTTGGATGTTCAGCTGTGCTCAGTTTGTCATTCTTCCTGGAGTTTTACATGTCATTCAAATCTGTCTTCCAGATAAAATCAATGATACAGGTCATAGCTTTGAGAATGTGGGGTATGGTGATTAGCCATGAACTGATTGTGATGGTATTTACTTGCCTCCCCAATATGCAATGTACTCACATTCTCTCTGAGCCTCTTTTCATCATTTTGTTCAACAGACAAGTAAAGGAATAAGTAGGAGCATGCCATGAATGCTGTTTTGTCAAGTGAAGTATGAGACTGCCTTGCTCTTTCCTTTCATCTTCTTGGCTAAGCTGGGACAATATGTAACTGGGTATTATGCCATATTTATTCTTCTCACAGAAGAAAAGTCTATGTTAACTCTTTTGTGCTGGTAAAATTCTTCTGGATAAATAGAAATGATGAAACTCTTTGAAGTTAATAATTCCAACATCCAGTATAAGTCCTAGGCACGTCACAGCCATAGCTTTTATATGTTACATGTTCTAAAGGACAATAGATATGCTCAAATGTGGTAGTTTCTCTCTGAGAAGTATTTTCTCTATTTCCGACATGCTCCAAAGTGAGAGCCTAAGCCAAGCAAGCCAGGCAACAGCAGAATCATCAAAAGGTTAGAATGTGTGGCAGACAAAGACTTAAATGTCCCAAAAGAGTCTTCTGTCAGCAACCCATTTTTATCGTAGGTATCATCAGTTAATTAGTTGCTGTGAAGTCAATGCACACTAATGTGAAATTGTTTGGTTTCTTTGTGAATAAGTCCGTTTTGCTGACCTCCAACTTAGGAACTACAGTAAAATGTCATGAGCTGCAAAGCAGTGAGCTGTTCAGGCCTTCTGCGGTGCTCTGCTTAGACCTTGAAGCAGCTGATCCATAGGTATATCAAAATAGCAAGTGTATAGCAAATACACCTGATCAAAAGTGAAAAAATGAATCACCATCTCTAAAATACAGGACAGTTGCCAGTAGGTTTTAAAATTTTCTCTGTGGACTTCAGGGACTTGGAATACAACTTCCTAAGAGTGATGAATCAGTTCTGATGGTTGATATAAAGATCTAATTTTCCTAAAGGTTTTCAAAGGCTTGTGAAATACTCCAATAATTGGTGTTGTACAATATTAAAAATCCTGCCAAGGTATCTAATTAAATGTAGCCATAGTTGCTTCTCAAAACTGAAATTAACTACTTGGTTTGACATATTGTGAGCTGTCTTACACAGGTGGGTGATTCAAGCTCCATGAGGAGTTTTGGTCACCTCGTTTCTCAGTTCAGTGGATCTGCAATTGAATCATTTCCTCTTAATGGGTGACTCGACTAAGTGGTTTGAAAGTAATTAGCAAACCCAGTGGATATTGAAGTGTCTGATCACCATCTTATCAGGTACTACTTATTTCCTGTGGGAAACTGCAGTCAACTTCTCAATAAATTCAGAAGGCAACTTGTTGTTCCTTCTTCTAAGGAAGCTAATCAAGAAATGGTTGCACCATCCCAGGCATGCTTTGACTTGTGATGAAGTGATCCCAGCTGATTTTAAAGGCATTTTCTTTAGTTTATTCTTTATTAGTATTGGATGTTTTATTTGGTTACTTTCAAGAAAGCAGTAATTGACTCCTTACAGACGCAGACTATTTTTTATCCACTAATACATTTTAATCTTGGTGCACAGCTATTAATGGTATATGCTTCTACTCCAGACCAATTCAGATTGATTTTGTTTCTACTTCAGAAATATATTACAGTAGAGCCACAGTATATAAAAGTGCTCAGTATGTTGAGATGAACTAGCCTTACAGTGTATGCAGCTCCTAATGGGAGCTCAGTACATTTAGAGAAGAAGTGGTGATTGATTGCCTAGTGCTCACGCTAATTGATATGGCACTGAGTTCATCAGAAGCTCTCATCTCCTTTAAAATCACACATGACATTGCTCCAGCGCCTCTTAATATTGACTGGGTGGTTCATATGATAAAAGCAGCATGTTTTGGAGAAGGCGTCCAGAGCTTAGTGAATCTTCCTTCAGCATCAGTTACATTCTTTCCAGAAAGGCTTTCCGCCCAGAGTAGCATTACTCCTCCACTGGAAATTTTTTAAAAGGATGTTCTCAGGTCTGTTTATTTTTAATGGGCTTGGATGCGGTCACTGAGATCCTGTGAGATCAGAAGAATGGAATGAAAGTAGCCACAGATGACACTTGAGCTATTTCCACAGCTGGATGCACACCAGCCAGAGTAGGCGGTCCTCTGCAGTTGAATTAGTTCGTTGAAGTACATGATACAAAACATCTGTTACAACGAGAACAAACAAGAACAATATGCCTTTGAAGACTGCAATTTGTTGGGAGCTGCTTGCAAGGGTGCTGAATGAGGCAATTGTCAGCAAGGAAACATTTTCAGGCTTGCCCTTGTGTGAACTAAAGCAAAACAACACAGTGAAAATATTTAAATTCAATCAAGCAGAAGACCTGCTTTTCCCAAATTTTTTACTCTGATTTCTGATATGCAATGGGGAGGGAGAGAGCCCTTTTATACCAAATGTTTTTTATACCCTAAACCACTTTTAATACAATGGTACAATTCCAGCTGAGTGGCTGTAAAAACTTAGAAGCTACATTGGTACAATAACTGTTATTCTGTCAGTTGTTCCCCGCACTCCTTTATTACCAGCTGTCTTGAAGTGCAATAGACATTTTTCATTGCGACTGCCACCTGATGACAAATAAAACCTTCAAAATGGTTTTGTTCTGAGGAGTAGCTCACAGCTCCTAGCCAGAAGTAGACCTTTCACGTCACCTAAATAAGCAGAAGTGATCCAAACGTTCCCACCCCATTTTACTCTTAGGAGGCAGTTACTTTTGGCTGCCTTTGATTTTTTTCTTGCAGTTAAGCTGATGAGGAGGTAGGAATACTGGATATTTCTGGAGTAAACAAACACACTGTGTATAAAGGCTGAAAAGAGATCAATCAAAGCCAGGTGTTTATCAGTTATTACAGGGCATTATTTTTCTTGTAGACAGTTTAAAGAAAATACATTACTCCTAACTCAATGGTGAGTATGAATTGGATGCAGGTATATGCCAAAGCGCCAGGTTGCTGTTTTTTTCTTTTAAAGCAAGGATGCTAACTAGGACACAGATTTGCTGGATGAGAACTCTATTCTGTATGCATAATAGGAAAAAGCTACACGACCAAAGCGTACTACCAAAGCCTGCTTGCAAAGGGGGTTAGTGCCAATCTGTGTCCACATACAAGGTAGACAATAACAATAAACAAAATAGATAGAAGTTAGTCCTTTAGATAAAGTATGTAGTAGGGATATGTGATTTTGGACCTGGAGATCCTCTAGTTGTTTCCCTACTGATGGCCTGCTGCATCTGCACAAAGCAACTACATGTTTCAAAAGGCTGAAGAACTGAAACAGGAGCTCCCATGTGTCTCAAGGTGTCAGATGGGCCATTGGGAGAGGGCATCTTTCCTGGCTTTGCCTCTCACCTCACCTGTCAGAAGAGGTGAGAAGCTGCTGAGGAAGCAAAGTTAAACAAGATTCTTGTTTGATTGATTCTAGTTTATGCTTTCCTGATGAGCAGAGTGTCTTGATTGTATACATAGTCATGGTTTATTATAGCTGTACAAGACAATTATGTTAATCTTATTTTTATTTCCTAATATTCTTTGATCTCATACACATCAAAGATATAAAGTGTTAGTCTTGTTGGTAATTAGCTGGAAAGCAAATATGTTGTCTGTCAGTATAGAGGACACACAGCACAAGAAATTGTACTGGGGGAGTCTAGATTCTAGTCTAAATTTTTTTTCTCCTCGTCAGATTTTTACCTCCCTTTCATCAGTTGCTTTAGCCATTAAATAAATGTACTGGAAGTAAACTTTGCCATTATGAAATTCATTCAGCTTTTTAAAGCACCTAGTCACTCAGTATGGATCCTCAATTGAAGAAAAGCCATTTGGTACATCAAACAAAAATGTACATCAGTGTTTCCCAAACTTACAACAACCCCTTGTGGTCTGTATTGACAGAGGTTTCACGCTTACTTGCTGTTAGTTTTAAGCAGACTAGGGCTAATGGTGTGCACAGTTCTGATTTGATTCATCCATTATAGTCCAAAGTCTTTGATTCCTAACTTGTGATTAGTGTTCTGGTCAAGAACTGCAAATGAGTGTATGCTAAATTATTTGGCTCTGCAGTTGCTCTTCAAAGTGGTCTTTCTGTAAAGAGGAAGCACACAGGGATTATTTTACAATTTCTGCAGCAAATCTCTGTATCAGAACTTTATGCCTACAGCTGATGGATTATTCTACAGCAACTTATTCTGGGGATTGACTCCTCCCCCCACTTATATTCATGAATTGCGAAGAGATCATTATCTTCATAAATTTGTTTACTGTCCAAAACTTTCATATGAATAATTTATAGCAACATTTCAGCCTAAGGATTGTTCTCAGTGCGCATAACAAGTATTTATTAAATGGTTTCATACTGGAAGTTGTTATTAGACTTGCCGCCTTCCTGTTCCCAGGTTGGTTGTCCTTATCTTTATTAATTACTTCAGCTTCTAGACAAGATGACTGTCTTGACATAAAATAAGATTTTGTGTCTTGATTAAACAAGTCTGCAGGCAGTCATAGACTGCCTGTATGGCAAGAACTGCAGAAAATAAAAATAACACACAATTTAAAATTGGATTAGTGAAAGAAAATAAATTACTGAATTAGGGTCTGAATCTGAAAACAAGAGCAAAATCATATTTGCTCGGGATAATTAATTAATGACAATCTGTCTGTAGTATAAAAATCTATTGGATACCTGCATAGTAACGTACAGTTTGGCATCTGTCTCTGAGGAAAAAAAAAAACTAAAAAATTTAAAATCCGGGTAGCATTCAAGTTGATGACAAAACTAATTGATTTCAGTGAGGCCAGGATTTCAGGCCAAATTTTTCAAATTCACTAAACTGAGATCTGTATGTTACTGGGATTGTTGGATTGCAGAAGTTTTAACAATTGAAATTGAAAACAGCTTCTGCTAAAAATTTGTGCTTCCATTTTATGCTTCATGCTTGTGTATTTCTGCATTATTTGCTTGCATTTATAATCATTTGCAGTGGCACAGGGCTGAAATACCACACAACAGGATTTTTCGTGGTACTGCAGTTCCTTGATAGTAGAAATAGTACCAGAAAATACCACAAGAAATACTACCAGAAAACTATTTCTTGTACTTTTCAGTCCCACAAATGGATTTTTTGTACGCCTGGAAAAGCCACTGCAGAACAGAAATATGGCTGCCAAGAGTTTGGTCTCTACTGGAGTTTATCAGAACATCTGCTTTTAGTTATGTTGTGTCTTTTGATTTCAAAGACAAAACAAGGGTTTGTTTGGTTTTTGGAGGAAGAGGGTTCACATGGAATGAAGATTCTCAAGCATGCAGTGCACAGATCCCAAGTCCCCATCACTCTGGAATTAATTAGAGTGCTCTTTTTTCTATCGACACAGCTCTCAAGAAACGATGGGAGTATTACCCATTTGCCTATTATCTTATTCCCATTTATCTTCCTTTGGATGTTTCTTGTTTCCTTTTCCTCTGAGGCAACCCTTTGCCTCTGGCTAGGACTGACGAGACTATTACATATATAGTACTCTGTGAATAATAAAATTTGGCTTTGTGGGCAGAATCAAATAATAACTCTGAAACTTGTCTTGAAGTGAAAATGTGCAGAAGGAGAGGGTAGTGACATGGAAAAAGTTGTGAAAATGTTAATTTGACTCTACTCCAGGAGAGAAGTTAGGGAGTGGGGAGAGGGCAAGAAGAAGAACAAAGACAAAATATCTATAATCTTTCTGTTTTCATTTCTGGGTTATTGAACTAATGTTAAGCTTTTTTTCCTTCAAATTTAGATAAATGCTGAAATGACATGTCGTTTTGAAATATGGTGGAAATATTGCATTTTGACAGATCCAATTTTTTCATTCATTTGGTCACAATTCTGTGCCAAGTGTGACCTGAATTCACAGAATGGTTTTTCTCCCCCAAAGTTTTTTTTCCAAATAATTTACTGTCCATCTCAGCGATATCTGTATTCTGCCCAGCTGGCCTTTTTTCTCTAGCTTATACTGTGATTTATTCCTCCAAAGCATAGAGACTCATGGTAGACTCATCTGCCCAATCTGGTCTTCCCAAAAGGCTGATCATCTCCAGTTTGGGTCAAAGACTCACTCTGGTACATTTACCACAGTAGTGAGCCACCAGGGCCATCTTATTCTCTGGCAGCTGAGCAAGGTGCTCTACGTTGTTTGAGACATCTTCACAGCAGTGTTTGGTTGTAGGCAGTTCCTAGTCAGCTGTCTTGTAGCCTGAAGAACTAACTTCTATTGAGTAAGTTTAAATGTAGAGTTTAGAAAAAGACCTTGACAGTTCTTGAACTGCTCTTTCTTGGCTCGTCCTTAGGACCTCTGAAGATAGTTTTGACCACAATGGTAGTTTGTTATCTAGATGCCAGAAAAAACTGAACAGACATAAAGATTTTTTTCCAGGGAAAACTGAGCACTTCCACAATATTCAAATAGCTAAAAGATACTCAGAAAAACAGCCTGGAGAAACATCTTTGATTTAAACCTAAAATTCTGCAAATTAGACTGTGTATGGAGGATGCAAAGCCATAAAGGAGTAAATAACATCTTCATCATATGTCAGGATCTGACTGCTGTGCATTCACATGGGCTTGTACACAGTGACTGATAGGAAGTGGTTGTGCACCAAAAAGCTATAATAAATCACAGCTTTTTATAGAGGTTTTTCCATGCAGATGTTTTTTAGATATGTATCCATACAGTTTGTATGGATAAATGTGAACCAGAGAGATTTACCTAATTTACTCCAATAAATCCATTCATGTAAGAAAACTGAGCCAGCTTGGACTTCATTTGCCATGCCATTTGCCATGTTGCTTCAGATACTTTTTTGGGCTACTTTGGTTTATGACAAAGGGCTCACTCAAGCAGGCAGCCCGACTCTAAGAAATCAGAACTCTGCATTCAACTGCTTATGCAAAAAATTACTACTATTTTGGGATAGGTTGAAATGGATTACAATTTTGTGTAACAGCAAGAGGTTGCCATCTATCAATGAGAGAGAGATAATAATAAAGTATGTGGTCATGGCAGGCATTACTGTTACTGAGGAGCTGAAAAAGTACCTTTTTATCTGCTTTCTGCCTTCACCAGAAAGGGATGGAATGGATGTGGTCTATTCACTAATGTGGAAAACGGACTCTTTCAGGATCAGTCTTCTGTGGTTAACAACTTTCTGATAAGATAGAGTGCCCTGAAAAGACACAGTAGCAATAGGCTGGTGATGAACACCCTCCATAGACCAGAAAGCATGCGGGGCAGTGATAGTACAAGCCCCTGCCCTCTCTGACATCAGTGCTTTTCACCTTGGAGCTAACCTGTGGGGATTAATCCCCCCACCTTTCACAATCGTTGGGAAGGCTGTTGGACATCACCAGTTGCAGTAATGCATTTTTGTGATGGAAAGTTTCTCTGTGGATAACTGATGCCTGCACATAATTGAACAGCTGTAGCTTGATAATAACTTTCAGTTCCAACAATGACCGAACCTGGTGACCCAGCATTGATTCTCCCTATTCTATTACCAGTCCTCTGAGCCACTCTGTTCCCACGATGTACTTTCAACGTATTTAACATGTTACAGCTGTGCTCACTGCTATACAATAGTTAAGAGGGCTGCCAGCATTTCCAGTATGAACTCATAATTTAAGGAACATAACTCAGCTGTAAAAATGTGCTACAGGCTAAAACTTCATAACGAAGATCTCAGCCCAAGAGTGACTTTATCTGGACCAAAAAAAAGGATAATATATATCAATTTAGTCATTCTTAATCAATACAGCTACATTAAAAAAAATTATAATCCCTGCCAAATCAGTTATTTACTTTTTTTTTTTTAGATTAGTAATAGCCAAAATCTACACCTTTCTGAACTTTTCATGCCTACTTTTTAGAGTAGCTGGACCACTTGCACAATGAGGTTTTACTCACAAGGGTCCATTTTAAAGTGCTATTCCTCAGTATTTTCATCTTCTTTTAAAAGACAATAAAGCATGGAGCAAAGTAGATTTAAGCTAGCCATTTTCTATTATGAACTTCAAATCTGCTCATCATGAAAGAGGTAAAATGTTTCCTTTTCTTGATTAGTTTGGACTGGAATTTGGAACTGAAACCACCTGTACTCTTTGGGCCTGCAGTAGTGGTGGCCCAGGCTGTACTCCAGTCTCAACGCTTGTGGACTTGGGAAAGTTCAGATGTAGATCCAGACCCGTCCCAGAACCCTGATAACAGACCAGCTCCTGTATCCTCTCTATATTACACAGTTTGTAAATCACTTAGAGGTCTCAGAATGTAGGGAGACGTATAAATGTCAAGCATTTATTTCATACACAGGCTGGTTTCACTAGAAGTACTTTAAAATAAATGAGAACTTAAAATATCACATTTTTAGTTATAAAATGTGTTCACCCTCTATAAATTCCTGTTTTCTGACTATTGACACAAAACTGGGGCCTTGATTTTTATTTCGTTTACATCATTTGTACCTCACTGATTTAAATGTGATTGCCTTTGAATTACCTGCTCTGTGTTCTTCCTGCAGTCAGCTTTACTGGCTTCTTGTGGTCTCATACATCAGGAACAGAATTCTTAGGCAAGAACATTTTGCAGCCACAATTTCTCCAGATTGTGCCTATGTTATTGGTTTTTCAAAACAATGGAAAGCTTCACGGGTGTCACTGAGGGCATCTTCTAATGATGGTGGAGTTATCTAGGTGCAGCAAAAGCCACATGTTGGTGGCAGTTTGCTTATATAGGGTCAAGTCCAATCAGCAATTCGTCTGGTGAGAGTCAGAGAAATCATAGTTAAAATTTGTAAAGGCACGAGGGAGGCTTAGGCTCACGTTGCCTTTAATGACAGAATATAAGGTAAGAAGGCACTATGGAAAATTTGTGCTTTGGTTTTGGTTTTGATTTTGAGGTCTGTCACAAAGTTGGCACAGCCAGGGAACTAACTTAACAAGTAAAAGGACAAATCCTGATAGAGAACAGAGTGGATTTCACCCATAGCCTCCACTGAAGGATTATGAGTCCAGAAAATGAAATGCAATTTGGGATCTGTGGCAGGGCGTTTAAGCTCTGAAAATTTGTGCTTTTAAATGAGAGGAAAGGCAGGGCTAGAATAGTTTTCTTTCCATTGCTTCATGAGAAAGGGCTTTGTTTAACATAACAGATTACAAATCTAACAAAACATGTCAGAGATACAGATTTCGCTATTGGTCCTCTCTAATAAGGTCCTCTCTAGATTTCAAGAAAAGAATGAACCACTGTGATCTAGAACTGAACTGATAAATAAAATGAACTGTGGCTTATTACAGGATTTCCCCTGTCTACCATCTTCAAGTCTAAAATCTATTCTTGAACAGAAGCATATCTTGAGAAAAACAGCCTTACCCACTCAGGGTCTCATTCCCAACATCTTCTGCTAATGTCTTTCCTAATAGGTAGGATGGGAAGGATTTCTGAGAAGATTACCTAGATATTACTGCCCCTCATAAGCCTTCCAGAACTTAAAATTATTAAACTTCAGAAAATGGGATGAGGAGGGAAAGGACAAAATCTTCTCACATCCCATGTGATGTCTTTCTTTGTGCAGGAGCTGCATAAAAAGGAGTTTAGGCGTAGGCAGCAGATGACAATGCTCAGATGACAGGATGCTCTCATGGGATGTTGGGCTTGCAGCTGAATTTGAGAGTGATTGCAGCAACATCAGCCTCAGCATTTCAAGGTGGCCCCATGCAGCTGGGTACCTGGATTGTGTGGCAGCTCCTGTGTCAGCATGACTCCGAGAGTGCAGCTTAGGCCTGACCTGAGAGTTAACTCTGAACTGCTCAAGAGTTACCTTTGGCTTGACATTGCAAGGGCCATTATGCAGTCCATGAGCAGCTGTATGAAGCATTCTCACTCATTTACCATCACTAGTGAATTCTGACTTGCAAGAGCCTACCTGATCTTGGAGTTGCAGGGAGATGTTCTGGTAATCTACCCATCTCGTGGCCATTCTTCCCATTGTCCTCTCAAGGGTTACGGATCAGATGAGCACTCTGATGTCTGCCACCTCAATATGTATCCTTCTAAGTGCTTCACTCAGTGATATCACCTCACTTTCTGAAAGCTGAAGATCTATCCATCTAAGACTGGTTATGGTTAGGTCCTTCTAGTGTTGTGGAGTTTACACGATGCAGTCTTACCATTTACCTCTGCCTCTCTGATTGTGTAGGATATCATTTTGTCATCTTACTTCTGGTGGATACATAGGGTTATATTACTCACTTGCTTTCTGTTGTTTTCTTTTTTAGCCAGTTCCTCTTTCTTTGTAGCCAGTTCCTCTGCATTTCTGATGTCTCTTAGTGTCAGTGTTTGTCCTTCTAATGACTGAATCTTTTCATCCAGCACAGCCACTAGATTGCAGCTCACGCAGTGCAAGTCCCTCCTGGTTTTGGGCAGGAAATGAAACACAGCACATCTGCTACAGATCACAGCTGCTGTCCTGTTACTGGCCATTGTAATGGCAAGGCTAGCAATGCACGTAGAAGAAATGTTACAGACATTTCCTTCCCAAACCCAGTTAGCCATTCTGTGCCTGGCAAATGACCTATGTACTAAATCTCGCCAGAAAAACAGAGATCAACAGCTCAGCGTCCCAGACATTTGGTCTGATCAAATGTCTGTTGTCATGACTTCATGGAAACACACAGACAGGCAGGGCTGCCTTACCTTCCCTGGAAGGCTTGAGACCTAGGGAGAACTACAGTCCTACCACATTAGATATGCCATACATGCTCTCATGTCACCAACCTGCCCCACTGCTCTACATCCAAACACAAGCTTTGGAGGCAAATCTTGCTGTTAAGCATTTTTTTCTTGTATTTTGAACATATTCCCCTGAGTGAAATGAAATAAGTGTTTTCAGCCAATAACAAAAGCTATAATCCTTTATTACATGTTGCTTATAAGTTGCTTATAAGGAGTTTAAAAACCTGTCACTGTTGCTTTTAGTTATTTTTGTCTTAATAATTCCTGGACTGAAAGTTAAAACATCTAAAAAGTTATCCATATGTTAAAAAATCAGCATGGCCTGAGTGGGTGTAATAGAAATAACAAGATCATTTGTCTTTCCTTATGAAATTATAATTGTATATATACTTATATATATGTAGTATTATAGGATTGAGGATGCAAATATGACATCCTTTTTGAAACTTTTTGGAAGTCTCATTTGAACCTAGTAAGACAGGGAAGTGAAAATTTAGGCTAGACACTGGTGTTGATTCATACTTTAATTGTGCTGTTTAATAATTTCTATTTTGCACCTTGTTAGAACTAGGATGTGCCATCTAGTCAATTTTCATGCTTGGTTTTAGGCATGAAGGGAAGGAACAGAGCAGAACTGTTTGAATAGGAAATACTATTTGGATTTAGCTTTAATAAATGAAACTCCATTCTAATGCTAAGAAAAACTAGTCCACAGAAAAGAGAATCCTGACTCCCATTTACTAGAATGGCACGTCAGCCACTGGGATGCAGTGGATGAAGGAATTAGTCCACATCAGAAAATATGTATAAGAACATCACAGAATGTGATTGGAATTGCCAAGCACAAAATGGAATTGCCAAGCACAACACTTTAGCATACATCACATATTAATTAGGTATAGATCACAAGTTCTGTTTGTTTTCAGTAAATAAAGGTTTGTTTTCACTAAAAGTGTTGAAGTTTTGAAATCTGTGCTTATTTTGACATGGGATGAACAATTGGATATTACTTGTGAAATCTGATAGTGGGAGAAACAGGAAGCGATTTGTTCTATATACTCCAGTGGTTAAGTCCGAGGCAAATCACAGCCTCTCCGTTTCCTCTTTGTCTTCAGGGGATGCTAAACCTTATGTGAACATTATGAGGATGCTTTTGTTAGTGATGGCCATTCTTGACAGAGCAAAAGCACTGTTAGGTGGATTGGATATATAAACCCAGCATACAGCCAAGTGCTCTTATAAACTGAGAGATAGGAAGAAAACCAAAGAAACATGATTTCTTGTTTCCCTTTAGAATATGTCAGAAGAAGAGAGCAAGAGCTATCTATGGCTTCTCTGCCTGCTCCATCACTTGCTGAGACAAATGCATCGCTGTGACAGATCATTTCCTAACTGCTGTGGGCTCCTTCCTGTTAGCAGCCCCCAGCAAAACTACTGTCATTTATTCAGGCTCATAATATGAGTAATTTTATTCTATTCCTGAGGCAAGTTGGAATATGAAAATTACTGTTTCTTTCTCATTCTAGAGAGAGCACGTAGGCTTGTCCTCCAGCCTGTGTGTGCAGACAGAAAGGGCAAAGATAGCAATTCAGGTATATTTTCCCTTCAGAAATATTGTCCTGTTGTTGAATGGCTTTTCTCTTGAGTTCTTATTTTGGGTGGAAAAATTTACGTCACCATGCAAAAGTCACTTTAGGCACTGAGTGACACAGGCAACTTCTTGATAGCAACAGTAATGCTATCCTTTTCTCTTTTTAAATCTTTTTAGATTGACAGCAATATACTATGAAACTGACTATTTTTTCAACTCTGGTAGGAGCATAAACTACTGATGTAATACCACAGTGTACTCCCTGATGGAATACATTTATTAACTGGTACCAATATAGTTGTGGGTATTTCTTTATTTGTGCACACAGTTACTGATATAAAACTTTTTATTGTATCAACTGCATTTTCTTTATTTCATGATGTTCCCATTTCTATATCCTTTTAATTTGCATTTATATGTGTAGGCTAGTAAATGTATATTATCAAAAGCTGTATTTCAGACTAGGAGATAGGACATATAGTTAAAAGCAAGAAGGGCAATGGGAAAGAAACCATCAAAAACCTTAGCTGTTGTTGTAGGAAAGGTGGTGCATACACAAGGGTCACCTTTGTTTTTTATTTACCACACTATATTTAGATTCTTAATCATTTAAGACCAGTTACATCCGGGTAGTAACTCTCTTGGACCTATGACATGTAATTTCAGCTGAGGAAAAAAGTTCACAAACATACTGGGGAAAAAAAAAAAAAGAGATAGAGAAAGCAAATGTGTCCATTGCTCTAAGGAGATTCAACTAAGGTATGAAGGTGATGCCAGATAAGAATTTGAATTTATGCCCAGGCTTTAAAATATTACAGTATGAAGTTGTGGTTTAGTATTTGCCACAGAAGCAGGACTCAGAGTCTGTGAAGGTCTGTATCAGGGTTTGCCCATTCCAAAGGTAAAGCTGCTTTAATTTAGTGCTGTGTTTGGGCTTACTGCTCGCTTTACCCCATTTTTAGCAAGCTTTTAAATTCAACAAAGTAATGAAATGAAACCAAAATCCTAAAATTTGCAGAATATGCATTCTTAGCTGCTGTTTGCTGATCTTCACCATACTAAAATCATAATTTGATCTATTTATAGGATTACTGCTACTGGAGACTTTATGAGAAGTGAGAGGGATAATAAGAGGATACAAGACACTCTTACATAATTAATCCATGAAACATTGTCTACATGGAAAAGGTTAGAGAAAAAAGAAAACTATGAGAAATATGAAAGCCTGCTTTTAGAAGTCAATATTGTAGTAGCCAATTTAGGATGACATTGCTCCAGAACATTTGCTTATAATTTGTATTTTCTGCAAATGTCGCTTTAGAATGCCAAAATAAGCCAAGGATGTCCTGTTTATGATCATCCTAAGGCTATAAGAATATCTAAGGCTACTAAAGCTATCTAACTATGATGAATCAGTTTTACCAGGTCAACTGAAAAAGGGCACTATTCTAAATAGTAGCACAGTATTGCTAAAAGTTAACTCAGTGTAATACACTCTCTGTAAGTAGTATATCTTGCTACAAAAATCCCTCTCATGAATGCAATGGAAAGCACAGAAAATAAATTAATTTCCAGAGATGGCTATAGTGAATTTATTAATAAGCTTTTAAACTTAATTTTCCTATTTGAGCACTAGCATAGAATTCACAGAATGGGGTATAATGTTTCACAGCAAGAAAATTTATTCCTCTTATTTCTGAAGATAGAGGATTGTGTTTTATATGTGCACTTATAGATCTGCCAGAAAGGCAACCCCATCCTGGGTTGCATCAAGAGAAGTGTGGCCAGCAGGTCTTACGAGGCAATCCTGCCCCTCTACTCTGCTCTGGTGAGACACCACCTGGAGTACTGCATCCAGCTTCGGAGTCCTCAACACAGGAAGGACATGGATCTGTTGGAATGGGTCCAGCAGAAGGCCACAAAGATGATCAAGGGGATGGAGCACTTCCCCTGTGAGGACAGGCTGAGAGAGCTGGGGGTGTTCAGCCTGGAGAAGAGAAGGCTCTGGGGAGACCTTATAATGGCATTTTAATATCTGAAGGGAGCTACAGGAGAGCTGGGGAGGGACTCTTTGTTAGGGAGTGTAGAGACAGGGGCAACAGGGTTTAAATTGGCAGAGGGGAGATTTAGATTAGATGATAGAAAGAAATTCTTTAC
>JAOXNG010000012.1:41947602-41958307 GCA_028566535.1 Scolopax minor
TCAGTAGTATTATACCATTTTAAGATGTCCCTCTATCCAGTTTACAAACTTAGTACAATCAGACATCCAAACAGCTGAAGATAGAAAATATGTTTGCTGTAGCCTTTGCTGTTTGCCATGTGGATGTTTATCAGCAAATGCCTATGATAAGCTGAAAAGAATCAAATTACTTTTAATGTGATGGCAACATCTGATGCAAGACATTGTTGTCTTCTAGAGCCAAATAAGTTGAATATGAATGGACTTGACAGCATTTATTATGAAACGCATTATGATCTGGAGACTGGGTGTTGCCCTAACAACCAGACGATATTTTCTTAATTAAGTATTATTTTTTCCCTACATGACATAAGAGGATTCTGCAAACTCTGGTGAATTAATGGTCTGGCAAACACATGTAATTCTCTGTTCTAGGTAACTGTCATTTTCAAACACTTTAAGCTGTCTTAGGAAAGCTGCAAATACTTGATTTATTTTCTCAACTTCTTTTCCTAACATAGAAAAAGGTATATGTTTAGGGACTAGAATATCTATATTTTCTATTTAAAAATAATATGTTTACTGTCTCTGAGAATTTTTTTTGTCCTTGATGTATTCTCTCTCCAGTCCATATTTCTTTTAATAGTTTATTTGCAAAACCTGTCTTGCTTACTTATTTACAGAAAGACATTTTCTATCAGATTTTTCTACTGTGTGTCTGGCACCTGTGTTTGCTGCTCTAAATCATAAGACTTCCTTCACCACTGCCCCTTCTTCATTTCCAAGTTCCTGAATTTATACACAGTAATAACTATCAGTCTGTCTGAACCTGATCTGTAAACACATCAAGTTCCTCCAAACATACCTTTGCAATAAACATCTTTGGAAAGAAAGCTTGATATTTTAAGGCTTTGGGAATTCCTAAATTAATTGTAGGCTCTACTATTGGTGGTGTGGGGCTTCAGGAAGCTGTGGTGTGGGTGTGACTTTCTGCTTAGCCCATCACACATCACAAGTGGGAGCTCACCTTGTCTATCTTGGAAAGTCCTGAGGCAATTCTCCACATCTAAGCCAAAGGAGAACACTGTTCATAGAGGGAACTGAGAACTGTTTATCAGATGACAAATTTGGTTTGAGCTTTGGTACAGTAAAAATGCTATTTTGTGGTATGCTTACATAATAATGGCAGTATAAAGCTTACAATTTTTTACCATAACAAAAAAAGTGCAGGTGGATGACCAAACCCCAAGATCTCATCTGGCTGCATGGTATCCCATTAACTGTTTGTTAACATATGGCAAGAACATAATTTTCCTTGGGCATGATGCTACTTCAGACTTTGCACTGTATCTACTATGCAGAGACTGCCAAACAGGCTGAATGAGTGTATGCCCCACAGATTTGCTTTCAGGCTCTTTCAGCAAAAGGGTAGGTGTTGTTTCATTTTTTTTCAGCAAAAAGAGAGGAGCAGCATGAAAGAGAAGAATGTCATGAAAGGAAGAAAAATGGGCTTTTTTTGGAATAGAATATTAACTTTGCTCTGCTGAAAGACATTTGTGATGAAAGTTTGTGACTACCTTGATTTGTAAGGACACATGCCAACAAGAAGGTTAGCACTGTGGTGATTCATTAGAATGATTTAATCAATGGGTTAATCTGTGTGAACTAGTGCAAACTAAGAGAGCCACGAAAGAGAGAAAAGCATTCACAAGTGTTGCAGGTTTGATACTTGCACACTGATCAGCTTGTTTTATAAGCGTTTATTTGGAATTATGAAAGATTTTCTGTGGAGGCCATTTTCTGTAATTAGCTAAAATTCTCCAGGGTCTATGGTCAGTGCAAGAAACGTAATCCACTATGTGACATAAAACAAACCCGTATGTATTTCATACACTGAGGGCGTGACAAAAAGGATTGACCAAGCTGAGCCTTCCTCCTCTTTACCATTGCTTGCAAGTAAGGAGTTTGCAGAGACTGCAGAATGTATGCTGCTCAGATAGGATGTGCATACACAAAATATTGCTGGAAGGTGAGAAAAAATTGAATTGGTACTTCCCTGGCATTTTTTTATTTTCATTTATTTTTTATTTGAAACTGAAAATTTGAAATGGTTTGATTCTAATCAGATCCTTTATGATGTAGTCACATAGCTCTACATAAATCTGAGACAGAAACTTAAGAACAGGTGTGCAGTGATTTCTGGAACTAGTTTGGTTTAGGTTCCTCTTTATAGGTGGATTTTTTTCAGTAATATCGATGCAAAAAATATCAGTTTTCCTGTTTCTAAAACAAATACATTCATCCACATTATCCATGCTTTGTAGCAGATGTAATGTGATCATTTGTGCAAATCTGTAACATTTGCATATAAACATACATATGCACAAAGCAGAGCTATTATTTCATATGAAGACATAGCTGGAAATACCTCCTTATTTCACTATCAGCAAGAAAAAATAGCAGGCCACTTTGTTTCTGACTGACTTTCTCTAATGAACACAGATTTATACCATAGAACTGAAGAGAATCAACACTTCACTAAGGCATGAGGTTACAGATATGGGACCTTGGGGAGTGTGAGAGCAAAACCAAGGAATACGAATGGCAAAGAAGCTTTCTCCAAAGCTCCTCTGGCATGCCTTTTGTTTCATTTTTGTTCAAAGTCTTGTTTGTGCTTTAGTTCATATGCTCTTTGTTACTAATGTCTTTGTTTTTCATGCAGAGAAGAAAAATGATTTAAATGTTGTGTGTTTTAAATGGGTGTCACTACCAAACTTACTGTCCATAGTTAGTCTTACTCAATCAGCTATAAAAATGTCATGAGTAAGGGTTCTGAATTGAGACTGGAAAAATCCAGGATAATTACCATAATAGATTGAAGATCTCAGAAACTGAAGGTTTTAGAAGTCAGAGAAAATTGGGAACATTCTGCCTGAAGATTGTTTTATATAGGATATGAAAAAATAGAAATGACAGGCATTTTGCAATGTACAGTAGCATTCATCATATAAAGAACATATGCATTTGTTTGTCAGAAGCAGTGAAGTAAAAAATGACACTTAATTGGAACTGGCGTAAAATGGCCTCATTAGTAGTACAAATAATATATGCATGTAGCTTTGTTGTCAATAGGAACAAAATATATTTCCTCTGACAGATATATTAGTCTCTTTTAAGATTCTTGTCAAATTTTCAGCCAGATTCACTCATTTAGAAAATGCTGTCTATTTTTTTTTTTTTAAAGTCAAATGTTGAAGTGTAAATGATGTGTGTTTTAGGGTGCTGTGATAACACCAACAATGGACCACACTATGTCAATGCAGCCAGCAAGCATGATGGGCCCTCTGACCCAACAGATGAACCACCTTTCCTTGGGCACAACAGGAACGGTAAGATCATAGATTATACTGTTTACTTTCTATATTGCAAAACATTTATTGCTTACTGAGTTTCTCAAGGTAATTTATTACTCTTGGGTTTTTACTGTTTCACCTTTTTGCAGTTTAATATTGCTGTGGTTTACTTTGTTTTTTCTCCATGTCCAGAGATGTCTGGGCAAACATATCAAAGTGCCTTTCATCATGACACAAATATGATGTACTACACAAAAAATATCATCATATCACTATGTCACGCAAACATCTATCTAGAGTTATGTTTCTAAAACCATCATACAGTCAGTGTTTGGTATTATAGAACAGAAATTGCAAAGTAATATGAGTAGTAAAAGAGTAGGTCAACAAAACATGCTCTGTACTTAGTAGGAACTATCTGTACTAATTCTCATGTAAATATGGAAGTGCTCCTCTACAATTCGTTTTTTAATCAGAAATTGTTTGCTTGTCAATCTGCAAAGTTTTATACCATTGGGAAATAGGACTTCTGGCTTCATGGTAGAACCCTTCTAAACCACAGCAGCCAGCCATACATCATTTGCTCCAGGCTCAGAAATGTGATTTTGGGTCAAGGTTAGCTGTGTTTCCAGTATATTATATGTAAACATGCATATTTCCACAATTATTTTCTCTTTAAGCTATGTAAGTCAAACTCAATTAACTCTCTCACAGTCAGAGAAAGGCAAAAAAATACTGTTAATAAAACTTAATAAAACTCTTTGAAATGTTCCTAAAATACAACAGCCTACACACAACATGTGGTGGTTTGATATGTGAATATGTGCATACTGCATATACATGTATATTTTTATGAAAATGCAGGCATACACTTTTATGTCTTTAGTACACATTTGCTTTAAGTAATAATTACATGAAAAATCTATTATGCATTTACAAATTTTTTTACTATTTCACCACTATGCTGCTTGATACTAATCTATAGGAACATAGTTGTCCAACTTTGGGTTTGGGGTGTTATTTTTAAATTGAATATGGTACTGAATAAAGTTGCATCCTTACAAAGTTATTTAATTCACTGCATTGTGTCTTCTCTTCCTCCTCTCTTCTCTCCCTCTCTTCTTTTCTTATCTGTTGAATTTCATTCTAACTCTAGTGTCTTTTCCCCCATTAGAAAAAGCCCAAATCCAAACAACGTGTTTGAGATCTGAGACTTCTGTATTTATTTCTGAGGAAACTTGATTGTTCATCGTTTATTCCTCTTATTTTAAATGTTTCAGTCAGCAATCAAAAGAAGTAGGAATTACATCTCAAAGTTAATATCAGTATTTTTCCCCTCTGAAGAGATGAAATCAAAGGAAACACTAGGTCTAGGGAGAATTTGTAATTCAAAAGTGTGTTTAAAAATAAGACAAGGAAATTAAAAATGAATTCTGGTTGTGCTGCTGGGCAGCTCCTATGAGTTTTTGCCTCTGTCTCTCATTTTAATTCCCATGACTCTTACAGACAGTGTCTTCTGTGCTCATTTTCTTGCAATCTTAATGCAAAGTAAAAAATTTTCAGCTAATGTTCTCTTCTGACTTGAGACAACTATTACAATGCTCATAGTAACAGTTCCATAATAACAAACAAAAAAGAGGAAGGACTCAGAAAGACAGTAGATGACGTAGTGGATGATAATAAGACCTGAATTTATTTTACTGCAACTGAAAGTAAAGAAAATCTTTCCTTCCTTCTCCTAGCTCTTTACACAGTCTTATCTTTCAAGGTCACAGCATTACCTGGCAATTTCTTGAAATACACTCAGAGGTATACCATATAGGTTTATATTTACTATCTTTAAAACTCCTAACTCATTTACAGAAAACTTTAAGAGCAGGATAGGGTAAATGATTGATGTGTGTTACAATATCCATAAGCTTTTCGTAAATCTCAAATGACACCCTATTTTATCGCATACAGGATTTCTCTTTGGTAAAACCACCATTAGCGACATATTCAGTTAAAGTCCTTGTGCACACAAAAAAATCATGGAGATGCCTGGGATTTTCTCCTGTCAGGAACTAAAGGGAGATTGGCCTGCCAGTAGCAGTTCTGTTGAATGTATCCATCTTGACTTGAAATTGAATCTTCCTAAGGTGTTCTGTTACAGAAAAAAAAAAAAAAAGCAGGAGAAATGGGCAACCTATTTAGAGATATGATTTATTTAGAGATATCTTTATTTCATTTGTTCTGAAGTCTGAATTTCAGTCCAGGGAGAGGAGAATTGAGAGCATAAAGCCATGACAAATTGAAACAAGTCCAAACCATGTACTGTGAGTACCTCAGCAGGACTAAGTTTTATGGGAGAGAAAAGACATACATATCTGTTACAAACTTATTTTTAATTTTATCCTTAAAGCTGTGCAACAGTGTGCCATAAAGAGCTACCAGCTATCTTTCAAGAAACCAGCCAAATTTTTTTAAGCAAACAAGGCAAAAAGTCACAAATGGTTCTGCTCAGTGTTGGCTGTAATTCTGTCCCAATTAAATTTAAATGCTTAAAATATTCAAAGCAGTTTTTATTAAAAGACTTTCATATATTCACTTCCTGAGACAAACCATTTTGCTAATTAACATAACATATTTTTCAGCCAAAATGGACCTCTGTGGTCACTTAAGTCAGAGTTGACTTCAAACTCATTTGCAAACTTCCCTGATTCAGGATGAATGCTGGGTTTCTAAAACATTTCTTCTACAGAAAATCTATTTTCTGGTGAATAAGCTAGAGAAATAGCATAAGGGCCTATGTATGCTTTGTATCTTGTGGGAATTATTCTGTCTTTTGATGCTCTTTAAAAGATTAAAATACTCGATCCAGCTCCAATGGAGCTGTTCCAAAGGGGAGACCCTTCACAGAAGAGCACTCTCTAGCCCTTCAGTGAAGCAAGTTACCAGAGTAAGAGCAGCCTCTGCCAATTCCTGCCTCAACACCAAAAATTCTGTTTGAATTCTGATTTCTCAGCCCTGAAGCACATGTTAAAACACCGTGGGGATTTGAGGGGCAGCTGCCTCTATTCTTGCCTGCACTTGACTATTTACTCTCACAGGGACAGGGGGAGCATTTCTGGCTAAATGCTGGCACCACCCCTCACTCCCATCTGGGAGCATCCAATTCAGCAGCCAAAAGAGGGCAATTTTCCTACAACACCCCTCATAGCCAGCTGCCTTCCCCTTGTGCTATGGGAGGCCTTTGACTACTGGCCCCAAGCAGAACAAAGAATTTTATTTAGGAAGCCATGTGCAATGAATAGGAACAAGTTGTTTTCTTTCTCTCCAAAACCCCTTACAAATTATTTTTTAAATTTATTTTATTACTTTTTTTAGCATTCTTATTTCTTCTCTATTATTGAATTGTCTGCATAAAATCAGACATCTCTGCTATGTACTAAGCACTCCTTAATCAAAAGGATGCACTAAGACTATTGAGGTGCCAGGCAAAGTGAAAAGCTGCAAATCTATCTTTACTTGATTTCACTCACATCATGAAAACCTACAGCTGCAGCAAATATTCCAGGCCAAAGGATGGTATATGGCACTGAGGGAAGAGAGGAGGTAATGGTCTGCAGTTTGTGGCAACTGAACACTACATTTCTGTGTTGTGAGAGAATTTACATCTCCCAGTTACAGTGCTTTGTGCTTTATCTTCCAAGAATGTAATTCCTTTATGCCATTGTAAAAATCAGATTGATTTCTGCCAGTGAAAATACAATTTATGATGAATTAAGAAGCAAGTGTGTGGCTCTGATCACTTCCCAAAATCTTCCTGAAATCTGGAGTTAAGCACAGAATCTGCCAGAGGGGCGATTTCTGCCTTATTATTATGTATTTTTCACACCTACCTCTTCACTCAAAAAGAGCAGAAAGCATTTACATGGTGGGCTGGCTGTGGGAAAATATGTAAAGAAAACCTAATCTTAAATTTTGTCAAGATTGCAGCAAAAAAAGTGATAACTGAATATTCTGATTAAAGCTGGCAATCCTACCTAAATTCCTACAATTGCGTTAAAACAAATTTTTATGCTAGGAGGCATAATGTGAAGACAGACAATAGGTTTTAACCTTGAAATTTTTCTTTTGTTTACTAGTTTACTATTATTTATTACAGTATGTCTTGCTTTTCCTATGTAATGTTAATCTACAATTAGGGCTGCTATTAAAAAAGTTATTGTAAAGGGAGAACAGAGTGAGCAAGTCTGTACAGATAGCATTTGAAGAGAGTAACATTAGTGTGTGTTTAATAATGTATGGAGGCTGGAATTGTTTCATCATCAGCCTGTCATTCAGAATGTTTCAAATGCAGCCATTGATCTAACATCCGTTTTGTGGTTTAATAAACTTGTGATTGATGACCTGAGTGAATATAATACAAAAATCTTTAGAAATATAAAAGCTGAGTGGTCTGATCACTGCTTTCAGTCCCTGTTGCTCAGCTCCCTTTTACTACAGCACTTCCAGGTTTGGCCATCAGCAGCAGTAATCTGCCTCTTCAGGGGTAAGATTTGCTTTATTCTTTCTCCTCTACTGATCATTCCTGAAGAAGTTTCCCGCTCTGCACTTTCTTTGTCTGGTTTTCTCTTTCCTCCCTGCTGTTAGCATCCATTTCAGATGCCGCTTGAGTTCCAGTTTCATCCATCAGATTGAGGCAGACTTTGTTGGTCCTCATTGGCAGAGTGGTAATTCCGTCTTTGGCTCTCTTTGGCACTCTTTCAGAAGTGCCTTACCGTAGGTTTGTTTCATTTTAAGCCTTTGAGGCCCACACCAGTGGGAGAGTGAGTGGAAGTCAGGGGTTTTTTTGTAAAACTGCTAGCTCAGCTGTGCTGCTTCATTGTTCTTCATGCTTGCAGACAGTTCACTCAGCTTGCAGTTTCTAATTTAGAAATGTAAGGGGCAATTTACAATGTAAGTTCTCTATTGCACTTTTTAAAGTAACTTAAAAGAAAAACAAAACAAAAAAATATTTTTAATTGTTCTGGATACCTCTGTATTAAAAATGCAGTCAGGTAGAATAATGGCATTGACATAATGTGGATTTCTGTTGAAACTGCAAACCACCTTAACTCAGCTTTCCTGGTTTGTAGTATCACCAGAAATCTCTCAATGGAATAACAGGCTTGTTATGTGGGTACATCAGTCTTATCTTTCACTTTGTTGGTTCTTTTTGTTGCCAGAGGAGCTTGATGGTATCTCCAGAACCCTTCAATGGAACAACAAGCTTGTTATAAGTTTTTTATCTTTTATTTCCTTTGGATACTCCGTAGTCACTGGTGGTTTAAAATGTCACCTAAAGAACTCAGCAGAATAACTGCTTTGTTAGATACGGTTGGTTTTTCCCTGTTTAATCTGCAGTTCTATTTGCACATATTATAGCTACATGGAGCTGAAACATCATCACATTCCCCTGGTGTTCAGATCCTTGTTACAAAAGGCACTCTCTGTTATTCTAATTGTATATCACAAGGCCCCCAGAGAGTTACAAGAGCAAAGTTGCTTTGCAGTTCTTGTGCTTTTCATGTTATCAGGTGTTAGTCTTGAACTTCTTTTATTTATTGACTGACTGTTTCAGTTACTGTTTGTGTGCAAAATATAGGACTGAGCCCATTGCAAATGAAATTAGCATGGCTCAGGCTGAAACTAACATCATCCTTGTCCATTTACTCAGCCAAAATCCATAGCAAATGCAAGTCATTAACAGCATTAAGCTGTCTGGGGCAGAAGATCTGTTTAAGGAGAAATTATTGTGGCTGAAAAGGAGAACACCATAAGCTCTGTCGAGATTTGTAAAAAACAAATATCTCTTCCTGCACCTACATTCCAAAACAACCTCTTGAAAGGCAGCTTGAATGTGGCTGATACATAATCTGAGATTAAAAAGGGGCACTCAGTGCAACTGAAAAACATCAAATTCCAAGCAGTCAACAAGTCAACTTTTTGACTAAGTATTTAATCAATTTGCAGAGTTTACTGCCACTAAATATTATTGAGACAAATAGGTTAGCAGTCTTCAAAAAGTAGACTCAGCGTTTCTATAAGGAAACATTTGCAGGTACAACATCAGAGTGGAAAAATTCTTAATTTGACAGTATATATGCCAAACACCTGGTAGGGGGAAAAAAGAAAGATGCTCTTTTCCCTTTTTGGACCACCTTCAAGACACAGTGACTCTTGTGAGAATTAGGCTGATCAGCACTTGCGTAGAGGAGGCTCTTTCTTAATCCGCTGTCTTGCCATGGGTTCCATAGTCTATGTTTGACCATAGCTGTGGTTAGATGGTATTTTTGAATGAATACAGATTATAAAATCCCATTTCTACAGTGTTCCCCCTTCTCTTCTGAACTCAGCTTTACTTTCCTACCATTTTTTGGTAGTGGCTTATTGTTTGCCTTTGTGTGCAAGCGTGCCTACCTTCAAAGCCACTGTATGCCATAAGGAGAAAAAGGGAATGGAAAAAGAGACTAAACTCAGATGGAGGGAATTCCATTTTTGGTTCCAGAAGCCCTTCCTATGAGCCCAGCATGTCAGTAGCTTTTTATTTTAAGTTTTACCTTCACATGACGCTTCCATAAATGAACAACTGCTTTTGTTAAGGGACTCCTTGCCTCTCTCTGAGGTGTCATTTACTGACTCAAAGGGGCATTAGCCCAGATTTGCTTTCAGAAAAGGGATCAAACTCCCTGATTGTGGTGATAAAAAATTAAATCAACATAAACCAACAGTGATGAATCAGCAAAGCATAAGCTATCAGCCAAAAGAGCCATAACTAATATAACTTCATTTTCAGCATCAGACAAATGTTATTCATATAATTAATTTGCAGCTGACTTCACATATCTGTGAACTAGAATATTTACAGGCTTCTTTCTCCAGTATGTTCTTATATATGGCTGTTGCAGTTCTATTTTGTGATTTCTTGAAATGCTGCCTGGTGAAAGACAAAAGAGAATGTAGTTCAAAGCCACCTCTTCCTATGTTTGTTATTTAATGATAACCATACACTGCGTATGAAATGAACTTTTTTATTTTGCAATAGTGAATAGAAACCAAAAGCCATGAAACTTGTACTATCTGACATAAAACAAGTGGTTCATGGTATATCCTCTCCTAAACGGCTCATCTTTAGTCCTACTCCCAGAAATTGTTGTTTTGCATCCAACTCTGGGGCCCCAAACATAAGAAGGACATCGACCTGTGGAAGCGAGTTCAGAGGAGGGCTATGAAGATGATCAGAGGGCTGGAGCACCTCTTCTATGAGGATAGCTTTTCGTACTTCCATGTCTGTAGTTGAAACAAGGTGAAAAGACATGAAGGACATGCTCAGCAACGTGGTAATGCTC
>JAOXNG010000012.1:41975832-42011213 GCA_028566535.1 Scolopax minor
CAGGGGGTTGTCCTAGATGATCTCCAGAGGTCCCTTCCAACCCCGTATCATTCTGTGATTTTGTTTTTCCCCTCCCTGGGCAAAGCAACAAGGGCCATTGAACCACAGTTCTCCTTTGGAGTCAAGTCGCTGGGCTCTTCGATGAGCTTTATTTTTCCATGTTTTTAATCAGAACATCACAACGGAGCATTAAAGCTCCTGTGCATGACTTTAAAAAGAAATAAATGTAACAATAATAAAGAACATTGCCCTAGAAAGAACTGATTTGTTGACTGAGGATCTGCAGGGGTGTTTGAATTTCATTCCCTTACATATTTTCACTTGCTTTCCACTCCGTCTTGCTGGCCGTTTGTTTATCAAAGGCACAGAAGGCATTAATTTGGGAGTGATTGCAAGCAAGTTAAAAGACAGAACCAGAATTCAGAATAATCTTGAAAAATGCAGAAGTGACCTTAAGAAGTAAATGAAGCTCAGCAGGGAGAAGCAGCACAAGGTAACACACACAGCCAAGAACAACCGCATTTTAAAATTCATCAAATACATTCTGGGCTGATTCAGATCTTCGGTGTGTCTTTGAAGATAATATGTAGTGGAAGTGTCATACAGTCACTTGTGGGATTGGGCACATTCTGAGATTCTTGTTGGTGAAGGCATGCAGTTAGGACTGGATTGTAGAAAGAAAAGTACATGCAGAACTGACAACTTAATATTGATACTTTATTTGAAGATTTGAACAATATATATTGCGTTCAGTTCAAAAGCTTTTTAAGAAGTGCTGTTTATAAAGAGATAAGTGCCATACCAATGATAAAATTTACATGCAGTCATGAATTTATAAAAAAAGATTGCCTTGTATGCTTGGGAGAGACAGTATTTTAGAAAAGCTTATACAAAGTGTTGGTTGTTGAAATAATAATTTGCAGAAGTTTCAAAATGCAAAGAAAAGATCCCTAGATATTAAGAGTAAGCCATATGAATTTAGCTAGGGATTCTGTGTACAAAAGGAGAAACTCCCAGATAGATCTTCCTCCTTTATATTTCCTGTCTTGGATTGCACCTTTCTCCAGCTTTGCATCACTGTAAACTCAACTGCTGTTATTGATAGGGTTAAATATAGACTGGAATAAACCTGTCAAATTTCTTGCTTCATTTTTTGTAGTTGTCATTAGATAAAATCAGTAAGACTCCAAAAGATTGTTTAGACTAGTTTTGAATCTGTTACCACTATATATATGCTGGTATCATGTCTCTGTAAGTACAAATAAAAGTCTCAATTTTAGCCATGTGAACAATCTGAATCTATCAGAAAGATGTTTGCCATTGCCTACATTCAGATTTGACCTGACTTTGAAGTTCAAGATTATGATTTTTAATAGCTAGGTAATTCCTATCATTAATTAATCCTTAATTAAAAGAAAGAATAGGTCATACATGAACCAACAAACTCTGAACAAGAAATTGAAACAGTGTCATGCTTTTAATATGGTTTTATGCATCTTGATTGTGGTTTTCTGATGTTCATTTGCCTTTGATTTGTTCTAGTACATGACTGCTGCTGCACCTATGCAAGGGACCTACATTCCCCAGTACACTCCTGTGCCTCCAACAGCTGTCCCTATTGAAGTAAGTATCCATCCATGAAAGTGGAATGAAGGGGTAGCAGAACTGTTACCTATTACACTTGTTTGAACCTGTTGTCTCAAAGGGCCCTAAAGTTACTTTATGGAATAGTGGCTGGAAGCTTCCAGATTTTAAAGTTATGACTGCACATTTCTTTCTCTTTTTCTTTTTTCTTTTCTTTTCTTTTCTTTTCTTTTCTTTTCTTTTCTTTTCTTTTCTTTTCTTTTCTTTTCTTTTCTTTTCTTTGTCTCTTCTTTTCTTTTTTCCTTCTTTTTTTTCCTTCTGTCTTTTTCCTTCTTTTTTTCTTCTCTTTCCCACATTTTCTTTTAATTATTATTATTTGCAAGGGCTCTTGTTTTGCATTTTTTTGTTGTACAGCAGGACATGGAATAAAACATCAGTGATTATTACTGTTTTTTCCCCCATGTACTTGGGAGGGAGATGGGAAAAGTCAGGAAAACAAACCCAGCAGGCAGGCCACAAACCCAAAAGAAATTCCAAGAAGAGAAGATTGCAAGAGGGTTTGATGCGGTCCTTAGCAAGTATAGGTAATTGCTAAAACATTTAGCCACCAGAAAAAGTGATTGAGCAATGGAAACCTTCCTCTTGTATATACAGACGTGGAGGATGCTGCACTGACTGAGTGCTTTTCATCCTTGAGGAAGGATTCGCTCCCTCCCTCCTTGGGGCTGAGTCATGCTGATGACAGTCTAATGAGTAAGTATTTACTCAACCCTGTAGACCACAAGCTGCCAGGAGAGCGTCAGCTTGGCTTCCACTTCCGTGAAGCTTCATAAGGGCTGCTGATCACAGCGAGAGGAGGGAGCCTTGGGATCCTCTTCCCTGTGTGCTTCTCTTTGGTGTTACCCTCTTTTATTAGTAACTTCTCCCCTGCTCTGGGGTAATGTGAGGAGTGCCAGGGTCTCTGTACTTCTGTCTTTGGCCATGTGGACTCTGGAGTTTTTGATATTACTACTCTGTGCTTTGAGGATGCTGAGTTAGTAGTACTGTTGGCATGGCTCCACCAGCAGTCAAGTGGACTCATCCTGGTTTCTCCCAGTTCTTTGCAATTACTGAGATTCCCAACTGAGGTCCCACAGGAAAGGCTGCTACTGTTCTGTCATACTGAGCTGTTCATGTTCTAGTCTTTTTTGCCTCATGATATTTTTTCCCTAAACCTTATTTGTTTATGAACAGACCATGGATGCCTCTTTTCAATTGCCATTCTTAGGTATTAGATTGGGTAGATACAAATCCAAATTAAAAGTAGATGGTGGGGGGAAGAGTGGCTCATTCAGCAGTATTGACTGCATACTGTGCTGGCCAGTGTGAATGAGAAAATGAGTTAATTCTTGCTGAGCCCTCCACCCTGTCAGCCACTTGTATATCCATGCCTGCGAAAGTAACATGGGGTAGTAATCAATATAATAATATATATTATATTATTATATAATCAATATAATAATCAAAATGTTGTCTAGATGTATAGCCTGTCTTGTTCTGATCCAGTGGTCATTATTATTGTTATTGTTTTATATGTATTCATGTAGCATCATGAAATGGGACCCTACTGTACCAGATGGTCCATGAGCAGAGACCAATAGATACAGTCTCTGCCCCAGAGAGCTTACAATCTCAAGATGAGATGGACAAAAGGAGAAGGAAGAAGTAGACAGAAAAAATATAATACTGACAGTCTGTTAAGCAATAGATATGAAGAATTTAAAATAAACTACCTGTTGTTTACACAGGACTCAAATAAAAACAAAGCAAATGCTTTGTGCTCCCTCTTCTGGCTCTGTTGTGTGCAATACAGTAATAAAGCATGTTCACTGAAGAGACCTGCTAGTGTTATTTATGTGACCAACACACCAAACATGAGAGAAAAGGAAAGAAAATATACCTTACTTTGAAAGCATGCAAAGATACTTAAAACTAATATTATTCAGACTGTCTAAATAGGATAAGAAATAGTGCATAATGTTAAATTCATACATATTAACCTTTGTGTGTCTACTTACCTTTTATCTAAAAATGTATAAATAAAGCAAAACTTAATCGGAGCTTTGACTTAACAGATAAGTCTTTATTATTTTTAAAGGAAACATGCACTGTGTAGAGGAGTGCAGTATGTTTCTAAAGCAGCTAAAATTCTGTTGGATGCGTAATAAAGCAGAGGGCAATGTGCCTAGATTCTGCATTTATCACATTACCAATCAGACAAAATAAATGTGAACTCACTATGAAGTTGGGGTAGGTAAGTGAAAAATCTGAAGAGCCATACACATATTGTAAAAAATTCAAGAAGTTATATTCAGAATCCACTGAAGTCAGAAGTTTTGCCACTGGCTTCAAATGGGCAGCGAACTGCCCTCAAAGGTGGAGGTGCTTTCTACTGCAGCCTGTGAAAACAGAGAACTACAGGGGCTAGTATGCTAAGGAAGCTTCTTGTGGCTGGGTTAGCTCTCTAAAATTGATGGAGTTTGTTGTGTTAGCATAAGGTTCTGCTATCTCAAACTCTCTCAACCTCTAAGAAATACAGGAATGGTGAACAGGTCCTGAGCTCTTTTATGTAATTTACTTCAGTGAGTAAAACTGGTAAATTTTTCATGTCCTCATTTGATTCCCTAGGGTGTTGTTGCTGATACTTCTCCACAGACAGTAGCATCTTCATCACAGGAAGCCACTGGTCAACAGCAACAGATGACAGTGGAAACATCCAGTGAACATGCGCCTGCATATTCTTACCAACAGTCTAAGTAAGTAGGCATGCGCTTTTGTAACCAGAAGGTTTTATTTCTTAAATATAGCAGGACAGATTCTGCTCCCCATTTCAGAAATATGAATTCTAAGTAGCTTCCTTAAGTCCAGATCAATTCTGGATATATAGCAGTGTAGTTAGCAAAAGGTTTTGGCTGATGGCTTCACATTGACAAATTGTCCTTGAGTTCCTGCCTGCGATGATATGGTCTCTAATTGATATGCTGCTTTTCTGCACTCAGAAGGATATCAACAACTACGTTAACAATCATCATCAAGCAAAAATATGGCATTAAATCTGGCACAATCAGAGGTTAAAAAGTGGGCTTAAATTTCTGAGCAGTGGAAATTTTGGCATGGTACACATGTAAAGAATTCTTTCTGATAGGGTAGCTAGTGAAGTAGTATAAATTGCGCCAAGTTGTATTTGTATTTGTGCAAAACTGGTTCCATGCAGACACTTAGGTGGCAGGAACTGGAAATGGAAGAAAGGATAAGAAAGGGATGGAGAGAAGCACTGGTGTGTCATTCTCCTGTCCTCTGCTCCCTTTCTTTGCTTGCCATGGAGTACCTTGAAAAATTCAAAATGTATACACTGACAACTGGATCTAGAACTCCTAGAGAGTCCATTCATCTTCAGAATAATCCTCAAACACTTCTTTGCCACAATAAAACTGCTCCTCATGAAGAGAAGGTTGCTTAGAGTTTGGGTACTCACTGAGACTGATCACTGTTGGACAGATTCTAGGAAGGAGCCCAAACTCAGTTCTTTATTAATAAATGTATATTGAATACCAGCATCACTGTGAAAAGAGAACTACACATTTCTTATCTTGGGGAAGGAAATAGACAAATAGTCAAACAAGAAATATGTTAGATATGTCAGTAAATGCATCATGATATAGTACTTACGGAGGCGTAAGGTATGAGCTGTTAAAGGAAAGATTAGAATTACACCAATCTATCAATTGCTTTACTTCACATTTGACCTCTGCAAGTGGAAGATGCATTTATTTGTCTAATATATGAGTAACAAATGGTTTCAGATCACACAATGTCCTTTTTTGACCGCCGTAAAACATGAGACCTCACTGTTTCTTATGTAATGTCTGTATTTGTCTTCATTGACATATTACCAAAGCACTTGATCACAAGATTTTTATTGATGGGCCAAATCGGAGACACAGTCTATGCATGTGTATTCCTTCTAGCCATCAGTCTCTCTAGTACCTGTAAATAAATGATAGCAAAATACTTCTAGAATATAACGGAAAAAGAGAGAAATACATATCACTGTACCATCCTGTTGGCTTGTGACTGTTCGGTAGAAGTTTGGATCCTGGAACATTCCCGTGTTCCAATTCCCTTTCACTGAAGTCTCAAAGCAGAAAGACTTAGGTTCAGAAGCCCTCAAAATAGCTGTGAGCAGCTGATTCTGGCATTTTTCCCACATAGGAGGAAACTATATTGCAATTCTTTATTGAAATGGGTCCTATGTTCCTTGCCAGTGTGGTGAATTCCCACCTTCTCTGAAAATGAGATCCCTCATCTTTCTTTGTCAGCTACTGCCTTGTTGCAATGATGGATACACTTCTAATGGCACTGGCATTTATATTCAGAGGAATTTATTTCTTTTTTAATCACATGGGCAAATCAACTGCAGATTTTTTATTACGATTATTTCAGGCTTATTTTTTTCTGAAATGTGCCCTCTATTTATATCTGCCAAATGCAGGCAGAAATGCATAGTGTGGGAAGCTGAAACAGACCAAAATATGCACAAGCTCTGTCTTAATAAAATAACTTCTGGAATATTTCAGTAGCCTTAAATATTAAACCAAGTGAATTTTTTTTGCAATTAAAATACAATTTTATTAATCTGCTCTTCAAAGGGCACATTTATTAATAGCAAGCATCATGCCCAATATGCAACAGCTGTTTTCAAAGTGAGATGAGAGGAAGTAGTTAATGAGACCGGACAATGATTTTGTCAGATATAGGCAAAGAAAAAGTCAGACACTATACAATTATTTCATAGGAGCTGATCAGTCCGGAGAAAAGTTATAACAGTGTATTTCATTATATTTATTTTCTTTGCAACAATCATGAAATTGCAGGCAACGAAGGAGAGGCAATGTACTCAGAGTGAACTGGGTGGTATAAGGACTCTGTACTCTCTTTGTAAGTAAAAATAAACCATGAGACTTAAAATTTAAGTTCCAATTTTTTAATCAGCATATACATTCTTTTATTTAACATGCTGGTGGCTGTACTTGATGATCGCACACATAGATGTTCAGAAATGACAAGTTCATGTCAAAATCCTGTCTACGTATTGTGTAGCAATATAGGAAAAACAGCCCTTCTGAGCAGACAACTCTTATGAGGAAATCACTTTAGTTATTTTAGCCCCATACTTCCTTTTTCCCTTGTAAATCTTTAATTTTGCATGTAAAAGCCTGAAATCTATGAAGTGGAAGTAAATGGAGATCCTAAATATACTCTTACCTTTAAGCAAAACTCTGCTGGACAAGGTACTCTGATTTAAATGTGGAAAGAATAAATTTTTCTGGAGCCGTTTGTGGGCAAACTCAATGTCAAGTTGGATTAAACAGTGTGTTCTGTGACCCTTTGGTCGAATTGGTCTTTCACATATATGGTGGTCACTTGACCCAGAGGGGCAGTAAAACCCTGGGAGGTGAGCAGTCCAACTTGAATACTCCTATTGGAAGTTATGGATAGAAAACCCTAAGAAAATAATTAATTCTTCCTTTCCACATAAATCTATTGTTACATTCAAAATATTCAAACAATGTAAAGTCCTTTGGTAAATTTAACATTTATATTGAAGTTAGTTTTATGTTTACCATGCTAGAGAAATAGTTCTGTGGCAAATGTTGTCACCAGCATTCTTCACATTTTAACTCCTGATACTAAAAGGAATTTAAAACTAAGCAAGGCAAATGTGTTAATGCTTGCAAAAGGAAAAACTTTGGATTTTCTTGTGTTGAACTTAATTTAGAAGAGGATTTTTTCCATGCAAGGTTTGAGTACTGTATTAGAAGCAATAGCTACCTCTTATTGATAGCCTAGACATGAAACAGAGTTTATATGTAGGTTCTATGTCTCCCCAAAGATCCCATATAGTATTGCTAAAATAAGTTTGACGTGACATATCTTTAAATGATATGAAGCCTCAAAAGCACAAGATGAAACTTATCTTCCATAAGAAAGATGCTGATAGTTTAGCTAATTCTCTGTGCTAAATTTAAGATTTGACACTATATGATGAAAAAATATATTTTTCTAATTAATATTATCTTGATTGCTTCTACTAAGTTAGCCATAACCGACTCATTAAGCAGAGTGCTCTGCAGTCTAGCTGTTCTTGTGATCAGAAAATGTGTTCTTTTTAGCAAATTGGATGTATCCTTTTATCATGATTTTATTAGTAGTATCCAAAATAAATAATGTCACATTATTATGAAAAATATTCACTCTCTTATTGTATTGCTCTTGAAATATTTAGACAGTGTTAAGCCACGTATTCATCTCCTTTTAGTGTCGTTAGACTGTCCATTAAACATAGCATTAACAAGAGTAAATTCATCTGCTTAGGATGTGTTAATGTCCCCAAAGCAGGACCCAATTTCTGCCTATTTTCGGCTTAGTGGTGGTATCATATTTAAAGAGCAGCAAAGTTAGTTTAGCTTGGATAACTTTTAAAGGGAATTGGGTGGAAAAAAGGAGAGGAGCCTATTTCAAAGTTGTTTTGACTTCATGACCACTTTAATTCAATTGTTTTTACAGACAATAAACAGGACTGAAGAATGTCGGTCTGAAATCTTTGCCTTGAATGGAGAAACTTCACTGAACAAGAAGTTGGCTTCCAGTTTGCACAGGCGTCAAATGAATGCTTTTTTTTTTCTAACTTTCCCAACGAAAACAAAGCAGTGTTTTTATGTGCTGTGCAAATGGTTCCGTCATGTAGTCTGACAATTTTATTTTTGCTATTTTTTTTTCAACTAAAGGAAAAACCCAGAAGAAAAATGCTGGGTTGACATTTCATCTGGACAAATATTTGAATTCAGAATATACCTGGAGGTGTAGCTAGATCTTTTTCTTTTTTCTTTTTTTTTTTAAGAGAAAAACTAATGATGTCAAGAGGAAGCAAGCTGAGATGAAAACCAATTGTCTTCCTCAAAAATTAAGCTACTCTTTTTCTCTCGTTTTATTTTTCTTCTTGTTTTAAATCTAGAGTGGTTTTTGTGGTTTTTTGGTTTTTGTTTTTTTAAAGAAATATTTAGGTAAGGTTTATCTTGAATCTTAATTGCCTTAATTTTAAGGACGTCAAAGGCTCTCAAGGCAAGCTGTCAACGTCTTGTTAGAAAACCTGAGAATGAATTGAAACTGCTTACACCAGTGCTGGTGCAGAAGTTTAATAGACTGAGTTTTTGGGGTGAACAAAAAATAAACTGTACAGCTTAAAAGAAAATGATTTTCTTCTTTTGAAGAAAAGTTGATGATAAAGGAACTGTGGCAACTGAAAGGATTGGAAAAATGCTGGGACTTTTATGAACTTTGTCTTAAGTGTTGACAGAAAAAATTCTAGAAGGCTAAAGCATTTTACAGTAAAGTTATTGAAATGAGAAAAAAACTTGCTGCATTATAGAGAATGCGGGGTTTTTTTCTTGCAGAATGCAGATTTTTTTATTTACAAAGCGTGATCGCTAGCAAAAGCATTAGTGCTTTTTATCTGCAGTCTTTTTTATGAGCTTTAAGAAGTTTTTAGTCTGCTTTGCTTGTCACATTGCAAAAACCTAGCTTAAGAGCATTAAAAAAAAAACTTAAGTAGATAGCTTATGGTCAAAAAAGTGCAAAAAAAAGCAATAGATAGAAGAAATTGTTGACAATTTCTGTAGTCTTTCCTAGTTGTGAACAAATGCAGCCTATGGATGGCCTATTTTATACCAAAGATGAAGTGACACCCTAACGCAGTCCAGAAGATAGAGGTTTTTTCTTTTTTTATCTTTATTTGACCTACATGGCCGGACCAGTTCTTACTTTCTTGTTTGTTTAAGCTATCTTCCACTGGTGTTTACATACTGCATATGTTTATCATGGAAATTTCAGAATAGTTGGTATTAAAAGCTTGTTGATGCTGTGCTTTGGAGAACATCGCAAAGCAAGGGGGAGTGAGTTGCCAACTAATCTTTCCAGGTGGGCTTTAATTTTGATGAGTTTTTCTCTTAAATTGCCTGATCTTTGGTATTTCTACTGAAACAACAGTCTTCCTTCTGAATTCCAACATACCGCAGATTCATTTCTTCACCTCAGTCTTTGTCATCGTCCAGCATGCATAGCCACCTTAATTCTGCATTTGTTTTTCAGTGATGCATTTGAATCGCCAGGTAAATGCAAGAGAAAGCAAACTTGATCTTTGCTCTCATTTTAGCTCTCCTATATGAGCAGAAATGTTAAAAATTACTTAGTATTGTCATGCAGGCAGGAAGTTAAAAATTACTTTTCTCTTCTATGATTTCTGTTGTCTTAATATGTTGGCTGACAATCACTAATTAGTATGATTAGGCAAAAAAAGACACTAACTAAATTGAATCCACTGAAACCTGTTTTAGGAATGACAGTTATTTTCCATAGGGAAATCTTGATTTTTACAAAAAAACAAAAAGGGTGAGAAGCAGGTCAAAAGATTTTTTTTTCCTTATGAGGCAGAAGAGAAGCAGCATTTAAGTATATACGTACATACACGTATATCTATATGTAAAAATTAAACCAAACATTTTTAAATGTTCCTCCATCCAGAAGACAGGGGAAGTTTCATCACATTTATTGTGGTGCATTAGAGACAGGGTATCCATTAAAAATAATAAAATTAAAACATATATATTGGATCAATCTGATTCAGCTGCCCAATTCTAAAAAGAGATCTGTGTTTCCCTAACCTGACTTTTCGGGGGAAAAGAACACAATTATTTTTTTAAATTGATAAAGCAAGATAATATTTTTTAACATAGTGTGGGGGGGAGGGGATTGCCCAAGTAAATGGCTGCTAGATACGCAACATAGAAAAGAGAGAAATGGGAGCTCACACGGTTCTTCACCAGAGGAAGAGGGCCTGATTTTCAGAAGTGGTAAAATTTCTGCTTTGTCCAGAGTAGTGGTTGACATTCCACACTTCTGAAAACCAGATGATGCCAAAGTAAAAGAACAACAATATCCACAACATGTTTTCAATCAAGAAAAAAAAATATCTCTTTCTGTTTCACACACTGTCTCATTACTTGTTGCTTTTTGAGAGTGGCATTTGAATTTTATCCTTGGATAAAGTTTCCCTCTTTCTTTGGAGGGCATACGAGGGAAAAGAATTGATCTAGCCTTATCTTCTTCCTTTCTACACATACTCTCTTTCTGTCTTTCTCTGAATTCTTTGTACAAATAGAGATATCCCCAGGCACAAGTCAGTTAAAATATGAAATAAACACATTTGTTTCTGTGTTAGTTCTAATGTAATACACAAAAAGCCTCATTGACTAGCAACAATGAGGCTACAAGGTAGCTACCATGTGGCTGATGAATATGCTGAGGTACCTTCTTGTTTCTATTCAGAACTCTGCTGCTTTATTTATACATTCAGAAACATTTTTCTTATTTTTTTCAGCAAATAAAGTTAAAGAATCTCAGTGGTTTTTATTAAGCCAGACAGGCAACATGATATCACAATGCCTGTCACTTTAAAGTGTTTCAAGTGCATTCTGTATTAGAATTAGAATTAGAAATTTTCCCTTTTTCTGTTCCATGCTATAATGTTTAATAGTGTTTGAAATCAAAAGAAACAAAGCAAAGAAATAGAAGAAGAAGAGGAAAGAAAATGGATCCCTTAAGTACAATTGATCATCTTACTGATCCCCAAAAAAACAGTGAAATGGAACTTGAAATTATGAATTATAAACAATGTGAGCCTTGATTATAAAAGATCATAAGGTAAGAAAAAAGAACGTATTTGGAACATACAAAATGCTTAGAAAGTGGTAACTTATTTGTAAAAGTTAAAGATGAGATAAAAGAGAAAAGTGGAAGAACAAGAAGCTGCATGGCTGTTGTCATAGGACAGGAATACTTGGTGGCCTCTGAAATCCAAAACTGGTTTTCTTTATTTCTGGCTAATAAGCTTTTGGGCTTTTTGGAAGATTTTTTATTATCTGTTTGAGTTTCTGGGGTTTTTTGGTGGGTTGTTTTTGTTTTTTTTTTTTTTTAATACCTGGATTTGTAAAGTCAGTATCTATGTCTGTCATATCAATTTCGCTTTAAATACTTGGAGATTTCCTGAAAGGTTTGAGAAACAACTCTAGAAGTAGAGTTCTGAGCAATGGTGCCTGGCCCAGAGGTCTGAAAGTAACATCAAGCTCATAATCTGAACTGCGTATATATTTTCCATCACACCTGAATTCTTGTAAATAATCAAATCTGGATGTTGAGGTTTGGTATTTTTGGTTTTACCGTAAAATATAAAAACAGAAGGGGTGTCAGAAAAATAAGAATTATGGCTAGAAAACTCTGAATACCTGGGCTCGTTACTTAACATTGAGGAAAAAAATGGATACAGTGGAACTAAAGAGAATATTGTATTTGCAGGTGCTGACCCAAGTGTAGATCAGGGCACTGAAAAATCTCACTGTTCCCAGTGAGATTGCTGAGGGACTCTTCCTATCTGGCTCTACTGCTGGTTTTGTAAGCACTTTTCACCTGTGACAGTCAGGCTTCAACTTGTGAATGTCCTCTTATTGCCTTCCAGTGAAATAGACTCTTGAAATGTCCTTAGCTTGTGCTTACTTGTATAGTTCTGTTTACCAAGAGACTGCCTTGATTGTGTTGGTCAAGAAATTCACCATAATGTAGAATGAGGCATATTTGAGAGCAATTGCATCACACTGTATCATCTGCTATGGATGCATACCCAACTGTGGAAGATAAAGGCTGGTGACTAGAGAAATGAGGGCTTAAACTGTCAATGGGCAATGGGCTGAAGCGTTTGAATGGATTTTTACTGAAGTAAAAATCAAACGAAGGGTATTATTTATGTATGTATGTGTACCAAAACTAAGCAAATTTGAGGAAGCCTGCATTGTAATAAAGTTTATTTTTAATATGTCATAGTATTTGGATCTATGTTATGTTGTTTATGGTACTGAAGGATGAGACTAAGTGTTTAAAAATCACCATGCTTTGTGATTTTAAGCTCGATGGCGCTCCTCATGCCACTTCATTTTAATGCTGAGGTTGACATGAGCAAAACAGGTTTAGGCAGACTCGCTGAACTCTACCTATAGCAAGAGTCATGCTAATTAGTGATAATGTGCTTAAAGTAATGAATCAATCCATTTTTAGTGATGAGACCAAATGTGGTAGTTGAAGATAGTAATGTTTGATACACACACGGCCAACATTTGCTTTCAAAATTTTATTTAACATGAAATTGGTCCGGATACAGAAGAAGTGCCCTAGGGTAAGGGATTTTCCTATCTTTCTCAGTAGCCCACATGAACTAACAAAACAGTCATGGTGTGATGGAAAGTAAACAAAAGAGTAAACAACAAAAATGTTGATATTTGGAGTATTAGTCTTTCCTGTTTAATGGCAATTGACTCTAATAACGGTGATTCCTTTCATTTCTCATACGTACACACACAATCATGCGCACACACTGTCTCAGAAGGAGGGCTTCTCCTTTCCCTTAGTGGAGCAGATTTCTAGAATCTCAGCAAGCAGCAAAGATGCAGTGTGAGGAGAGTTATTTTCCTCTCAAAAAGAGCGCCAACTTTTTTTGTATTGCTCCTGTCACCCAAGTGGGTTAGAGCATTGTATGTACCCCAGAGATTTTTTCGCCTTTGTGCCTCAAAGCAGACAGACCCTGTTAAAATTAAACAGAAAATTATGAGAGAAAAGCTGTAAAGAAGTAAATTCCAGTGTTGGTTTAGCTTTCCATGATAAGAAGAATTCTTGTGTTCATTTCAGTTGTTCAGTTCAATTGTTAATTCCCCAACAGTGACAGTTGAGTTCTTTCACCTTAATAAAATAATGTAATGAAGTGAAAAATGTCAGCCTTTGACAGGTTCACAAATCCATTTTTCCTTGTAGGGCCAGAGCCTGCAAGGTGTAAGCACCTTCCAAGAGCTGGATTTGTTGTCCTTAAGAGAATATCTGCCCAATATTAATTTTCTGCCTTTAAGATAATAATAATTTTATTAATTTGGTGAAATTAACAGTCAGTTATATTTTTTAAAGCCCAAAAATACAGCCTAGAGAAGAGAACATGATGTTTATGTAACTAAAGTACTATTAAATATGCTGTATTCCAGAGTGGAAGAAAATTCTACTATCTTTTGGAGGCAAGATGATTTTATGTAAAACCTGGAAGCGTACAGGATTCATATAGGAATTTTTAATCATTTTCCTTTTTAAAGGAGAATGAACAGATTCTGTCTGTAAGAAAAAGCAGCTTTGAAAGCAGATAAACTTCCTATCAAGAATACACACGTCACACAAATGGGACAGAGGTTCTTTAAAGCCCTTACAGACCTCACTGTAGCCAAAATGTGGAATACAGAACCTCTGTGAAACATTAAATTATGAATCTTATTTATATGGGCATCTGCGTGCTGATGTCTCAGAATGTCTTTGAACGATATGTACTGCTATGATTTTTTTGATGTTTTTCCATTTGTACCACAATCCTAATAGCTGCCATTTTCCCACTCCTGGGGCTTTCTGTAGATCAGTGGATGTTAGGTTTAAACTTTTGTTTTCTTTGATGAAGCTTTCAATAAAAAAATAAAGAAAAGAGCTGGGTGACTCTGTGTTCTTGTGGGACCTTTCTGCAGAGGCTTCCCAAGGCTGTGGCTCTTGTGCTGAGCACAGAGGGAGTGGAAAGGCTTTTCAGCAAAGTCTGCCTCTTCCACATCATCACTAAATGGAAGGAAAGAAACGGAGAGACAGGACAGCTCTGTTGCCTTGTCAGCAGCACAATCACCCATGTGTTAGGAGGTAAAATACAGGACAAAGTTTCCTCACACCAAGACAAAATGTTTAATACTAATGGGTTTCTGCTGTCCAGGCTCTCAGCTGTGCTCACCTGCTAGAAGAACATTGCCTCTGCTTCTGGGGCTGATTTTAAAGAGTGACTTCAGGGCAAAAGTTGCCACATGGAAGACAGAAAATCTTTATGGAATAAGTATAGCCTAGGCAATGGTACTACAAGCCATACTTCATCTTGAAAGGGAACTAGAAAGTAAATTGCCTGCTGTGCCACATCTCATGGGGAATGAGAAAGCTATTTGGCATGCTTCCCCATGGCTGCTTCAATCAGCGGCTCTCATGTTGCCATGTGCATTTCTTCCCACAAGGGCCATTTCTGTGACAAAGATGAGGGTGGGCTGGAAGTGTCCAGTAACTCTTCTGCCCAATGAAATATTAATGGGTGTGCTTCTCTTTCCCTTAAGCCTAATCAAAAAATGCCCAAGGAAATCTTTAGAAGATGGAGGAATTGGAGGAGCTTTGGAATTGGAAAGATTGGAATTGGAGATTGGAAAAGAACCAAAGGGTTCTTTTCAACTGTGTCTATGCTGGAACACCCATTGCTGCTAGTTGTGATGATGGTGAGAGAAGGAGGAAGGCAGGAGTCTGAAACTACAGCCTGCCTGGCACTCTTGAGTGATAGCTGAGGAGCCTGGGTAGAACAGCAGAAAGTGGGACAGTTTGTCCAACACAGATGGCGCCAAGGTGGTTTATAGCTTATGCTTTGGCATTCAGGTTCAGATTTGTGACTTCCAGGATTACTCCATTTCCAAGACCATTCCACTTCGAGTTCTACTGATGACGACTGTGGCATTAGTGGTTTTGGTTTCGTTATCTTGTCAATTGGCTGTCCATGTGCATACCAAACCAGACAGGTAAGAAGTGCAGGTAAGTAGGCTTTCTCCTCTTATCCTCATGGTCCCACCATCCGTGTAAATAAAAAAAAAAAACTTGGTTAAATTATATGATTTATTGAACATTAAGACCCCTATCTATACAATAGAACTAAAATGACAAAGACAAATGAGCCTTTGTATAGTGTGGTGTATGTTACTTCCAGAAGGAGATGGTTTGTGTTTATCTCTAATTCAAGAAAGACATCGAGGTGCTGGAGTGTCTTCAGAGAAGGGCAAAAAAGCTGGAGGGGTGGGTCTAGAGCACAAGTCTTACGAGGAGCGGTTAAGGGAACTGGGGTTTACCTCGGAGAAAAGGAGACGGAGGGGAGACCTTGTTGCTCTCTACAACTACCTGGAAGAACGTTGTAGAGACGTGAGGGTTGGTCTTTTCTCCCAAGTAACAGACAATAGGACAAGAGGAAATGGCCTCAAGATGCACCAGGGAAGGTTTAGATTGGATATTAGGAAAAATTTCTTCACTGAAAGTGTTGTCAAGCGTTGGAACAGGCTGCCCAGGGAAGTGGTTGAGTCACCATCCCTGGAGGTATTTAAAAGATGGGTAGATGTAGTGCTGAGGGACATGGTTTAGTGGTAACTTGTCAGTGCTAGGTTAACAGCTGGACTTGATGATCATCTTAAAGGTCTCTTCCAACCACAATAATTCTATAATTCTGTGATTAGTAATCTGCATCTGGAGTGGAAGTCCATGACTTCCATGTGGAGAAAGCCATGTGCTCTGCTTGTCACTCCTTGATTGTTCAGGCAGAGGGGCAGAAAAAAAACAACAGTTGGTGTAGAATAAACTAAGGTTAAAAAAAAAAAAAACTGAGGAAAATTCCACATTTACCATGTTTCAGTACATTTTATTTGTATTATTTTGTGTGACCAGAGATTGCAAATGAAAAGCATGGTCTCAATGCACTGATAATGATCCACAAGCACAGAAGCAAAGGTTTCAGGAGCCGACAGGACTGCAGCAGAAGTTACTGAAAGTAACAAATGAAGATACAAACCTAAATGTCTACCTGACTTGGCGAACTTTCTGTAGCCTTTTCCCGTGCCTTGCCTCCTTCCCCCACATTTGTCAGTCTGGTCTTCAGACTGTCCACTGTGCAAAGTCTCTGCCTTAGCAGAGCAGAAACCACAGTGATAACTGATGGCTGGCAGAAGTTGTCCTGAGGCTGCACGCAACAGGGCCAGATTTTGCCAGGCAACTGGTCAGCCTGGCTGGTGGGGAGCCTGGCACATCCAGATGGGCAGGCAGCGACAGCCTGCTGCTGCACGCAAGGCAGCCGTGTTGGTGGGGAGCAGGCAGGAGACACGCAGCTCTCCACTTAAGTCCTCCTAGAGCCTGTTATTTCAGAGAAACACAGGCATGGTCAGCAAGGTTTGTTTACTGATGTTACAGTGTTTCTGAAAAATTCCACTTTTGGGGAAAAATGCTGTGACCAGACCACTTCCTTCCTTTAAAGATTTGTCTGTATAAACTTCTGCCAAAAGCATACTTACCTTTATCAGCTTGCTTTGCACTGGTACATCACTCCATTATCTGGAGAGACATAAATGATAACTAAATAATGTAATGTACTAGATACGGGCAGCACTTTAAATGGGGGAATTGAAAGTTGATCTAGTTAAAATGATGTAGCAGTATTTTCAAGTTGAACAGGCTTGGGTTTATAGTATGGCTAGCTGAGGCCCTAAGCTCTGCTGCATTGAAATACTGATGAAAAATAGAAGTGTCTGAGAAAAAGATAGAAAGCATGATTTACACCTATTATTTGACTTATTTCACCATTTGTTACCAGATAATATATTCTCTATCTTTTGTGGAATTCAGCTGCTGATACATAGCCAACTGAAAATTGTGTAAGCTCCTTGAACATCATTCCTGTGGGATCTTATCCACATTTTTCACACAGAAATCATTTTTCCTTATTAATGGTTATGCCACACCACATGGCAGCCCACTAGGCTGCCTCAGGCAGAGCAACTTGTACCCAGTGCCAATCTCCTATGAAATACTCTATAGTGGAACTCAGGCTCCCCTGAGCTTTCCACACATGATCTGATTATTTTCTAGTTTATCTTGGCGACATGTGAAAGAAGGTACTTGGCTGCCATTGAATCCCTTTCTGGTACTGAAGAGGAGGCAGAAGCAGAGGAGTAGACAGATCTCATCTGTTGATACCAAGACATAGCAATCATTACCTGGAGAAAAAACAAGAGAGACTTTTGTTTGAGGAAGGCAAAGCAATAGAGAAATTGAAATTCTTTCAAACTTCCCTCGCTCTCCCTTTCTCTGGCTTGGGAGGCACACAGAGCCAGGCCACAGAATTAAAATTGTGTATGTGCATTCTCACGTGCAGTATGCAGCTATTGGCATGGCTAAACATATGCGTGTCTTCCTGTCCATAGCCCCCGGAACGCTCACCTGAGCCTCAACCTCCACAGTGAGCAGAACTGAGTGAGCCATCAGGAGAAGTGAAGATCTGATCCAATGCTTTCTTCATCAGCTTGTGCTGCAAGTTCCAGCACTGAACAGTTGTCTTAACAATAGTCTGGCTTTCTTGCTCTAGAGGTGAGTCTTCAAGAGGCCCAGAAAGTGCCACTTCAAAAAAAAAAAAAAGTTTCATTTTTGCAGTGTCTCTCCGCTGTTGCTAAACTGCATATCTTTGGTATTATGCCCTGTGCATGCTTCCAAACGAGCAAATAAATATTTGTTGGAGCAACAGGCAGAGGCCCCAGTCTCCACTGGGTACTGTACAAACACAGAAAGAAGATGTGTTCTGCTAGGCTTATGAGGTGAAGGAAAAACTATGAGCTTAATCCATTAAGTGTTTCATATTTCTGCTAGACCCTCAGACACAGCTGAGTACAGTGGGCTTCACTGATACTGGTTACTCTTCACAGCAATAGCTGGCTGTCACACAGAGTTCAAGGACTGCTTTCCAAAATCTGTTTCCCTTTTCACATATTGATTGTACTGTGAGGACTTTGGGATGTAAACAGCTGTTTGCAGATGACAGTTTTTGGAGAATATCCAATTTATATTTTTTTTTCCCTCAGAAGAAAACATGCTCAGAAGAAACATTTACTGCTGTTTAGAAAAATATAGTTACCCAGTAGTTTCAGTTGGTGAAAGTGCTGCCACCAAAATCATATTGAGGTGTATGATTCCTCTCTGTATACAGACCCATATGGCTTGGATGAGATACTGCTTCAAAAAAACTTATGTTTGAGGCCTGACTGACCTTTAAATGGTGCTAAAGCTTTGGACTTGCTCTGACTAGTGATGAATGTTGTCTATAGCAATGACTGAGATAGGATGTTCATGGCAGGGTTGTTTCTACTATACAAGACAGCTGAATTGTCTTTTTAAAAGAGGACTGCACCTAAAAATAACCTAAATGGGAACCTTTTTTCTTTAAGGACTTGTGCAGTGAGCTAGCCGTAAAACTGTCTTCTTTTGTCTTTTGCACTGGGGAAAGGGGTTTCATTGGAGATCTTTTCTGTAAATGACACTTTCTTCTTGCTTTCCCTTTGAACATGACTCTCTTCGGTGCAGAGTGGCAACAGTGCCTGTGCTCCTAGCTAGGAATCTGCACCCATACAGAGGTGTGAGAGGCCCCTGGACAAAGAAGGCTTCCTTCTACTTCAAGGACTTCCCTGGCCTGCAGGAATAGTTCTTCCATCTGCCAGACCTGGCTGCATGAAATATGTTTATTACCATAATATGTTTCAGCTCTTGTAATCTCAGCTTCTTCTTGCAGAAAGTATGAGAGAACATGTCCATACCCTCTCTGCTGAAAAAAGGTGTCAGAAACTTCCTCCAGCTGTCGTGACCCAGGATCAGGGAACTGTGCAAGCAAAAACCTCTGCTCTTCAGCTAAATTCTCATTTATTTTATTATAACTTCCTTCTCCTCCCAATCCACTTCCAGCTCATTTATCTGTCCCATCCACATGTTGCATCCTGTCTGGCATGCAGTGTGAGCTTTCTGACATGATTTCCATTACTTGCCTACACATCACCTAGGAGAAACCTTCAAAAAAATACCCGAGGCACAAGTGCCAAGCTATAACCACACTGGATTCTCTGCTGGGACTTCTTTGGTTATTTCTTCCCAAAGCATGTTATTTTTTATTAGGCTTGGAAAGAATCCTCAGAAAAAAATAGGGATTTGAGCATCAAAGCTCACTGCGGTCATGTAGACTGTTCACCTGAAAGCAATAGTTCATCTGCTGAGTAGGCGTATTAAAGGCTATAACTCATTGGACAAAAAGGGGTGAAAACAGACAAACTTCCCAAAAAGAAGAGGCAGGAAATGAACTTCCCTAACTCCTTTGAAGAAGAGACTTTGCAGGCTAGTGAGACTCTGGCCTATTTTGCATCTCCTTGGAGGCAGCTGCAGTTTAGGAAGGTTGAGACAGACTGAGCATGAGCTGCCCTGGTAAATGAATTAGCAAATAATTTTGATTAATTCTATGCACAGATAAAAGGGAAAGAACTGAAGCAGGATGGATGGCTGAGAGGGAACAAGGAAACTTGAATATCAGATAGCAGGACATTAAACACCTGGCCCAGAAAATGGTCTCCTCCTCATTGTGGTATAGACAAGCATTCACTTTAGCAGTAACAAGGGCTCAAAAACATAGGATGAAAAATTTTACAGCAGGACAGCCTTTTCTCCAGACGTGATACCTACAGTGATCCAAAAGAAATTATTTAGAAAATAAAGCCTCAGTCCCTTTCCTCCCTCAGCTGATACTTGCCTGCCCCCACTCCCAGCACACACAGCCAGTCGTTTCATCAGCACAGCTGCACTGTCTATAGACACTAGTAGAAATGCAGTGAGAGAGACTGCTCTAGCCCTATTTCAGACTTGTTTCTTTTGACTTCCTCGGTATCATTTATATTTTAGGTTGTTGATTTTCTTTTCCAAGATGACATAGAGATAACTAAATTTCAAATAATAAAGCTTATAAAAAAGGCAAAACACACACCCATAAATTGAGTTAGTGTAGAGGGTATGGTAGAACTGCACCCTCAAATGACTGACTTACTAAATTAAAAAATAAGAATGAAAAAATAATTACTTGCTCTAATATTCACACTTATGTGATAAGTTTGTTTGCAGACTAGCGAACTGACCAGAGGCAAGAAAGGTGGCTGCTTTCGGTCCTCTGCAACGTTTTGCTTCCTTCTGCCCATTGATAGAATGCCATTTAAGAAAGGCATTGTGCTGTGGGTATCTGTGTGTATTATATTTGGATATAAACAAATTCATGATAATTTTATGCAATAGAGACCCTACATAGCATTACCTTTAATCTTCTTTAAACCATAACCCATCCTCAGAACTCAAATCAAAAAGTGAAGTTCACAGCTCACAAACTGTTTCTTTCTTACTTCAACACTCAGCAATAAAAACTGCTTGCTAGCAAGGCATGTGTAAAACGTACCTGCACATTTGATCTGCCTCACTGCATGCCAAGTGCAAACTTGGGCTTTTGTTGCCCTCATTTTTAATGGCTGCAGGTGTGTTTGGTGCAACAGACACAGCAGAGAGATGTGGTCTGTGGAGAATAAAAAGTATGTGAGTTCAAGTCTCTAGGTGGGAAGAAAGTTTTCTGTGCAGAGGTCAGAGAAGGACCTAAGTAGGAGAATCTTTTCACCACAATAAGCAACAAAAAAACCTTCTCAGTCCTCTCCCATAGCTTTACAAAAGAAGCCCCTCCCTTGAAACAGGCTTCGTTACTCCTTTTGTCTACACAGTAGCCCCCTGCAGCGCTGTCTCCACTTCCCACCAAATGCAGATCTGTTCAAAATACTTGATGTTCCTATAGGTATCGAGCATTCAAAACACAGAATACCAGTAACAGCTGAGCGGGTGCTAGCAGAGCTTGGTCCAGCGAGGCACAGTTCCACCCATGGCAGCTGGCCACTCTAGTAAAACCCTCCTGGGCTCATGAAATAGCTCACATGAAAGTGATGTTTGGAGTGAGAAATGGAACTCATTTTTCAATTGACATTAAAGAGGAAATAATTTCAGTGTCAGTTGATACTGCCCAGGCACTTTTCAGTAATTAAGGCTCAGAAAAAGCAGTGGAAATACCTCTGAGGTGTGTTAAGAATGAAGCCAGAAGCAATGTGTGAGAGGTGCCAGGTCAAGGAGTCCCTATGCTGAATGCTACACATAGTGGGAAACCTTATGGAATTCAGCTACAGAGGGAATAAGAGCAGCCTAGAAGAAACAAGCACAGAGGAGCCTAGATTATGGCTTTGAATACAGTGCAAGGACACAGGAAAGACAGTGGATTTCAGCAGAAGTGTGATGCATGTTGTCATTAACACATTCTTATGATTTTGAGGTACTGAGAAAAAATGCTACTGTATATCCTCTCTTGCCTAAGCTTTGAAATGCTTCTGATCCCATATCTTCCCTCTCTGCTGGCTAATACAGCATCCATATGTGACTAGGTTTGGGGTTTTTTTCATTTAGTTATTTTGAACTCTTACATTATATTAGATTTTGGTTCTACATCCAGTTACAGGGTTTGGAGGTTTTCTCAAGAGTTTTGGTCTTACTTTTTCCATATTATATTTTGCAACATTATAATTAATTCATAGTTACATTCCATTATGCACAAAATCAGGTTACATTCCTACATTTTTACAACCAAAAACCACTGAAAGAGGAGTCAGCTTGACTCATAGGATAACCATATTTTTTAATATGGAATCCCCAAATCCCTGAAGGATTTTTCTGCTGTATCTCCCTTACTGTTCTTGAGGCCCCAGGTGAAATGACAGTGGTGCCTCTTTGTTAGTCCTAGGCAGAGGTGGTTATCTAAACTTGCAAGGCAGATACTCCTAAATCCCAAGGTGTATCTTCTTTGCTGTTGATTGCCTAAATACTTTGCAGAGTACCAGATGCTACCAGCCCCNNNNCCTGCTTTCCACGCTCCAAGTTTGTGGCATTACCTATGATCAGAGTTTATTACAGAGTGAGGATGTGCTGCATCCAGAGAGGAGCAGTACCCAGAGAAAAGACCAGACCATGCTCCTTTGTGAACCTGCAAAGAAAGTTCTGAGGCTCTAAAGCAACCTCCTTCCCTGCTTCTCCAAATTGTGACACCTTCCCACTTACTGTCAGCTTCTTTAGTCAGTCATCTCTCAGGTGAGTGTTCATAAACAAATTCTCTTAAAATGACTTTTTCAAGGTTTTATGAGGAAATTAATCAGCTCCCTCATTAAATTCTAATTCCATTTTATGTTCTAGTTTTCCTATAGCCCCTAAAAGCCCAGTCCCCCTCCCATCATAAAAACTACATTCCCAAGAACTACAAAAGGAACAGGAGCATGTTTGCGGTTTCGTAAAGTGTTTGTTTATTTGTTATGAGATGCTTTTTATAAATCTTTGCTATTTTTCTGCTGTAACTCTTCATGGCAAAACATACTGCTCTATCATTTATTCTTGCAGATTCTGTATACCTTTATGGTTCTGCATCAATAATAAGAATCACTAACCATAGTAGCAATGCAGATCGCAGGGTTTTCCAGGCATTCACCACTGAACTTACTGATCTCTCCTACAAATGAAACCCCCTTCCCCTCTCAGAAATTATTTCTGGGCTTACACAGAAAAAAAACAAGCTTAGTTAGAGAAATTGGGAGAAGAAAAGATAAATTTCTTGAAATGGTTTTAAATTATGGGACTGAGGCGGGGAAGAATCTCAGTTACAAACAGGTAGAATGGGGAAACTCTATTTTTTGAAAAAGAGTTTCACTTCTGTAGTAAATGAATGTTTGTTTTTGAACAACTAGTTAGTCAAAACTACAGACAAAGAATTTGTTAAAAATGTAGAAAAATTGTTCCTCAAAATAGCCATTGCTTTTGTTTAGTTCCCATTCTTCTAACAACTAGATTGGCCAATAAGCACAAGTTTCCTGTATTCATTGTTTATTTACATAAAGGAAAGAAATAGCTGGAGGAAAGTAATCTAACAGATTAGAGCAATGCACAGTAAATCCAATTCTATACACAGAAAAGTCAGAAGAATTATTATGCTGAGTTTGCTGGATACAAGAAGCAGGCTGTGTTTCAGAGATCATAATATAAGCAATGAGAAACAAAGGAACACAAGATTAAAACTCAAGAATTGCAGAAATAAGGCAACAGCAGAAACAGAATTCATCCATTTCAACTCTTTTTTTTTTTTTTCTTTTTTTTTTCCTTGAGTGAGCATTGAGAACACATTTTGACAATGCTGAGTTTTGGAGGGCAAGCAGTACAATTTAATTTGCTGGCTGTAAAGATGGTTTAACCACAACTCAAGTCCAAACATTTTATCCAAGAATTTTTTCCCCCTCTTTATCAAGAAATACTGCCATTGGATTAGGATGTTATCTCAGCAGGGATGGGATTATTTTGTAGTCATATCACCTTTCTTCCCCACTGCCTTTCCATCTGTTTTATTGAGAGGGTTTGATGGCTGCCAGGGAGGTCAAAGGAGCCTTGCAAGAGCCTGAGAATGAAGTGGGGAAGTGATAGATAACTACTGAACAGGGAAAGGGTTAAGAGAGCCTGAGGAAAGAAAAGGAAGAAAGAATTAGTTAGGTGTGCCATGGTTTAAACACAGCCAGCAACTAGAACCACAAAGCTGCTGGCTCACACTGCCTGGCCCCACCATCTTTTCCTCCCCAGAAGTATAGGGGACAGAGGTGAGAAATAAAGGAGGGGAAAGGGAGGAAAAAACCCTTATAGGTAGGGATAAAGACAGTTTAATGGAAACAATAACAGAAAAGGAAAAATAATGATAACAATAATACGAAAGACATGGGGTCACTCTCACTGCCTGGTGAATTAGCGCCATTGTAAGCCATGATTGTGGATTCCCATCACCCATTTATATACTCAGCATGACCTCTATGGTATGGACTATTTCAATGCCCATTCTATCATTCTTTCTGTGCCTCTATGGGAAGATGAAAAAGTCTTTGAATAGTGTGAACATCACTTAGCAACAACTAAAACCAACAAATATTGTTGACATTCCTTTCACAGCAATCACTAGAAAGAAAATTAACTCTTTCCCAGCTAAAGGTGGCACATTTGCCTCAGATGGAGAAGCTAATTAACAGCTGGACTGTGGTCATGTATTTGTTCTTGTTCACTAATGTACTTACTGTCTCTGCTTTCCAGAGTATGTTTTTGTGAGACACAGAACCTTTGACAAACTTTCCAGCCATTTTTGAGACATCCCTGACCATTATTTATTTAGCTGACTCTTTGCAGGAAATATCTTGGGGGAAAAATAAAAAAAATATATAAAAAAGAGCTGAAATAGATCAAGATATCTTTAAATGAATATGAACAAGATATAATTTTACCACTTCTCTTAATGATGAACATTCCAACTTTGTTTTTGTTTCTCTCCAACAGTATTCTTGCTGCCTTTGTTTCTGCCATGGAAACCTTGACAATGTTATGCCTAATCCATGGTCTTCAGTGAAACTATAAATACACAGTTACAAGTATATAGTAACACTATATAAAATAATATTCTGAAATGACCAAATTTTGTATAACATTGTGAAGAATTAGACCTTACTCTTATTGGGCAGACTCCCTCAGGTCTTGATCTGTTCTGATGTGAGTGCTGTCCTTGAAGCTAAAAGGTTTCTCTTAGAAAGTAAATAACTAGTCTAATTATTCTTTTTTTTTATTATTTCTTACCAAAATTAAAGGGAATTTTGAGAAAGACAGGCCAAATTCTTCAAATCAAACATGAAGATGGCCTTCTGCTGCTTATATGGCAAACATTATTCCCACGTAATCTTTAAAATAAACTATTGCTTATTATTGTCTGGAAGCCCATTTCTATCCCATGAACTGCATCTACTGAGGGAAATGGAGACAAGTCATGCCAGGTGGAGTTGACAAGGCACCATAAAAAAATAATTGAGCTTGCATTCATGCAAATATTTGCTCACTGTAAAAATGTTCACTATGAGAGGCAGACGAAGATACATTTGCTGTTCTGTTAAATTTGCAAGACTCCAACACACCTACCTCAGAGAGATTCAGGAATGGAGACAGAAATGTCAGGGAGTCTTTACATTCTTCCATAACCCATTTAAGCTTTTTGTGGTTTTAAAAGCTCATCAATGACTGCTGATCCATGTCAGTGAGTGTGACAGTCTAGGACAGTCAAGATAAGAAGCTTTAGTTTTTGATACAGACTGGAACTGACTGTTTTTTTGGCAAACACTGCAGTGGCAATAAATTATATGGATGAGACCCTCCTTCTTTTGAAGGTTTATTCATTCCTTCTTTGTTTTTAGGATACCTGGACTTGTAGTTTTTAAAATACCAGTAGAGCTGCTGCTGATTTCTTTCCACCAGATGGCACCACAGACTGTATTCCATAGCCACTATCTTTATATGTGTGTGTATATATATTTGTTTAAATGTATGTGCACATGAACCAAGGCATAGGCATGTATTTCTTGGCACAAATATGAATGCTAGACTCCTATAAACCTCCTCAACTTTACTTGTCTCTTACTTTACTACAGAAGGAGGAGAAAGACCAAACAACCTCGCATTCTGAGTGAGACCAGGCTAGAAATAGTCCTTCTATATTCAACACATTCTGGATACCAATGTTCTGTGCTATCTAAAATAGAGATGATTAAAGGACAATGAATAGTGTGAACTTTTACTTTTTAGCACTATTTATGGCAGCCACTTATTCCAATGGCAATACCTACTGTGTGGTCCTTCTTAAATTAAGTTCAGTTATTGAAGGATTATTCCTTGGAATCCAAATTTGAAATATTTTCAGTCCAGCCATTCTACATGGCAATACAGGCTGTCTACCCAGTGCTTTAGTAGGATATGGAAAGAGAATGTTTTTTCTATCCTAGCTAGTTGCCTTCCTTGTCTTAATTTTACTTTTCAGTAGTTTGATCAAATGCCTCCACTGTAAGAAGATATGAAAGAAATAGAAATAGAGATCTGAAAGATGAGCAGAAACAAATAATGCACAGAGAAAAATTGTTTTTAAAATGGCAAATAACGCTCATAAAATGTTCATTATATTGTGGTTTATATATTTAAAACACAATTGACAAATTTGATTGTTACTTAGTGATCCCATTTTTTTTTTCTTAATTAATTGTCAGTTGTTTCAATTTGCTTCAGAAACAAAACCTCTCCTTGATCTGAAGAGTCTACAGTGGGATTTGTCAGCTGACTCCTTAGTGTCTGAGTTTTCACAAACGTAAAATAATGTTAATGTTTGTGAGGACAACCACTGTAAAGTTCTTGGAATGGTGCTGTTCTATGCTGCAATGTAGATTAAAGTTAAATGACTGTCCTTTGCAAACAGTTTATCAGTTCCATAAAGTCTTCCTTTTTTGTCTGTAATTCATTTACAAGCTATTTTAATTTCTGATGTTTTCATAATTTCTAATATTTTTCCCCCACATGGTTTAAAATGCTACCTTATCTTGTCCTGTTATCACTATTTTGTGATATTTCCTCTAGTCTGTCACAGTAAGAGGCACAACACAAATTATACAGTCATAGATAGTGTATATGGAAGAAAGAAATTGTGTTGTATTTTTTTTCTTCATCCATCAGTTTCCAGCTGTTCCCTCTCTCCTTCCTGATTACGCCTCACAACCATGAAACTACCCTCCTCTCACCCTATGCCTTTAAAATACTGATTTCCAACCCTTTCTGAAATGGGCAGGCACCTGCTGCTTCCTGTTCCTGCAAGAAATGTCTTCAGCCTCTCTTATTCTCCAGTCTTATCTGGGAGCCTAAGCAACCCTGAGTGTATCGAAAACTTGCATGAGAGCCACCAGAAAATGAAATAATGCATTGCTGCTTTATGGTGTAGCGTCCATGAGCCAGCAACAACGAAGAGAATAGTGATTGACTTACTGGCAAACTTATACTGCCAAAAAATCAAGATGAGTCTCCATTTGGGTACTCTCAATGATAGCCTGGAGAGAGGGAGAAGAAATGTAATACCTAGGATTATTAAACTTGGGCTTTTATGAGACAGAAAAGCTTCTCTGCATTCCAAAGGCTGCAATTTTGGCTCATAACATACCAGTGTCTCTGCTCCCCATGGTATCCTGCAGAATGGGGTCTTGGTGCAAGATCCTGAGCTTAATATCTACTCTGCAGATGTAAAGCTCCAGGTTGAGCCTGCCTCACATCACAGGTGTGCTACACATGCTGCAGTATGTGTGGGAGGCAATAAATCATGCTGTTTGGAAATACTGCAATAATCAATGACTGAGAAAGATAGTTGACCAGGGATAGGTATGGAAATAAATTTCAGCTTGGTACAAGGGATGGACTGAGATGCTTTTTAATTGTTTTCTTCAGTCACAAATGTAATTTCTTTAAAAGCAGACCGTAAAGTACATTTTAATGCCTCATCCTTTAATTCTCTTCTGTTCCCCCTTCTTAACTCCCTGTAAATGCATTGGCTTGTGGGCTTGATGGTACTTTATTTGTACATTTTTGCTTAACTTGATGAGCTATGAGTGCTCTTTTAGCCTTCTGTGAGTGTTCAATAGTCCAAAGTGGCTGTGAAGTATTTAAGTCCTGTTGCTACTTTATAGCGCCTGATTAAAACAGAAATAGTGTATTATGAAATCCCACTCAAATGTCTTTATTGGATCACAGCTATCCATCATAACTCAGAGGTTAAAAGAGTCTTGGCTTGATGGTCTATTTTTTCCTTCTCTATTGGTCTACATTAATAAATATTGATGAAGTTAGAACAGCAGCCTCATGCTTCTCTGTGTGTTTTCTAATCTGATCTTACATTTCAGTTTAGCAGTAATGTCTCCATTCCTCCTCCTATGCCTGGCCAGTCTGGACCTCTGTCTCCAACTAACTTTTGGGAAAGGTTCCTCAGTTTCCCCATATGGAAAAATGGGAATAAGAGCCTGTTCTCAGGACCTGTTTAAAAACATGATTGATCATCTTTGCAAAGTATTTTGGACCTTCAGACGGTTCTATTTTAGGAAAAAAAAAAAAACCAAACTTTTTTTTTTATGGATGTCTACTGTTTTCTAGATTTGTCTGTATGACTTCTGAGTGACATGTTTTTTCTACCATCTCCCCCTAGGTCTCCCCTGCTCAGATGCAGAAGCAGCCTGGCTATAGGTGTGACAGCTCAGAACCTGCCACTCTGACAAAAAAATTGTTGTTGCAAACTGATGAGCATGATAATGCCACCTTATATGCTATGTATCATGAAGGATTTCTATGTGCATTACCTGCAAGGACACGTTTCCTAGATTAAGACTCTCCACTCTTTCTCCTTCCCTGCTTCTATGCTTTTCTGTCTTCCCCCACCACCTTTCTTGTGGTCTTTAATATCAGGATGCTCTAACCTACTTTTATTAAGAGGTTAAATGAAGCCAGAATGCTCCAGAACAGCGTTCTGTCTCATCAACCTCCCCTCCAGGCTGTGTTCTGTAATTTCTCCTGCTGTGATGAATTGATGCTTCTCTCCATATGTGAAATAAGCAGTCGTTTCCTGAGAGGAGACACACTGCCTTCTGAAGTGCCCATTCAGCAGTGCAGAGGACAAACTGTCTGGCAACAGGGTGTGATTTAAGGACTGCAAAAAAAGAACAAAAGGAAGGAGGTGCAAGGGAAAGAGGCTAGAAAACGGAATGAGGAGATAAACAGAATAAATGGGGGCGAGGCTTATTTTAGGGAACAACGGCTAGTAAGCTATGAATATTAAAATTGTTGGTGTTGTGAATTAACACTAAAAACATAGCAGGTTTATTACATAGATAAAACATGCCAGATGGGCTTACTCCTGCCAGGTAGCAGCACTCTGCTGTGAAAATTGGTCCCTTGAAAGCAGTAATACATCATACTGGTGCATATCTTTATTTTAAGTGAAGAATGATTCTATTGAATGATAGAATACCTGGAAAAAAATCCCAGGAATGTGGCCTCCCCCCACCCCAATGTATAGTATTTCTGAAGCTTTGGAAAGAAATGGAAAGAAATTTTTTTATTCATTTCCATTTGATATAATATCCCTACATAGTATAATATCTCTACATAGTAAAAATAATATTACAAAGTACTAATCCATGTTTCTACTTTAAAATATTAATTTCAGCTTTTTCTGGCCATCAAGATTAATACTTAATTGCCAGCTCCTTTGCCAACCCGTCTTTCTCAGTCCACTAAGGCATATCAGGAAAGTATTTTGAAGAGTCGGATCATATCAGTTCTGTGGTTGGGAAATCCACAAGGGGACTGTACACAGTCTCTAAGAGCCCATTGAGTGCTGCATAGAAGTTGGAAGAGAAAGTCCAGAGAGACAGGAGAGGCTTGATGTTGTAGAGTAAGTAATCATTTTCACCTCAGACTGACTGAAGAGCATGTGTCTAAGCACAAGAGCCAGCACAGGCAGTCTATGCTACCCATGATCTGTGTGTATATGTCCAGTTAGCTGCTGCAGTTGTGAGCAGTGCCACTTCATTCTGGATGACCTTGGTTGAACAGAAGGGCCTACATCTTATTTTCATCACAAGTTCAGCAGCCTCAGCCTTTCGCAACATAAATACCATTGCCTTCTCATACAGGTTAGCTTGCTTGGTCAGGAGCAGCTTCTTCCTGCTCCTACATGGACCTGCAGCAGCTCCCCTGTCTCAGCCTACTGATCTCTGATCCCAAGGTAAATCCTTTGCTGAGAGAATCAGTGTTAAGTTGGGAAACACTTTAAAAAAGGGGGATTTTATGAACCAAATTGGGAGTTATTTTAACTTTTTAAATTTAGGGGTGAAAAAACCTTAATCTCCTGGGCTTCTCTTGCATCTTTTGAAATTGTGTCATTTGCAATAATTTATGGAAAGGAAGGCTGGGTTGTTTGGAGGCAAGATTAACCTCTGAAAAAGCCACCTATGAATTATGAAAAGCACCCACTGTGGTATAAGAAGCACAATAACATTTGCCTGACTTTGGAATTTATTACCAAAACTAATACCAGGATGCCCTGCAAGCCATATCACAGGTGGCACCTGGTGTCACTGACTGCTTATGGACTCCCAGAGAATCATAAAACAGTTAGAGTTGGAAGGGACCTTAAGTATCATCTAGTTCCAACCCCCCTGTCAGGGGCAGAAACACCTCTAACCAGACCAGGTTGCTCAAAGTCTCATCCAGCCTGGCCTTGAACACCTCCAAGGGATGGAGCATCCACAGCTCCTCTGGGCAACCTATTCCAGCATCTTACCACCCTCACAGTATGGAATTGCCTCTTAATATATTATCTAAATCTACCCTCTTCCAGTTTGAAACCACTAACCCTCGTCCTATCACTACACTCCTTCATAAAGACGCAACTGCCAGGCACAGCACCCTGCGCGCTCTGCAGCAGCGCAGAACATCCTCAGCAGTGGCCTCGCTCCACCCCCCACACTTCGCCCCTTCTAGAAGGCTCTGGCCAAACCCCAGCCCTGCAGTTTTCTCCTTTTCTGTCTTTCTGTAAAATGTTTTGTGTACTCAGTAAGTCGCAAACAAACAGGCATCCATGATCTTTCATAGTGAGTTCACGCTGTGTATGAAGAGCTCTGTGGGCAGGGATGTGGGAAAGGGCAGGCAGCTCCACCCTTCAGGGCTACACAGAAATGGGCAGCCAATTCTTGCTGTCAGGGCAGCTTCTGATGGCCTCTCCTCTTCCTGTAAAAAGGTAATCACCGGGGCTGGGCTGAACTTCACCCAGGTTTTGGAGATTACTGCATATGGCAGTAAAAGCTAAGTCAGTCCTAGCTGCACCTGCCTTACCAAAGGGCTAATTAGAGGTGCTTACAGCTGATGATCAGAGCCACCTGGCATGAGAGGTTATATAGATTACCTTCACCTGGCCCTGGATGCTGCCCCAGGAGAGCCTGACTGTGTGGTGCTCCATCCTAGGATCATCATTTGAGTCCAAGGAGCACAGCAAGGTGGCTGAGAAAGGAAACTGTAACAACTGCTGCTTTTGGGACTAGTGTGTAATCCAATTCATTTGGCAAGGTGAAATTCAGTTGCAGTTCTTCAAAGGTAGTTAATTATCATAGTCATTGGTTTCTTTAGTATTCTTTCATGTCGTCTTATGTTTACTGTTGCTGTAACTTTACCAGTGGGCATAGGCTCTATGTGTGCCCTGTATTTTCTTATTAAATTCCTACTTTTAAATTCCTTTTATTTAAAACCTTGTGAGCACATATTTCCTTGGATGCAAGGTGCAGTTGTGCTTTGTAGCCCACAGGTGTATGCAGTTGATAGCGTGTGATATTTTCCCTTCATCTTTCAGGAGCTGCAGAGTAGCTTTTTGTTCTTCTTGCTCTTTATTCCTCCCGAGATCTGGAGTGTCTCTGTAAGGAGCATGTCTACTTACAAAGTGTGTGGATTTCAGTGTGGACTAAAATTGCAGAGAAAAAATTAATCAAGAGACATCTAGGAAGTTCTTTACATCACCTTTACATGCTGGGGTGCTTTGCAACTGCTAATATCTGTGAGCAAGTCAGCTCAAAATCTACATAATTTCTGTTAATCTGCATTAAAATTCCCGATTGTCCTGTGTAAGGGTGGGAAACTTGGAACAGGAAGTAGCTGTTCTACTTCTGTTATTAACTCTTTGAGGGACTTGTAATGTTTTTGTGCCTTTCTATGAATTAGCTTTCCCGTTTCTTAAGTGGTTGCATTTGTTGGTCTCCCCCAAAACTGTATCAGGTGCATTCAACAAGAAAAAAGCTTTGACTTTGTGTATTTATTAAGAGTTTTCTTAGCAGACCTGTAAACAGTCTGACCTATGTGATTTGTGCTCTCTGTTTCCTTGGTGTGATTGCAGCCCTGGTCTTTTGCATGCAGCTACTCACACCATATGAATGCTTGTGAGACATGAGATATTTAGAGCTTCTACACAGCCCCTTTGAAAATGTAGCCCACTGCATTTTCCTTGAATGCTTCAAGACTCTTTCGTTGTTTTTTCCTAAATGATGTGATGCTGCTTGGCCAATTGAAGGGGCAAAGTGCTTTCAAGCACAAAAGACTTGATTTTTCTTTTGTTTTAACTAAATTATTTGAAAAGAAGAACAGGAAGAAGCTTTGTGAGGTGAGTAAATGATAGCTAGCCTGGTTGTGGATATAAGGAAGTAAGGCTGTACTCACAAACAAATGCAGGGTAATAGTCTACTTCAACAGTAGGTTCCTTTGCTAATTTGGAAAGTCATTCCAGCTCTGGCTTGATTCCATTTCAACCTCAAGCTGTGAATAAGGAGAGCTTTTATATTGTCATTTTGTTAAAGGCAGCTTTTAAAACACAAGAGGAAGAACCAAACCAAACAAACCTATGAAAATAAAACTTTCCTTGATACACAATTTAATAAAGAGAGCTAATGCTACAAGATTTTACCCTTTATTTTTGGTTGGATTTTGTGTGGTGGTTTTGCTTTTTTTCAGTTGGGCTAGGGTCTTTCTGTTTTGTTTATTGCAGTTTCTGGGGAGAACTTAATGACTGGAAAGCTTGTTTTAGCAGGTGAGCAGGTGTTAAAATATGTGTATGCAGCATGTGACTTGATTTCAGGTAAAGCAAAAGTAGAGGTAGTTAACTAAGTGTAAAATGTTGTATTACTGGATTTGTATGTACAATTTTCAGTAACTGAGAGAACCATTTCTGGGGTTGAAATAAGGTCTCATTTTGTCCTTTTTTCATGGTATTTTCTCCAATCAGGAAATTAAATCATAATAAAGCAGTGCATTTCAACCCAATGTTTGACTCCTTGGTGCATTACAGAAGCCTGTCAGAAAAGCTAGACCAGTTTTTAAACAAAAACTTATGATAAAATAAAAGAAATTTCTGAATTGTGAATTAATTTTTTAGAAATTTCTCTTAAGATCTAAAAGACACAACCTGAAATGTAACTTTCTCAGTATTAACTGATAATAATTCCATAAGTGTATGGGGCAAACCCAATAATTACTTAATGATAATAGAAACCATAGCTTGAACTGGTAGGAACTACCATAATTTCATTAACAATAGCGGAAGTATGCTAGATCATCAGTTGAGATTCTTACCCTATAATTACCGAAACTAGTAGTTGCAGGGTTATACTTATTTCTTAATGAAATGAACTGACAACTAAAACACATACAGTAAAGTATAGCCTGGCTTTTACTTTCTATTTCAGCCAGAGCAGTGTTACTATCTGCTTTCCTGTTTGCACACCTCTGATTCTTCATTTGAACTTAGAGTGAAAACCGGGGGCCAGGTCTATGCTTGTGTAATCACTGAAGTAAGTGGGAGCTGTACAGTCATGTCTGAGGGTAAATAATTCCCCATGTTTATTTAATATGTGTATATGTTGCAGTGTCAACACATTCAATAGGATGTGCTTCCTAAAAATAGAATACATGGTAAAACATGGTCAGTATGCATTCTGAGATGAAATTATGATATATATCTGACTTTGAATTCCAAATATATTGCAATATTTTCATAGGACTGTCACTTAAATATAGAATCAATTTTTATACAAAATAAATGGTGCACAATTGCCTTCCTAATTCAGAGCTGTTAGGAGAAACATTAACAAATTCATACTCTTAACCAACATCTAGCACATCTCTCACTAAAACCAATTTTCAGCCATATTATTTTCCTTACGGGTGAAACCATACGAGAATTTGAAAGCCTGCATAGACATCTCATTTTCACAGACTGCTGTGAAGTAATAAGTATTATCTCTCTGACCATCCCTTCTTCATAGTGTGTGTTTCTGAGGGTGCTGTATGGGAGAAGATATACGAGGGATGTTAGGTTTGTGTGTGTGCTCAATGGTGAAAAGCTTAATTTGTTGGTGTTGTACTTACTTTTATTGGAGTCTTTTCCATAGAAATAATGAGCAAAGCAGGAAGAATAAATGAAGCTGTCTTTTGTAATTCTGAACAGGAATACTGAGAAGACTAAATCAGTTGTGGCTGAGTTAATGAAGCCTGAGTTCCTATGGATTTGGATCTTGCATCCTCTTTGCTTTCCTAACTCCTCAGTTTCCCCTTGCAATACTTGCATGTCTTCCTGTTACCCCAACTGAGCTCTTATTATCCCCTTGTAAAACTTCTCTATCTCCATTCAAGCCTCTCAGGTCTGGAAGTCTGTTATACTGTGACTGGGTCAGAGCTACATGTGGTCTGACTGGTTACCTGGTAGATGTGTGCAAAATGGCAAGCCTGGCAGTGCTAACCAGCTTTTTGGTCCTTCAGCATAAAAAAAACAGAATGTGTTGGGTTGGAAGGGATGTCTAAAGGTCATCTAGTCCAACCCCCTTGCAGTAAGCAGGGATATTAGTAGTGTTCATCTTCATTCTGAGCTTCCCTTCTCCCCCTTAATGGAAAAAATATGTATTAAAAAAATATACTGCTACTTTGAGATCTCTGTCTCACTCAAATTTGGTAAAGTTAAAGGTTCAGAAACTATTAGCTGTGGTCTGTTAAACAACAAAGATACCTAAAAAATCCAAAGTTGCATAAAACAACAGAAAAATGTAAAAAGTTCTCTTATTTAAAAAACAAAACTAAAAACCACCCAGACAATTTATTTTCAGTCATTCTTCTTGTAGTTTTTGGTAGCAAGGTGAGGTAACGTATAGCTTTTGGTGTTGTTTTCTTTGGTGTTTTGGAGACTTTGGTTTTAGGTTTTACAAACTGAAAATTTTTGCTTATACCAGAGTATAAGCAGATTTAGCTTGCAGATGTAGCTCCTGCAAGCGCATGGCATATTCCTAGGGGTGTGTGTCTCAGTAGAAAAGTGAGAACTTTTTCAATAGGGCGGTACGATGAAGACACTACAGGGAGAGGGGACAAAATTTCATTCAGAGGCAAATAGCACTCGCTGGTATCATTCTTCCCGGAGGGGACAGGAAGATGGCGCATCAAGGAACTTGCTGCAGGACTGCTTTCTAGTT
>JAOXNG010000012.1:42035030-42046808 GCA_028566535.1 Scolopax minor
CATAAATTTGAAAAGGTAAACAAGTTACTTGATAATATTCCTTATTTGAAATTGGGAGGGAGGAGAGGGTCATTGCTTGGCATGTCAGTGAGAGATGTCATTCCTCTGACAACTGATGGTGGAGGCCAGGAAATAAAGTCATTCTGATGTGGACAGTGATTTTATTTATACATATTTCACGTTATTGAACTCTGTATATTGGAATTTATACCCTAGGTGTACCCACAGATTCACTGTTATCTCCACAAATCCTTGCTGAAGACCTGCTCCCACTACAAATGTGTTCATCTGTCCCCTTTCATAAGTAATGTATTTACAGTGATTAATAGGGCATCATTGTTACTACTTAAGGCTGATAGCTAAGCCTTAAGCTAAGGCTTAAGCCGATAGCAAAATATAAGATAGTTTTAAGTGTGTAGGTCTCCCAGGAAGTTAAGGGATATGCTTGCTTGGAGTTCCTCTTGCTTCCATGCAGGAGGGCAATTAAAATGTATTTAAACCCAATTGAGATCAGACTGGCTTCAGCACATGCTTAATAATTTTACTGAATATGGGTAGCCCTAACCACATGTTCCTGGATTAACACCTTAGACTATAAAACAAAGATTTTGTTTATCTTTGAGCTCAGGTTTTGCTCCTTGTTAAGGAACTATACAACCAAAGGAAGTTTCGTGAAGTAATCCTTGTGACAGGAGAAGGAAAGGAGGACCTTTTGTAGTAAAGAGGTGATACACCATCACACTCCAATATATTTTTACATGGGGCCTAGCAAGGCTATGGTGGATCCCAAATGTTTAAATTTTCTAAAACAGTGCTTGCCTATTTCATAGATCAGCAAACTCAGTGAACTATTTATAGATCCAGTAAGAAACCTTTCTTTGATTGTAATCAAACATGCTTTCTGCACGTGTTAGTTTGAAATGTTATTGCTGTTAGTTGGAACACATACTGCTGGGTCCCATTCTGTGCGAAATACCTTGTGCAGCTCATATAATGTGTAATACATAGATGATCACAGGACAGTCTTTATGTCTTCTCTCAGTACTGTATAGCAAGCAACATTAAAAAACAAAACCAAAACAAACCAACAAAAAAAACCACATCAAAAAACAGATGGCCAGTTGGCAATGTAAATATGTTGCGGTTGAATTGGTTGAATACACCAAAATAGTCTCTCTTCTTGTTATTCATACAAGTGACCTCTTGAGGTTCACAGTATGCCAAAAGGTCTGGCCTATGGAAAAGAGAGGGCTGTAAAACTAGATGCCATCTAAAGAGGGTGCTATCTGTTCTCAAATGACCCATCAAGAGCTGATTCATGCTAATCTGATTACCAGCTAGTATTAGTGACAATGCTAAAATGTATGAAAAAAAGGAAAAAGTTATGTTTGGAAAATAAATAAATAAAATTGTCTTATTCCTTTATTGAAAGTATGTAATAAGATTTATTTTTGGAACCAAAATTTGTATCAGTTGTCAATATCTTATTATTGTCTTACTGTCAGTATGTTCTTCTCTTTTCTTTATTACCTTTTTCTTTTAATATTCTTTAAGCAAAATACTCTTTGGTTAGAGATATTCCCCCCACCACCACCACCCTCAAGCTGACAAACATGAACAAAGGGTTAATGTAAGATTTCATGTTTTGTTGTTCTGGAAAAATCTTAGTTTCGTATACAGTATTTTTTGAGGATCAAAATATAAACATTTGGGATCAACCATAGTCTTACCAAGCTACCTTACTAAGGTCTTTATATGCCCAAGATAGTTGATCTACCTGAAAATGCCAATTTATTTTTTGTTGCTGAAATATGTATTTTTATTCACTCCAGAGAACACTTTCTTATCTTTGTTCCTGTTCCACAATTTTACAGTTTTTGGAACATGTTCTTGTGGCACCTTCTGCTGTGTTTAGCAAAGAAATGGAAAAATAAAAAGGCATATCTTTGTTTCAACTTCTCCCAGTGTATTGAGTGCATTGGCTGCAACATTATTCAGCCTCACAGTTACCTCGTGCATCGCAGTTTGTGGAACATATTCAAGCATGATCAAAACCCACTTTCGCCTTTGGATTATACTTGTAATTCACTATATAAGACTATTTCACTATGAGATTTAAACGCTGTTTCACACAAAAGGGAGACTATTTCTCTATTAACGTATTTCCTCTCCTTCACTGTGGAATTATACTGACTTAGAAAATGCCAACTATGTGTCTGCTTAACATTCAAAGCACATGTCAAACTGTTTAAAGAAAAAAAAAAAAAGGGTATGCCTGCTCTGGTGCATATTTAAAGATTTTGAAACTGTCCCAAGAAAAGACCACTGATCTTTTTTATTTATTTTTTTTTTAAGTTTTATTTTACAAAGCCTGCACCTGGTGAGCATTACTGCACGTACAGCTTGTCTTAATAAATCATTGACCATTTGGTACTGCTGAGGTTACTCACCCTCAGGTTTGCAAGGCCTGTTTGCTTGAACAAAATAAATGAAGGAAATGGCCAGGGGAGGCAGTTAATTGTGCACGGTATTTTAAAATCCAGATGCAGTTAAGTGGAAGCTTGTAATACTGTCCCCATTCTTGCTGTTGCAGTTACTATAGCAGCAGCAGATGCTGACTTTGGATGACTTTAAAGTATTGAGTATAAGGCAAAAATGAATGCCTAGAGAAGATTTTCTTGTAAGGAGTGGCATGATACCTCAGTCATGAACAAATTGAGGAAAACTGCTTGATCACAACTCTCAGAACTGAACCCAAGATTTTCTCAGACAGGCAAGAGTGGGCTCAAACAAAATGTCTGTCTAACTGAAGAACAAGGATGTTGAGAAGATGAGATTCATCATGATAGTGTGAATGGACATGAATGCTGTTAAGAGTTGACTGTAAGTCTGTACCTACCACATGCTCCTGTTTCAACATGGGTTCAGTGAAGCCTTTTCTCTTGCATCATGATCTCTGCATAAGAGTGGCAAGCCATCACAGAGCTAATCACATCTTTTACCCGTCAGTGCCCTGCTTGATGATCTTGTATAGAGAAATCAATATATTTCACTTACAGAACACTGGCATCAGTTTTATGGAAGTCACTGCCCTGCCTTCATCCCTCCCCCTACTCTTTTATTTGAGTAGTGAAGTCAGCTAGAACTCCATTAGCCTACTGGGAGGTAGGTGGGAAGCAAAGCAGGATTAGTCTGTGAATAACTCCATTAGGATAAAACTCCAGGGTGACAGAACTTGAGAGTTAAATGGCTGGCTACAGATCATCTGTTTTCATATAGGTAAACTCATGTGAATAGGACAGACTAGCACGAAGCTATGTTTTCTAATATTGATAACAGATGTTTTGAGCAGTGTGGGGAAGGTGAGGAAGGGTTGGTTTCAGAGGAAACCTTTGCTACTGTAGTTGGATACTAAAAGAGTCCTTTCTGGCCAGGCAGATCTAGTTGTAAGGCTGAGGTTTAAGTTTGCCAATATTTTTTATTTGTATTTGATGTGGCTAATGTCAAGTACCTGATTTATGCATCATCATGTTTGTTTTGTATAAACTGAGACAGGACATCTTGATTATATAAAAAAATCCTTTTCACTTTATGGCAGCTAGTAGCAGCTATAGTACCCATGTAGATACATACTCCTTGGTAGCTGTAACAAAGCAGGCCCTAAGCTGGGCTTGTAGAAGAAAAAGGAATGTTACAGCTGTCTGGATAGATTCTCCATACTTAACATTTCCCTGCACACTGCCCTAATCTTGCTGTTTCAGTCTCATTTGACCCTATTGCTCAACCCTGCCAGTCCCATGCTCCTTACAAATGGACTTCAGCATGAGATGCAGGTAGCCAGCATATCTTAAAATTTGACAGTTGGGTAACTTATGTTATGCCTCGGGTCATAATACAGTTGCCTATTAGATGACTCTTTTCTCCCTCACTTCTACTAGGCACCATGCTACCAAACTGCACTATGTTCATAATAACAATGACACCGTCATAACTATTGATCATTCCTCTAAGGATGTCAGAGGGCTTTATAAGTTTGTAATGAGTCTCCTGATCTCCTGACCTTGCGAAGCCATGCATTTAAAGATCCAGGATGCTGAAGATGCTTGCACTCACAACTTATACAAAACTATGTGGATTTGTCTTCTTTTGAACCCAATGGGAAGTGGCATTGGTGTGTAATGACTTGTTGACCAAGTTCAGAAGAGCTACAAGCTGAAGAGCCTCAGCTCCCTCATAATTTAGCCGTATTTACTCCTGACATTACTCTTCAGCTGTGAAGTTAATTCAGCAGTATTAATTTAAAACACAAGGTGAATTGATTGGAGTGAGGGAGAGGGGAAAAGGCTTTTGAAGTGTTCATTGAATAGTTTGTTGGGGATAAGATGGCCAAACAGCTGGAGCAAAGCAGAAGGATAAAAAAGGTAAACTAATTTTCAGTAGCTAGTGGGGAAGGAGATGGAGAGTTCAGCTTTTACATTGCCTAATTTTACCTTCAATATGAGGGTATGGTTATTAGAATGGACCTATTTGAGCCTATAATCTCTGTATCCAAAAAAGAAAGAAGTCTGTGCCACTTTATAAGAAGGGCTGGTTATAATGGTGAAGCTGGAAGAAATAAATAGACCAGGAATGGCCAAATGGCCTGGTTTTCTTTTTCTTTTCCTTTTCTTTTTTGTCTTTTTTTTTTTTTTTTAAACACTGTTACTTGCCATGGACTTCATACCACACTCAGCAATGGTGACTAGGAAAGTGGGAGCAGAAGTTATAGTCCCCTTTATTTCTCTGGGAAATTGGCATGTGCCTGTGAAAAAACATATTCTAGGACCTATAGAATACAGAGTATTTTAGCTTTTGAAATTTTTGAATTATATATTTGTTTATGGTTCAAAAGCAATTTGAGGGTGGTTGTTTATCTTCTTTACAAAGCACAAAATAACCAATGAAACAGACCGTGCTGTATATGCATAAAACTATAAACCCTCTGAGCTCTTTCAAATACATAAATGTGCCAGTAACATATATTTATTTATACTCTTATATAAATGCCTTGCACACATGGCTGAAATCCAAAGGAAATTTTTATACATTGTTTGAAGTAGATATATAGTTACCCTTTCATGAGTCATAGTTTCTTTTTTAACCCATTAAGAGAACAACATTCTTTAAACTTTGACAAAGAGTGAATTCCCTGAAATTGTTTGCCTGGTATTCATTGATTAGTTGCTGTGTAGGTGCCTTGCAATCCAACACTAAGCCATGCAAACTTCATATTAATGCATAACATGTAAAGTTACTTCAATCTGTAGGTCTCCGTGTTATAAAAGCTGTTAAATTATTTCAGTCACAGAGGTTAAGTGGAGTGCTATGGTAGCATAGTTTGGAAATTGTGCTATTTGGGATAGAATCCATATCCCTGACCCTAGCATTCATGTGTGACATTATGGTGGCTCCCTTACAGTTATTCCTTAATTTAGGATTGTTTGGGTCAGCAGACCCTCTCTTTGCTGTTGATTCCATAATTTCTTTTTTTGTCTTGTTAGCATTAAAATACATGAATTAGTACCCACTTAATAGGAAATGAAAAACTCACTGTGTGTCTCAGTAGGAAGTAGACCAAGAAGTTGAAACCCAGGTCAGGGTTGATTTGTTTAAAATCAGGAGGGAAGAAAGAAGGAAGCAAACTCTGCTTTTCCTTGCTTTCAAACTGTTCTCTAACAAAAGCAGGTCAGCTTCTAGGACAGTCCCCTTGACTCTTTGCAGGTGTGCTTAATTTGCTTAAATATAAGTTAAAGGTACTTTAAAAATGTTGCCTTTTAAAGAGTGTAGACTGTATTTCATTTCCTCAGTTGCATACAAAGACACTAGCACTTCACTCCAGAGATCTCAAAAAAGAATTATTTTACTACCACTTTTTTTGTCTTCTGTTTGGAAATAGCAACTTTGTCGAATCAGAACATTCTGTCAAATCTTTCAATGACACTTCATTTTGGAAAATCTCTACCTAGCACTTTCAATGATGCTGACAGTGCTGGAAACAAAATAATTTAATGTTTTAATTTCAAATCAGTATTTCAGTTTTTAATATAAATATTTCAAAGTTCCTGCCAAAATGAAATTTCTTTTTAAATAGGAAAGTAATGCTAGATCAGCACGCGATTTTTCCAAGAACATTTTATCCAGTTTGGAAAAAATCCCCTATTTTTGTATTTGATTTGGGGTTTTTTGAGTGTTGTTTTTTTTTCCCCAAATGGAAATGTAAATAAAACTTAACTACTAAAATTGTTTCCATGATAGAAGTTCTAGGGTTTTTTATAGCTCTAGCACAAAGTTGGATGTAAATAACATCAGCATGCACTGACCATAGAATCTGTTGTGCGCTGGGGTGACACTCAGTTACTCAACACAAAGTGTTGTTCCTGTCATAGTGAGTAGGGCTCTCTTTAAGTCTCCCAGGGATGGTTGTGACCGCAGGTGTGTGGTGTGTGTTTCCTCCAATATTCTGGTTTTCTTTTGACAATATAAACAGTTTGCCAAGATAGGAAATGAGCAGTGCATCCATTTAGACGTCCTGAGGCAGTTTAGCCCAATGCTTTCCACCACCTCAAACCTTCTGGTGGGGCCGAGTATATAATTTAAACAAGTTCTCAACTTTATTTAAAGATATCACTAATGGAGAATTCACCTCATTGACCAAAAAAGAATTTTTTAGTTATTCTTGGTACTAAAATGTGTGTGGTATTTCTAATACAAACTGGCTTCATTTTTTGCACTTTGAATTTTGTGCATCTTCATCATGAGAAATTTTTTGCCTGGGCAGTATAAATCATAGACAAATAAATCCCTTTGTTCTGAAAAGCTGAGTTTCATTTTTTCATTGTATGGTTTATTTTCCATTCTGTGTGGCTGTTTTCTGGACCTTTTCCAATTTACTAAGAGGCACTAGCAAGCAGCAGGCAAAATTAGTACTTGGCATATGTTTAGTTATTGCTACAGCGCCTCATTACAGTAATATTAGGATGTCAGTTGATCTCTTTTGATTTCAGCTGAGCTATAATGTCCTGCATCATGTAAAGAATTTGTCCATTTCCCTCTCTTCCTTACTTTTGCACCTAGCATCAGTCTCTGCGTGGCAAGGGTTCCTATGCATTTTAGCCAGACAGATAAATGCCTTTCAGAAGGATTCAGCACAGCTGTTCACTCTCAGTCCTTAGCTAACCAGGTACTGAGCAGAAAACTTCTCCCTCATGTTATTGCATAGAAAATATTATGTAATAATAATCTGCTTCCTCCATAACAAACCAAGTCCCTGAGTCAGGGAAACTAAGACTTCCCTTAACTCTGAGCAGCTCTCAGATATACTTTTGCAGGCCTTTTCATAGACAGCTGTGAATTATTTGGGCAGCAATTGAACAGGAAGAGCTGCTGAACCACAGCTGCTGAAAGGCCTTTGATTTCTCCTGATAGAACAGTAACTTTTGAGGCTTCGAAAGTTTGCTCATTGGAAGGAGAAGATATAGTTAAAACTTCACTGTTATCAGGGCTGCTGCAAGGTGAATGTGTTACAGTAGTGGCACAGTTTCCATATGATTCTTTTCTATAGGTGCAGAAATTAAGTTTCAAACTGTTTAGGGTTATGTAGAAAGAAATATCCCTGAATGTCTTCCTGCAGTGAAATGTGGAGTAGCATGTAGCTGTCATACTTTGAGCATTATAGATTCTTGAAGACTGGCCAGTACCACACTTCTAGTCTCATTGCTTTAAGGACAAAGTTGGACAGTTGTTTTGCTCCTCCCCACAGTTAAACTGTGATTATCACAGGGCCAAAGATGTGGAGGCACAGAAAGTTGCTGCTCTCTGTGTTCTGCTGCTCAGGACTGATTGGGTTGTAGATTTAGATAATGTTTGGTGCTGTTTAAGTGATGTTGATTTGTGAGAACTCTTAGTACCAGTGTGCAATCCGAGCTTGCATTTAATCTCTGTTAAACAGCTACTTCCATGGAAGTATGAGAAGGATGGTTATGATCCTCAGCAGGGAAGTTTAACAGCTGCTTTAACTCTTGAGCCTTATCAGGTGAATAGCTGGTCCAATTAATCTGATATAAACTGAGGAGTTGTATTGGGATGCTAAATCCTGTGTGCAATTAATATTACTATCATGTATTAGAGTTCTCTCTTGCTTGATTTCTCCTAGTCCAGAACTAATGAAATATTGATGAGAGCGTTTGCCATATGTGCTACAAAACCTCATCCCATTCCTTGTATATTCCTTTCTGCAACACTGATGTCTTGAATCCTCTGCTTTGTATTATTACGATGTAAGGGCTAAAACTTTAGGTTTTGTTATAGTTGTAGTCCTAAAGGTAGAAAAAAGGTTTTTAAAAGGGGAATAATACTTAAAGGTCAATAAGTAAAAGCTGGAACCAGTGAAACTACTTGTGGTTTTATGTGTTCCTGAATAGCTTGGGATCTGAGATGGCAAAACAAAGACAAAAGTGACTGTGTAGCTTCTAAAACTGAAATCCCCTATGGCTTTGCCCCTCTCTACTTATGAATAAATATATTATCAACTGGTAATAAATTCCAACATTAAATAACCTTTTAACGAAGCAGTTAATTGTTATGAATAACTGAGATTACAATTATGTGAATCACAAATTGGTTTTATAACACACAACTGGGAGAAAGCAATTTTGGGGATGCTAATGACATTTTTCTTTTATAAATTTTGGAATTGCAAGAGGTTGTTGGAGGTTTTTCTGCATCATCCTTAGTCATTCAGTAAAATTCAGGTCTAACTTGGACAAGAATCCTGTCCATGTATTAATCTTTGGAACCTAGGTGATAAAGTACATCAGCATCTTTAACATTCAAATCTATACAGCTTGCTTAGATAAACACTTCTAATTATTTATATCATTTTAATTTATGTGATAGGATTCAGTAATGTAGCTGCAGGTGAGGAGTGGTGTTATCACCGCTTGTTTTTTAAGTTTAAACTTTCTTTGCCAGACTCAATTTCTTCAACATTGATTCGCGTTAACTGAATGTCTGGCTCTTCATGTTTTTCACCGAGTTGTCTTTTCCCAATTGCTCATAGTATTGGCACCTACAAGAAAATATTAATGAGTAATAACCAGAAGCAGGCAAATGTAAGCAAGTTATGGCCATAGCAAACAATGTAAACAAGTTTATATACATCATGAAGGCCATGCAAACCTTTTACTGTACTTATAATCCAGGCAATCCAAATTGAGTTGAGTACATAGTAGTCTAGATGCCTGCTAAAATTCATTATTGCCTTACGAACAAGTGTTCCAGAGGACACCACATTTAAAAGACTTGTTGCTTGGTGCTAATTAGCTACCTCTGTTATGTGATAAGGTAAACTAGGTATATCTATCATTATGTAACGTGCTATGACACTGGGAAGGTAAGCCTTCTATTGTTCTTACCCTGAGAGTTTAAATACATTAATTTCATTCTTTTTTCATAGCATCTGCAGGTATCAAATAGATTTTGAAGTCAAAATGTCTCTTTTTTTTATTTTTATTAATAGGTCAAATAAGTTCTGGACAAATATTTGCGCTTTAGAATTGTCTATGATTAACCATATCATGTTAAATAACACCTTTGAAAGCTAGTTTGCTCAAGGATGTTTTAAATAACAGCTGTCATAGAATGCCCATGAGACAAGGAATCTATTTTGCTGTTATAGGCAGAAAACAGCATCTGAGACTGCATATGCATTTTTACTTTTACTTACATTTATGCATTATTCTCTTTACAGTAGAGAAAATAGCTTTTCTAAAGTTAATGGAACAATTCTACAGTTCAGACCTGCCTGTTAGCCCTATATCTCTTGGCCATGCATCCCTATAAAAGATGCAACTATTACACTACCTTGCCAACTTTTCTTATTAAAGCTTTATTATAGATCTCACTTAACTACAAGGCTTTTAGATCTGTTTTTGAGTAATCTAAAGCTTTGTGTATCATGTATACTGTATGCCTACTCAAATACTATTAAGATAAACTTCTCCACAAAAAACTACGAAACTTTCACAGCTTATTGGTAGGATAAGCTGCGAATTTTCCTTCTTTTTTTCTCCAATACTTTTTAAAAATGGGCACACACTAATTAAATTTTTAAACTCATCTGACTCCTCCTTCACTTAGCAAATGCAATATACTGGATATGCCTCACTTACTGCATAGTAACCAACCCACTTTGAGAAATGCAACTATGCAAGCTGAGAATTAGGACTCATTATGCCTTTGGTGAGGGTTCATTAGGATTGCATGCTGAGGGTGCTGTCTTAATTAGAAATGAACCTGACCACCTGAAAGTAATTCACACTGGCAGCCAACTGTAATATTTTCCAATTTCTGATTTGTCTGGCTTCCATCTGCCAACTTTATCTCTTAGCAGTGACTCTATCTGTTGACAACAATGATGATGTTCATAATATCATGAATTGCATCCTGTTTCTTGGGTGCAGTGGAGTTTGACAATTTTCTTCACAGTATGAGTCTGTGACAAGGGGGGCTGCTATCTATGGGGCAGCCATGATCAAGATGAGGAAATGTGACATATCAAGTATATGACAATAAATGCAGTTAATGAACTTGAAATGTAAAAATTCAAAACAAAATCTTCTGTTAAAAAAAATATTAAATGAACAAATAAACTTTCTGCCATCATTGCAACTACACTGAACTGATGCATGAATGGCACACAATGTTAGACTTCACTGTGCTTCCTAGCATCTATTGGTACCTGTTTCATCGATATCTCAAAGAATCTGTATTCAAGTAACCCACCAACCAGAAACTAGAACTTTTAACTGGAGCTTTATTTTTATTCCTGTCATATATCAGTGCAGTCTCAGGACAAAACAGGAAGAATGGATGCAGATCTGTAAATTCTGCTTTGATGACATGCCAGTGATTTAAGAAATCTACATAATAGAACCTAGAGTTTAGGAATATGAACAAGAGGAAGCGGCTCAGATTCTGAATGAGATGCAAAGAGTTGAAACAGATGGAAATTCCTTCCTTTATTTCAAATAGAACATGAGACCATATGCATGCTGCTAGTCTATCAAATGCAGAAAAAAAAATATTTTAAAAAGTGCATTTAAACAACAGCAACATGTTTGTCAGACTGTACTGCAGGCAGATGCATCCTCCTCACTAGCCAGGCTAATACGAAGCGGAAATTGCAGTATCTTGAGCTCCACAGAGATTTGTTTACTTTTAGCTCTGACACAATCTGCTTTCATGTAGACACATTTCTTGAAAGTCAGGGATTAAAAATTGAGACAGATTTTGCCATGTTGTATGAGGTTAATGGAATTCTTTTCCCAGGAGGCCTTTTTTCTCCAATTGCTTCTGAAACCTGTATTATTAGGAGAATTTAGTATGCTGTACTTCTTGCCATATTGATCATTACTATTGCATAATAGTACTTTGTCAGGTATTTAATGTCTTACCTCTCACTCAGGGGCTTCCAGGACAGTTTGCCTACTTTCTGCATTTGGGGTGGAGCAAAACATGCTTACACCATGAAGGCGAGAGTGCTTGCAGAAAATATCTCCTCCAACTGAAAGAATAGAGATGTACTAAGTAGAAGAACTACTATAGAAAATATTTGGTTAGACCTCTCTGTGTTCGGATCTGCAGAGAGGTTTTACAGCACTTCCACATGCTCAGCATTTCTTGAGAATTGAAGCCTGGTCCTGAAAAAAAAAAAAAAAAAAAGATTGGTGATGTTTAACT
>JAOXNG010000012.1:42068145-42082967 GCA_028566535.1 Scolopax minor
GGGGAGAACTTTGTAGAGTAGGGTAGATGGTTGGACTTGATGATCCCAAGGGTCTTTTCCAACCAAAATGATTCTATTATTCTACAACATACTGAAAAATGTTATGCATAGCTTAAAAGGGATTTGTGGAACCCCAGGGACCAACTGAAACCTGTGAATTGCAAAGAAACCATTGACAATATTATTGTGGAATCTTGTGTAGTTGTTGCCTATGGCTAAATATGAAAGCCTTTAAAAATAGGTTGGTGTTACAGAAATTATTAGACTAGATGGGAATTATAAATATCAGAGGGGGGAAAAAAGTTCTTTAGGAAGTTGAACAAAGCACCTTAGCTTCTGCAATCAAAGACTCATTCAGCAGTCTGTGAAATTTATAAGTCTTGTTTGATGGAATTTACAAAGCAAATGAATCAGTGTTGGCTATTTTCTTATTTTATTTTTTTATCTCACTAATTCCCAAAGTTATTAACCCATTACTTCACAAATCCTCAATGAGATTTTTTTTTCATGAGACAACTAGAAGAAGTACTATATGACAAAGGTTTGGAGAGATTTGAGGATAATTTTCATACAGAGCTGAAACTGTAAAAATTGAGAGGGGAGAGTTTAAGTGCTTGACTTAGGAAACATGGGCAGAGGATGCTGGAACAATTAAGGTGGGATTGAAGGGGCAGTTCATAAATGTGTGCATGAGAAAGTGCATATTTGCAAGAAATATATGGCACCTTTCATTTCACCCTTCATGCTTCATCATTATATGAGTTGTTGAGGGTGGTAGAGTCTGTTGCAGGAAGCATGACTAGACTTCAGTGCTGGTTTGTTTTTTGGGGTTTTTTTATACCCATCTTATATGTGTCTTTTGGCTATTCACATCTTTTCAGTATATTTTAGTGTCATTAAACAGTGACACACTCACAGGTTATCTTTTATTCCAGTGTTTTATAGAATCATAGAATGGTTTGAATTGGCACTATCAAATCCTGTGAGCAAAATTAGATAGATGCCATGTGACACTGAGGGAATTAAAGGACTGCTGGTATGCTGGTACAGTGAGGACAAGAAGTTACGCTAGGCTACCTATAGCCATTACTTTGTGGTTAAAGTCACACTAATTTCTCACCAAAGAACTCCAAAAACTGAAACTTCATGCCTTGTCTCTACAGGAGACTCCATCATCACAGATGAACTAATGATATTTTTCAGAGGGAGTTTGTACTCTCAATGATAGTGTTATTGAAGCAATAAGAATTAGCCTTTATGTGTCTTGAGGCAGAGATTTTGTCTTTCTTTATAGCTGAACAGTGAATAGGATTTTTTTACAATTACTATGAATAGCAGAAGTGGTACCATATATCTATTTGAATTAAACAGGACTTGTGGGACTACAAGACCATCTGCTTACTTTAGTTATTGTAGCTGCTTCTCCCTTGACTGCAAGGTCTGAATCTTTCATCATTCTCTTAACCCTAACTTTAGACTACTGCTATAGTAAGTATTAGTGATAGAAATATGGTATGGATCTAGAAAAGTAAAGAACACTGGTAGTGTTACAAATAATGGGGAGAAAACAAGTGTTTCTAACGGTTTATTTTAAAAACTTCTGTAGACTTTTTGAGATCATTCTTGAAATACTGCATTGGCAGTTATTGTCATTGCAAAGACCACAGTAGCACTGCCATAAGAAAATCATCCTGATTTCTATGTTATGCATTTGTTCTTCTTAATGAGGTTAGTGGTGGACTGAAGACTAGAGAGATGAAAATTTCTCCACAGAGCAGCAAGAACAGGGCTAAGCATCAGTTGCTTCTCAGTTCTCCACTGGTAAAAATCAGTTCCATTTTGAGGTTTTCTAATCCCATTCAAGATTCAAACTCTCTGTGGGGAATACTTCTAGTTGGCAACACTGTCTATTGATGCTAATAATGTTAATATCACTGTTGATTTTGTTAGCACCCACTCTTTTTTAGCAGTTCCCAGGATTATGGGAGTAGGAAATTTCAGAAAATGTATATTTGGGTAAACCTTTGATGCAAATGCAAAAACACGTGCTTTTCCAAAGCTTACCTGAGCTGTCCACAACATTCACATCTGATAAATTTGGTAATCTTTTGAAGGCGTCCATTTAGAGAAGGTGCTGTAGAAATATGAGTAGATATCACATATTACAGTTTTTTTCAGCTTTAATGGTCCTTGTTGTAATAATCAGTTCTCTGAACACTTAAAATTATGGAAAAAAATATTGGCTGCATTGAGTTTAAGCCTTTATAAAGGAACTTTCTTATATAATGATGTGGTGGGTTTTTTTGTTCCACTTCTTAAAGTAGAACCTGAACACTACTCACCATATACTGAAAGCCACTTTTAACCTTGTCTAAGATGTAGTTTCAACCGCCAAAGTAAAGTAAAATACTATAATTTTTATATATTTTTTTTAAATCTACGATGTCACTCATGTCCCCAGGATTACTATTATTAATATGGTGGCGTAAGAACAAGCTTGGTAACATAAAAAGATGGAGAAGTTAATAGTCTGTCCCGGAAAAAGAGGCAGAAATAACTTTAGCTTTGCAGCATCTGTTCCCCTAGAGGAACAATATATGGTTTATAAAAAGATAGAAGTACCTTCCAAAGACTGCTACTGCTCTTATGGAGATTTAAGGGGTTTCTGATGCAGAGACAGAAGAGCAGAGAGAATTTACAGTACTGAATGGGTAGATTTGAAGCAGCATCTCTTGATATAGTGAAGTTGGAGGATAAGGCTTGGGCTGAACTTCATGTTATTGTAGTGTCTTTGTTCATGCATTCAAACCTCAGGAAAGAACTGAGGCCTGACTTTAGCTTAACATGCTGACTACATTTTAAAAGGAAGTGAAAGGTAATTGCTCTCAGATGGCATGGTGATATGTGATAATTGGAACTGTAGTACCAGCTTCAGGGAAGAAATTCTGAGCTCTATAAACGTCAGGTTTCTGATAACTCACAGGACTAAATGTTTTCCAGAAGCAAACTGTGACTTTATTAAAGACTAGAATTCAAGTTGTATTCCATACATCCACTCCATCCTTCTTGTGATTGTTGGCTTGTGTTAAACATCTTAATTAAGCCCTTGAAAACAATCTCACATAACACCACATGCTAATGCAGCTCTAAGTCCAGTATGGTTCAGTATGGAAGGGGGATGGAGATACAGGGATTCTACTCTGGGAAATAAGGCTTCTTTGGTGCTTTAATCCTGAAGAGGAATACAGCCTTTTTTAACCCAGCGACTAAGAGGGGCCTGTCTGCATATTTACATGGCTTGGAGTGGTCAGGTTTTGGAGGGCTAGTTTAAGTGACTCTTCAGCATGCTGATTTGAATAGGGTAGACAGTGACGGTCCATGGTCATGAAAGGATACATTCAAGTGCTGCCTCTCTTGCCTGGCCTCTTCTCAGTTCTGGGCAATGGCATTCAACTCCAGGTTCTTTCAAAGCAACAGACACTGCACAAAATGTAGATGGTGCTGTCTACCTGTCCTGTGATGTACAAAGTAAGAGACTTGACTTGCAGTTGTCACCAAAGTAATGATTTATAGCTGTAAGCACTTAATAATGCCAAATACATTGTGTGAATGTAACCAACTCATATTTTGCAGAGTGGGCAAAACTGTTTTCACAGCAAATTACTTCAGAGCTTATTAAAAAGGAAAACTGCAACTTTAATCAAAGGGACAAGTAAGTAGAGCCAAGACTGAGTGGAAAATAATGCCTCTGACTACCTTTAAGCAAAGCAAAATCGACACTGGGAATAAAAAATGAGTAAATGAATAAAATGCCATGAGAAGAGTCAAACTTTTCTAAGTAACACTTACAAGTCATACTTTTCTAAATATCTGAATTAATGAATAGTATGTCCTAATTCAAAAGTGCAAAGTTAAAAAAGCCCATCAAATAAAGTGTTGTTAAAATGTCACAAGAACACTGGATTGGAGAGATGAGATAAACATATTCCTCCAAGTTTTAATATGGTTTTTCCTGTCTTCAGCTCAACATGTGCTTGCAAACCCAGAATACATTTGCTGAGCTTTTAAAATACACAACCTATCCTGTGGCAAATCGCTTACTGCTGTATGTTAACAGGAAAAACACCTTCTATTGAACGGCATGACATTGTCCTGAGCCAGAGGCCCTACACAAAACCTGAACATTTCATCTGCTTTCTGTCTGATGGGTAAGACCTCATCCAGAATTCTTTTGGCTCTTTTAGTTCTCTTTCTTCTGGAATTTTATTTTTTGGAGGTTATGGGGCTGCCAGCATGGGCCTTATAAAAATTCTCAGGGCTTTGTAGCTCATCTCTATGAGAACTCATATCAGTCCAAAACTTTACTCAATAGGTTTGAACCTTTAGCTTTGCATACTCTTGCTGCTGATCTCATAATTTATTCATGGACCCTCCTAGGTTCAATTGGTATTGGGGAGTTACAGTCTACAATAAGCCTAGGTAGAAAAAGGAACTTTGTAAAAAATACGTTTTAATAAATTGCTTTAGTGTTTTGCTAGGTGCACTCACTTTTGAAGTTAGTGAATTTTGCCAGTGGCATTGATAGGAGACAGTTTGCTTACTTTCTAGTGTGGAAATCAGTCTAACAATATCTTGTGTTTTTATATAATGCTTTGTGCTGAAAGAGCTCGTGAGCATTTCACAAACTATGAATTCAGTCATGGCTTTGCCACAGGCCTTGGGCAATGCATAGCTGATTGTGTTTTTTTCCACCAACACAAGGTAGGCTGAGTTACAAATTGGTGTTTAGGTTCCTTCTTGCACCCAGTAAACACTACCTGGAAAGACAGGATGCTTCAAGATATTTAGGAACCAGAACAGTCAACAGGGAATTGTATGTTTAGTCTAATAGCACAATGCAAAACACTGCTGTGTTAAATTCCAAATCCCATTTTATCCATCAATGCAACTCTACAAAGAAAAAACAGTCACTGTCTAGGAATTGCAGACCACAATACCTTCTTTTTAAGGTGGTTTGTCTGCAATCTATCTGCCAATAAGAATCACTGTTTTCACTTCAGTGTAGGAAGGCAAGTCTTGCAGTAGGGCAATCTCAGTGACTAGAACACTGATCGAAGATGGAGGAGATGGTGGTTGATTCTTGTCTTCACCTGACTGATGAAGACATCCACATCTTCCAAATGTGAGTACTCCCTATGGGTATTGGCTGTACTCCCCTCCCTTTTGTGGATGCTATTCCATTAATGGAATTTTGTTGCAGATTGACTGGCCCAGTGAGGAGGAACGTGATACTTGGTATATTTTTTTGGACATTATATATAGGAAAAGGACTGGGTTTAAGTTGCCACCTGTGACAGGGATTGTGTTTTACATTAACTAGCTATTAGATTAAGTACCTATGCTGACTTTGGAGCAAGACCTGAGACTTGGAACTTTGTCTTCCTTCATATATTCTAGCCGTTAACTGAAGAGCAAAAATTCTCTGCATTTCTTCCACAGGCAGCATCGCAATCAGTGTTCTATGCAATATGTTACATATTTGGGGTCTTCTGAGCATTAACCTGGCAGATGGGCCTAATGGTGATGACAGTTTTAAGGATTACAGTTTTGATATGGCTGACATTTAGGCCTTCTTTGAATGTGTATCTAAGCAACTGGTCCAACTTCACCAAAGAAGAACGTCAGAACTCAAATCCAAATCTTTTGAGCTTCTGACTAATACTGAAGCACAAGGTCATCCTTCCTCTCCTGCTGTTTCTAACCACTGTTGAAATTTTTTACCTCCTTAGTAGGATATGGAGCTTTTTAGGGTTAAGGCAAGACTATAGAGAAAGCAGGATATTGTATCTGTTTGAAATAGCCTTAGGAATGCAGCTATCACAGGTAATTGTGTGAAAAACACCATGGGAAGCCTTATCTTTAAAATGGTTGTGGTCTTAATTTTATTCCTATATTCAAAAGACACCATCATAAAAAAAGCAAAACAAAATCCGCATGTGCGCTCCTGCCCCCTCACATCATGTTGGGCAGTGATTCAACACTGACTCAGAACTTTCTACTGAGACAGCCCTGCTGCTTCCTGCAGCAGGAAAGAATCTCAGGAAATGGGAAACCTACAATTCCAGGCACAAAGTAGTGGCCTTAGGTCCCCTTTGTACTTTCACAGAAGGTCCCATTAACATTAATCGGCTTTAGGGTCACAGCAGCTAAGGAACTGTTGAACAGAGAATGTCTGTTTAACTAAATTTACTGTTTAAGAGTCTTTGTTGATTGCTCTCTCTCTCTCTCTGTTTTTTTTTTCTCTTTGAGAGAGAGGAAACTACAAGCTATTCCCAAAGGAAAGGGAAGGCTTGTAGATCAATCTGAAACATGAATAACCGCAAAACAGTCACTGAGATGCACAAGGAGGGGTGTGAGGCTATGCATCCATGGCTAGGGGATAGAGGACTCTTACTCCAGGACTTCCTTTTTCTACAGTTCAAACATACATACAGTCTTGGGAGGCAGGACAGATTCTCCCTGGTCTTGGGTTTTTCACAAAGCAGAGGGATGTGGTAGTGGCTGCAAAAGTGAAGTATGCTTTCCTATCTCTCACACACTTTGGCTAGGTGTTTTTGTAGAAGCTCAGAAGTTATTTTTGAAGTTATAATTTCAAAATAAGGTGGCCATTTACAATGGGAGAGCTGATACTATTTTTCCCTTCGAAAGCTGCATTGCAAAAGTGAGGTCTGCTCACCTGCTTGAAAAAGCACTTTGCAACACATACCCTCAAGAGGTGATGTAATCCTGAGGGAGTTCAGGCCTCTGCCCAAGCTCTAGTTCAAGGCTTTAGGCCCCAAGGAGATGCAAGATTTCAGACACATTCTGGGTTTAATATTTCCTGCTGGATCTCTCTAGAAAGCTCTCCTTGAATCTTGATGCCACTAGGCTATCGTTCTGCTGCCAGTCATTTATAATTCTCAAGCATGAGTTTGGTATGTATTTTGAAGGAGCAGGCATGAGATGGTGCAGATTTTTTACTTACATGGGCTGCCAACCAACAGTTTTAAAGAAAAATATAGCACCTGCAGAGATCGCTTTCTCAAATGAGAATTTTAAACAACACTTATTTGACTTGTTATAAAATTTGCTATTTAGTTATTATTACATGCTTGTATAGTGGAGGGAGGAGAAGCCACTCAAAACAGAATGAATCAATTGCATTAGATTTGTTTAGAAAAAATGTAACATATACAATAACTGTAGCTCAACACATACACACAGAGAGAAAAACTATCAACAAACAAGCAAACAGAAAAAGGGCAGATAAATGTCTGCTGGTAATTCCAGATTATACATGACACATTCTGGCGTGTGCATCATACTGATACTCACAACAGTTTCATGTTTGTCCATTTAGCTGTATGCGATGGGCGGCGGTGCAGAAAGCAGAACCATTTCACAGAGGGAAATTGTATGGAAGTAAAGTCATTTTCAATTGCCCAGCATTTTCTGAGGCTGAAGGCCACGCACTCTGACAGAGAGCTATGAGGAAGGTGGGACTGATCTGTAGCAGCCCACGAGTACTGCATTTGACCCAGGTTATTAAGATAATGATACAGTAGCTCTATTGACATTTTCAATGAATGAATAACCTCGGTTTTCCACACTAGTAGGAAATACTAAAATGCTACCAGAAAACCAAAGCAATACAATGGTAAGTAACCCCACAGTAAGCTGTCAAATGGTAAAGCTATAAAGGAGTTTTGGTAGGCAACTGTCATCACCATAACTCTGGCTGCATTACCAGCCATCAAGACACAAACCAAAAGCGTCTGAAATGGATGAGAGTAGTTTGCAGGAGATGAGGGCATGCTTCTGCCAGAGCCCTTCACAATGGGCAAGTCATTACAGAACAGGCCATACAGAAGTGACCTGAATCAATTGCACTTTACAGGAAACAGCAAATCTTGAAAAACAGGTATTAATTGGATTTTTATTTGTAAAATATTCTCCTACATGTTCCAAGGTTTCTGTTAAGATTATACAATACTTTGTTTCATGAAAGCTACATGCTTACACCTCTTCAAAATGCCAAATTGTATCTGTAAAATGAATGTGATTTATTTATTTCTGGGGATCAGATCCTGAAGAAGACAAAAACCTTAATGACTTTCAGCAGGGCAAGCAGAGCATCAGTGAAACTAGTCTTTTAAAAGCAACACATTCCTCTGGATTTCTAGAAGCTTCAAAACCTATCTGACTTGAATTTATTTTATGGACCTGACAGGAAAGCCTTCCCCTCCTTCCACTTTTGTGAATAAGCAGAAAAATATCTTCAATAATAAAAGTACTTTAAACCCTGCCTTACATGTGAAGAAAGGTTAAAATCACCAGAAAGCCCAACTTCGAACTCCGTGAAACATGGAACCACATACTACAATAAAAGGAGAGAAACCCAAAATCTGAGGGTTCTTTGACAATAAAAGCAGGTACTGCTAAGACTCTTTGGAGACATGAGCTAAAATATGCCCTTGCTCTTCCTAAAGTCAGGAGGGAAGCCCTTACTGGTGTGCACCTATGAAAACCTGTGAGTTTGTCTCCCCAGGCAAGAGGCAATTGCATCTGCTATGGGATGTAAATCCCAGTAAGCTGCATGGTCTCTGCTGATACTGCTATATACAATTTATATAATTTTGGTGAAGTTCTTGGTGAGATATGACAAAGATCAGTCTCCTAACCCTAACATAATGCAACATGGGTATACGAGCCCAGGAGGTTCATGTCTGGTGATAGATGCCACCCGACACTGTCAATCCTCCCCTTCTACTGCAAGTTGCCATCTCTAGGAAAGGATGGCCAGCATATTTCAGCATAAGTTAGTGCACCAGGCTGTGAACAGCGATGAGTGGAAAGTCAACTTTCATTTCTTTCAACCATCCCTGCTAAAGAAACGTAGCTGACAGCTGGAGCAGGAACTTCTTAAACCAATTCAGTGTGAAATTCCAGAGCATTTCTGTTGGTGCCCTCTGAAACTAGATGGCTTTAATCACCAGCTGGCTGAGTAACTGTAAGTAGATGGGCAAGGTGGCATGCTTGGTGTTCCCTCTTGTTATCTCTTTATGCAGCAGTGTCCGCAGGAGACAAAGTATTCATTAGCTCCTGCCACGGTTAGTCAACAAATGCATCCTGCAGCTTGCAAGGTTCTGGCTAGCTCTTTAATCTTTGCTAGGGAAAAAAAAAAAAAATGGATGACTAACAAAACACCCTGAAAATATGCACAGTTCAAGCCTGTTCATCATTGCTGGGTGAAGACTAGAAGTCCAGTCTAACTGTTAAGAAGCACAAGGCTAACACTGCAGCAGAATTTTGCATCTTTCCTGAGAAATACCTGGAAAGGTATCGAGGGTTCAGACTGAGTTGCTGTACAATGTTAGAATAACACATAACCCTGCTGGAGTCTGAGCACCATCTCCTTGAAATACTTTTCAGCACGAAAGGTTCTGCCCAAGAAACAAACTATCACATCCCCAAAGCGATACACTTTCCTTTTTTCTTCTCCCGCAGAGATACAGCAGTCCTGTGTTTTCCCTGAAATAATTTTTACAGGTTTTGTTAACTTTAATTAAGAGACCAAATGAGGTAAAATAAGTTGTTTTTTTTTTAAAAATTATCCATTTTACTGTAAGGCATGGGCATTTACAATAGTCAGTGACTTGTGGAAGCTGTTGCTGTGAGATACAGAATTACTGAACTGAAGAATAATTTTTGCCATAGCCCTGGCTTTAATATTTTAGGGTGAGGGATCACCCACTTGCAAGTAACCGAAAAACATTTCCCTTTAGGGACTACAAATCCAGGCCTCCTTTCTCCTTCCACTTCTGCATTAACTGCAGTCTCAAAGACCTTTTTCCTTCCCTAAAATTTTGTGAGGGTGTCAGGCTTAATGTACTCCATCCAAACGAGCCTCTGGCTTCATCAGAAGAGGGCTCCCATCCAGCCTGCCTGGGCAGGGGCAGCAGCTCCTCTCTCGGGGAACAGGGATGTCCTTGACAGCAGACCCACCACCCTTCTACAGCCTCCACCTCCTCCAAACATTTGCAGCTCTCGGGAGCAACAGCAGCAGGTGAGAACATGGTGGCTGCTTAGAAAAATAACGCTTTGCCAATTGAACAACACCCTTTAAAATTTCAGCTATTAACAAGTCTTTACAGAAACAGGAACTGCCAGTAACAAACTTGATTTCTAATGTCCCCTAGGTAATAATAACTCTCTAATTTGACTGTGTCCCAACTGGCCTTGTACAGCAGTTATTGCTTGAAGGGTTTGGAAGGGATTTTTTTGTGTTGTTGCCTTTTGTTTTCTTTTTTCTTTTTTTTTTTTTTTTTAGTTCTGTTTTATTCTGTTTTCCAGCAGAGAAGTCTCATTTTTTTGGAGGGGGGAGGGAAGGGGTACAGGGCAGCACAGAGGGCAGGAGAGATGTGTGGAAATTCAACATGAGAGTTGCTCATCAGAATGAAGATGTTGGATTTGGCATGAAGATTGCAATCAGCTGGTTGCTTTGACACTGCTTGAGCCTTTCAGTGAGTAAGACAAGACTGAAGGATTAGGATGTCAAGACTGTCCTGTCATCTTTGGGGAGCCAGGGAATGGAAGGAGTTGCCTTTTTTGGTTATGTCTTCACGAGACCCAGAGGATAGAAACCTCTCTGGTTAATTAAGGCCAAGCTGGGCCCGTCACTGATCAACGAAGTCCTGCTTTTGAAGACAAGCAATACAGCGGGGCTCCACGGGTAATCACCCTGCACGAGTAGGAATTTATCTCAAGAGGCTTTCATGTGTGACCCCCTGCACCAGCCCAACGGATGGCTGCACACTTTGGGAAAGTCAGGGGCCTTCTCCCAGGCAGCTGTCAGGAGATGCAAAAGGACCTGGAATGAGCTGACTTAAGCAAACCATATTTAAAAGGCTAAAGGTAACATGAGGCGTGTGTTTCTCTGGCATTGTTGGAGCTGACAGGAAATATCCATGCCTATCAAGGAACAGTTCTGCTGGTAAAAAGAAGATGTGGCTTTTGTGTGTGTCTTTGTATCCATTTCTGTGTGTTGTGTTCCCAAGAGCCAGGTAAAGCCTAATCAGCTAATGGCAAGAAGATCCTGGTGCTCTGGCTGTGTTTTGAGGTGCTCTGATGCATCAGGAATTTGAAAAGTAAGAACTGCTGCTGCCACCAGATGAAAGTAGCATTGATCAGGCTTATTTGTATGAAAAGAATTAAAATCCATCATTCCTGCTGCAAACTGGCTGTAAGGAAATCCCAGAGCAGACCCTGCAACCCTTGCTCCCAGACAAGTGCCACCTGCTCTCATCGCTGGGACTCGGTCAGTAGGAATGGAGACGGCAGGAACGAGCTAGGGCTTGCTTTAAATCCCCAGAGGCAGGAGCAATTCAGTGCATGGCTCGTGGTGGACATCTCCACCACCCTGGCCACTGCAAGAGGCCAGCGCCATTTGTCCTGGAGGAAAGGAGTTGTCCCTCTGCCTCAGCCGTGTCCCTGTGCTTGTCACAGATTTTTGTTGTTACCCACCGAGCTCAGTCAAATGCTTTAAGGGAGCAAACGTTGGCTCAGCTGTAGCTGGTGAACTTTTGGTTGCTAATATTCATGTGATGTGCCCACACGATCGGACACTGTATCATTTCCATTTCCCAAATGGATGACCTTTAGCTTTCCATCTTTGTCGAGAGGATATAACACAATTTCCCAGAGAACAGGCTCACATGCAAAAAACTGTTCCTGAGCGGGAAGACAAATACTGGGACAAGAGTGAACTTTACATAAACATCGAGATCAAAACTGCTGGTCTGAACAGGCAGGAAAAAGAAGACAGTGGTAGAAAATGAGATTCACTAGAGTAACTTGAATGAGTATTCAGTGAGACTTCCCACATACGTATTTCTTCCAGCTTCCTTCATAGTAAACTTAATATCTAAATATTCCAATGCTGCCAGTTCTTAAAATAGATCCTAAAGCCCCAGCTCCTGGAAGCGTGTGATTACATGGGAAATTGTCTTCCATTTACCGAAAAAAAAAAAATTTCAAAAAATCTCTAAACCTTATAAGTTTAGGGAAAAGGTGGTAACGTGGTTTCTGATGAGTCAAAATACAGAATGTAGATTAAATGAATCTCAGTGCCTTCAGCCTATTAAAAATAATCTAATATTCAAGACTTTTACAACTCAAGTGCAATAATATAGCTCAGAAAATGACATCATATAATATATGGAAACTTTTCCATCATTTTTAATTTGACAGCAGAAAGGCCATTGTAGTAGGTCTTACCTCCAATTGTATTGAGGAAAAACAACAAAAGAAACCCTTCTCACCCTTCCTGTATCTTCTTGTTGCCATTACACAGTTACTGCTCTCCAACAGTGTGCCTGAAGTAATCCCTAGAAACAATCAAAGATGGCAGTGATATTTTTTTGCAACCCTTCCTGTTGGCATTACAGGCATATACTTTTTCTTCAATTTCTGTTGCCCTTATTTCTATATTTTAGATCTGACTGTGCCAGGGAAAAAAAAAAAAAAAAGCAAGCACAATTTGTAGCATCACAATAAATGAGGTGAACTACAGAAGCCTCCTGTTCGGGGAGGGAAATCGCTTCCAGTTAAACAAAGAAATTTAGGGTCTTCTGCTTTTCATGAAAATACCATACATATGGCCTTTGAAATTTGTCACTGAAGAGTGTTTAGCTCTAAGGTAAAATTCACCACTTTATAGCATTTCAGCTGCAAGATTCTTGCTTTTTTTTTTCTCTCTCCTTTTTTTTTTTGGCCTGCAGCCCAATGTGAATGTATGATCACTAGCACAATAGTTAAACATCTGAGTCGTTTTGAAGTGCCTTCAACATTGCAATGATGTGATGGGTTTTTTTCCCATCAACTAGGCAATTTGTGGAAGAAAATTCAGCTTCCCCCCTAGTGGTGGCGAGGAAAATCCAGCAGGAGCTGCCTGGTCAATGCCTAAAAAAGCTCACTTGCTGCTGCTTTACTGCAAATGTAGCGCTGGGAGGTACCTGCTTCTCCAACCCTTCTTGGCCATTGCAAAGAGTTTGAAAGTTTGTTGTGGCTTTTTCTTTTTCTTTTCTTTTTCTTTACTTTTTCTTTTTCTTTTTCTTTTTTTATCTTTCTTTTTCTGCGTGAATAAGCTATTTCAAGAAATATCTCTCAGATATTTTTTTTTTTCTTTTGGAAACCAGAAGAAATAACTAGGAAAAAAATAAATCCATAAACCACAAAAGAATGCAAAAAAGAAGAGAAAGATTTGAGCCATTACCCTCAGACCAGCTTGCAAAGAGTACCTCTGCCCCAGCTTCTGACTGTAACCATTCATGTGTGGATTTTCAGGTGGTGAAGGGCTCAGGGACACAGCACAGGGATCCGTCCTGTATGCCAGTCTAGTCCACGAATATTCTTGCTACAAGAAGGTGACAGGCAGTGGCTTGTTTCCCCAGGACTGCATCACCTCGGAAATGAGATAAGAGATCAGATGCATTTCAGGCAGTAAATGACAGAACCACCCTGAAATCACAAATTGCCCAGGTGCTGAGAAGCAAAGCTTTGGTAGAAAAGACAGGCAAAGGGCTTGCACAAAAGCATCTTGCTTTTGGATGGGTGTCCTGACCCCTGGCAACTTGCTCACCTCGACTCCCAATTCCCCTTCCCTGTTTGCTCATTAAAAACCTCTGAAAGACTCGTGATTCCTCCCAGCCCAGAACAGGAAAATGCTGAAATCACTAACATTTTCGTGGGCTGAGAAAGATGTTTCCCATTGAACTCCACCCAGATGTGCAGCCGTTTGCACTGCAGGGCTGACTCAGGCTCAGTGAAGCCACCAGGAAAAAGTGGCCGCAAATGGCTTTGCCCTCCCCAAAATGTGGCACCATATTTAGTTATCATTGTCCACATCCTTTTGCAATTATCATTGAGAGGCGTAACCTGTACCCCAGAGGGCTCTTTGCAGGACGGAAAAGCCAGTCATTCCTCAAGCAGCAGGACTGCATGAAGCCTTGCCTCAGGGACATTCCTCTGCCCTGATTCTCTGGTGTCTAATAAAGGTTGTGCTCATGAGGCAGCTCTCTCCTCCGTTAACAGCATGTCTGTCCTCTGCCTGGTGGCTTATTTCACAATGGTTGTGCCAATATAATAGCTTGGAGACCACTGCTACCCTCTACCAGATATAGCTGAAGGCAGATAGAGGTTTCAGAAACAATTGGAGAGGATTAAAATAGAAAGGCAGCAATGTATACACTCAAAGATTATGGCCACGTTGATGCCCTTTCCTTAGGGAAATGAGGCTAAACAAAGGAGAAGAAAGATATATTTTTTTCCTCCTAAGATGTGGTATGAATTTGTAATTCTGTTGGCTGTTGGCCAGCCTTTCAGCACCTACAAATGCTGGTGGAGGGAGGCACAAATGTCCCAAACTCAATGGTCTTTAGCTGCTGGGTGAAATGTCCCTATCCCTCACATTGGGAGAAAGGGATTACAGCTTCTACCTTGATGAGCCAAGCCTGAGTGGGCAGAGTTGTCCCTGACTCTATGTCTTCACACATATAGAGATAGAGCAGGTGAAAAAGAGCCTTCTTTGGCTTGTAGGGTAATCCCAAACTCTTCTGCTCTGCAAAGCTTGGTCCTGCTGCTACCAGCTGGACCATGCTACCACACTGTTTTGCTTTACAGATTGAAAACATGTTTGTGAGGAAAGGCTGGGACCTCATTTTCAAATTTGATGTGGCCGTGTCAGCAAATGTATATTAGATGATGTATTTTTAAGAGAGATAATT
>JAOXNG010000012.1:42091691-42108107 GCA_028566535.1 Scolopax minor
AGATGATCTTAAAAGGTCCCTTCCAACCTAGGTGATACTGTGAAAATAGAAATGTGTGTAATTTTAGCAGACTTTCACATTTAACAAAAGATGGTGGAAAAACAATTTTAAAAAACAGAGTATCTAGAAAGTATCTCCATATATCTGTTGCTATTCAAGAGACTCCTGGAAAAAATGACCTGTGCTTTCCTGGTAAAGACCTTAAAAAGGAAATAACACTTGAACATATTTGAAGTTCTGCTGCATATAAATCTGTCTTATGGCTTCAAGTGTAGTTGTACTTTTCCAATTAAGCCTACCATCTAACATTCACTTTTTCCATCATTGAAACGCTAGATATTCCCTTTGGCAGCTCTGCTTAAATCATTTGGGATTCACATTTCTATTTTCCCAGGGTGAAATCTTCTATTTCCAAGATTGATACTGAAACTTGTTTTGCATCTCTAATTGTTGCCTTATTTATTCTGTAACCCCAGGATATAAAAGACTAGACACTGAGCTGATAGTATTGAGATGAGTTGGAATAATTCCACTGAATTTAGAGAGAACTCCTCATCTCAATGAAGTAAATGCAAGATTTGTTTTTGACTTAAGAAATGTCAGGATGCTACCAGTGAATTTATTCAGACTGAGAGCAGTGTAAATGAAATTAAAATATGGCTGATTTGGGGTTGTGGAATAATGAAGAATACATTGGTGTTATTGGTTTTACAAATCTTACCAGGTGGATTGTGCGGGCAGGTAAACCATATGAGCCATGAGAGAACATGACAGATTGGGGCCTCAGACTTTTCCAAGTAATTCTTGGATTCCTTGTCATTTTCTTGGAAAACATACCTTCCTTCTGTGGGAACTGGGATGTTATCTGCTTCCCAAATGAGCTAATTAGCTTCATTTGTATGCATTAAACAGAAATTTAAAAAACCTAACCAAACCAAACAAACCCCAAAAACTTAGGACAGCACTAAGACTGGACTTTTTGCTCTCTGTGTCTCAAGTTGCTCCTTCCAGAACACTGTGAAGTTAACTTTTGGAACCTTCACCTGATTAAAATCTCTTTCTTTCTCTATTGATTTCCTTCAACCGTGGGTTTAACTGTAAAACTTAATTTCTAGTCAGAGTTTGATAATTTTGGTATTGTGAGGCTTACTTATTGAATTCGTTTAGCTTTTATCACTAGAACATCATGATATCCCAAGTAAAATGTAGGGAGCAACCTCAGGGTACATTTCTGGTCTTTGGATATGAAATATATTCACAAAATTTACCAAAGTATTTCAAACTTCAACAGAAAAGTATGTTTTATATTTTTACCTCATGCCCCCATTTCATTTGGCTTGCTCATTATGGAGAAAGATTTTAATCAGTGAAGTTAGTGAACTGGATAATCTGTCATTATTTTGATTTTCATTACCTTCCAAGATCATTCCTGTGCAGCTCCAGTATATTTAACTAAAATGAGGATTTAGCATTCTAAGGCATCATCTTGTAATGATTCATTATTTCTAATATATTCAGTTCATACTGGATAATTTCAAAGTAAATCCTTTTAACTAGTTCCCTCCAGTGGTCCTTATTTGAGCATTGTGCTTTGAAGGACTCCTGGAATTACTATCCATTACATCTTAGGGAACTGGAATTTTGCCTTAAAAAGAAAAAGCAAATTACTGCAATTTAATGAGGTCTGCTCTAAAGTTCATTAACCCCTTGAGTTCCAACAATATATAAGATTGCTGTCAGTTCCTATACTTACTGCATATCCATGAAATGTCCTGTTTATTGTTATGTAGGCATAACCTACATGGTTAGAAGGCATGCCTCTGGATTGCCTTCATTCAAATACAGAAACAAGCTGATAGAAAATTAGGTGCATGGATATTTGTTTCTCAAGAAAAATTAAAAATGTAACTTAGAAATGTAGGGCTTAAGAACAGATTACTAACTTGTTGATAATTTCCACAGATATTTGGATTTTTGGGATTCTGGATGCAAGGAGAGCTATCTGGCAAAACTCTAGAATGATAAAATACTTAAAGAAAGTCAACCCTAGGTCACCCTTGTGCAATCAGATGGAATTTAAGAAGAACGTGTGGCTCCAGTTTTCATTTCCTTGGCTGCAGTAGAAAGGTTTAACAACTAAAAAGGATTCAGAGGTAAAATTCTCCTTCAAAACAAAAAGAAAATGCAAGTTGTTTTTTTCTTTAAGATAACATGGGAATTCTTAGATATTTTTGTTGGCTTTGACATGTTTGTTTTGAGGAATTAATTTTTTTTGAATGTTGAACATTTTGAACAAGTTCTGTTACTAATAGAAAGCCATTGTTAATTAATACTTTTTGTCAGTGAATGTAGTAAATGGAGAAAGCTAGCTGGAGTAAAGACTAGATTCTGTGACTACTGGACACAGTAGATAGAACTGTTAGTTTTCTAAATGTCCTCTCAGCCCAGAGCTTGTCTAAATCCTTCAAATGCCTTCAATGCATTTTGTTTTCTCTTTCTTTAATGAGATGCTAGTGCTATTTATCATGAGTAAAATCGATAGCTATGCTAGATTTAAGGCAGACCATTTAGGTTCATAAATGACAAGTCATTTGTTTTGGGAGGAATACAGGCCTCTGTTCCCACCCTGTGGATGTCAGTGACAAGCCTACCTTAGCATTCTTTGGTTTAGGACTGGGGCCATGACTGGGATGGTTATATCTATCTTATTCAGTGACCTGGGTTCCAACGAAATCAGCTGTTAGATTAGTCCAAACTGTGAAGGGATCATTGGAGGACAAAATACAGCAAATCTTTAGTGTGCAAAGTACTAGACCATTAAACCAATAGCAATGATGTAAACGTTATTATTTTCTTTCCCCCATCCATATTATAAAGCATTTTACTAAAGCTGGATGGGGAAAAAAAGTGCAATTTTATGAGTATTTCTTGCCAAGATATAGGGGTTTTCTCTCCCTAGGGGAAAAATAGTATCCAGATTCTTATGGCAACTAAGTGGGATATAGAAATTGTACATTCAACCTTTGCTCTGTGTTAGACAGAAGAGGAACAGCAACCTAGATCTTCTACATATAAACTGGTTACCTAATCACAACTCTGTAGTGTTCAGCCACATTCAAAACTCTCTCGTGGGCGCTCTTCAGCTCAGTATATCTAAGGACTCAGTTGATCAAATGGAAGAGTTCACTTTGGCCCAAAAAATATACTGCTCACTTGGGTGACAGCAGGTCCTTCTTTAAAACATGGATATGAACCACATCTCATCCAAGAACCAGATAATTAATTACACCAATCTGCACATTGTTCATTTTAAAATTTGCTTCAGAATGTTGCTGTTGTCAGCAAAGCTTCAATAAAACCATAACTTACCATTGATCAGGGAGTTTGCTTGATGAGCATTTTCCAAAGTGGAAATGCTTTGCTAAAAATAATTTCTCAGCAGCTCCACCTATCAAATGAAAAGGTAAGATAGCTGCTAAAACAATTCTGTTAGCTCCTTAAAAACATTTATAAGCTAATTTAAAACTTGCTTTTGAACCACAGGCTGTCAAGTAATATATAATATATATATTTAAGAGGAAAAAGGATATCTTTCAATTAACCATAGTTTAAAATGTTGAATGAAAAAAACATTCTATTAGCACAGCTTCTTTTTTTGTGTTGTTTTTTAATTGTTACTTCTGGCCCTCTAAACGTCTCATTAATCCAAATTAAATCTTTCCCAAAAGACCTAATTAGGCATTTCCCAAAAAAACATAGCGCAGAAATATCAAGAATAACTTCTGCAATATGTTGGGTAAAGGACGAACACCCTTGTCAAAACAGGATAGCTGGTCAGAACCACAGATCACTCAGCACTCTCCCTTCACACACATTGCTGCCCAGATTAGAGATAACCAGGAAGTACGTGTTATTTATTTGGAAGCTGGCATGAGAACTGCACTGATGTTCCAGTTCGCCAGGATGGAGAGAGGACGTAACAAAGAATGCAGCAATCATCTACAGCTTCCCCCCCTTGTTGTCCACAACTTTTTGACCATTAGCTTAGTTTACATTTAACTATGGGGAAAAAAATAGTCATGTTGTCCTAATCTTTTCTTTTATGGTTTTAGTTTAGCTATGCTTTCTTGGGTGGGTTTTTGGTGTGTTTTGTTGTGGTTTTTTTCTCACATTAAATTCAGTTTCTTGAGACTCCTCTGTCTTGTAAAATGTTAGTTGGTGTTGCACACCTACTAGGGACCAGCATCCTGTGTTTGGAGTTGGATACAATGGCAGTGACAATGTGTGTCCTCTGTGACACGATGGAAAAATTCTATATGAATTGTTTCATACATTTTCACACATGGGCTATGAGTTTACACCATAGAAAATGCTGAAGGCATAGAAAATATACAGTCTTGCAATGGCCATGAAAATAATGTAGTTTATAGGGCTGAGTAGCAAAGATTTTAAAAGGCAAGAATGCCCTTGATCGTCACCGCTGTGTGGTCTGTTATTATTATGGGCTTCTGGAAGCTCATGGGGAACAGTGTGTCCTGGACAATCAGCCTTCAAAAAGTTTTTCAACACTACAGAATTGGACCTAATAATACTGTGCTTTTATCTCCTTGTATTCATGTGTTATGTCTTCCTGATATGTCACCAGAATCATCCAAAACCATGAATAAAAAAGTGTTAGGAACATTTCCTTAGTTGTTATTTTCGGATGGAATAAAGTGAATAATGACCACAACAGGCTTGAAGGCAGAGCTACATAAACACTTGGAGAATAAGAAGCTTTTCTATGGTGGTCCCTTAAAAGTAGCCTTGTGGGAGTAGTCTGTGTCAAATACAAAATACCAGTAATGATAGTTCTGTGGGCACCAATCCACAAAGCACATTGATGAATGACTAAAATTACTGAATATTCTAGAAACTGCCACAGAATGATGCAAACCTGATAACAGAGACAAATTTTCAGCTCCCAGAGTTCTGAGTGGAGCAGGAATATTTTAAAAGCTTTTCCTTCACTGTTACACATTCTGGACTCCAGCCAGACTTGTGATCCTGAAGTCCTAAAGTAATACTTTCAAAAGTGTCTAAGCCTATTGACTTGTGGTGGTATCAGAAGATAGTCTGCTTTAGAAATCCCATCATACTTCTAGTTTGGCCAGAGTTAAATGACAGAGAGTTGGTACAATGCCAGTTACCTGATTTCCAATTTACTGACACTAGAGTTGAAGAATACTAATAAGGTACAAAACTCAGAGATGTGGTGTGTCTGATCGGACACTTAAAGTTTCAGTAGAAGACAACAGTTTCAACCCAGAATGCTCAAAACCTAACCTTTTTCTTTGTTTGAGGACTTTTAACCCAGACTATTCAAGTACTATCTCTTTCTTTCATTGAGGAATCTCAAGGAAAATCTTAAGGAAATGTCATCTTTTGGGATATAATTCACAAAACCAAAATGCATGTGTAGAAACTGGTTCACTTTGGGTGGAAAACTATTAATCCAAAAGCCATTAAATCTATTAAAACAACATTTTAGCAAAAAGATGCCTTCATACCCTAAAATACTAGTCAAAAAAATGTATTCAAATGATCCTCAGTAAAGATAAAAGGTTTCAGACGTGTCATGTAGATACACTATATATTTCTGTTTGTGTGGTGTACTTTATTGGTTAGGCAAGCAAGGCCTTGACAGCTGAATGATTGTTAATGTGGAAATGCTATAGATGATAATTACAAAATCAAGTTTTAGCCTTATCCAAAGTGAGGCCTTTGTGGGATTTCCCTGCTTTGAATTTGTAAATCAAGGGACATAAGGAAAATTAACTAAAATTTACATGTATTAACTGTTCTGCAGGCAGTTCAAGTGAAATTGATTTCAAAGCCAGTTCAAGCCTGTATAACTGTGTCTACACAAGAATTTAATGTGCCTTAAAAGTGAATTTAGATTAGCTATGAGAACAGAATCTGATTCCTAGACTGGTGATTTATATTTTGTGCAGGAAACATGTAGTTACTTCCTTCAATCTGTGATTGACTGATTGAATTACTTCAATCTGGCATACTAAAAATTGTTTCTATAACTGCTGACTTTTTTTAACAGCAGACTTGTAGACAGATTTCTGAAAGTTTCTTTAGAAAAAGTTTTATTTTTGAAGAGGTTAAAACAAATGTGATGTTTAATCATAGAATCACCTAGGTTGGAAGGGACCTTTTAAGATCATCTAGTCCAACCAATGAAAAAAAAAAAAAAAAAAAAACCCCAAGAAAAAAAAACAACAACCAAACAATGAAAAAAACAACAAAAAAACCCAAAACAGAAACAAAAAACCCCAACCCCACAAACAAACAAAATACACACAAAAACTCCCACAAAATATTCCCATTATTTGAAATATGCATATACTTTGTTACCAAATATAACCTATTCATGTTCTCTGTACTTAAAGAGCTGCAAGGCATTGTAATGGGTGGATAACAGTTGGGTTTACAGACCCAAGTTAGAAAACATTCATGTACTGCTTGATGTCTCCTTTTGTTGCGGCGAGAACAACATCTCAACAAGTCCATGTGTCTCTCTGGACTTGTGAGGCTGTAGGCATCAGTCATCAGGATCAGAAAATTATGAAGCCACATAAGCTTCATAAGCTAACGCCAAATTTACTCACCAAGTGGTAATTATTTTTAATAGTATTACTATTAATTACTTCAAATTCTGAAGTATTGTTGAGACAGGAAATCACCCAGCTCTTTTTTCAAATCGTTGCAGAATTCTCTCCTAGGAAGGATACTGTGCCTTGGTTTTTTGTTGATTTTGTGTTTCCTTCTCTTAGCATAAAAGCAAAACAGCATGAAATTCCACAGCAGATTCCACAAAAATATTACTTCTAATTTTGTTTTATTCTGATCCCAAAGATTAATTTTTTATAAAAGCACTTAAAAGCTTCTTTTTAAAAACATGCATGTGATTCATGTGATTTCCTTCCAAATTAGTTTCTTTTTTTTTTTTTTTTAAATTAACTTTAATAGTGTGTAGGAAGGGGGTTGTTTTTGATAAATAAACCAAATAATTCTTCTAAGAAAAAATGTCTCTCTACTGACTATTGATATATTCTGCCTCAATACCAAATAACAATTCCTGGAACAAGGAACACTCATTCTCTTCTTATTTAATTAGAAGACTTTTTTCTCATGGGCACTCATGCTGATTTATGAATACCTATTGTTCTTAATTTAACTACGCATTCAGTTTTGCACAATGGAAGGCATATATGTACTCTGGCCTTGATTCATTCAGCATACATACAAGACCCAAGCTTCTATGTGTTTTACTAACATTTATTAGGCGCTTAGTTCTAGAAACCATTGGGTTTACAATAAATATAATTTTATCAAGCAATTAACCCAGGAATTATATGAAGAATACAGAGGGAGGTATTCTGTTCTTTAACTTTGTGAATGTCACAAAGTCAAATAAAAAGAGGGTTTTGTTTCAGGTGCTTTAATGGTAAAAAGTTTTAAAATCTAAAACTTCAGGCGTCAAATTCTTCTCAAAATTCTTCTCAACATAATTGTTTTTATGTCAAAACAGTGTCATAAGTTTATTGAATTCAGAGTGAATATGGTTATGAGCAACATTTTTTCCAGTATGATTTGAGCTTATTGGTACCTCTTAGGTCTGCAACACTAAACACAGTCTCTTGAAAACAAACATGAGGTACTGGGGTTAGGAGTGTTCTTCCTGCCCTTCCCTCATCTCTCCTCACCTTACTTTGTCTCTGGTCTGTACAGGTGGAGGTATACAAAAATAACAAACCATTCTGAAGTACTAAGTACAATTTGAATCTTAAAAAAGGTGTTTGTTTGTAGCTGAGGATGTCTTTCCAACAAGCTTTTATAATTCTACAATTAATGTCAGGATCGGCTTCTTCCTACTTCTTCAGGGCCAATATAGATATTTTTAAGTTGTCAAGAGGGAGAAGAATAGCTGGATTTAAAAATCTCATCTTTGTGTAAAGACTTGTCAGCTTAAATTTTAAGAAGCAGCAAAGTAAAAATAATTTTGAAAGAATATAGGCTTGGGTATACCGTGTATGTCCACCCAGCTCTTTCTAATCAAAATGTTCTTGATGCATCATATCCATGATCAAATCCAGGCATGATTAAACAGTCTTTGGTTTTGGTGCTTCTTTCAGCACAACGTAGTATGTATGATCTAATTGTGCATGAGATAGTTCTAGGTCATCATTATTTCTTTACCACTCTAGTTAGCGTCAAGAAAAACTGTCGCCTTGATCAAGTTCAAACTGTCCCCACCGCACTGCCGTTTATTCAGTCTTTCCTTTAAGGTTGTATTTCCAAAATTTTTGTTCCTCCCCCCCACCACTCCCCATTGTTTGTGGTTCTTGAGTACAAATTTGGACACAGGGCTAGCTACCACTTTACTCAGCATTTGTATAGCATCAACTGAAGGAAACTGGAAGATGGCTTCCTATATCTTGAAAATTGGTTTATATATGCAGCTCAGTATCATATTTACCTTTCTCTTCCAAGCAGCATGATATTGTTAACATGGCTTCTGAGCCCCTATGAACCCCAAATCATTGCTAAAGATTCCCCATTTAATTAGCTGCCCTTCCTATTACAATTATACACTTACTAGTTAATTATTCTTACCTAACTGTAGAACCTCAAATTTATTCTTGGAGTTACATCCTATTTTTTAGGTCATTTCTCCAATATGGCAGGATCATTTTGAATTCTAATCCTGTCCTCCAAGGCACTCACAATTCTTCCTAGCTCCATTCCACTTGCAAACTTGATAAGCACATTCCTATAATACATATTGGTTACAAAAAATCCTAAAGGTTTTCTATAATTGTAATTTATTGCCGACTTAACTATTTATGTGAATGCTGCTGTTTTTTCTTTAATTGCTGGAAGTTCCCTAATTATGAAAATCCTACAAAATAGGATTAAATGTGTGTGTATTGGTCTAGAATTCCAGAAGTTCTGAACTGCAAGTCTAAATGTCACATCAAGTCTTTGTGAAAGTCTTCTATGGAGATTCTTGAATGGAGTAGCATTTTAGTTTCATTTTCCTTCTTGAGGCATCGAAATTTTAAACTACTTTGAACTGAATCTTGTTTTTTTCCAGTTTCTAAATGGACATCAGTTTCTCTGTGTGAAAACTAGGTGTAATAATTCCTATCTTCCACAAAGAAGCATTTTAAGTTTTTGAGATTTTGCAGTTTCAGCAGGGATTTCACTATTAAATTAATATGGTACAGAAATGGTAACTGTTACTAGACAACACTAGTAAAAGTTCTTGTTGTATTTTGCTGATTATTCTTTCCAAAACAACAGCCTGTCTGTGAGTTATGATCCACTTCTCTGAGTGAATGCTGTTATTTGTTTTAGAAATCTACGTCTATTTAAAACAAGCCTTAGCTCAGTTTGATTTACTGAGCATTTAAGCCCCAAAGGATGCATAGTCAATGCATTCCATTAAAGAATAGATACACAAATCTACTGACAATGGCCAGAATTTGCTTATTGCTTATTACATTTACAGCCCAGGTCTGGGCATTTGGGCCTTTGGTTCTGCTACTGTGTGAGACTGTCAGTAAATTATTTAAACTTTCTGTACTCAAGCTCCCTTAGATGGGCATTTTAGCAACCTCAAAAGGGTATTAAAAGATTGAACTAAGAACTGGCCTATGAGTTCCTCAGATAAAAAGTGTTGACTGACATTTAGGATGTGGTTCTCATTTTCCTCACTATTGAGCTTGACTAACTTCAGTAGTTATTTCTGCTATTCATTTGCAGACAGAAGAATTGCACCCTTGGTATTTTAAAGGGCATACTCATTCTGATAGTGGATAAAAACTGGACAAGCCTTTTGTATTTGTCTTCCAGTGAGGAAGAGGCAGATGTAACAAAATACACGTTTTCCAAACATATTCTTCTCTCATTTAAGAAATAATATGAGAAAGAAATAAGAAATAAAGAGCAGAGATGCGTCAGCAGGGTAGGCCCTTCGTTTTGAATAACAGTGCCTTTACTCCCTTGTATTACCTTGGATTTAGGAATGATCTACTGCAAAACAGATGCCGAGGCAAATTTAGCTACAGTTTTGCATGCCTTGTGCGGAAGTGAATGGCATTACAGGATGTTTTCCTTCACAGCTTCATGCTCTGATGGCTCTTTAGGAAATATACTCGGGAAGATAGTCAGATCAACCCTTGGCAACACTATCAATATTTATCAGTTATAGCAATAGAAAGGCTCATGAAATAAAATTACCGGTATGATCATGTTATTTCTGTATCTCCCAAGTGTACAATGTTTTTATCTTCCAATCACATGCTTATTAACTTCACATTCCCAGTAGGGATTCACTTCTCATCTTCTACACCAGGCTAAAGGTAATTTTTCTTTTAAGCTCTTTGTGATTAATCTCTTTGGGCTACCCACTTCTTTTAGCTCTATACAAGCACCCTGTAACTTCTCCCTGCAAAATTGTCCAGCCACGTTCTAGAACAACCTAGTCAAGCAGTTGTAACAGTAAGATTCACTAAAAGATTGCAAGGATGTTTGGTTTTGGGTTATTTTTAAATAAAGTTTGGGAAGCAGTGTGTTACATTCAGCCCTTTGGATAAGCCTTTAGGATACATTTGTATTATTTTAAGGGTTTGTTAGTTTATAGTTCTTAAGCTTCCACAATTAAAAAAACCCAACCAACCAAACAAAAAAACAACAAAAAAACCAACTAAAAAAACAAACCAGAAAAACATGAAACTTGAGGTTTTATATTGGACTTTGGACTCCAAGAAATGCAAAAACAGCAAAGAGTTGAATATTAACATTAATGATCACTGATTTTAACAGTGCATTCTTCTCAAACAATTCTCCAGTCAGCTCAAGACATGAACACTTTTTCTTTTTACCACACATCTAATCACTTAATATTATTTTTGCATTCTTTCAATCATACCTCTTAAAGGTATCACATATCACATTTCTACCTCACAATCATCACACAAATATTCTATATCCATCTATGGATCGATGATCTATATCTAAACTAGATCCTAAGTTACTTAACTTCTATATAAATGTATGTGACTTTGAGCATGGTATTGAAATTTGGAAAATAGAATACTAACAACACGCCTTCTTATGTACCAGTTATGAAGGAACCTGGGGGTGGGGAAGTAGACAAATGTTTCCACCAATTAGAGAGGAATTTTTCAATAACTTGTGTTCAGTTTAGCTTAGAGATTTTTGTGTGTTATTTGATCCATCAAATGTTGGTGCCATTTCCTATTGCTATTGAAATGTGTGATTTATTGGATCAATCATAAGAATATGCTTATTCATATAAATACATATTCATGACCACAGTGGTTCGTTTTTAAATGGTTCTGGGCTAAACCAGGAGTTTTTTAGAGGCAATGAAATATGTAGCTTACTTAACTTATGCAATCCTTCCAAAAAAGTTGACCAAAAATTGTTTACAGTGTTTTAAACAAAAATATCAAATCAATCATTTTTACAGCTTGACATTCACAGACTCAGAGTCATTATCACTGACAAACAGCTAAACATACCAAGTTTTAATTATAAAATAGTGAAGTTTTTCCATTTTTTTCCCCACATTTCTAACTAGACCAATCACAATTTTTTTTTTTTTCCAGGCAGATGCCATGTACCATTTAACAACCTGTGAAATAACTGCAATAACTGCAGTAGCCTTAAGGAATGTCATTATACACAACAGATAATAATCATTAATGTTAACACTGATAGGATTCTCCATGTAAATTACTTATTACTGGGACAGAATCTGTGGATTGTTTAAACAGGCTGTATTTTCTACTGTTTACTTGTACAGAGCTACTTCTTCAAGAACTTCTGTGTTGTTCTGTGTTAAATTACAATAACATTGGATCTTTTTTTGAAGACATAGTACTTGCCACAAAGAAATAACAGTATTTTTACTTCATGTGGAAAATCTTCTTACTTCATGTGAATACACAGCAGTAAATTAAACTGATACAAGTAATCTCACTGTCCCTGCAGATTGCAAGATTTCCAGACAGAGAAAAAAAATGTATTAACTCATCTCAACCTGATTTTTTTAACCTCACCCTTCAGAAGCATTTCTCATCTCAAAAACTGCTTATGAATGCAGGTGATGACCTTGCTTCAGATTAACTAACAAGGAGCCCTGGGTGAAGAGTCTGGCTCATTTTTATCATATGGAGACTTTGTCAGTGATTTGATTATTCTTTGATACACCTTTTTAGTATTTAAAAAAGATGAGCAGAGTGACACAAAGAAAAAGTAGTCAAGTTAAACAGCAGCTCAAATGGAGGAACTGTAACAGTTGGTATTAGAGGAGACTGACTTTGCAGGCTTTGAGAAGGGCTTATGAAACTGCATCCACTGCACTGATTCTCCCATCCACTGAGCTGTGAATAACACAGGTCCATATGAAGCTGGGAAAAAAAACAGGATTTAGTAATATCTGCAAAATGTATTGTTCTGAAGGAAAAATAGTCTAGTTTGGCTGTGGGTCTAGGGTAGTTACCAAGATAGCTAAATCATTAGCACTCAAGCATTCCTGGGAAAGACTGTGGAAAGTCCCTTGACTTTATACAATATGTTAAAATAGTTCCTGTGTTTGCATCATGTTAAGGTTGAATAAGATGCCATCTGTGCTGAGGCTTACATCTTATGACAGGAATAATGACAATAATTGGTTTGTTATCAGCTCCTGCTACTCATAAAAGAGACATGAAGATGGGTACTACAGCAAAGTAGGCCTGGATGGGTGCCCACTTTTGGCTATCATCTACAAAGGTTCAAAAAATGCAGTAAGAGTCTGCATAGATTGGAGACAAGAAGCAATGCTGTCTAAGAGATAGCTCAAAATCTAAGTTGTCTCAAAGGAGGACTTTAGGAATAATAACATGTTTGGGGCTTGGTTCCCATGGTAAGAAGGTATAAGCAGTCACAGATTATGTACATACAGAGAAATTAAATGTGCTCAGGATTGGTTTTGAGGCCAAATGGCACAGAAAAACCTGTCCATACTGGTAAACTCTCTGACCTTCCAACTCAGGGTGGCTGTACCCAAATAGCCATTGGATATGATTCCTGGCCAGTGTCATATTCTGAACTGTGCCTGAAAACATTACAACAATTTAACAGTGTTGATCACTGAGGAATGGTGTGCAGGACTGTTCCTGGCACCACTACATTTACCACTGTAGATGTAGTCTCTGTGTTCAGGTATATCTCTGCTTGTGTGTCCCCTGCTTGCGTGTCATCAATGTGAAATTTGATGTGGAAGTAGAAATATTGTCCACACCAGGTGTCACAAGGATAATAATAACAGGTACAATAAAGAGTGTTTAACTGAGGTAAAACCCACAGTGTGACTTACAGCTCATGTACATCCTAATACAGTCTTTCTTTCTTTCTCTGTCCTTTTAATTTTGGTTTTACCATTATTATTGGTGAACTGCTAAGACTGCTACAGAGCATATATTTGTGGTTCAAAAGGTGCTTTCACATGTCAGAAAAGCATAAGTGAAAATCCTACTCTCAGTGTATACCTTCACCCCAAAAAAAATTGCTACCACAAACATGCGTCCTGATCCTGGTTTTGAGATCCCTGAGTACTTGTAAACCACGTTCACCAAGCTGTAATTAGCCCAGACATTAGTACATAGAAATCATGATGAGACAGCAGTATTAACCTCCAATGTTCCTTTTGCTGTTGTTAAGTTTTTGGGGTTTTTTTCTGTTAGTTTAAGCAATTTAATTTCAGCAAATACCTGGCATGTGGTTGAAAAGGGCAGGGTGATGTTAGTCAAAGCCTGCTAAGGGCCCTGAATAGAAAGCTTAAGTTCACACAAATGAGAGCCCAAAGCCTTGCAGAGGGGTGGTCCCGGTGGCTAAGCCACCTCTGATTGGTCAGTGGGTGAGAAGGCAAAATGCAGTAGGTTTGGACAGCTGACTTTGTTCCTTGACCTAGGAATGAGTAAAGGTATCTGAAGACTGCTAATGAAATAACTAGAGAACTTGGTGTTTCAGTCATGTAGTACACTGGAAAACTTTTGAGTGATGGAATACTCATTTTACTGCTCTGTGCAGCAGAAAGTCAAAAAGGGCTAACAGTAAACTTGAGTGGTTATGGGGAAAAAACAGGCAAAAGTGTGGAAGGGGGTTCAAGTGATCTGGCAGCAGGACATTACTGCCCTATGTAAAGAAATAGGCATATAAGCTTGTATAAGTATTGGTCAGCTTTGCTTAAAATGGGACCTTCCTCAAAAAGCTACCCCAGGTTAGTGTTTCAAAGCTATATGAAAGCATTAGCAGAGAGTTATATCAGTGAATGCAGTCCTACATAACCTTTGGTCTAGCAGGTACATGGCACCAGAACTTTTAATATTGAAGAGAATGTAGAACAGCCCCATCACAACATCCTGTGTTGCATATGAGCAACCTGAACAGCAAAAGATGAGTCTGTTGTTCAAGAGGCAAACATATGTTCCCTGACAATGCAGACAGGAATCTTTTTGTTGTAGGTAATTCTGTGTAGTTCCCAGACTATAGCAGTCCATCTCTGTTGTGAATCCTTATACTTCTATTGACAGTCTTTTCTAGATGGAAGACTGAGGCACAGGAAGGACCATCTGTACCTCTGCAGGAAATGACCTCCAGAACAAGGCTGTCAACATAGAGTCACCTATTTTCCCTCTCCCATGATTTTTCTGCTGAAACAAAATACCTTCCTCTGCCCCCTGGGAATCTAATTCTGTGTATTGAATAATTGAAACAGTGAAAGCAAGAATAGGAATAATTTTCTTTCCCTTTTAAGAGTCTGCAGGCTAATTTATTCTGTATTCGTATTTCACTTTACCCTATCTACCTTCCACATTTTCTGTATTTTCTTCCATGTTTAAAACATACTGTCTCTTTCACATGTCATTCTTTCTTAACAACATAACACTTGACATAATCTGCCCTCTGAATCCTTTCTGTAGCGTAATTATTTTATCTTTGTCATTATTAATTTCTGTTGCTAGGAGATAAGGTCATGCCACTTCTGGACGGTTCCTCTTTGCAATTCAGCTATATTCTTTTAACTCTTAAATATTTTCCTCCTGAGAACACTGAGTGCCAAGTTTTGAAGTCATATGAAAATGCCAGCAATCCCAGATGATGATTTTGTCTCAGGAAAGATTGCAAGATTTACTTATAAAATAGGAGAACAGATAGCAATTGGGAGAGTTTCTGATCATAGCTGTTCTTTTCTGAGAGAAGAATTTGGCCAATGAACTTTGATTTTTTTTTTTTCAGCCCTGCTATACTATTGTTTAACAGTTTGAATGCTTCCAAGTCAAAATATTATAGGATTTCTTTATCAGTTGCACGCTTCCAAAAGATTTTTTTTAAGGGGCATGTCCTTTTAAAATACATAAATTGTTTTAGCTCCTCACTGGCTTTCTGCTGTTTTTATTGAATCTACATTCCATTTTTCTGCAGAACAGAAATTTGGTTCCACAAAATGAAGGGGCTGATGCAGAGCTTTTAAGATCTGAATAACAGTTGAAACCAATAGGAAAGGTGGTTTTTTAAAACAAAATTACTTCTTTCAGCATAAAGTGTGATATTTTTTTTGTCTAGTTGGTTGGTTGGTTGTTTTGTTAAGGCAACTGGAGACTGTTAGGTGCTGTACTCCTAGGTGAGATTTTCATATGCTCTTGGGGTAAAATCTATAGTTTCAGGCTTCCTGATTAAACTCTCACCATCTTACTGCAGAATTTTACTAGTACTTTGACTTCTGCCTGCCTCTCTGAGAGCCCACAGTATCACTCAAGGATTAAGAAAGTTGAAAGCTCAGCTGCTGTGGCCCACAAATGGTCGCTTGCTTATCTATGAGGTGCCAGATAGGAGCAGACAGGCTATGCCAAACCTTTGTCCCTGGTCTGCTTCAGGCTGCTCTGAGCTTTGACCCTGGCTGAGCTGGTGAGCCCCAGTTGATATGCTGTATAGTTGGAAAGAGCTGACATAACATCATGGAAGACTCTGTAGAGCACTATAATGGTCCCTCTGGCAGCTTCAGAAAAGAGCGAGATATAATAACAGTTTATTTTAAAGGTTTTTTAACATACTGGTTTTTGTTGTATCTTGACCATCATTTACTTTCCTTGCATGGGGCTGTCAGACTACACCCAGTACGCAGTAGCTTTAACACTTGAAGTTCTGTAATTAACTACAACTAATTTTATATGTAGCAGATTCTTTTTCAAATATTTTTTTCTGGGAGAGATTCTCAGAATTACTACCCTTGTACACAATGAATGTTCAACTTGTAGTGAATCTGGTATCAGAATCTGCAGCTATGTT
>JAOXNG010000012.1:42133818-42145531 GCA_028566535.1 Scolopax minor
ACCAAATGTATATTGTTTCATAATATCCATGGGCATAAAAGTATTACTGTATGAACTACACCTTCAGAAAACAGGAATATAGCTTCATGATTTGTAAAATAGAAGAAAAGCAGTGATTATTGGAGCAAATTCCCATCTGGTATCAATTAACTCAGATTTGTTAAGTCATTCTTTTGTCATATACCACCATATGGTTTAAGGGAAACGTTTTGGCACAGTCATTTAATTCTGGCACAGGATTCATCTACTAGATTTCATCTAGTAGAAATTCATCTACTAGAGAATTTGACAGCCTCTTCAATGATATGAAGTCAATAGAAGTTGAGTGCTTTTTCCCCTACTTTGTCAGGGTGCTCTCCTTTAGAAGTAGACTTCTTTTTACTGCAGTTTACACAATAGGGTATTTGAGGATTATTTTTTTTTCAACTGCAAACATTAAGCCTAAGCTTCCAGGGTGCCTCTGGATAGATAAGAACAGACGTAGATAGATGTTGCTTGAGTAGTTTAACTGCATAATTGTTTGGTATATGTTTGTGGTAACACAACTCATTCACACAACAGTAATTAATAAATCAGGATATCTCTAGGTTTCTAATTTACTGCTTAGCACCCATTCTTGTAAAGCTGCTGCTTTGATTACCCACAGTTGTGAGAAAACCCCATTCTCCCAAACTTAGTTTTACATTATGCTCACAGATGTAGTATAGCCTCATGTAACTGATATGGTCCCTTGTGCCATGTTATAATAGGCCAGCTGGTAAAAGTGGAATAATGAAGAAACATAAGTAACTGTTGATGTCAAGATAGAACTGATGTGAATGTTGTGCTCTGGCCAAATCCCGAATTAGAGCAGAAAACAGTCAGCTGAGGTAGATATGGTTTGAAGCAGCATTCAAAATGTTAGCGTCCTGTAGTGATGTACAAAAAACTCACTAGCTTACTAACTTTCAGAGGAACTGAGGATTCTGAGCACCTTTGAGCAAGGCCCTTTCCTGAAAAATAATTCAGGGTGAAGTCAGAATGCATGATAAAAGCTACTTTGCAGAAATCCCTCAAGAAGAACAGTGTTGCAACTTACATGAGTATCAGTCATACCTTCCCAGAAATCAAATTATGTTAAAACCTAGGCTCTTGATGATACAGACACTTTCTTACAGCATTGCTCCTGAAACTCAGCCAAACCATATCGATAAAACTGAGTTATGTTTGCTTGATTGTGCTGAAAGACACAGGATGTGCACTGGCTAAAAATCACTGTAAGATGCTTATCACACAGAGATATACTTGTATGTACAAGTGGTAAAAAATCTTTTTTTATGAGTGTTGAATTGAGCACAAAAATACTCAAGTTTCTTGTCCAGAACTTTCTTGAAAGGAGGAGGAGAGAGTTCATTATCTAAAAGCAGAAATGTTTTAAGAAAACTGTTTAAGAAAAAGAGACATGTTCCACAAAAAAAAAAAAAAAAAGCAATTTTCAAGCATTTGCAAGTATTCCTGTTTAACTAAAATAAAAACCACTTTTTGTCTTTGCTTTTGCTTTTTTACAATGTCCTGACTTGGAAGACACTAAGTTCCTTGCCTAGCCTACTGCTGATGTTATCAGCACTGGAAGTTAGCACAGCCCACTGGGTACAGTAACTTCTGTGATTTTTCACCTGCTGTTTAGAAACAACCCTGAGATCCAGAATGGCTGAAGTTCTACAGCCTCTTTGGCATCACTCCTGTGCTAGTCTTCTAAGGAAGCAGCTTGAGGTTTCACATAGAAGGTTAGCATCAGCAGCTTGAGGTTTCACATAGAAGGTTAGCATCAATCTTTCATTATGGAAAATTGTCTAGGAGGCTACTGAAATGCTCTTACCTTCTTGAACATGTTCAAAATCTGACCCATAATGTTTGATGGTAATCTGTGTACAAGCAAGCTCAGGAATGTTAGTTGGAGTTTAGAAATTTTTTTTCATTTAGAGTTCAAGAAATTCAGGCTCTGTCTCTTTAACATTCATTTTTTTCAAACTACTGAAGCTTAGACACTTTCTAATTTGGTATGAAATTGATCTTTTCAGTGGAAATAACCTAGTGCTTAACATATTCAAATAGGCTCTAGCTTACAGAGATAAAACTTTGTAAGCTTTAAGAAAACAAAACTGTCAGCTGTGGAGTATCCAAAGTACAAGTTACTGATGCAAATGTTATTTGCCACATTCCTCCATTTCCAAGTGGAATAAGATGCCCACCAAAGGGCAGAAATATATTAAAAAAGGATGTTGGAATACATACTGTTTGGGTTTTTTTCAGCTGGAAGGGATGATTGAATGGCCAGGCACCCAAAGCTGCATTCTTGTGGCCAAGGGGAAGGGAGAATACGAAGACACTTTAGGGCCAATAGCAATCGCCAATTAGTTGCTAGTTTATAAGGGAAAAGCTTCTTAGATGCTTTTATTACTAGAATATGGGAAATAAATGAGAGTGTTGAAATGACTATAAATCAGCTTCAGAAAGTTTCATCTGATGATATTAGATGGTAAGGCTAGCTGGAAGAACCTACTAAACCTATATTTCAAAAGAAAATACCTATTTAATTTTGAGGAACTGATTCTTCATTTTGATGTAGCAAAACTGTAGTTACCTCAGCTCTGCAGTTTGTTGCAAGATAAGATGGACACTGTTGTGCTAGGGAAGAAAATTGGCTTTTACCACAGATGGCTGGTGTGATCCTGGACCCAACATGTTTCTGTTGTCATAAGCAAGCGAGTTGTTCTCAGTCAGTTCTGTAGAGGAGACAATGAGAAAGATGGAGATGTTGTGAAAGTACAAAATTATAAAGATGACCTTAAGCATCTATATGTTCTATTCTCTCTGTTCCAAAATTCTGAAAGGATGAAAATATACTGAGATGGGGAGGGAAAGGAAAAAGGCAACTGCAGGTATATTTCTGCAGAAAATTAACACGCTGGAGACAATATAACTTGAAAAACCTAAATTTAAATTCATGCTGAAATCTTGATTTTTATTTTTTTCATAGCCATCAAGAAATTTCTTGGCCTTCCTTATTAGAAAGCTAGAAAAGCCAGTTTATAAATTGAGATGAGAAAAAAAAATAAAAAAATAAAATGAAGTTATCATATGGAACACATGTGACCTAATGTAAATCCTCAAATTCTAATTTGGAATAAAACATAGAAGAGAAATGAACAAAATAAATATAAATAAATAAAATATAAGAATTCTCCAGTTCTAATGATGTTTAAAGGAAAATTGTTCTGCTTACACAACTTATTACCCTTTCTCTCTGATGGAAGAAATATATACCTACCTCAAAGGAATTTATTAATTGGTCCTGATTCTTGTTTTATTGCCACATAAATGGTCATTTTACCAGTGAACATTTTGGCTGATAGAAGGACAGAGGGGAAAAAAAAAGTCTTTTTTCAAAATAGAGACTTTTGCAGGTGCAAAGCAGCAAGTATTAGTATTTCCTTAATAATATTTGACATTACATAAAATTATAAATAGATGCCCATCTCTCCAGATTCCTCAACTGCTATTAACAGTAACGATACAAATAAAAGCGGTCTTGTTTTGTGTCATGTTTGGAATTGGTAGATTGGGCTGTTAACTCCATCTGGAAATTTTAAAAATATATGAATTTAGTGTAGCAATATTGCTTTGTGCTACCTTGATAATACTGTCTGGACTTGAGACAGAATTTGCTTAGAAATGCAATGTAAGTACATCAAACCAGAAGCTTGCATCTAAAGAACCAAGAGAATTGACCTGAGTTCCATATCCTCTGGAAGTGAATAGCAAAAATCCTGCTTACTTGGTGGCTGGCTTGAAGCATCTGTCCATGTCTTGTAAATTAGAAAGAAACTGATAATTCAACACATCCTGGAGCCTTAGGAGTCTAAACTATCAATTTGTTGCTTCCTCTCTTCCCTGCAAATGTTTTTCCTTCTGGTTCTTTGTTGCAGTCTGTGTTTGCTTTGCTTTGCCTTTTCTTAAGACATTTTGGATGGCATAAAACAAAGACAGCCACTCTGCGCCTGGAGGAGATAGTTGTGTGTCTTGAAATAGTTAAATTCAGATACATAATAGTCACTGTTCTGCCCCAAAGACTAATTTTGCTGTTGTCAAACTGCTTCTATCCAATACCTTGACATATTCCTTCTTCATTAAAATGCTAATATTTGAAATTTAAAATGCTTTATTATCCCCAGACTCCTTGCCACTGGCAAAGGAGGAGAGTTTCAGTAACCTTGGTGCGTTTTTCAGTCACACTTTTTCAGCAAATCAAAACAAAATTGCACAGGTCTCAATCTAAAAAGCTTTACAAGGTTGTGGATTCCCTCTTAAATCAGTCTCAGTGCTAAAGGAAATTATCTGATTGCTCTGCACATTGTAAATTATTGCAAAAGTTCCAAACTTCTGATATATTTAGGAGCACAAGTAATTACCATAGTTCCCTTTCCTGATTTTTACTCTCTAATAAATAATGTGGTACCACCAGACTGTACTCTTCTGGTATGGGATGGTTACAGACAGCTGTGCTATGACTTCAAGGAGGCTAGGAGTCTGCTTGAAAAATTTCTTAAGGCCAAAACACAGGTGAAAACAACAGAATCCCTTTCTCATATAAGCTGTCCAAATGGGATGGTTGCTTCACTTTTTGAGTTCTTAATATCTTACAACATTGCCTTTGACTAGAGATAAAACTTTAGTACCTTTGAAACAGTTGCAGATTCTGTCCTTACATCAGAAGATAAAAATATTCTGCTCTTTATGTCTAATTATGTTTGGTTACAGTAAAATTAGTGCTGAAATTAGGGATTCTGGTTTTCAGGTTATTAAAAAAAAAATCTGATAAAATGACAGTAGCTATAAGCTTCCTAGAGTCAAAATAAACATACTTGAGTGACAGAAAGTGACACATTTCCTTTCAAAGGTTTTTATGGAATTCACCTTCTGTTTACACTGTCTGCCTCACAGCATATACATCTCTTCCAGTTCATGCTCTCTGCAGTTCACTTGTGCATTGGTAAAAGTAGTTTTTTAAACAGCTTTTTATTTGGGTATGTAACTTAATGTAGGACCATATGCACAAAATCCTAAAAGAAGTAATGGCAAAATTTGTATACATTTTCCTCCTGCCTTCCTGGCTGTCTTGTAAAACAGCTAATTTTTGCTCATGTTTACATGACTACCATTCAAATCATCACAATTCAGGTTTTTCTAAGAATTTACAAAGTATTAACCATTTGTAAAGACACTAAGAATCCACAAATTATACCACTAACTAAAAAGAAATCTCTCTCCTGGACCTGTAAATAATTCATTTTATGTTATATGCCTGGGAAAAATACAGTCTCTTTTTTAAGGGGAAAAGTTTTGTAGTTTATTCTAAATTTTACATAGTCAAGGATAGAAAATATAATTAAAAATGACAGTTTGGTCATAATCTCCCTTTCAGATATGGTATGTAAAAGAAAAGGTATATTTACCAATGTATCATTTCACAGAAAGGCTTAAAATGTCAGTGTTAACTATATTTTCTACCTTTGCTCTGTGTGTGTCAATAACCACTTGTTCCATTTGCCACATACACACTGATAAAGCTTTAAGCCCCCTTCTCCAGGTGAAAGGATAATCCAGTGGTTGGTCTGAAATTATAATTTGATGAGCAGCTTTGCTGTGCACGTATATATGGTGACCTGCCACAAATCCCTTATTCTCATATGCAAACAAAAAGCAGTAAATGCTGCAATGTTTATGTCTTTTCTGGTGGTGTCTGCCTTGTGCAGATTTACTAGGTCTAATTGGGCTTGTGAGACACCTTACTAGAGACAGCCACCTTGAAATGTGGGAACATTTAGTCTGGGGAATCAGTCTAACTCAAATCTGAAGTAAAGCATACAAAATGACTTGCACAGGATCCTGTATTGTGAAGTGAATAATTCAGAGGCACTTGGACATCATAAAAGAGAGTTATGTATGCAAGTACTAGATACGCAGTGGGTATTCATTGGCCCTTGAGTCAGCAAGGCAAGTGTTTAAATGTTCTGCTAAACAAGGATGGATTTCAATAAGAGCATACGGTCAGGGTCCCCATTTTGTTACTTTTTTCTCCTTGCTTTGGCCCTAACAAATCTGTTGCACTGTACCATCCTGCTAAACACATCAGAACATCAAGAACATCAAAGCTTCCTAAACATAGCTGGTTGTCATTTCATACTAATTTCCTGACAGGAATAAAGCTAAACTGGTTAGAATTGTCTTTTTTTAAAGGAACATCAGCACTTGGCAAATAAGGATGCATAAAAAGAATTGAATATACTATACATTTCACTAGAGCAGACTTAAATAGTTCCTGCATTAAATTAGATATGTGGATCCCACTGTTTCATCTGAGATCATCTCAGCAGGGATGGCTATGGAAATGCAAATTTACACTGCTGCTGAGTCCTTGCAGATTTTATACTGTGTGTCAATAATTCACTTAAGGATGTTGGAATGGTTTGCTTTCTTTCTTAATGTTTAGCAATTCAAACATTCTGCTCTCCAAATTAGATAAAATGATTGAAATCATAATAGTATTTTCAATATCCACTCTGGGGCACCTCTTGCTGCAGGAGGTTCCTGGCTTTCCTATTTCTCCTCTGTGCAACATGTGAGTATGTCCATCGCTTCAACTAAAATATGGAGGGGTCATTGTGTCAATGATCCTTCAAAAAATGACAAATGTTCATTTTTCATATAATTTTTTTGTTTCACCAAAAACAGAGTCACCACAGGTGAAAATATTGCTGTTTGTGCAAAATCCTACAGTTATTCTGCCATCTATTGTTTATACAAATCCTTTCCTTCAAAATCACTGCAAGCTATGCCAATATAATGACTGGTGAAACATTCTCTCTATAGAGGGGTTAGACATCTTGTTAGACTGACTGATAGAGTTGTTAAAAGATAGCCAAGTTTTTGCCTGTGTGAGCTGTGTTACCTTGTCTCACACAAACCATAACAGCCAGATTGACTCCAAATCAATGACATCCAAAACTGGCAAGCTCCTAATTCCATTAATCCTTGTACTGAAAAAGCAGCAGCAAATGTGACCAATGGTCTGCTAAGAGTTGGGGGTAAAAAAATAAATCCCCTGATAACATTGTTTTGCTTTCTTCTATTAGAAAAAACCCAGTTTTTTCATTAAGCATCAAAGGGAAGGGAACTTACTCTCCTGTGAATTTCTTTGGTCATTGACTTCACTACCTAAGTTGCAAGATCTTGCTCAAGACTTACCAAAAGGGGGTCACTTAGAGGGATTTTTGATATTGCAGACTTTCTGGTATCTAATAAACCCTGCACCTTTTTACTTCATGGGAGGCACAGATAGCCTGACTCTACCCAGCCTTCATGGAACTGCTAGGAATTTACTGTCTCTGAGATTGTCATACTCTGCCATGCTTGCTTGAGCATATTATTGGGAATTGGATGGACAGAGAAGCACAGCACTTAAAAAGTCACAGGAGGGTAGTCACTACCTTATTAACAAGGGTAGAAAACAGTGTTGCTTGTAGCTAGGCTGCTCAAACTCACATTTTAGAACATACCTGATTTTCAGGAGATCATTAATTTTCTTACAGTTTAGTGTAAGATACTGATATATATTTACATACTGATATATGCCTCTCCATCTGCCAAAATTCAATTGTAGAACAGATTTAGGCATCTTTAAAAAATAAAAGTCTTCTAAAACTGAACTTCATTTAGATTAATCCTCTTAATATAAATTGCTATTTCTGTTATCTCTGCTCTTCAACTCTGAGGTCAAGCTTTTGGCAGTCACAGTGAAAAGGCAGTGTGGCAGTGCTGAAGGTGCTTTTAGCTTGAAAGTAGTGGTACTCCTTGAAATGGGATACTCACGGGAAATGTGCTTGGAGGCCTGATCAACTGAAGCATGCTGCTCTGGGCTCCATTAGCTGTGGCCATGTTTTGTCATAGGTCAAGGAACAAGAGAAACTTTAATACAATGGAATTTCTAGCCATCCCAAGAATAGAATGGGTTGAATGTTCTCCAGTCAAGCCATTTTTTTTTTTTGTCAGAAAATGGTGACTCATCACATCTGGAATTATTTGTGGAACTCAGTAAACAGTAAAATTTTCACCATATCCCACTCTTTTGCTTGGCAGGAGGATGTAGATCCCAGAAACATTCACTTCTTTAGCACCATGGGACTTCTATGGGGTTTAATATCTGTCAAGAACTCTCACAGTCATTTGGAGACCAGAAGCCCAAGGAGCCTTTCTTACATTTGGAGTGTGGCCCACCTGAGAGCTCATGCTGGGGGCTTCTCTCAGGGCTTTCATGTAGACACTCTTGAAATCTTCCAAATATAAACTGCTTTTTTTTTTTTTTTTTCCTGAAAAAATAGCTATATATATCTGTGGAAGTAACTTATAGATACTTTGAATGAAAAAGAGAGTCAACACATTTCTTTCTTGAATTGACCTAATTTTAAAGTTTTAAGAAAACCAAAACCACAACAAATTCTCAAACTCCAACATGTCATTCTTGAAAAATACTCCTTCCATATTTAGGAGAAAGAAAGGTTGGGATGACATTTTTGGTTTTTGATGGTGGCTCATGTGGAAAGCAGGACTTAAATAAGCCAACTAAAAAGCCTGTGTTGTGTAAAAACTCTACTCCAGACACCTTTGCCAGTGAGCCAGACGCAGATTCACACACTCCCAGTCTGCTGCCTCACCCATGGACTCTTTGGGCTTTGCCTTTTCTGATCCCAGTTGTTACCCTACGAGCTGGGCATTAAGCAGGAGTCTGTCATGGTTTCCAGTTTGTTTCTACAGCATTTTTGAAAAATCAGTCATTTTAGATACTTGGAAACAAAATATTTGGGAACTTTTCACTTACATGGGAAACTCTTGAAATTATTATGGTTTTTTTTTAGTTCTAAGAAGAAAGAAAAAAGTTGATTAGCTGATCACCCACTGTTTCTTTCCTTTCTCGATCTTGGGAAATGATTCTGGTGAGATTAAAATGACACCAAATATACTCTTGACCTTTTGGTTCCATGAAAGGAGAGCTGCCTCTCTTGCTGTGCTGCCAAAGCTTTTGCTCTACACTTTCAAATTAGTGTGAGTCATTTTTACAGAGGGCTGAATATCTGGCTGCTAGTGAGGCTGCAGGTGTTGGGTGTTATTCCCGAAGTCCCCTTCACATTCCACGCTTGCTGTAGTGTTTCCTCAGCACTGCTCCTGCCTTTTTGCTTGCTCAGTTGAAACCTGAATTCAGTTCTTGCTAGGCCTTTGTTGCAGGGAAGCATTGATCCTGGTCCTGTTCAGTAACTTCTGACACTAAAGGTGTCTGCGTGTTCTCTTTGAAGAGATTGGCCTTTGAAGCCAAGGCCAATGCGATGAGGTTTAATAAGGCCAAGTGCCGGGTCCTGCACTTGGGTCATAACAACCCCAGGCAGTGCTACAGGCTTGGGGCAGAGTGGCTGGAAAGCTGCCCTGCAGAAAAGGACCTGGGAGTGTTAGTGGACAGCCGGCTTAACATGAGCCAGCAGTGTGCCCTGGTGGCCAGGAAGGCCAAGAGCATCCTGGCTTGTATCAGGAATAGTGTGGCCAGCAAGAGTAGGGAAGTCATCGTGCCTCTGTACTCGGCATTGGTGAGGCCTCACTACAGGAAAGACATTGAAATGCTGGAGCGTGTCCAGAGGAGAGCCACCAAGCTGGTGAGGGGTCTGGAGAACAAGTCCTTTGACGAGAGGCTGAGGGAACTGGGCATATTTAGTTTGGAGAAGAGGAGACTGAGAGGAGACCTCATTGCCCTCTACAACTACTTGAAAGGAAACTGTAGAGAGGCAGGAGTTGGCCTCTTCTCCCAAGGGAATAACGACAGGACCAGAGGAAATGGCATGAAGCTGCAGCAGGGGAGATTTAGATTAGATATTAGGAAGAATTACTTTACTGAAAGAGTGGTCACGCACTGGAATAGCCTGCCCAGGGAGGTGGTGGAGTCACCATCACTGGAGGTATTTAAAAAACGTGTAGACATGACTCTTCAGGGCATGCTCTAATGCCCAAGATTATTGGTTTGTGGTGGGGTGTTGGTATGGGTTGTGGGTGTGGGGTTTAGTTGGTGGGTGCTTTTTTTGTGTGTGGTTTTTCTGAGTTTTATGGGTTTTTTTGTTTTTTGGCTTTTTGTTTTGCTTTGTTTTGGCTTGTGGGTGTGTTTGTGTTTGGGTGGGGTTTGTTTTTGTTTTGGTTTTTAGGTTTGTGTGTTTGTTTTTGTTTTGTTTTAATGTGGTTGGACTCCATAATCTCAAAGGTCCCTTCCAACCACTAAGATTCTGTGATTCTGTGATAAGATTGAAGAGAGACCATAGTTTGCATTGGACAAGCTGAAACATTTGGAGAACACAGCTAAGTCTTCACGCAAGCAAATCTTTCCTTTGGTCTGAGGGAGAAGCAGCAGGCAGACTCACACTAACTAATAATGCTTAGCCATCATAGCTACAAAAACCACCACTACTATTGTATTGTAATATTCTGTGTAAAAATGCCAGAGAAATAAAAATAGAAGGCGGGGAGGGGGGGATGTACTTTAAATTTTTAGTATTCTGCACGAGAAACAGTTCCTCAAACTGAAATAATTTTGCTTGGCATTTTTCCTAGATTTGTACTTGCACAAATCTGATTCAGAGTGAATATGATCACTTAACAGTGGCTCACAAAAGCCTTACAAAAGCATTTATCAGCAGGAATCTTTAAGAGTGCCTTCTCTTTCTCATTGTTTTAGTTGCCAGGCCATACTCCTTCAGCCCTGCAGAGCTTCCTTTTCCTTCCAGCTTGAAGACTGGTTCTCTGGTATCTATTCAAATCCATAATAATGCCATATGATTACAAAATACTAAGACCAAGCATGAGACTTTTCAGTTTTTAAATAAGAACAAAATCTGTTAGGCAAGAAAGGAAGCAAGAATTTAACATTTAAATCCCAGATTGGAAACAATGGGTATAAAAAGTTGCTTGAAACTGTATCCTGCAATAAAAGGAAAACCAAGCCTGTCATTTACTCACTGGAATTTACATTATTTTGTCTCATGCAAGAAGCTGGTTCAATACCTGGATCATGTTAATTACGCCTTAACTTCAGCCATTTTAAGGCTTATCCCTTAATCTACATGAATTATCCTAGCTCTGTCTGGAGACAGAGGAACAGAAGCAGGCAGTTCCTGAGAGTAATTCAACACGTCTCTCTTAAGAAAGGATGAATAGTCCTGTGTGACTGTGTTGGATTGCTTTTCTTCAAGGCAGAAACCCTACAAGGTGAGGCAGAGCTGGGTCCATCATGGGTGGATGCCACAGTCTAGTCTTCCACTCTGTAAGAGGCTGACACACACTGAAGCTACAATCTCCATGTCCTCGAGTGGGTGCTTTTCCCACTGCTGGACAGAGGGGAAAGGGAGACGAGTTCACGTCCACTTTACCAAAGGCACAAATTAGATTGTTTGGATGCTGCAGCTTTGTGTTCCTTTAAGGGAGAAGAAAGAGAAGACAGACTAAATGAATCTGGGTGTGAATCAAAGCATTTCTTCTCTTTGATCCTTCCACTCACTTGCAGAGCAGAAAAATGAGTAGCTGAGCCGCTGTTCTGCTCAGGCTTGATCCAGGGGCTGCAGGATGGGCTGGTCACCCTGCGAGA